>CM059789.1:19083804-20283804 GCA_030435695.1 Brachymystax lenok tsinlingensis
CCTTCCCCACATTGTATCAGTAGCCACTCCATTTGTCAGCCATACAAATGAGCACAGACTCACAATGGAGGGGCATTCCAGCACCGCTTGGCCCTCCGCTGATGTCCTGACACGGGCAAACATAGAGAGAGGGAGCTCCTAATCTTCCAGGGTTTGTCCCAGAAATGCTTACATCTCGGCTGGGGGTGGGCACCACACTAGAGGATTGTGGGTCATTCAGACATCGTCCAGGGCACATTTTTCAAAAAAGAAACTGCTTTTCCACGACCTCTGTGCTCATCTCCATACTTATAGTTTGTTAAAGACAGGACTGTGTCCAAGTTTTCGGCATGAAGGGAGATTTAAATCTCCCAGTCCTTTTCACCCCCCTTGTCTTGTCCTTTTCACCTCAATCGTATACAGTTTCGTCTTCACTCTCCGGCATCTTCAAATCCGATTATTGCTCCCGTTTTCCATCAATATCCATTTTCACTGCAGCTTTTGTTGTGTTTTGAAGAGGCATGTTTTTGTCCACTAGCTAGACACAGGTCATGCATTCCCAATCCAATTGTGAAAAGTAGATGATGTGTGAATTAGGGTTTGATTGTTAATACAGATGGCTGGTGTCTTAACTTTGTTCAGAAAACATATTGTCCATACCTAAAGCCTAAAATACAGTGCCTTCGGAATGTATTCAGGTCCCTTGACTTTTTCCACATTTTGTTACGTTACAGCCTTAATCTAAAATTGATTAAATCATTTTTTCCCCCATCATCAATCTACACACATTACCCCATAATGACAAAGCAAAAACTGGTTTTTAGATTTTTTTGCAAATATATTAAATTTTTTTAAATATTTCATTTACATAAGTATTCAGACCCTTTACTCAGTACTTTGTTGAAGCACCTTTGGCAGTAATTACATCATCGAGTCTTCTTGTGTATGGCACTACAAGCTTGGCACACCTGTATTTGGGTTTCTCATGTTCTTCTCTGCATATCCTCTGCTGCACAGCTATTTTCAGGTCTCTCCAGAGATGTTCGATCGGGTTCAAGTCCGGGCTCTCGTTGGACCACTCAAAGACATTCAGAGACTTGTCCCGAAGCCACTCATACGTTGGCTTGGCTGTGTGCTTTGGGTCATTGTCTTGTTGTAAGGTGAACCTTCGCCCCAGTCTGAGGTCTTGATCGCTCTGGAGCAGATTTTCATCAAGAATCTCTCTGTCCTTTCCTTTGTTCAGGTTTCCTCCAGATGTGATGCTTGGCATTCAGGCCAAAGTGTTCAATCCAGAGAATCTTGGTTCTCATGGTCTGAGAGTCTTTAGGTGCCTTTTGGCAAACTCCAAGAGGGCTGTCAGGTGCCTTTTACTGAGGAGTGGCTTCCGTCTGGCCACTCTACCATAAAGGCCTGATTGGTGGAGTGCTGCAGAAATTGTTGTCCTTCTGGAAGTTTCTCCCATCTCCACAGAGGAACTCTGGAGCTCTGTAATAGTAACAATCAGGTTCTTGGTCACCTCCCTGACCAAGGCCCTTCTTCCCTGATTGCTCAGTTTTGCCGGGCTGCCAGCTCTAGGAAGAGTCTTGGTGGTTCCAAATCTTCTTCCATTTAATAATGATGGAGGCCACTGTGTTCTTGGGGACCTTCAATGCTGCAAATATGTTTTGTTACCCTTCCCCAGATCTGTGCCTCGACACAATCCTGTCTCTGAGCTCTACAGACAATTCCTTTGACCTCATGGCTTGGTTTTTGCTCTGACATGCACATTCAACTGTGGGACCTTATATAGACAGGTGTGTGCCTTTCTAAATCATGTCCAATCAATTGAATTTACCACAGGTGGACTCCAATGAAGTTGCAGAAACATCTCAAGGATGATCAATGGAAACAGGATGGACCTGAGCTCAATTTACTTTCCGAAGGCACTGTAAGACCTAGAGAGAATTATTGAGTTAAATGGCTAATTAAATGTTTATCTATGACATATTTATATTGAAATGGTTTATACTGTAACTTTACAAATTTAGATATACTCTAATGACTTAAATCAACCGAACACACCTCAAACAGGTTACAGAGGAAATAGAGAGAAGTCTTCTTGTACTCATGGAATGTAATATATGGTTGTGAGGATGGTTTGACGTACTGCCAAATTCTCTAAAACAACGTTGGAGGCGGCTTACAGTAGAGAAATTAACATTCAATTATCTTGCACCAGCTCTGGTAGACAATCCTGCAGTCAACATGCCAATTGCACGCTCCCTCAAAACTTGATACATCTCTGGTATTGTGTTGTGTGACAAAACTGCACATTTTAGAGTGGCCTTTTATTGTCCCCAGCACAAGGCTTTTTGTGCGTATGGAACATTTATGGGATCGCTTATTCCAGCTCATGAAACATGGGACCAACGCTTTACATGTTGCGTATATATTTTTGTTCAGTATATATTAATTCTCCTCTCTTCATACATTATTCATGTAGAGTTCTAGCTCATCATTACTCTAGTATGTAAATTGTACTCTCCTTATGATTGAAGATGAGTGGAACTCATGTTCAATTCCAATCTATTCTCTAATTGGTCTCTATGCTTAATAATGATTCCTTTCCTTAATTCAGTGTTTTTATGTGTTCACTAAAAAGAGACAGAAAGTGACAGACACAATCAAGTGTTGATTGTAGACCTTGTAGAAACATCACTTCTCTTCCGGCATCACATAGCCCGCAACCATAGTTTTGTTTCAACTTGTTTTTGACTTTGCCTTGCAGACCACAGTGAGTCTTCACATGCATTGATTGAGAGTTCCCATAATGAATAGTGTTTCCATAATCAAAGATGAGATGTAGCCTATACCTTGTATGAACATTTTTAGAAACACGTAAACACTGTTTCCATTGAGTTGTTAGTGTGAGAAACACTGAATTAGGGTGACAAGGTTACATTGAGATGTGCTTTTCAATCCTGGTGAATGCTGTATGGCTCATGAATATGATTCAAGCTGGAGGAGGACATGAGGAGAGCGAGGACAAGATCTGAAGACACTTGCAAAAATAATGGCTTTGTTTTACCAATTGCAAATGAAGGTCAGAATGTAGTATTCTTTATTCAAATTAGACTTAAAGGACATTGTACGTGTACTTGCTAGGGCCTAAAGGTTTTTAACAACCTTGCCTTAATTTTTGGTGGGTATTTTCATATTTTGCAAGCGATCAGCTTGCTTGACTTTTTGATACTAATACATCCACACCACTTACATTTGTGCCCAACTGGCTAGATTCGGTCTTATGTAGCAACATTTGAAATTTTGTTTTTTACATTGTATAAAGTAGAGACTCAGAGGTAGAACATGGTATATCATACACTGCAGTTGAAGAACAATAGGAAAGTATTTCTGCTTTGAAAGTTGATAAACTTGTAAAAAAAAAATGTGCCCTTGAATATTTGGTACACCTACTGGAGAGCTCTTCTTTGTCTACACCCAATCAGCATCTTTCTCACCCTCTTAAGCCTTAGCCCCACCCATTTCTTTAAGGATTCACATGTGAGGCCATGTGCTAAACAGAGTGAGTACGGTAGTGAACTAAACAGCCAAAGATTTAAAGACTAAAGGCTGGTTTATGCTATGTCTATCGTCATATCTGTAGACAGTTGTTGCAGTGACATCATGAACATTCTATTGTCGTCCGACATCAAAATTGCCATTGTCGTTATGAAAAGGTATGAACAGAAAAACGACGGTCCAAAATAGCATAATTGGTGTTTTAACACCAATAAACCTATCAGTTAAAAAAAAATATTTTGTATATGTCAATCTAGCAAACTAGGCGACGAAGGGTTTGTTTGTAAATTCATTCTGGAGTGCCAGAGTCCGCTCAGAGTGTGCTCTGGGCGTTTGTAAATTCAGAGCGTTTTCAGATTGTCCGTACTTAAATTCGGAGCGTTTCACTCTCGGCACGTTCACACTGGACACTTTGGACAAGGAGTAGGGTTGAACCAAATGTTCTGTCCTCACAACAGCAGTCAAGCACTCACGCTAACGGGCTAAATTTGGCTAGCTTGCTAGCTTCTTCGAGACACAAATGAGAGAACACCTCACTCTGACCATTTTACTCGCCCTAGCAGAGCTGGTTAGGTTGTTTTCATGTTATCTAGAGTAGTGGTGCACCGATATGTCATTTTTGGCCGATAACCGATATTTAACATTTTAGTGGCCTTTTAAGCATTCTAGTACAGTTAAATAGTTAACACACATGGACACAGCGGTCTAAGGCACTGCATCTCAATACAAGAGGCGTCACTACAGTCCCTGGTTCGAATCCAGGATCCATCACATCCGGCCTTGATTGGGAGTCCCATTGGGTGGCGCACAATTGGCCCAGCGTCGTCCGGGTTTGGCTGGGGTAGGCCGTCATTGTAAATAAGAATTTGTTCTTAACTGACTTGCCTAGTTAAATAAAGGTTACACACCACACTGACCAAAAAGTTATTTTGTTGGCATGTACGTATGTCCCGATTACCAGTAAAACTTAATCAAAACATATTTCTTTGAATTACTTTCTGGGCTGTTTCGTTGTTCATTTCTTCAGTTGTTTCATTCTTAACCAGGATTTCTATGGAACACCGTTGGGGTATTTGCATGTCAAAAAGATATGTGTCAAATAACACTATTTGACGTGTCAAAAAAGCTTGTTGACCAATCAGGATCTGAATATGACTGCATGTCACATAATAATTTAACGCGTTCATACATATTTTATGTAGTTATTACATTATTATTGATTACACTATCACTCATATTTCATATGTCACAACGATTAATCGATACGTATGCTATGATGCTGGTAAATTTGTCTCACGCACCTACAGTGTTGGTCCTACAAAAAAAAGCTAGCTAGCTCATGGATGCAGACAATGGTCTTCCCCAAAAACATAGCAAAACAACATAATCTGTTTCAGTAGCTATAGTTAGCTAGCTGACTATATAGGTGTCATCATCTAAAATAACCCTAATTTATAAGATAGTTCTTATTTGATTAATGGTGGTCAGACCCATCTATGTGACGCTAGCCACAATAAGGATTAGCCACAATAGTGGACTTTGAGGTTAGCCTTCAAAATAAAAGTATGGCACATAACACATTTTCACATAACCTTTTTACTCTGAGAAACGTTCAATCTAAATTGTTACCACAGACTGGAATAGTCTGCTTCCACTCACGGCGTAGTCTACTGGCGTTCATGGTTTTGAACGTCAGATAGCATTGTACGTCTCCCATGACCCTTTTGAAATAAATTATGACACCACATCCAGACCTTTCTGACTGACTGCCACATTCAGGCCTTTCTGACTGACTGCCACATCCAGGCCTTTCTGACTGACTGCCACATCCAGGCCTTTCTGACTGACTGCCACATCCAGGCCTTTCTGACTGACTGCCACATCCAGGCCTTTCTGACTGACTGCCACATCCAGGCCTTTCTGACTGACTGCCACATCCAGGCCTTTCTGACTGACTGCCACATCCAGGCCTTTCTGACTGACTGCCACATCCAGGCCTTTCTGACTGACTGCCACATCCAGGCCTTTCTGACTGACTGCCACATCCAGGCCTTTCTGACTGACTGCCACATCCAGGCCTTTCTGACTGACTGCCACATCCAGGCCTTTCTGACTGACTGCCACATCCAGGCCTTTCTGACTGACTGCCACATCCAGGCCTTTCTGACTGACTGCCACATCCAGGCCTTTCTGACTGACTGCCACATCCAGGCCTTTCTCACTGACTGCCACATCCAGGCCTTTCTCACTGACTGCCACATCCAGGCCTTTCTCACTGACTGCCACATCCAGGCCTTTCTCACTGACTGCCACATCCAGGCCTTTCTCACTGACTGCCACATCCAGGCCTTTCTGACTGATTGCCACATCCAGGCCTTTCTGACTGATTGCCACATCCAGGCCTTTCTCACTGACTGCCACATCCAGGCCTTTCTGACTGACTGCCACATTCAGGCCTTTCTGACTGACTGCCACATCCAGGCCTTTCTGACTGACTGCCACATCCAGACCTTTCTGACTGATTGCCACATCCAGACCTTTCTGACTGACTGCCACCAAACCATAAAACCCTCAAATTCACGCAAGAGCACTTTACAAATGGAAATAACCAAAATAAAACATTGATGTTACTATTTACTTTTGTTCCTTTATCTGTAGCTTAGTATCATTTCCATTGTATATACCAGTACTCCATGTTTTTGATGGACAGTATATTTTCATCTATGTTTTAACCAGTTAATTTATAGAATAGTAAGGGTATGATTTACTGTTCATATTTTGTGAATAGATCATATTTGGCCGAGGTCCAGTTTTTAGTTTCATTGGTATTCTCCTATCATCATTCTTGGTGTCTCTGTCTTGTTCTGTCTAGTTCTCCATCGCTCTCTCTCTCTCTCAATTACATTTCAATTCAAATTTCTCTGTCAATTAAATTTTAATTCAAATCTCTATCTCTTGCTCTCTCTTGCTTGTCATGACTGTCCTGTGAGGATCCAAATAGGTCAGATCAGCTTTGCAATAAATAACTTCAACCAGACCCCTCTCACCCGCAGAGTTAGGAGGAGGGAACTAGTGGGGGTTAACACCTCACACCCTTTTCTAAATCAAGGAGAGAAGATTCAGGTTTCCCTCTCCAAATTCACCAGTTGAATGTGCCTTTGTTTCACAGACTTTTACCGCCAAAACTCACACGTTCTAAAGTGAATACTGGAACAATATTTCTAACAAATCAAATCATTTTTTTTTTGTCACATACACATGGTTAGCAGATGTTAATGCGAGTGTAGCGAAATGCTTGTGCTTCTAGTTCCGACCATGCGGTAGTATCTAACAAGTAATCTAACAAATTCACAACAACTACCTTATACACACAAGAGTAAAGGAATGAATACGAGTATGTACATATACATATATGGTGAGCGATGGCTGACCGGCGTAGGCAAGATGCAGTAGATGGTATAGAGTAAGTATATACATATGAGATGAGTAATGTAGGATATGTAAACATTATATAAATGGCATCGTTTAAAGTGGCTAGTGATACATTTATTTCATCCAATTTTTTATTATTAAAGTGGCTAGAGATTTGAGGCATAGGCAAGATTCAGTAGATGGTATAGAGTACAGTGTGTACATATGATATGAGTAATGTCATATGTAAACATTATATACAAAATTGTTTAAAGTGGCAAGTGATACATTTGTTACTTCCAATTCCTATTATTTAAAGTGGCTAGAGATTTAAGTCAGTATGTTGGCAGCAGCCACTCAATGTTAGTGGTGGCTGTTTAACAGTCTGATGGCCTTGAGATAGAAGCTGTTTTTCAGTCTCTCGGTCCCAGCTTTGATGCACCTGTACTGACCTCGCCTTATGGATGATAGCGGGGTGAACAGGCAGTGGCTCGGGTGGTTGTTGTCCTTGATGATCTTTTTGGCCTTCCTGTGACATCGGGTGGTGTAGGTGTCCTGGAGGGCAGGTAGTTTACCCCCCCGGTGATGCGTTGTGCAGTCCTCAATACCCTCTGGAGAGCCTTACGGTTGTGGGCGGAGCAGTTGCCGTACCAGGTGGTGATACAGCCCGACAGGATGCTCTCGATTGTGCGTCTGTAGAAGTTTGTGAGTGTTTTTGTCGACAAGCCAAATTTCTTCAGCCTCCTGAGGTTGAAGAGGCGCTGTTGCGCCTTCTTCACCACGCTGTCTGTGTGGGTGGACCATTTCAGTTTGTCCGTGATGTGTACGCCGAGGAACTTTCCACCTTCTCCACTACTGTCCCGTCGATGTGGATAGGGGGGGGTGCTCCCTCTGCTGTTTCCTGAAGTCCACGATCATCTCCTTAGTTTTGTTGACATTGAGTGAGAGGTTATTTTCCTGACACCACACTCCGAGGGCCCTCACCTCCTCCCTGTAGGCCGTCTCGTCATTGTTGGTAATCAAGCCTACCACTGTAGTGTCGTCAGCAAACTTGATGATTGAGTTGGAGGCGTGCTTGGCCACGCAGTCATGGGTGAACAGGGAGTACAGGAGAGGGCTGATAACGCACCCTTGGGGGCCCCAGTGTTGAGGATCAGCGGTGTGGAGATGTTGTTTCCTACCCTCACCACCTGGGGCCGGCCCGTCGACCCAGTTGCACAGGGCTGGGTCGAGACCCAGGGTCTCGAGCTTAATGACGAGCTTGGAGGGTACTATGGTGTTAAATGCTGAGCTGTAGTTGATGAACAGCATTCTTACATAAGTATTCCTCTTGTCCAGATGGGTTAGGGCAGTATGCAGTGTGATTGCGATTGCGTCGTCTGTGGACCTATTGGGACAGTAAGCAAATTGGAGTGGGTCCAGGGTGTCTGGCAGGATGGAGGTGATATGATCCTTGACTAATCTCTCAAAGCACTTCATGATGACGGAAGTGAGTGCTACGGGGCAATAGTCATTTAGCTCAGTTACCTTAGCTTTCTTGGGAACAGGAACAATGGTGGCCCTCTTGAAGCATGTGGGAACAGCAGACTGGGATAAGGATTGATTGAATATGTACGTAAACACACCAGCCAGCTGGTCTGCACATGCTCTGAGGACACGGCCAGGGATGCCATTGGGCCGGCAGCCTTGCGAGGGTTAACACATTTACATTTTTTACTCACGTTGGCTGCGGTGAAGGTGAGCCCGCAGGTTTTGGTAGCGGGCCGTGTCGGTGGCACTGTATTGTCCTCAAAGCGAGCAAAAAAGTTGTTTAGTTTGTCTGGGAGCAGGACATCGTGGTCCGCGACGGGGCTGGTTTTCTTTTTGTAGTCCGTGATTGACTGTAGACCCTGCCACATTCCTCTTGTGTCTGAGCCGTTGAATTGTGACTCTACTTTGTCTATATATTGACGCTTAGCTTGTTTGATTGCCTTGCGGAGGGAATAGCTACACTGTTTGTATTCAGTCATGTTTCTGGTCGCCTTACCCTGGTTAAAAGCAGTGGTTCGCGCTTTCAGTTTTGTGTGACAGCTGCCATCAATCCACTGTTTCTGGTTGGGGAAGGTTTTAATAGTTGCTATGGGTACAACATCACCGATGCACTTGCTAATAAACTCGCTTACCGAATCAGCATATACATCAATGTTGTTGTCTGATGCTGTCCGGAACATATCCCAGTCCACGTGCTCAAAGCAATCTTGCAGCGTGGAATCAGATTGGTCAGACCTGAGAAGGGGCGTTTCCTGTTTTAGTTTCTGTCTGTAGGCTGGGAGCAACAAAATGGAGTCATGGTCAGACTTGCCGAATGGAGGGCGGAGAATAGCCTTGTATGCATCACGGAAGTTAGAATAACAATGATCAAGGATTTTGCCACCCCGGGTTGCACATTCAATATGCTGATAAAATTTAGGGAGCCTTGTTAAAATTCCCAGCCACAATAAATGCAGCCTCAGGATATGTGGTTTCCAGTTTACATAGAGTCCAATAGATTTCTTTCAGTGCCGTCGATGTGTCAGCTTGAGGGGGGATATACACGGATGTGATTATAATTGAGGAGAATTCTCTTGGTAGATAATGCGGTCGGCATTTGATTGTAAGGAATTCTATGTCAGGTGAACAAAAGGACTTGAGTTCCTGTATGTTGTTATGATCACACCACGACTCGTTAATCATAAGACACACACCCCCGCCCTTCTTCTTACCAGATAGATGTTTGTTCTGCCGGCGCTATGCGTGGGGAATGGTCAAAGGCGAACACTAATGTTTAAAGAACACTAATGTCATATTTGGTTGTTATTTGTGATGTCATACTTTTTCAGGGGGAAAGTATACCCACTATGTGTGATTTTAGGAGCCGTAAGAGAGAATAGTATTGCATGTGTCAGAGAGCGTGTCAGCTTCTCGAACAACCTGCATAAAATGATGGGTTAAGAATGAACATATCAGACCAGAGAGACTTAGAGCTGCAGCTCACTTTCAAAGTGGGTTGAACTCTGAATCTCAACACAAGGTAGAGGGGATTAAGTCACCTCACGGACAATCAGTGGTACAGCTGATTACCTGTCCTAAGTAAAGTATTTAGAAAAGGGAATTTAAGGGGGACCATTCTACTACTCTGTTCAATCCATCGTATTCCGCTACTCTCATCACTCCACTGGGAACTATCAACACAGCTTGCTAGCCTATCGTCATAGAAGCATCTTCCAGAGCGAATGGAAGGAGAATAAACTTGTAGTTCTGTTCAGGACTACACGACAAGCCACCGGATACCGGACAATTGCAGAGGAGAACAACAGAAAAAAACCTTTTGGACAATCAGAGCCTTACAAGCGTGTCGCGAAAAATTCCCTGTCTTAGGTCAGTTAGGATCACCACTTTATTATAAGAATGTGAAATGTCAGAATAATAGTAGAGAGAATTATATATTTCAGCTTTTATTTCTTTCATCAAATTCCCAGTGAGTCAGAGGTTTACATACACTCATTTAGTATTTACTAGCATTGCCTTTAAATTGTTTAACTTGGGTCAAATGTTTTGGGTAGCCTGACACAAGCTTCCCACAATAAGTTGGGTGAATTTTGGCCCATTCCTCCTGATAGAGCTGGTGTAACGGAGTCGGGGTTGTAGGCCTCCTTGCTCGCACACGCTTTTTCAGTTCTGCCCACAAATGTTCTATAGGCTTTGTGATGGCCACTCCAATACCTTGACTTTGTTGTCCTTAAGCGATTTCGCCACAACTTTGGAAGTATGCTTGGGGTCATTGTCCATTTGGAAGACCCATTTGCGACCAAGCTTTAACTTTAACCTGACTGATGTCTTGAGATGTTGCTTCACTATATCCACATAATTTTCCTCCCTCATGATGCCATCTATTTTGTGAAGTGCACCAGCCCCTCCTGCAGCAAATCACCCCCACAACATGATGCTGCCACCCCCGTGCTTCACAGTTGGGATGGTGTTCTTCGGCTTGCAAGTCTCCCCCTTTTTCCTTCAAACATAATGATGGTCATTATGGCCAAACAGTTCCATTTTTGTTTCATCAGACCAGAGGACATTTCTCCCAAAAGTACGATCTTTGTCCCCCTGTGCAGTTGCAAACCGTAGTCTTGCTTTTTTATGGCGGTTTTGGAGCAGTGGCTTCTTCCTTGCTGAGCGGCCTTTCAGGTTATGTCGATATAGGACTCGTCTTACTGTGGATATAGATACTTTGTATCTGTTTCCTCCAGCGTCTTCACAAGGTCCTTTGCTATTGTTCTGGGATTGATTTGCACTTTTCACACCAAGGTATGTTCATTTCTAGGAGACAGAACGCGTCTCCTTCCTGAGTGGTATGATGGCTGCGTGGTCCCATGGTGTTTATACTTGCTTACTATTGTTTGTACAGATGAACGTGGTACCTTCAGACGTATGGATATTGCTCCCAAGGATGAACCAGACTTGTGGAGGTCTACAATTTTTTTCTGAGGTCTTGGCTGATTTCTTTTGATTTTCCCATATTGTCAAGCAAAGAGGCACTGCATTTGAAGGTAGGTCTTGAAATACATCCACAGGTACACCTCCAATTGACTCAAATAATGTCAATTAGCCTATCAGAAGCTTCCTAAGCCATGACATAATTTTCTGGAATTTCCAACCTGTTTAAATGCACAGTCAACTTAAGTTAAGGAAACTTCTGACCCACTGGAATTGTGATACAGTGAATTATAAGTGAAATAATCTCTCTGTAAACAATTGTTGGAAAAATGACTTGTGTCATGCACAAAGTAGATGTCCTAACCGACTTGCCAAAACTATAGTTTGTTAACCTGTTACGGCTAGGGGGCAGTGTTCGGAAGTTCTGAGAGTCTGAGTAAACTGCCTTACTCAGGCCCATAAGCTAGGATATGCATATACTTGGTAGATTTGGATAGAAAACACTCTGAAGTTTTTAAAACTGTTTACATAATGTATGTGAGTATAACATAACTGATATAGCAGGCAATGACCTGAGGAAAATCCATCCAGGAAATGACTTTTTCCATGCTTTGCTATATCTCAGTGAAAGGAATAGCTCCCAGATTGCAGTACCTATGGCTTCCACTAGATGTTCTACAGTCTTTAGACAAGGTTTCAGGCTTTTATTTAGAAAAATGACCAAGAAGTAGTAGTTTTTCATGGGTTACTTCCTGGGGTCTGTATTCCTGTGGTGCGTGTGACTGAGGGCGCACTCTTCGTTATTTATCTCCGGTATTGAACATAGTACCTGAAATTTTATAGTTTATTTACATATTAGGGTACCTGAGGATTGATTAGAAACGTTGTTTTAACTTGTTTCGACGCACTTTACCAGTACTTTTGGGATTTATTTGTCTGCACGTTTGAACGCCTTTGAACAGGTGGATTACTGATTACAGCCAACCAAGCTGAGTTTTTGGGATATAAAGAGGCGCTTTATCGAACAACACAACCATTTACTGTGTAGCTGGGACCCTTGGGATTGCCATCAGAGGAAGATCTTCAATGGTAAGTGATTTATTTTATCGCTATTTTTGAGTTTTGTGACACCTGTGCTGGTTATGAAATTATGTTAATTGAGGAAGTATGCTGTCCTCAGGCAATCAAATGCTCTTCTTTCGTTGTAAAGCCTTTTTGAAATCTGACAACGCTGTTAGATTACAAAGATTCTAAGTGTTTGAAACATGTATGACACTTAATTTTATGAATTTTTATTTTTAATTTGGTGCTCTGCAATTTCACTGGATGTTGTCGCAGGTGGGGTCGCAGCTAGCGCCCCACCGATTACTAAGAAGTTAACAAGAAATTTGTGGAGCGCTTGAAAAACAAGTTTTCATGACTCCAACTTAAGCGACTTCAACTGTACATGGTGAACCAAGGCATTTCACGTAAATACATAAATTATTTATTTCTCCAAGCGGGCGGTGGTTCGTGTGCAAGTATAAGTGAAAGTAGTTTCTAAATGTACCAACGTTAAGTTTCTCTATCCATCCCTCTCTCTCTCTCGCCCTCTCCATGTCTTTTGTAACACAGCCATATTGTTGTCAGTCCGCTAGGGACCTGTTTTTATTGTATTAAGTGTGTATGTTTATCCTGTGTTACCATTTAGTTAGCTAGTAAATAAATAATTAAACCAATTTGTGTAGTACTGAATCATAAGTAAGGAGATGGTAACTCTTTAAAGATCCGCTCTCGTGGTGCCCCAGATCCTAATTGTTACATGATTAATTTAATCGGGTAACAATTAAACATATTTAGGTTGATTAGATAAATAGGTCTTCAGATTAATGTTAAAAGTCAAGTCACGACACGGTCTCTATCTCTCTCTTTCTCTCGCAAGACTCTCTCTCGCTGTCTCTGTCTCTCTTTCTTGCTTGCTCTGTCTCTCTCTCTGTGTATATGTGTGTGGTGTGTGTGTATGCGCTTGTTTGATTTTTGCAGAGAGGAATGGAGGTCTGGTTCACTCCTGTCTCTGTTGGCTGAGGTGAGTTGCCCGTCAGCTATAATAAGTAATCACGGACACAGAGACATGCATAGAGCTGTGGGGACCCCCTCCTGTTTTTGTGCAGGGAATGTATTAGTCTAAAACAGAGGCACACTGTCAGCTGACTACTCACTTCCTCCCTGTGTTATAGTCTGACCGTTTCAGAGGAATAGGGCATGTACCCTTTGTTATAGTCTGACCGCTTCAGAGGGACAGGACATGCACTCTTTGTGTCATATGGTTTGTGTGTGTGTGTGTGTTTGTTTGTGTGTGTGTGTGTGTGTGTGGGGTTTTCCAGACACACACTACTGTTCAAAAGTTTGGGGTCACTTAGAAATGTCCTTGTTTTTGAAAGAAAAGCACATTTTTTGTCCATTAACTTTTTACGGAGCGGCTCCCGAGGTGACGGTTTTGGAGAGTCTGGCGTGCCCAAAGTAAAATGCCTCCCACTCAGGCCCAGAAAATAGGATATGCACATAATTAGTGCTATTGGATAGGAAACACTCTGAAGTTTCTAAGAGTGTTAAAATAATGTATGTGAGTATAACAGAAGTGATATAGCAGTCGAAAACCCGAGGAAAATCCATCCGGATTTGCAGTTTTTTTTTTTGTAAATGAGCATCCTCTCCATTGTGCCTATTGCATACACCTTTATGTAGGACTGAGACTGCAGTACCTATGGCTTCCACTAGATGTCAACAGTCAAAGACTGGGAATTCTAGCAGTGACCAGAACGGATGAGGACAAGAATTTGTAAGGCGACCACTTTTGTAAACAAGGTTTGACGCGCGCGAGATTGTGAACGCGCACCACTTTATTTTTCTTTCCTATCGTTCATGTTATCGTCCGGTTGAAATATTACAGGAAATATACCCAAAAGGATACCTAAGGATACATTAAAAATTATGTTTGATTTGTTTGTAGAAAGTGTATAGGTATAATAACGTGTTCTCTTCACGGTTCAATGGGCGACTCAACGGTGGATTTTATGATCATAACGCGCGCCAACCAAACTGAGATTTATGGATATAATAAATGACTTTTTCTAACCAAAGAAGCATGGATTGTCTTCGTTGGACACTTGGGAAGCCCTCAGTAGAAGTTCATCAAAGGTAAGCGATTTTATATTAGCGATTTTATGCGTTTTGTGAGACCCGTGTTGGGTTATGGATTTATGCTAATGCATAAATATTAGAGGTGCTACCGTCAAACAATCAAATGTTGTGCTTTCGCCGTAAAGCCTTTTTGAAATCTGACAACGCTGTGATATTGCCAAGAATCAGAGGTTTTGATGACTATGCAACAATTGTATATTTATGAATGTTTAATAATTCAACTTTTCAACTAGCGCCCCACTGCTCCCTAAGTAATTAAAATAACATCAAATTGATCAGAAATACAGTGTAGACATTAATGTTTTAAATGACTATTGTGCTGGAAACGGCAAATTCTTTATTCAATATCTATGTAGGCGTACAGAGGCCCATTATCGGCAACCATCACTCCTGTGTTCCAATGGCACATTGTGTTAGCTATTCCAAGTTGATCATTTTAAAAGGCTAATTGATCATTAGAAAACCCTTTTGTAATTATGTTGGCACAGCTGAAAACTGTTGTTCTGATGAAATAAGCGGACAAGTACATTACAGTGTCTAGTTTGAGAAACAGACACCTCACAAGTCTTCAACTGGCAGCTTCATTAAATAGTACCCGCAAAACACCAGTCTCAATGTCAACAGTTAAGAGGCGACTCCGGGATGCTAGGCAGAGTTGCAAAGAAATAGCCATATCTCAGACTGGCCAATAAAAATGAAAGATTAAGATGGGCTAAAGAACACAGACACTGGACAGAGCAACTCTGCCAAGAAGGCCAGCATCCCGGAGTCGCCTTTTCATTGTTGACGTTGAGACTGGTGTTTTGAGGGTACAATTTACTCTCGACACCCTCTGCTAATCAAAGGAGCGCGGGTACCAAGACGACATCAATTAATTGGCCTCAAATCTCTTGCTGAAAGAAGCCAGTAAGGCATGGCAAATTGCTTTAAGTTTGTATTATACACTGAGTGTACAGACATTAGGGACACCTGCTCTTTTCATGACATAGAATGAATACACGTGAAAGCAATGATCACTTATTTATGTCACCTGTTGATCCATTTCAATCAGTGTAGATGAAGGGGAGGACACAGGTTAAAGAAGGATTTTTAAGCCTTGAGACAATTGAGACATGAATTGTGTATGTGTGCCATTCAGAGGGTGAATGGGCAAGACAAAATATTTAAGTGCCTTTGAATGGGGTATGGTAGTAGGTGCCAGGTGCACGGGTTTGAGTGTGTCAAGAACTGCAACGCTGCTGGGTTTTTCACACTCATCAGTTTCCTTTGTGTATAAAGAATGGTCCACCACCTAAAGGACATCGAGCCAACTTGACAACTGTGGGAAGCATTGGAGTCAACATGGGCCAGCATCCCTGTGGAAAGCTTTCAACAGTTGTAGAGGCAATGCCCTGATGAATTGAGTATGTTCTAAGGTTACTAAATGTTAGGAAGGTATTCCTAATGTTTTGCACAATCAGTGTATAATTAATTAATAATGTGTGTGTGATGAAATGGAGACATATCAAACAAGCCCTTGCTCCCATTAAGCCTGAAACACTCACAAGGCAACATTGCTTATTAAATTTGGTCCTGAAACACTGTTTATGGCCCCACAGAAAGGTAAAGAAAACATTGAGAAATGCAGAGGCATCGAGAAAAAGCTATGTGTTTGTATAATTAAGGACAATTAAGACATTTCTATCCAGCGGAGAGAGAGAGAGAGTGTTTGGTGTGAGCAAACTACTTTCAGTGTTTTATTTGTCTCCTTAAGGAGAGAGGGAGGAAGGCCCCAAAGCACACATCTAATAAAGATGCTCTCATAATGAAAACAACAGTAGTGTCTGTGTAGCGGGCTCTAAGACCCACGTTTCGTTGTATCTTGAGAATGATTTTAATGGACATGGGAGTTGTGTATGTTGACTGTGTTGTGTTCTGTAGAGAGTTGTGGGTACCCTTTCATTGTTTCGTCATACACCTTCATGAGTGTTGCCGTATCATCCCTAACAACATAACACAAGACCCTGAAAACAACACTGCAACTGATGTTTGAGTCGTCAAACCACTGTGTTGCAGCCTCATGGCCCTCTCACTGTTCCTCATTTAAGGTTGAGAGTTGGCATCTGCTCTGGTCTTATTACTGGCAGGGCTGACCTCCGTCAGAGACATGAGACACCACTCGGCGAACTTGCACAAATCACACTCAGAGAGCTGCTACGACTGTCCACATCAATGTGTCAATGACTGAAACATGCGGGAAGTGTGTGTGTGATGTTCAGAGACTTGTCCCGAAGCCACTCCTGTGTTGTCTTGGCTGTGTGCTTAGGGTTGTTGTCCTGTTGGTAGGTGAACCTTCGCCACATTCTTAGGTCCTGAGTGCTCTGGAACAGGTTTTCCTCATGGACCTCTCTCTACTTTGCTTCGTTCATATTTCCCTCAATCCTGACTAGTCTCCCAGTCCCTGCCGCTGAATAACATCCACACAACATGATGCTGCTACCACCATGCTTCACTGTTGGCGTGGTGCCAGGTTTCCTCCAGACGTGATGCTTGGCATTCAGGCCAGAGAGTTCAATCTTGGTTTCATCAGACCAGAGCATCTTGTTTCTCGTGGTCTGAGAGTCCTTTAGGTACCTTTTGGAAAACTCTAAGCTGGCTGTCATGTGCCTTTTACTGAAGAGTAGCTTCCGTCTGGCCACTCTACCATAACGGCTTGATTGGTGGAGTGCTTCTGGAAGGTTCTCCCATTTCCACAGAGGAACTCTGGAGCTCTGTCAGAGTGACCATCGGGTTCTTGGTCACTGCAGCTAGTTCAACACCAAAGGTGGTAAGAGTAGGTAACAACACATCCGCCACTCTGATCCTCAACACAGGGGCCCCTCAGAGGTGCGTGCTCATTCCCCTCCTGTACTCCCTGTTCACTCATTACTGCATCGCCAGGCATGACTCCAACACCATCATTAAGTTTGCCGACAGTGGTAGGCCTGATCACCAACAACGGTGAAACAGGTTGAGAGCCTCAAGTTCCTTGGTGTCCACATCACCAATGAACTATCATGGTCCAAACATACCTAGACAGTGGTGAAGAGGGCACAACAATGCCTATTCCCCCTCAGGAGACTGAAAATATTTGACATGGGTTCTCAGATCCCCTGTATATAGCCTCGCTACTGTTATTTTACTGCTGCTCTTTAATTATTTGTTATTTGCATTCTTCTCAAACCTGCAAGTAAGCATTTAACTGTAAGGTCTAAACCTGTTGTATTCTGTGCATGTGACAAATAACATTTGATTTGAATGATGGAGGCTACTGTGTTCTTAGGAACCTTCAATATTGCAGACATTTTTTGGTACCCTTCCTCGGGTCTGTGCCTCGACAAAATCCTGTCTCGGAGCTCTACGCACAATTCCTTCAACCTCATGGCTTGGTTTTTGCTCTGACATGCACTGCCAACTGTGGGACCTTATATAGACAGGTGTGTGCCATTCCAAATCATGTCAAATCAATTTAATTTAAAAAACCTCTTAGGGACGGGATCATTTTCGGAGCAAACAAAGCGCTGCAAATTCTAAATAAAAATTTGTAATATTTAACATTCATCAAAATACAAGTGTTGCATAGTCATCAAAAGCTCTGCTTCTTGGCAATATCACAGCGTTGTCAGATTTCAAAAAGGCTTCACGGCGAAAGCACAATATTTGATTGTTTGAGGATAGCACCTCCAATATTTTCCACATTAGCATAAATTCATATCCAGCGCGGGTCTCACAAAACCCATATAAGAGCTAAAATAAATTGCTTACCTTTTGAAGAACTTCTGCTGAGGGCTTCCCAAGTGTCCAAACAAGAGAATCATCATCATTTATTATATCCATAAATCTCAGTTTGGTTGGCACGTTATGTTCAGAAAATCCACCAAGCATTTCCAGTCTACTCGCCCGTTGTACAGTGAAGAGAACGCGTTAAAATGATACCTCTCAACTTTTCACAAACAAATCAAACATCATTTATAATGCATCCTTAGGTATCCTTTTATGAATAATAACGATAATATTTTACACGGATGATAACCTAAACGTTATAAAAGGAAAATAAAGTGGGGCGCGCTCACGTTCTCGTGCCCGGAAAATCTTGTTGACATTTTCTACTTCCTTCAGTAATTCTTCTTCTGTATGTTTCTGCTTAGTGCTAGTGCCTCCGAACACTGTCCAGAGACTGTTGACATCTAGTGGACGCCATAGGTACTGCAACCTATGTCCTATTTCCTTATGATTTATTTTATCAGCCATTCAAAGTGAGCAAAGGTCAATAGAAAAATGATTTCCAGGCAGAAATTTCTCGGGTTTTTGCTTGCTATATCAGTTCTGTTATACCCTCAGACATTTTTTAAACTGTTTTAGAAACTTCAGAGGGTAATAGTACTAATTATGTGCATATCCTAGTTTCTGGGCAGGCATTTTACTTTGGGCATGTCAGACAAGCGAAAATTCGGAAAATGGGACCCTAGCCCTAAGGAGTTAATCAAGTTGTAGAAACATCTCAAGTATGGTCAATGGAAACAGGATGCCCCCAAGCTCAATTTTGAGTCTCATTGCAAAGGGTCTGAATAGTTATGTAAATAAGGTGCTTATGTTTTTTATTTTTAATAAGTTTGCAGAAATATCTAATAACCAGTTTTTTCTTTGTCATTATGGGGTATTGTGGGTGGATTTATCAGAAAAAAATGTATTTTAATACATTTTAGAATACGGCTGTAACGTAACAAAATGTGGAAAAAGTCAAGTGGTCTGAATACTTTCTGAGGGCACTGTATGTAAGTGTGTAAATGCGTGCCACCACTGCCAGCACTGCCGATTGGCTGTCTGATTACATATCAAAATGAAAGGGTACAACTCCACTAGGATCCTCTCGCAGTTCAATAACCGCGAGATAGCTATGACTCTCCACACCACACAGAATGAGAGACACACATTAGTTAGTCGTCGTCCCCCAAACACTGGATTTCAAGGAGAACATGTATAATGGAGCTCATGCATACTGCTAACAGCTTATTATCTTGCTTTGCTAATCTGGGCATTTTGATGCTGCAGGCAGATGCCTTGCTGTGATGGAGAGTGGATAAAGTTCGGTGTCTAATAGCCAAGTCTTGCATCATATCTTTCACAGGCGGACAAATTTTCCCTTTTTTCTCCCCCCTGTCAAATCTTATGCCTTCCATAATTTAAGCTTTCAAGTGAGATTTCTTTTGCTTTCACAAATAGTTCCGTATCCGTTTAGAGCTTTATCAGCTGAATAATCATAATTAGAAATAAGAATAGTAGGAAAGGGGCAGTATTGGGAGGGTACGTCGGGGTAGCTGGAGTTCAGGTTTCACCGGAAGCCATTTTGTGTTGTTGTACAGGAAGTTCTGTTGCTTTTCAAAGCCACGAAATCCAGGAAGGCTATTTCTGTGTGAGACAATATTTCATTGTTGTCAAAGAGAGTACTGTATTTTCCGGTAGAGAAGACTTCTCTCTTTCTCTTGTATTTCTCTCCCTTGAGTGATTCTGTCAGCGAGGAAGAGATGTGTCCTTGCAGCAGGTCAATGAAGGAGTACCTAGAGAGACTAAAACAATCAAACCGACTGAATTCAAAGTTAAGAAGTAAATGGCCCCTATTCTTATTTCTAACTGTATCTCCATTATTTTAAGATGATTAAATCCTGATATGCAGGAAATTAAGCTTGATTCTATCACTGTAGAACAGGCCTTATACATAGAGTTGAAGTCGGAAGTTTACGTACACCTTAGCCAAATACATTTAAACTTGCTTGCACACGCTTTTTCAGTTCTGCCCACAAATTTTCTATAGGATTGAGGTCAGGGCTTTGTGATGGCCTCTCCAATACCTTGACTTTGTTGTCCTTAAGCCATTTCGCCACAACTTTGGAAGTATGCTTGTGGTCATTGTCTTCAATTTGCAACCAAGCTTTAACTTACTGACTGATGTCTTGAGATGTTGCTTCACTATATCCACATAATTTTCCTACCTCATGATGCCATCTATTTTGTGAAGTGCACCAGCCCCTCCTGCAGCAAAGCACCCCCACAACATGATGCTGTTCTTCGGCTTGCAAGCCTCCCCCTTTTTCCTCCAAACATAACGATGGTCATTATGGCTAAACAGTTCTATTTTTGTTTCATCAGACCAGAGGACATTTCTCCAAAAAGTACGATCTTTGTCCCCATGTGCAGTTTCAAACCATAGTCTTGCTTTTTTATGGTGGTTTTGGAGCAGTGGCTTCTTCCTTGCTGAGCGGCCTTTCAGGTTATGTCGATATAGGACTCGTTTTACTGTGGATATAGATACTTTTGTACCTGTTTCCTCCAGCATCTTCACAAGGTCCTTTGCTGTTGTTCTGGGATTGATTTGCACTTTTCACACCAAAGTACGTTCAGCTCTAGCAGACAGAATGCGTCTCCTTCCTGAGTGGTATGACGGCTGTGTGGTCCTATTGTCAGGTCGGTGTGTGTGTAGCTGGTGCATAAAGTCAGGCGCAGGAGAGCAGAGATGAGTGAACAACGTAATTTTACTACGACGGCACAAAGTAAACAATTTACAACGTGCCCAAAATAATGGTATCCATAAACACGGGTGAAAACAGCACCCGGAGAAATAAACTAGCCGGAAAGGTACCGACATGAACAAAGAACAATCACGCACACAAACATGGGAGAACCAGAGGGTTAAATACATGAACAAGTAATTGGGGAATGAAAACCAGGTGTGTGGAAAACAAGGACAAAACAAATGGAAAATGAAAAGTGGATCAGCGATGGCTAGAAGACCGGTGACGTCGACCGCCGAACGCCGCCCGAACAAGTAGAGGGACCAACTTCGGCGGAAGTCGTGACACCTATGGTGTTTATACTTACGTACTATTGTTTGTACAGATGAACGTGGTACCTTCAGGCGTTTGGAAATTGCTCCCAAGGATGAACCAGACTTGTGGAGGTCTTGGTTGTTTTCTTTTGATTATCCCACGATGTCAAGCAAAGAGGCACTGAGTTTGAAGGTAGGCCTTGAAATACATCCACAGGTACGCCTCCAATTGACTGAAATTATGTAAATTAGCCTATCAGAAGCTTCTAAAGCCATTACATCATTTTCTGGAATGTTCCAAGCTGTTTAACTTCTTAGGGAGCAGCGCACGAGGTGACGGTTTTGGAGAGCCTGGCGTGCCCAAAGTAAAATGCCACCCATTCAGGCCCAGAAAATAGGATATGCACATATCCAGTACCACTGGATAGGAAACACTCTGAATTTTCTAAAAGTGTTAACATTTTGTCTGTGAGTATAACAGAACGGATATGGCAGGCAAAAACCAGAGGAATTTCTGTCCTGGAAAAAGTGGTTTTGACACATTGCCTCATTTGGAACCCCTCCCCTATGAAAATGCCCATATAAGCTTCCTCTGGATGTCAACAGTCTCGAGAAAGTGTTCTGATTCTTTTTAGATGCTTTTAGAGCAGAGAAGAAGACGAATAAGGAAGTGTCCACGCAGATGTCAATAGAAGTAAATGCGCACTCCCGGCTGGCGCGTTCTTTGGTTTTTTCCTTTCTTATCGCCCAGTTTATATTCCGGTTGAAATATTATACTATTTATACATAAGTGTTCCTAAGGATACATTTAAAATTATGTTTGATTGTTCTTGGACAAGTTTATAGGTATAAGTTGAACGAGTTCTCTTCACGTTTCAATGGACGATTGGAGGCTCTATTTTCTCATTATAACGCGCCAACCAAATGGAGATTTATGGAAATAATACATTACTTTTTCTAACAAAAGAACCATGGATTGTCTTCGTTGGACACTTGGGAAGCCCTCAGCAGAAGTTCTTCAAAAGGTAATTGATTTGTTTTCGCTGTGAAATGTGTTTTCTGTGAACCGTGAAGGCTTATAAATTCATGCTAATGGAAAATATGCGGGGTGCTATCCTCAAACAATCAAATGTGGTGCTTTCGCCGTAAAGCCTTTTTGAAATCTGACAACGCTGTGATATTGCCAAGAAGCAGAGCTTTTGTTGACTATGAAACACTTGTATTTTGATGCATGTTTAATAATTCAACTTTTGGATTTTGAATTTGGCGCCTTGCATTTCACCTGGTAGTGTCGGGAGTGGGGTGCCAGCGCCCCAGCGCACCTTGCTGCTCCTTAAGAAGTTAAAGGCACAGTCAACTTACTGTATGTAAACTTCTGACCCACTGGAATTGTGATACAGTGAATAAAAAATTGTGGGGTGGTTGAAAAACTAGTTTTAATGACTCCAAAATAAGTGTATATAAACTTCCGACTTCTACTGTATATTGCTGGAGGGAGTGTTCAGCTTTGAGTGGATAGGTTTACGGCGACCTCTCTGTCATCCTCAGCAACCTCTCTGTCATTCCCAGTCAATAGCCTTCATACACTCATGCCTCTCACAATGTATGGACTGTCGTGTTGCCTACTTTGAAAACATGAGACAGTGATGTGATGCTGCCATATAGGATCGTCTAGGAGAACCGATTTACATCCATAACTTTCCGGCTGATAAAAACTAAAATATGTGTACAGTGCTTCTGACACTCCATAATCATTATCTTTTTTCCTCCCCATCAGAAGGTGATATTTTTTTCTCCCCGTATCCTGAGAGCGCCTCGACTAGCCCGCTGAACCCCACCACAACCACCATCCTCCGTGCCTGACATTCTAAATGGAAAGCAGACATTCTAAGTGATGGGGAGAGGAGAAAAAATACATGTACAACCATCTTCACAGTGGGGAATGGCACTGCTGGAAAGCGGAGATAATACAGTCTCCCCTAGAACATCTTAAACAGGATTGACATCATATAGCATGATGCCCACCTAAATCGATCCTTTACGTGTATTGCTGCGTCAATCAATATGGCGTCTGCCGGGTGAGGCTCAGCTAGCTTTAAATGGAGCAGCTGTTTTTTACTGGCTATTGGAAAGAGAGGCACTCAGCTGTTTTAGAACACATTGTCTAAGGTAATGCCCCCTGTTGTTCTGGGGAGACACATCAGCCGTGTTAGTATGTTTACCCTAACATGGGGAGGCAAGTGGTCTCATTGGATGATTGTGGCGGGTGATTGCTGTTGCTAGAGGGCCTACTTAACCTAGCTCCCTGTGGAGGTGTGTGCTCTCTGTCTGTGGTGGTGGTGATGTGCATTAACCTTATGAGGCAGATATACACTGAGTATACCAAACATTAGGAACACTTTCCTAATATTGAGTTGCACACCCCCCATTTGCCCTCAAAACAACCTCAATTCATTGGGGCATGGACTCTACAAGGTGTCGAAAGTGTTGCACAGGGATGCTGGGCCATATTGACTCCAATGCTTCCCACAGTTGGCTGGATGTCCTTTGGATGTTGGACCATTCTTCATACACATGGGAAACTGTTGAGTGTGAAACCCAGCAGCCTTGCAGTTCTTGACACAAACCGGTGCACCTGGCTGGGGCTGTTGCGGGGACTGTATTACCACCACACCAGCGGTTATGAGTTATAAAATTCCATGTGACAGTTGAGTCACGGTAATCTCATTTTATGCACTCTGGACATGTGTTAGTACTTCCCAACTCGCTAATGATCATTAGGTGGATAATGGCCTGGTACTCAGGGCTCTATTGTCCCTCTAACCACTTATGCAAATGCAATCGAAAATCACATCAAACACTTTTCAAAACATTATCTTGCTTTAAAAACTCACTTCACTTTGATTTCAGTTTGAATAAAGAAAGTTGAAACTGAGCGGACAACATGGTCGTTGTGGATGTTGTTTCAAACTGGTCAGCCCTTTCTAAGGTGATGATTTGTTAAAAACACCCATACACATATTACAGCTTATGCATACACATAGGCCTAAATATGAGCCGAAGCATGAAATAGTGAACAGAATTAATGTTACGATTGTGCCATTATACCACATATAGCCTAC
This sequence comes from Brachymystax lenok tsinlingensis, assembly GCA_030435695.1. Lineage (NCBI taxonomy): Eukaryota > Metazoa > Chordata > Actinopteri > Salmoniformes > Salmonidae > Brachymystax > Brachymystax lenok. Next base: position 19,108,348 of record CM059789.1, read on the forward strand.
TGCATATTACCCATGGCAGAAAAATATAAAACAAAACTTATTTAAAATGTATTTGGTACATAATTGGTCTAGAGACTATATGCCAAAATTAGTTAAATTCTAGTAATCACCATTGAGTGTGGACTGTATTAGTATGTATGTTGGATGGACTGGTAACCTTACACGAAACCCAAACCGGCTGCGCGTTTGCGCCATCGTGCACCATCGTGCATACATTTATTTTGTCCCCCCACACAAAACGCGATCACGACACGCAGGTTAAAATATCAAAACAAACTGAACCAATTGTATTAATTTGGGGACAGGTCGAAAAGCATTACACATTTATGGCAATTTAGCTAGCTAGCTTGCACTTGCTAGCTAATTTGTCCTATTTAGCTAGCCTGCTGTTGCTAGATAATTTGTCCTGGGATATAAACATTGAGTTGTTATTTTACCTGAAATGCACAAGGTCCTTTACTCCACCAATTAATCCACTCATAAAACGGTCAACCAAATCGTTTCTAGTCATCTCTCCTCCTTCCAGGCTTTTTCTTCTCCTGACTTTATATTGCGATTGGCAACATTCATAAATTAGGTGCATTACCGCCACTGACCTCGTTCGTTTTTCAGTCACCCATGTGGGTATAACCAATGAGGAGATGACACGTGGGTACCTGCTTCTATAAACCAATGAGGAGATGGGAGAGGCAGGACTTGCAGCGCGATCTGCGTCAGAAATAGAACTGACTTCTATTTTAGCCCTTGGCAATGCAGACCAATAATTGAATAATTTAGATTTAAACAAAACAAAAGAAAAATAAGTGTATATAGACTTCCGACTTCAACTGTATATTGCTGGAGGGAGTGTTCAGCTTTGAGTGGATAGGTTTACGGCCTCTCTGTCATTCCCATCCAATAGCCTTCATGCCTCCATAGCACTCATGCCTCTCACAATGTATGGACTGTTGTGTAGCCTACTTTGAAAACATGAGACAGTAATGTGATGCTGCCATATAGGATCACGTGACGCGAGCGGTGTAGTCAGCCTGTTATACTACACTCCAAAATGACTGTTCATGAGTCTGTGAAAGAATGTATAGCCCTAGGCGATGGTGTTGGTTCGTTGATTGTGTAAGGCGGGTTACAATTATAGTGAATTTGATATTGATTTTGAATAGCCTAGTAATAGGAAATGTTTTATATTTTCATAATTATTTGGGTGACACATTACCTTTAGCTACAGAATATCTCACCACCGTAAGTTTCTAGCTCCTCTTTCTCCTTAATTCCTTTCTCGTGCGCGCATACATTCCCATATTAAGCACTGGGTAGCTGCAGGAACAAGGTTGGAGAGCCCATAGCATACAGCGAGAGCATTCTCCTCAAACAGTGGTTGATGCCTGGAGTGAAATAAGTGTTTTTTATTTATTTCTCAGCTGCTCATATTAAGCACATGCTCTGCTGTAAATCTGAAGTAGCCTACAAAACGTAATCATGGGGAATTCGATATTCGAGAGCATACAGATTAAGTCTTTTTCCCCCTGCCCCTGTTCCTGCCCATTTAATAAAGGGCCATTCTGAATCAGAACTAATTTTACATATTAGTAAAGACAATATTAAATTGAGAATAGTCTGATGGGTGAAAATATGATCACTTGATGAGAGAACATCTGTGCAGCCGGAGGCAAGGAACAGAGCGCCAGCTTTTTTTGCGACTTTCTCAAATCATCAATAGCCTGTAGTCAGTCGCATCATGCAGTCCATATATGTGTTGATTTCTAAGGCATTCTAAGGTTTGTATCATTCATAACTAAAGTTGCCATATAACTTTAAGTCTAGCATATACTGTAGGACCTGTTTCAAATTATCAGGTTTATGCTCAACATAGCCACTTCATATGCTTACTCACGCTGTAATGGGTAAAATATCCTTTCTACTTTATTCAGCTAAGTTCAATTATATTCATCTTACTATAAAATCATATAATATAAAATAATGGCACGGGACTTGTCTGCTAAATGAACAAGCCTACAGCCTATGGCATGGCACATAACCAGATAACAAACAGTAGGCCAACTCATATTCTGTTCTTCGCAAATACATTTTCTTCATATCATATGTTTCTCTAGACCTGCCTAAAATAAATAATGGATTTATTGGGATGTTTATTAGATTGATTTATTATACTTTCTAAAATGTACGTGTTCCAAAGGGGCACATCAGCAGCTTGTATGCAGCTTGTATGCAGCTTGTATGCATGGCCTGGAGATGCTAAACAATGTTAATTAACAGTCAATTACCCGTGAGACCGGCAGTGTTTGGCATGACAATGCCCAGCTGACAAAATGTCATGACCGCCACAGCCCTACACCTGGCACCTACTACTGTACCCCGTTCAAAGGCACTTCAATCTGTTTTCTTGCCCATTCACCCTCTCAATGGCACACATACACAATCCCATTCTCAATTGTCTCAAGGCTTAAAAATCCTCATTTAACCTACACTGATCATATCTTTCACCTGTACTTACCTGGTCAGTCTGTCATGAGATGTTTTGTATACTCAGTTTAGGTAGACACGTCTCATAGTTGGTTTTATAATTATTTCATATTGCGAACAACATATTGATAAACAGCTCATTTGAAACGGTATGCATTGCATGTTCGGCACAATGCTTTTACATTTTTTCTATACTAAGTAAGGTCTGTGTCTGGTCTTGATGAAAAATAGATAGACAAGCTAACCGATAAAAACAAAATCAGCAATAACTAAAAGATATAAAGCTCTTTGTCCCGTGTTATTTTATGCAGTTAACATTTGTCCAGTAGAATAACCTTCGGGGTAGAATTTGTCATTGTTGTAGCTGTTTTTTATTTTTGGCAGGCTGTTTTTATCTAAAGGGAGTTATATGAGCTCCATAGTTGTATGTTTGTACTGTAGAATCGGATTTTGTGAAAATAATCAGTTATGCCCAAACCATCTGTTACATACAGTAACATCAGACTGTATGTGATGATATAGCGCCACAGGTTCATAAATTACTGTCAATCTACTCTTTGTGGTATTATAACACCTGTAATAAAATGGAGTTCAGATAATTATAATGAATGCAACATGTATATTGATATATACTTATTTGATGCAATGCATGTAAAGTAATATAACCCAGTAGAACTGCAATAGAAGCAATGCAGCTGGCAACAGCTGATGCCATGTAACCCAGTGTAATGTTTCTCACCATAATGACTGGGAGCTCCACAAATTGTATTCTACAGCCTTATACTGTGTGCTTCGGTGGGGGAGGTGGGGAGTGATTGTGGGCTTCTTTGCTGCTCCCATATCTCTGGAGTCCCATAAGGCCAAAGCCTTGGGGAATGTTTTTCGTGAGCTACATCTCAGATAAGAGAAACTACATGGGAGGCATAGGCACCAAGCGTGGGATGGTATGAGGGAGGGAGAGAGAGACTTCTCCAAAGAAATCAGAAATATAGACATTGTCATCCTACAAAAAACACTGGGTTACAGTGGGTCCATTGCCCTCTAGGTTACAGAGAGCTGGTAGTTCCATCCACCAAACTACCAGGTGTGAAACAGGGAAGGGACTCCGGGGGTATGCTAATTTGGTATAGAGCAGACCTAACTCACTCTATTAAATGAATCAAACAGGAACATTTTACATTTGGCTAGAAATTCAAAAGGAAATGATCTCAACAGAGAGAAATGTCCTCCTGTGTGCTACCTATATCCCCCCCACCAGAATTCCCATACTTTAATGAAGACAACTTCTTTATCCTGGAGGGGGAAATCAATCATTTCCAGGCCCAGGGAAGTGTACTGGTCTGTGGCAACCTAAATGCCAGAACTGGACAAGAACCTGACACCCTCAACACACAGGGGTACAAACACATACCTGGAGGTGACATTCCCTCCCCCATATGCCCCCCTAGGCACAACTACGACAACATAACCAACAAAAACAGGTCACAACTCCTTCAGCTCTGTCGCACGCTGGGTATGTACATAGTCAATGGTAGACTTCAAAGGGACTTTTACGGTAGGTACACCTATAGCTCATCTCTTGGCAATAGTATTGTAGACTACTTAACCACTGACCTCAACCTAGAGTCTCTTAGAGTGTTCACAGTCAGCCCACTGACACCCTTATTTTTGATATTCTTCAAAGTAGCCACCCTTTGCCTTAATGACAACTTTCCACACTCTTGGCATTCTCTCAACCAGCTTCATGAGGTTGTCACCTGTAATGCATTTCAATTAACGTCTTAGGGAGCATCAGCAGTGGTGGGAGTTTTGGAGAGTCTGGCGTGCCAAAAGTAAAATGCCTGCCACTCAGGTGCCACTCAGGCCCAGAAACTAGGATATGCACATCATTAGTACTACTGGATAGAAAGCAAGTTTCTAAAACTGTTAAAATAATGAATGTGAGTATAACAGAACTGATATGGCAGGCGAAAACCCAGATTTTTTTTTTTTGTGACATGCTTTCTTTTCAAATGCTTGTCTATCGGATCTGCTTTAATCCAGGACCCAGGGTGCAGTACCTATGGCTTCCACTAGATGTCAACAGTCTTTAGACTAGGTTTGATGAGTTTACCTTGAAAAACAACCGAATAGAATAAGATTATGCAAGTGGAGGGAGGAAGTGCCTTTTGTGTTTTGCGCGCGAGACCGTGAGTGCGCGCCTCGGGATTTTACTTTTCTATCGCTCAGGATATTATCCGTGTGAAATATTATAGTTAATATACATAAAAGTGTACCTAAGGATACATTATAACCAATGTTTGATTTGTTCGGACAAAGTTGATAGGTATATTTTGAACGCTTTCTCTTCCCTGTACAATGGGCGAGTGGACGGTGGATTTTCTGAACAACGCGCCAACCAAACTGAGATTTATGTATATTAACAAGGACTTTTTCTAACAAAAGGAACATTGGATGTCTTGCTTGGACACTTCGGATTGCCTTTAGCAGAAGATCATCAAAGGTAAGCAATTTATTTTAGCTCTTTTTTATGTGTTTTGTGACACCCGCTTTTTTATTATTATGCTAATTGAGGAAGTACATGGGGTGCTGTCCTCAGACAATCAGATGTTGTGCTTTCGCCATAAAGCCTTTTTGAAATCTGACAACGCTGTGAGATTGCCAAGAGTCTAAGCTTTTGAAGAGTGTGCAACACTTGTATTTTCATGAATGTTTTATAATTCTACTTTTGGATTTAGAATTTGGTGCCCTACATTTTTCCGGATGTTGTCGTGACTGGGGCGCTAGGGCCTCAACGCTCCTTAATTATCCCCAAGAGGTTAACAGGTGTGCCTTGTTAAAAGTTAATTTGTGGAATTTCTTTCCTCCTTAATGCGTTTGAGACAATCTGCTGTGTTGTGACAAGGTAAGGGTGGTATACAGAATATAGCCCTATTTGGTAAAAGTTCATATTATGGCAAGAACAGCTCAAATAAGCAAAGAGAAACAATAGTTCATCATTACCTTAAGACATGAAGGTCAGTCAATCCGGAAAATTTCTAGAACTTTGAAAGTTTCTTCATGTGCAGTCGCAAAAATTATCAAGCGCTATGATGAAACTGGCTCTCATGAGGACCACCACAGGAAAGGAAGACCCAAAGTTACCTCTGCTGCAGGGGATAAGTTCATTAGAGTTACCAGCCTCAGAAATTGCAGCCCAAATAAATGCTTCACAGAGTTCAAGTAACAGACACATCTCAACATCAACTGTTTGAAGGAGATTGCGTGAATCAGGCCTTCATGGTTGAATTGTTGCAAAGAAATCACTAAGGACATTAATAATAAGAAAAGACTTGCTTGGGCCAAGAAACACGAGCAATGGACATTAGACCGGTGGACATCTGTCCTTTGGTCTGATGAGTCCAAATTTGAGAGTTTTGATTCGAACCGCCTTGTCTTTGTGAGACGCAGAGTAGGGAAATGGATTATCTATGCATGTGTGGTTCCCACCGTGAAGCATGGAGGAGGAGGTGTGATGGTGTTGGGGTGCTTTTTGAGTCAAAAAACGATTGACTCAATCTGGCATGAGGGTCTGCTATACAAATTGATGGAAAGTGATATTGGGGGAAAAGCATAGAACATTATAAAATCCATGTACTCAAAAAAAAACAAGTGTGCGGTAAAAATGGACAGAAAACTCATTTCTTTCCACAGGGCCGTGGGGTGAGACAGGGATGCAGCTTAAGCCCCACCCTCTTCAACATATATATCAATGATTTGGCAAGGGCACGAGAACAGTCTGCAGCACCCGGCCTCAACCTACTAGAATATGAAGTGAAATGTCTACTGTTTGCTGATGATCTGGTGCTTCTGTCCCCAACCAAGGAGGGCCTACGACAGCACCTAGATCTTCTGCGAAGATTCTGTCAGACCTGGGCCCTGACAGTAAATCTCAGTAAGACAACAATAATGGTTTTCTCAGAAAGGTCAAATTGCCAGAACCACAACTAGAGCACACAAAAAACTATACATTCCTCTGCCTAAACATCAGTGCCACAGGTAACTTACACAAAGCTGTGAACGATCTGAGAGACAAGGCAAGAAGGGCCTTCTATGACAGAGCCCCATGACAGCAACACAATTAGACCCAACCAAATCATGAGAAAACAAAAAGATCATTCTTTCCAGTGTGTTAAGTAATTAACAAAAAAACAGAGCAAACTAGAATGCCATTTGGCCCTAAACAGAGAGTACACAGTGACAGAAATACCTGACCACTGTGACGGACCCAAACTTAAGGAAAGCTTTGACTGTGTACAGACTCAGTGAGCTTTGCTATTGTGAAAGGCCGCCGTATGCAGACTTGGCTCTCAACAGAAGACAGGCTATGTGCACACTGCCCACAAAATGAGGTGGAAACTGAGCTGCGCTTCCTAACCTCCTGCCAAATGTATGACCATATTAGAGACGCATATTTCCCTAAGATTACACAGACCCACAAATAATTTGTGTGTGTGTTTGGGTATGACTGATATAATACTGTGATGTAGGCTGACAACAGTGAGACAAGACTTAGATGGTGATGATACCATAAACACACACATAAACCATAGTGTGATGTCTTTTTAATACCACTCTCAAAAAGAGAGAAAGAGAGAGATGGTTAGAGAGAACAAGCGAGCGATGGAGACCACTCATCTTCGGTTTGATGAAATTGGTAGTCAGGGAAAGTGCTCTGTCCTTCAGTGATGGCCTACTTTCAAAGTGAAATACCAACTATTGGAAAAATAGAATGCCAATACAATACTTAATATGCGTGCATATCTGGCGAGAGCAAGGCGGTGAGGCCGCACCTGAGTGGAATGCGAATTGAATGCCTGGGGGCTCTTAGAGGAGGGGAAGCAGGGAAGTCACCAGAAGAGAGACATTGTTGCCTGAATGTCTGAGTTTTAGCCCGTGTGAAATTAGCTTGCCAATGTCCTGGACAGAAAGAAGTCTATCTCTCTTGGAAGTTTCCTGACTTATTGTTTTGTGATGTTTTGATTTCCACTGATGTTTGAATGTTGGAGAATATTTAAAGAATATGGACTTCTTAGATTGTGGGGAAATTTGTGCAGCGGAATTGACATGTTTTTGCTGATCTGCAATCTTACAAATCCATGTTTGTCCCTGTTCTTGTGTGTTTGGTTGAAGTCGTATTCCTTGAAAAAACTGCCAAGGAGTCTGCTGTCAATTATGCTTGGAAACCCTTTGCATCCTGAATAGCTATCTGAGTTCTTGCCAAAATCATCCTGTTAGATAACTGTTGATTGAGCATCGCAACATACAGTTCCACAATATTCCAACACTTGGACCATACCATTGCTTTTTTATCTCAGCAGTTTAATATATTTTTGTCTTCTACAGTTAAATATACAATCTGACTTTCCTCTGAAAGGGGGGTGGGGTTGAGATGATTGTCTCCTCAGTTTTTTGGGGCAGGAGGTAGGGGTGCTGTTGTTTGATGTTGGACGACTGTCTCTCTCTCTCTCTCTCTTTATATCACTATCCCTCTTTCTCTGTAGCAATTTAACATTTTTAGACAAACATCACAACAGGCTTGCTTTTGCTGTTCCCCGCCTCAAAAGGCCAAGCTGCAGCTGAGGAACAGCCTGAACAGCCTGAGATACTGTAGGTTAATTTGCTGGGTAAGGTGGGGGTGAGGCATGGATGGTACTGTCTACTACCCCTACTCAACTCCCAGAGAACTTTTCCTCCAACCTCATTAATTATGAGCGTCCATCTCCCTTTCAAGATGAACTCTGACCTTTTTTCTGGCTACCACTTTGAATACTTAGATTCAATCTCTGTCTGCTGCATGCATCGTAGGATCTCGGAATGTTCCCGAGCACCAGTCCCGTCACTCCTAACGGATCAATATGAATCAGGTTAAGACTTAGTCTGAGGAAACATCACTAGGGCTGGGCGATATGGGCGATTCAAAATATATACAGTGCCTTCAGAAAGTATTCATACCCCTTGACTTATTCCACATTTTGTTGTTACAGCTTGACTTCAAAATTGAATAAATATTCATTTTTTTATCCCCCATATACACACAATACCCCATAATGACAAAGTGAAATCATGTTTTACTTAATTTACTTCAAATGAAATGAGTCAATACATGTTAGAATCACCTTTGGCAGCGATTACAGCTGTGAGTCTTTCTGGGTAAGTTTCCAAGAGCTTTGCACACCTGAATTGTACAATATTTGCATATTATTCTTTAAAGAATTATTCAAGCTCTGTCAAGTTTGTTTTTGATCATTGCTAGACATCCATTTTCAAGTCTTGCCATATATTTTCAAGCCAATTTAAGTCCAAACTGTAACTAGGCTACTCAGGAACATTCCATGTCGTCTTGCTAAGCAACTCCAGTGTATAGCTGACCCTGTGTTTAGGTTATTGTCTTGCTGAAAGGGGAATTTGTCTCACAGTGTCTGTTGGAAAGCAGACTGTGAAAGGTTTTTGGCCTGTGCTTAGCTCTAGTACATTTCTTATTATCCTAAAAATACTCCCTAATTCTTGCCAATGACAAGCATACCCATAACATGCAGCTACCACCATGCTTCAAAATATGAAGAGTGGTACTCAGGACAAAATTTATGGGGAAATCCCTGAGAGCGTTTTCCTTCCTCTCCGGCAACTGTGTTAGGAAGGAAGCCTGTATTTTTTGTTGTGTCTGGGTGTATTGATACACCATCCAAAGTGTAATTAATAACTTCTTCATGCTCAAAGGGATGTTCAATGTCTGATTTTTTACCCCTCTACCTATAGGTGCCCTTCTTTGTGAGGCATTGTAAAACCTCCCTGGTCTTTGTGTTTGAATCTGTGTTTGAAATTCACTGATCAGCTGAGGGACCTTAAAGATAAATTGTATGTGTGGAGTACAGAGATGAGGTAGCCATTCAAAAATCATAAACACTATTATTTCCCCGAAAGTGTGTCCATGCAACTTATTAAGTGTTTTGTTAATACATGTTTTACTCCTGAACTTATTTAGGCTTGACATAACAAAGGGATGTAATACTAAAAATATCATTATGGGGTATTGTGCGTAGAATCCATTTTATACATTTTAAGTTCAGGCTATATGATATCAAAATGTGGAAAAAGTCAAAGGGTGTGAATACTTTTCTACAAGTGTTTTCAAAATAACCTTTGTTGCAGAATAAAGGTCAATACACTGCATTTCAAACAGTCAGCAAAAATCTAAGGAATTCAGGGTTTGTAAAATTATTCCTAGGCTAAATATTAGCCTGCCACAACCAAAAGACCCACTAATAATTGTATTATTTCATCAAAACGTGACCCGATTCAGGAAACTATCTAGCTAACGTTAACTGGCTGGCTCCCTAGCGGACGTTATTATTCGTTTCAAAGAGCCGTTTGCTTTTCTAGTTAGAGCCTAATGTTAGCTAGCTAACATTGCACCTGGTTGATTAGCTCCCAGCACTGTGGCATTGTTGGCACTTTGTTCATTGTTGTTCGACTAGCTAATGTTAGTTGGCTGGCTCGTTAGCTAACGTTACGTGACGTGTGTACAACACGCGTAAAATATGGCCAGTGTCAGTAAACGCCTGCAAAAAAGCGTAATGAAATTGTTACCAGCAAAGAAGAGCTATTCACTAGATACCAAAACATTTAAAGGTGATTTTCTCAAAAGTGAGTTTACAAGTTGATCAACTTTCAAAGCAGTATTGCTTTTCCATCGGTCCTCAAATGCAGTGTATGATATGCCATTTTGTAGCTCTGAGTCTCTACTTTTATCCAATGTCAAAATCACCATTTCACATTTTGCTACATCCAGGTGGTGAGTCACAAATGGTTAAATGGTTTAACCTGCATTTTTGCAGTAATTGCTGATCTGGCGTTCAAGTCTGTCTATGAAAATGCAATTTCTGTTACATTTTTAACCAGAACCATGCACAATGCACGTCCACTAATAATGACCAACTTCTTGTAGCAGGCATTATAGAAAATGAACAAAGGTTTCGTAAACAATCTCTCAAGCATAAGCACACACGCTAGTGAGTAGCCAGCTAATCTTTATATTTCAAGTCTAGCCAACTTGGATTTATTTTCTTACTAGCAAGGTTGAACAGTTTAACTGTTATGAATATACCCTCTTGCCCATCTCCAACTGTTTGATCGACATAGCCTGTTCACTAAGTTTAGATATTGAAATCAAGTGGCCTACCTGGATAAGAAGATGCTTATTTCTTAGAATGAAAATCAGTTTCTAATTCCTTATATATATATGTGTCTTTTTATGCTCATTGCACATGAATAAAACACAAAGTAGACAACTGGCACATGACAGTCTGTGGCTAAAATGCTGCTCGATGTTCATTGATACTGTCATTTTAGTAGGGTCTGCTCTGTTCTACATTTTGTGAGTTGAGACATGAAAAGGGTTTTGTCAGAAAGGTTAAGTTCTCGTCTATTACAGAGGGGCTTAGCTACTTTATTGAGGAAATATGTTGCCTGTGATATGTGATTGTCCCACCTAGCTATCTTAAGATGAATGCACTCTGGATAAGAGCGTCTGCTAAATGACAGAGTGGGAAGGTGCACAGAGCACACAGCACAGAAGGAGCGAAGGAGAGAAGACCAAATAGACAGAACACTCCTAAAAAAAACTTGATTGTTGTGACACAGGCATTTAGAACATTGCGCTAAAACAAACATGCAAATTAATTGAATTAATATGATATACTGCCCAGCTCTAAACAGAACACTGTCTTTTTCACATGATGATGAAACTGGGAGAAGGCTGCTGTGTTCGTGAGTGCAAGTCTGAATTAAAACTTGTTTTTTTCTCAACTTTTTGTTATCTTTGTTTCTCAAGTAAAAAGTATATGAGCAAGTTGATACTGTATGTGCATGATGTGAAAAGTGTTAGAAAAACTCATTTGTAGCTTTAATGGTCAAAGAGTTCAATCTTGGTTTCATCAGACCAGAAAATCTTATTTCTCATGGTCTGAGAGTCTTTAGATGCCTTTTGGCAAACTCCAGTTTGGCTGGGCCAGCTCTAGGAAGAGTCTTGGTGTTTCCAAACTTCTTCCATTTAAGAATGATGGGGCCACTGTGTTCTTGGTACCCTTCCCTAGATCAGTGCATCGACACAATCCTATCTTGGAGCTCTACGGCAATTCCCTCGACCTCATGGCTTGGTTTTTGCTCTGACATGCACTGTCAACTGTAGGACCTTATATAGACTGGTGTGTGCCTTTCCAAATCAAGTCTAATCAATTGAATTTACCACAGGTGGACTCCAATCAAGTTGTAGAAACATCTCAAGGATGATCAATGGAAACAGGATGCACCTGAGCTCAATTTATTTAGAGAGTCTGAATACTTATGTAAATAAGGTATTTCTGTTTTTTATTGTTAATTGATCTGCAAATATTTCTAAAAACCTGTCTTCACTTGGTCATTATGGGGTATTGTGTGTAGATTTAGTGATGATCTTTATTTATTTCATGCATTTTTGAATAAGGCTGTAACATCACAAAATGTCAAGGGCTCTGAATAATTTCCGAAGGCACTGTGAACATGTTTTTATAAATATTTTCCTTTATTATTTTCCCCTAAACCTACCACCCCTCTCCTAATTGGAATAAACTGATGGACAACAACACTTAGGCTTCGACTTCCAGCTTATACATACTAGATAAAGTTGAAGTCATACACCTTAGCCAAATACATTTAAACTCAGTAAAAATGCCCTGTCTTAGGTCAGTTAGGATCACCACTTTATTTTAAGAATGTGAAATGTCAGAATAATAGTAGAGATAATGATTTCTTTCAGATTTTATTTATTTTGTCACATTCCCAGGCGGTCAGAAGTTTACATACACTAAATTAGTAGTTGGTAGCATTGCCTTTAAATGATTTAACTTGGGTCAAATGTTTTGGGTAGCCTTCCACAAGCTTCCCACAATAAATTTTGGCCCATTCCTCCTGACAGAATGACAGTCTCCTTCCTGACAGTCTCCTTCCTGAGCGGTATGACGGCTGCGTGGTCCCATGGTGTTTATACTTGCTTACTATTATTTGTACAGATGAACGTGATACCTTCAGGCGTTTGGATATTGCTCCCAAGGATGAACCAGACTTGTGGAGTTCTACAATTTATTTTCTGAGGTCTTGGCTGAATTTTTCCACAATGTCAAGCAAAGAGGCACTGAGTTTTAAGGTAGGCCTTGAAAAACATCCATAGGTACATCTCCAATTGACTCAAATTATGTAAATTAGCATATCAGAAGCTTCTAAAGCCATGACATAATTTTCTGGAATTTTCCAAGCTGTTTAAAGGCACAGTTAACTTAGTGTATGTAAACTTCTGACCCACTGGAATTGTGATACAGTGAATTACAAGTGAAATAATCTGTCTGTAAACAATTGTTGGAAAATTTTCGTGTCATGCACAAAACTATAGTTTGTTAACAATACATTTGTGGAGTGGTTGAAAAACAGGTTTTAATGACAAGTGTATGTAAACTTCTGACTTCAACTGTATTATTAAATAGCCCAGTACTGTACTAAATAGCCCAGTACCGTCACGTTGTACAATACCATATTTTCCGTTCCATCCTAATGGAATTGTAAAACCATAATATTAATCAAATTAATTAAGCAAGTACCAGTCAAAGGTTTGGACACACCTACTCATTCTACATTGTAGAATAATAGTGAAGACGTCACAACTATGAAATAACACATATGGAATCAGTTAAGAACACATTCTTATTTACAAGGACAGCCTACTCCTTCCTCCCTGTCGGGGATTTGAACCCCGGTCTCCCGTTCGGACGACACAGGGATTCTTTAGCTAAATAGCCCAGTACTGTACTGCCGACCGTCACGTTGTACAGCGCCATATTTTCCGTTCCATCCTAACAGAAACCCAGAGGGTTTTTCATGGATTGGAAACACCATAATGTTAATCAAATTATTTAAGCAAGTACCAGTCAAAAGTGTGGACACACCTACTCATTCCAGCATTTTCTATATTTTTACTATGTTCTACATTATAGAATAGTAGTAAAGACATCACAACTGTAGCAGGTGTAGCCCATCATGCAACTGTTTCCTATTAGCAGGACAATACACTTTTTATACCTGGCTACTGTGTGTGTATATAGAAAAACATTTCTAAAACATTTCTTACCGAGCCTTTCCATAAGTCCACGCATGTTTCTTCAACTGTCTTCTGACTGTAATTAGAGTGATGTTGTTGATGTGCCGTGATGCCAGCAGATTACAGATTGCCTTTGCCGATCGCTCATCATCTTCATGAATATAAGCAAGGGATGTCTGCTAAATAATTAAGTTATTTTTCTTCAGAAATAAATAATTCTAAATAACCAACAGACTTTATTTACAAATTATTGAATGTTTCACCCCATGTTCAAGAATTGCCTTTTTCTCGCTCACTCTAAGTTAAATGGAAACGAAATATCCAAAATATTATTACCTTTTAAACAAAGCGATTATTATTATTATTAATGAATTTATAATTATATAAAATCCCCTTAGATATTAATTTAAAGTCCTCCAATCCTCTAAATGTAATTATTGGTGAAGTCACGTCATTGGAAAAAAAATGGATATACTGTAGGCCTACCATAGGTGAAATGAGTCTCACTAGTGTTGAGTAATGTGCTGTTAAAAATGGTGTAGGTCTTATTTATTTAAAGAGCGTTTTGAAGTTAGAAGCAAAAGCCTACAACTATTTTAGGACCATTTCACGCTGCTCTGAGGCAAGCATGGGGACTGGTCTTGATAAATCAATGAGATTTTTATTTTCACTTAATCTCCATTTGGGTATTGGTTAGACAAGAATTCGAACATTTGGGTGCAGAAATGTTATGCTCTTAGTGTAACCTTTATTTAACTAGGCAAGTCAGTTAAGAACAAATTATTATTTACAAGGACAGCCTACTCCTTCCTCCCGTTGTACATATATCTGGCAATGCCAATACGGAAGACTATCAGATGCTTCTTAAAGATGCCCTCTGGTGGACAAACTAGCAATAACTTGCATTAACAGAAAAAATGGCTGACAAATAGATAACGTGCCTTAGAATGCTGCAGCAGCCCGCAAGGTGTGCCGCAGTATGACACAACTTTTAAAAGAGGAACCACTGTATATTTTGTAGCTTTCTTGCTTTCACTGCAAGATCAGTGCTGAGAGGGGTACTTAAAGGAATGGCAGCAGTGACCATTGAAGGACTTAAGTGATGTACTTACATGTTGAAGCTCCATACTCCACTGCTTTTTGTGATTGTAACGGCGGTTTTCTAGCTGCAGTGTCTCCACAATAAAGCAGATCAAATATGTCACATTTCTTTAATGTGGGGTGATTATTCTTCAGTATGATATGTTTTAGCTGTTATTTTGACCTATCATGACATCTCATGCCTTGTAGAGACTGACATTGGCATGACAGTGTGTGTAGGAGCTCAGTATATTGAGTGCTGTGTGTTCATATTGTACATGCAACTGTGTGTGTCTGTATGTCTGGCTGTCACATGACTAATGGATATATTTGATAGATAGGGGAGTGGGTTAGAATGTATAACTCTGTATGAATGCCCCCTTCTCAAACTAGGAATTTGGCATGATAAATTCCTTCTCACTTGTTTGACAGATTTTGTCGAAGCCTATTTATCTTAAACATGCACCTATACTGTGTATCATGATCCTATGAGAGCATCTATTAAATGTGCCTGGCAGGTGCCACTTGGCAGCATCTAAGCACATGGTTTTCAGATCAACCTAATTGTATGTCTCATTTATGGCCATCAAATGAACAGAGGTATGTAAAAGAGAACGATGGACATGGATAGTGCTACATTTATCTCTTGTTTATCATTACATGGGTGCAAAGGGCATATTTCTGTGTGTGTGTGTGTGTGTGTGTGTGTGTGTGTGTGTGTGTATGTACGGCCTGTGTGTGTAGAGGTTGCTTCAGTACAGCAGAGAGACCCAGAAGGGTTGGGGGGTGAGTGTGGGTGTGGGTGACGGTGTGTGTGTGTGTGTGTGTGTGTGTGTGTGTGTGTGTGTGTGTGTGTGTGGGTGGTTGTGCGTGTGTGAGGGTGCGTTCATGTGTGAGTGTTTAAGGGTGATTCTGGCATGGAGCTGCCAAGCTGTCATACGTAACCCAGAGAGAACACACATTCCAGTGATCATGGATTGCCTTTGGATGAGATTACCCTCAGAGGCTCCCTTCATCCAGCAGCTTCTTGTAAAAGGCCTGGAGCAGCCAACGTTCTCATGTTTTGATCAGCCCACTCAAACAAGTTATTTAGAGTGTGGGCTTCACTACCCTTCACTAGCCCTCATTAGGACTTTCAATCACAAGAACCAAGTGGAGTTTCAAACACGTGGTCACCCCTTGTTCATGGTTGTGCCCTAAATTGCATCCTATTCCCTATATAGTGCACTACTTTTAAACAGGGCCCATAGGGTACTTATGAGGCGTGTCCCATGTATCGTTTTGGGTGGAAGAAGGGGTGCAAGTGCTTATGATTCCAGTGCCATCGCGTGGAGGTTAAGGGTGAGAAGCCATGAAAAGTCAACTGACATTTACTCCTGAGGTGCTGACCTGTTGCACCCTTTACAACCACTGTGATTATTATTTTACCCTGCTGGTCATTTATGAACATTTGAACATCTAGAAGAATGTTCTGGCCTTCCTGGCCATGTACTCTTATAATCTCCACCCGGCACAGCCAGAAGAGGACTGGCCACCCCTCAGAGCCTGGTTCCTTTCTAGGTTTCTTCCTATGTTTCTGCTTTTCTAGGGAGTTTTTTCTAGCCATCGTGCTTCTACATCTGCATTGCTTGCTGTTTGAGGTTTTAGGCTGGGATTCTGTATAAGCACTTTGTGACATCAGCTGATGTAAAAAGGGCTTTATAAATACATTTGATTTGAAACGCTTCAAAGGAGATAACCACGGATCTGTGTCACATGAAATCGCGGCTGCCTTTGCAGGTGGTTCACCTCTCACAAATCCACCTGCAATTTAGTGGGGCTTTGAGCGCCAGGCTCTCTGTAGATCAGAGATCAGAGAGAGACGACTCACACTGCCACTCTTGCCACACAAGCCCCCTTTAATTTGACCCATTGATCCTCCACGTGGCTCGAAAGGATCCAGCACTTTGGCACTGTCTTTCCTCGTCATATTCCCGAGCCACCCAAAGTCTTTGTTTTCCTCTTTAACTGGAATGCTGAATAGCGGGAGGATAAAACAATGTCTCTGTTTGGGTTGGTTCGTTTCCTGAGTGGAGTTTCAGTCACTATGTTGCTTTTCCTCTGGTCCAGCAGTGACCCAAGGCCTGAGCTTAATTAAAGGTCCAGTTGTAACTCAATGTTGATTATGGATTTGTTTTCTTCTGGAAAGCCACTCTCTCTGCATGAACTCCAAAGCCACCAGACGGCCACTGGAAAACACTGGTCTGTACCTGGAGTCGCAGTCAACCCTTTCACTTAGACAATGGAGATAAAGAGAAAGAGGGACAACAAGAGTGTTGGGGAGTGGAAGTAAAATTGTTCTTTAATATCGTGATTGAGCTAGCCAGTGGTGACTGTAACTCAATAAGTTCTGCAGATGATGGGAGTGGAGCAGTAACATAGTAGCAGGTGAAGGCCTACGTTGGCTCTGTGTGGTTTTTACTGGAGTTCTCCATTGGCCCGGAGGCTGCTCTTTACAAGTTAAAACAGAGCACTAAGTGACAGTCTCTGAACCTTCATCGGCCCCTTTACTGCCGCTGGCTAACACAAAATCCAATTCAAGACTAACCCAGACTGGGATTTTAGCAGCAGGTCTCGTAAACACCTCATAATCCAGGCCGCTGGGAGTGGGGTTGGAACACGATTCACACTCCCCCACCATGGACCATCCATACACCGAATTCCAATGCAATCCTACCAGCACTCTAATCAAGGCCTCAGCGTGAGCGGGAAACAAAAGACCCACCCAACATGACAGTAACGGTGGTTGCTGCACCCTAATGGCTGCTAGGGCAAGTCTATCATTTTAACTCATTAAGCTTGACTAAAACTGTTATAACTCTTGTCATTAAACCAAACAAGGGAGACTGTAATCAAGGCTGCACTTCTAACAGGATGTAACGATGGGCTGCAACGTCGTTGGAAGCCAAATCAGAAATAATTGGCGGTTAGCCGCCAGCATGTCACAAAGCGGTAATGATGTTTTGAATGACACGTGAGGTCTCTTTCTTTTGCCTTATTATTTTCCCTTCTAGGTTGTCTCTCAGGGCCTCATCCACCCCCTTTCCCTCCGTTCAGCTCTGGGACTCTGACTTTTCTCTTTCTTTTTTCCACACAAACCTGTCTCTGTTTTCTCAGGGGTTCTTTTGGCTGTGGCTGGCTGTCAACAGGCCTGGAGATGGGAGCCTCACAGGAAGTGGTTAATGCAAAGGAGAAGGGCTGGGGAGATGTGTTAGTGTGTGGGTTTGTGATGCGAGGCCTCGAGGGGATGGCCTGAGTAACATAAGCCATGAGCGCCAAGAGCTTTCTCTCTGTCTGTCTCTACTTCCATGTCTTTTCCTTGACCAGCTGGATCTAGCTCAGAGCACACACCCCACAGCACCACACCAGGGCCAATGAAGCCCCCTCTAAAACAACAACAAGCCTTCCCGCAGCACAAATTCCTACTGCGACTCCTGGCCCAAGCACACTCTCCCCTTGTTTACGTTCGCGCTCTGATTTCGCTTTGTCCTCATTTTACAGTCCCTTCCCTGAGGACATAACTGCCTCTTTGATGAGTGAGTGAGTGAGTGAGTGAGTGAGTGAGTGAGTGTGAGAGACTGAACCATTTGGTATGTTTGGGTTCGACTAATAATGTGTTCGCTTATATAAAGTCAAGGCAGGTATACAGCGACAGACACACATCGGATTCAAATGCAGTTCACGACTGAACACCTTTCCCCCCCAGATGCTGAATAGTACATATTTAATCAGGACATTTCTGCTTTGACACCTACATGTCACTGGAGCATGTTAGACGGGAGGCTGTCTGAAGAATAGTCATCAGGATGTGACACAGACAAAGCCTTTAAAGCCTCAATCTTGCACTGCAGCCCAGCTGGTGCGTTGCTTCACAATATACTCGGCACTCAACGGTTGTCAAAAATTGTTTATCGTCAGCCAGGGAGATCTGTATTGGTTTGTGCCAAGTGGCAAGGCATGAATTTTAGCTGCAGCTGCTGTCTTTTATAGGATTGGGGACTTACAATTATACTGTACTATCTGCCCCTGACGGTGTTGATTCCCCGGGATAAACCCATTGCTGCTAACAAGCGTGGAGCCTCTCCGCCAGAAAGGAAAAGTTTTCCCCCTCCTTATCCTTCAGAAAACCTTGACATTTCCCCATGCAGACATGTGAAGTATTTCTTAAGTCCTTTCACACCTTCATAGACAAATTGGATCAACCTATCGGTTAACCTTCAAGTGAAGGGGATAATACTCAACCACATTTCTAAAACATAAACCTTGTAAAGCCGAGCTGCACCCCACTGTTTTTTTTTTCCTTCCTTTGACAATGCTTCATGTTTGACTCTTTTCCTCAGTTCCTTTGAATAGAGAAGCAGTCTGAATATGTATCCAATATCAGTCAAAACACCAGTGGCTCAATATGAACTAAAAGCGAATGCCAGCAGGTAGACACTCAAGTCTACTCTGCTCACTATCAGAGAGATAGAACAGGTGGGCGGGGAGGTAGTCACACAAGCAGTCACACGGCCAAAGGAAGTGATGCTTTCAGAGCCAATTAGGAGCCTCGGTGCAGCTAGGGCCCAGAATACACCAGTTGCAGAGGCCGGTATCCCAGAAGTCGTTATTTCTTTAGTAGTTAGGCTGGGTTATGTGAGTGTGGCCTCAGGATCACTAGAGAAGACATGATCAGAAGGTGACGGGGGCAAAGACACAGGTGGCGGGAGAAGAAGCAAACAAACTAAAATTGAAGCTCTAAACTACCCTTGCACAGACTACAAATGGACCACTCTCCCTGAGTCGCTCGCCGCTTTTCATCATGTCTTCATCTCCCAAAATGTTTGAGCAAGAGATGACAAAAGAGGAAAAAAGGCGCCAGGAGAGAAAGAGAGGGCAGATTAGGTTCTGTCAGATGACAAATGTACAGAAGGCAGACCTGTCGAGTAGACTCCAAAGTAGGGCATTCGCCAACGAGATAAAGGAGATCACACTCTGTTGTCATATCAAACAGTGACAGTGCAGTAGAAATAGTCCCACTAGTTGCTGTTAGCAGTTGATGTTATTCTTCAATAACACAGACCCCAAAGCAAATCAGGTGGAGAAAAATAGGTTTATTCAAAGAGAACAAATCATAGTTGTTATGCTGGGAAGTAGATGGTCATTCTTCCCTGTCCTCAGTGAATCTCCCCAGAACAAAGTGGCAGGATGGAATTTATAACCCAACCCTAGCCTGTGGTTGACCAATTAGAATTTGTTGTAGTACAATTGAGCCAAATAACAAGTATCCCGTTCCAGGATCAATGTATAGACAATTCAAACCAATGAGAACTTGCCACGTGTAGCTGTGAGTCCTGGACTGAAATTCCTCCCTTGTCTCTGACCCATTAATCATTATTTCCCTATTACAGAAAAACAACTATTTCCATTGATCGTTAATTCCCTCTTGACCTTTAGTCCTCTGCGTTGTGTATTTATCTTCAAATATTCTTACATTGCCATTTATCCCAGTACCATGTGTCAGACAGAGCATCAGTCATGTTCATTCATGGTAGTGTCAACACAAATACTGTTGACCGTTGTTAGAATTGTTATTTTATACTTACAATCTAGCAGTAGCAAACATATGGTCTTTGTTTGAGCAAGAAAGAAAGAATGAGAGTTGGAGACAATGAAACAGCAATAAGAGCTGTATGCATGCATCCCTGCATGTTTCTGTTTGTGTGTAGCCATTGCATCTGAAGGCTTAGTTGGGGAAACAGAGAGGGGAGTTAAGGGGAGCATGGTGCTGCTTCTGCTAGCTGGTAGATATCTCTTCTCTAGCCCTGCTCTCTGTACTTTAGCACTCAGGCTGGGTCTGGGACTGTGTACCATAGAGCTGGGAGAGGTAATAGAGACTACTGGGACATAAGTTTTCCTGCCAGCTGTCTGAAGAGGCCCAGCCTCAAATCTCTGCTTCTCATCCCGGAGCTGTTACATGAGCCTAGGCTTCAGCGTTTCTCCTGCTGAATGCTTAAACCCAGCTAGGCAGGGCCTGGGCTTAATGGACGCTGGAGGCAGCCGTTTGTAGCATCAGCAACTGCCTCTCCGGGCACTCAAGCGCATTGGGTCATGGCGGGCTGACCCGGCACAACCGGAGAACAGGTTCCTGGAGCTCATTGCCTGTCAGGCCCAATCCTCAGGCTGCCCTCGAGCTCTCTTCACGGTCAACTAACAAGGCCTTACCAAACTCTCTGCCTCTCCCAGACAGAGAAGGAAGAGAACAACAATGTTCTCAAGGTCTCAACACTCCTAAATGAAACAGCAGAGATGTTAGAGGTCATCTTGAAGCTCAGGTCAATGGCAATATTCTTTTCAGTCATTTCACTTAGTTTTCCCAAGATATGTCCTGTGTCAAAAGCCATCCCTTTATTCTCTGTATAATGAATTTAATTGTCTGCGGCAACACTGTCAGTAATGCAATATTCCACCTTTCCTTCATGGAAGACTAATCAGAATCCCCAGTCTACGAGATAAGCTATTAGCAGTAGGAGTCAGCAGATATCCCCCAGGTGCAATGTGCCATTAGTAATGCTCTGGCAACTCCTATATGAAACTGCTGGATGAGTGTGATCCATGAAAGCAATCACAGATGGATGAGTCATTGCAGGGTTCAATCCTGCCAATATTTCCTGGATTCCTCACCATGCACATCACTTTTTCAGAATATTTGTAACGCGGAAGGTTACAGCACTGAATTTCCATTTCTGATGGATGGTAAGCAATGTATGAATGCAGAATGTCTACCTCTATGTTAGGGGTTAGCCATCCCTCTTCTTCCTTCTCATCTCTCGGGTCAAATACTCAGGTCAGAGTAAGAACATAACTAAATATGGAGGACATGAATGAGATCTGTATGAATGAGTTTCTCTCCCTCACACATGAGGAATAGGTGGTGGTTATCCCACTGGGCTCTGCGTCTCCAGGCCCAGCTCTGCGTCTTCATTCCCAGCTGTGTGTGTCCAGGCCCAGCTGTGTGTCTCCAGGCCCAGCTGTGTGTCTCCAGGCCCAGCTGTGTTTCTCCAAGCCCAGCTGTGTTTCTCCAAGCCCAGCTGTGTGTCTCCAGGCCCAGCTGTGTGTCTCCAGGCCCAGCTGTGTGTCTCCAGGCCCAGCTGTCTGTCTCCAGGCCCAGCTGTGTGACTCAAGGCCCAGCTGTGTGACTCAAGGCTGGGCCTCTCCACTTTTCTCCTCTTACCTTCATACTGAAGCCATTACTGCGCCATGGGTCATTATATCACCCTGGGAGATTCCTCTCTCCTCCCAATGCCGCCTCCTCCCTCCATCTCCGTCTTCTGTTAGCCCTGGACTGACTAGAACCAGCTGTTGAGGGGAAAGACAGGTGACCTTCGGAGAGAGTGAGAGGGACAGTTGAATTGAACACTCATGTTCACTCATGTGGACAGTCAGGCATGTACACACACACACACACACACACACACCATGATTTCCATCATTATCATTACCAGCCACTTCCCCAACTCCCTGTTATCATTAGACATGATGATGATTGCATGGATGAGAGTACAACCTCTCCCCCAGCTGCAGCTCGGTTCTAATTACCTCACCTTGGGTTGGGGAGGGGTTGAGGCAGTCCGTCCGAAATGTTCCCACTGTGTGAAGGTCAAGCCTGTGCAACAAGGAACCTGTTATCCAAAGGGCTTAACTAACTCGGCTCTCAGAGCGAGGATCATACCCGTTCAGTCCGATAGACAGGTATTTAGTACCTACGTCTCTTAACATCAACAAATGAGATGCTTCTCTAAGGAGGAGTTGATCGCCCAAATCGCTTCTGATAATGGATTGGGTCTGATGGACGGCTGTTGCACGTCATCAAAAATCCTCCACTGTTTCCAAATGGGGAATGTACATTAAGCACTTATCTTGCTCCAGGACTGTTTGTTATGCTGCCCTCAGATTCAATTTGTGCACTTTTTCATTCTTGGCCTTATCTGATCAATGAGGGTTCGCTAGCCTTAAAAAAAAAAAAAGAAACAATTTCAGGGTTCCCGAGTGAAAGAAAAGTATTGCCTTTTTGAGAGTGGGAGCACGCTTTTGAGATCATAGATTGAGGGAGGAGTGGAAAGAGAGGGTTTATATCCCAACAGTAAATTGGCTTTGGGGTTGAGAGAGAGACCTCTGTTTAGCCCTAATCAATGGGAGAAATTGGACACAGCTGGAATTCGCTGGTCAAATGGTGTTTTCTAACCTTAAGTTCTGCTCTCTATTTTGGGAGGTCTCGTGCTCGTCCGTTGACCCTGGTCTTCAGGGTCGGATATCACGTCTTTTCTGTTTTCGGGGGTGACATCGAAAGAGATACAGTGCTTCAAAGGCAACAGCCCCTGGAACATGACTCTCTCATATGCTTGAGATGCACTCTAACAGGAAATAAGAACTTTTCTCAATGACCAAAAAATGAGCCGATTTGACCACACGATCTGTTATTTCGAAAAACATGGTGTACACACAAACAACATAAAATGTTTTCCTATATGGCCACGTAGTTAGCTATTGTTGTATTCCATGAATCGTCTAACAGAATGTACACTTAAAAGCAGATGTCAGCTTGTTGACACAGACAATTACACTGTCTATTATTACTCTTACACTGCCAAAACACATCCCTGTCTATTCCCTATAGCAGCCTTGTTGGCTGGGCTAGATGCAAAATTAAGCAATCGTCCTACGCTACATGGTATGTGACCACTACAAAAGTATGTGGACACCTGCTCGTTGAACATCTAATTCCAAAATAATGGGCATTATAATGGAGTTGGGCCCACCTTTGCTGCTATAACAGCCACCACTCTTCTGGGAAGGCTTTCCACTAGATGTTGGAACATTTCTGCTGGGACTTGCTTCCATTCATTCACAAGAGCATTAGTGAGGTCAGGCACTGATGTTGGGCGATTAGTCCTGGCTCGCAGTCGGCTTTCCAATTCATCCCAATGGTGTTCGATGGGGTTGAGGTCAGGACTCTGTGCAGGACAGTCAAGTTCTTTCAATATGATCTCGACAAACCATTTCTCTATGGACCTCACTTTGTGCACTGGGGCATTGTCATGCTGAAACAGGAAAGGGCCTTCCCAAAACTGTTGCCAAAAAGTTAGAAGCACATAATTGTCTAGGATGTCATTGTATGCTGTAGTGTTAAGATTTCCCTTCACTGGAACTAAAGGGCCTAGCCTGAACCATGAAAAACAGCCCCAGACTATTATTCCTCCTCCACCAAACTTTACAGTTGACAGTGTGCTTTGGGGCAGGTAGTGTTCTCCTGGCATCCACCAAACCCAAATTTGTCCGTCAGACTGCCAGATTGTGAAGCGGAATCCATCACTCCAGAGAACGCGTGTCCACTGCTACAGAGTCCAATGGCGGCGAGCTTTACACCACTTCAGCTGACCCTTGACATTGTGCATGGTAATCTTAGGCTTGTGTGTGGCTGCAAGGCCTTGGTATTTAGTACCTACATTTCATGGGTTTCCCAACAAACAGTTATTGTGCTGACATTGCTTCCAGAGGCAGTTTGGAATTCGGTAGTGAGTGTTGCAACCGAAGACAGACGATTTCTACGCGCTACGTGCTTCAGCACTCTGTGGTTCCGTTCTGTGAGCTTGTGTGGCCTACCACTTTGCGGCTGAGCCGTTGTTGCTCCTATACTTTTCCACTTCACAATATCAGCTCTAGCAGGGCTGAAATTTGACAAACTGACTTGTTGGAAAGGTGAGCTCTTCAGTAAGGTCATTCTACTGCCAATGTTTGTCTATGAAGATTGCATGGCTGTGTACTCGATTTTATACTCCTGTCAGCAACGGGTGTGGCTGAAATAGCGAAATTCACAAATTTGAAGGGGTGTCCACATACCTTTGTGTGTATATATAGTGTATTTCCAAAGCATCCCTTGAAACCAGCTGCATCCCAAAGAACCAATGTCCTTGGAAATTAATCGGTATTTTTCCAATTCCGTTAAAATCTTTGAGTATTGCACATCTAGATGTGTGAGCTGCAGCTGAAGCAGGCATCGGCAGAACCCTATGGCTCTGCTTCTCTCAGAATCCATCTCCTTTAGAGGGGCTGGCAGCTCTGGTGGTTCAATCCCCAGCGTGAGTCAGCGAGATGGAGGACGGAACACATGTTTGCAGGCAGATTGCACATTCAGTGGGGGAATAAATTGCCTCCTGGACAGCCAGACTCCACATTGTCTGGTCCACTCTACATCAGCCTGCCCTTAAATACATATGTACAGGACCTGTCATCAGTGCTTTCTTCAGTTTCTACTTTCGAAAAGGCCTCCCATCGCTCTGCGTTGTTGTCTGGTGGTTTGTTGTCTGTTGGTGGCTGTGCTTCGTCGGACCAGTCTCAGTCTATGTCTCCGGAAGTGAACATGTGGTAGTGTTTAGCTTTCTAATGCCCCGGGCCCTTCTGGCCGGTCTTTAGGGAGATGTCTCATGGAAGACTACCAGCAAAATGATTGTGGCCCAGTCAACACGGCGAACGGCCAAGTGTGGAAGAACTCTTGTTATCAGCATCTCTCCAGAGCTAACCATGGTCCAAAACTCACATTCAAGGCTCACACAGACGCCAAGCCATCTTAAACTGTCCAAATCAGTTTCTATTGCTTGTGTAGTTTATCTATTTTTTTCAATAAAATCCTTCATTCTATGGTAGGCTCCTCTGGCCTTAACAAGCTGTTATACTCCCCTTCCTCTGGTAATGAAATGTAACTATTATCCTGGGCTGGGCCTAACATGCATATGATTATCTTGGCAACGAAATAACTTCAGTGTTATTGTTTAACGGTAATTTGGAAACGTGTTTCTCTTTTCAGTACCAGTCTTCTATGTGTTTCACTCCCTTGATATGGAGTTCCAACAAAGCATTGGGAAACTGTCTCTGGTTATTTTACACTGACACATTCTTGTAGTCTGACTGACATGGTCAAGATCAACCGGAGACCTAATTTTCCCTGAGTGCTCTATCTGGCCTTGCTTTAAACAATGCACCGTTTTGCTGTGAATATTAACCGATATGCTGCTCTGCAGAAGTCATTTATTTTTTAGTGTTATTTGTGTCCTACATGTACTCAGCATGTCTTACTCAACTTTAATTTATCTGTGTGTGATCGGAGTTCTCCATAAAAACTTAACGAGCCATCACTATTGGTTGTTTCAGTGAAAGCCTTTTCGCTATGCGAGGCCCAGCTGCTGTCTAGCTCGGTTTACCACGTGCCCAGAGGAACACAACATGATCCCACCCTGCTCATTCCTGTCCAAATGGACCTACCTCCTGATCTCATCCATAGCTCTCGCGTAGACGCTAAGTGCTACTTTTGGTTTGCCAAGGAAAACAATTACTACAGCCTCTCGCTGTTAATTTGTGATTAAGATTGCATTATTGCCATGTGTCGGGCCTGACAGCCTGTCATAGGAATGATACATCCTGACGAGAAATGGGCCCCATGCTTTCATTGTGCCCGACAGCTCCAGCAAACCTGCTGGCTGCCAATTTCACCCCCTTCCTCTACCCACCACAAACTGCTCTCTCATAAATGGATTCATGGAAGATTGTATTAACAAATAAAGGGCTCTAGGAGAGGGATGGAGCTTGTTGTTGGAGTCTTACATCTTAGCCGCTGGGCAGTCAGTAAAACACGTTTGGTGCTGGCAAATGGTTTTATCAACTGTCAAGCCATAGCCTCGAGGGGAGGTTGAGCGGTTAAGGTTTTACTTGGCAATAGCACAACTCTATTTACTTGCAAACTTTTAGTTGGGAAGGAAACAAGGCTGATGACTAGTAGGAGTGTTTTTTGGTCTGTTTTCCCTTTGCTTTGAAATGGCCACCTATAGTTATCCTGTCCACACTTCCTGGACACTGTATAAACTGGCAGGCAGTATGTGATATCCCCCTCTAGGCCCCATCAGTCCACACATGGAGATATGAGGAAACATGCGGCGTGTGGCAGAATTGAATCAGTGAGCATGTATACTAGCAGATAGCAGCTAGATCAGGGATGGGCAACTGGCAGCCCCTGCCCGTTTTGTCCCCCCACGGACCAATTAAAAAAAAAAAGTTTTTGCACAAGGTCCTTTTTTCTGGATCTTTGTAGAATTTTGATCCATTTTGAGTCGCACAAAATTGTGTGTTCTCTACTCCGACATTTAATCCACAGATAAAAGGGGACACCTTCTAGTAATCTCTCCTTCAGTAGTGGTAGTCTTCTTCTACGACTACTTCTTCTTCATCTTCTTCCGTGTACTTTATATGTCGGTTGGCAACCAACTTTAAGGTGCATTACCACCAACAACTAGACTGGAGTGTGGACCTCAGTTCATCTTTCAATCACCCATGTGGGTATACAGTGAGGGGAAAAAAGTATTTGATCCCCTGCTGATTTTGTACGTTTGCCCACTGACAAAGAAATGATCAGTATATAATTTTAATGGTAGGTTTATTTGAACAGTGAGAGACAGAATAACAACAAAAAAATTCAGAAAAACGCATGTGAAAAATGTTATAAATTCATTTGCATTTTAATGAGGGAAATAAGTATTTGACCCCTCTGCAAAACATGACTTAGTACTTGGTGGCAAAACCCTTGTTGGCAATCACAGAGGTCAGACGTTTCTTGTAGTTGGCCACCAGGTTTGCACACATCTCAGGAGGGATTTTGCCCCACTCCTCTTTACAGATCATCTCCAAGTCATTAAGGTTTCGAGGCTGACGTTTGGCAACTCGAACCTTCAGCTCCTCCACAGATTTTCTATGGGATTAAGGTCTGGAAACTGGCTAGCCACTCCAGGACCTTAATGTGCTTCTTCTTGAGCCACTCCTTTGTTGCCTTGGCCTTGTGTTTTGGGTCATTGTCATGCTGGAATACCTATCCACAACCCATTTTCAATTCCCTGGCTGAGGGAAGGAGGTTCTCACCCAAGATGTGACGGTACACGGCCCCGTCCATCGTCCCTTTGATGCGGTGAAGTTGTCCTGTCCCCTTAGCAGAAAAACACCCCCAAAGCATAATGTTTCCACCTCCATGTTTGACAGTGGGGATAGTGTTCTTGGGGTCATAGGCAGCATTCCTCCTCCTCAACAAAAATATCCAGAAAAACGCATGTGAAAATTTTTATAAATTGATTGGCATTTTAATGAGGGAAATAAGTATTTGACCCCCTCTCAATCAGAAAGATTTCTGGCTCCCAGGTGTCTTTTATATAGGTAACGAGCTGAGATTAGGAGCACACTCTTAAAGGGAGTGCTCCTAATCTCAGTTTGTTACCTGTATAAAAGACACCTGTCCACAGAAGCAATCAATCAATCAGATTCCAAACTCTCCACCATGGCCAAGACCAAAGAGCTCTCCAAGGATGTCAGGGACAAGATTGTAGACCTACACAAGGCTGGAATGGGCTACAAGACCATCGCCATGCAGCTTGGTGAGAAGGTGACAACAGTTGGTGCGATTATTCGCAAATGGAAGAAACACAAAAGAACTGTCAATCTCCCTCGGCCTGGGGCTCCATGCAAGATCTCACCTCGTGGAGTTGCAATGATCATGAGAACGGTGAGGAATCAGCCCAGAAGAACTACACGGGAGGATCTTGTCAATGATCTCAAGGCAGCTGGGACCATAGTCACCAAGAAAACAATTGGTAACACACTACGCTGTGAAGGACTGAAATCCTGCAGCGCCCGCAAGGTCCCCCTGCTCAACAAAGCACATATACATGCCTGTCTGAAGTTTGCCAATGAACATCTGAATGATTCAGAGGACAACTAGGTGAAATTGTTGTGGTCAGATGAGACCAAAATGGAGCTCTTTGGAATCAACTCACCGTGTTTGGAGGAGGAGGAATGCTGCCTATGACCCCAAGAACACCATCCCCACCGTCAAACATGGAGGTGGAAACATTATGCTTTGGGGGTGATTTTCTGCTAAGGGGACAGGACAACTTCACCGCATCAAAGGGACGATGGACGGGGCCGTGTACCGTCAAATCTTGGGTGAGAACCTCCTTCCCTCAGCCAGGGAATTGAAAATGGGTTGTGGATAGGTATTCCAGCATGACAATGACCCAAAACACAAGGCCAAGGCAACAAAGGAGTGGCTCAAGAAGAAGCACATTAAGGTCCTGGAGTGGCCTAGCCAGTTTCCAGACCTTAATCCCATAGAAAATCTGTGGAGGGAGCTGAAGGTTCGAGTTGCCAAACGTCAGCCTCGAAACCTTAATGACTTGGAGATGATCTGTAAAGAGGAGTGGGACAAAATCCCTCCTGAGATGTGTGCAAACCTGGTGGCCAACTACAAGAAACGTCTGACCTCTGTGATTGCCAACAAGGGTTTTGCCACCAAGTACTAAGTCATGTTTTGCAGAGGGGTCAAATACTTATTTCCCTCATTAAAATGCAAATGAATTTATAACATTTTTCACGTGTTTTTCTGGATTTTTTTTGTTGTTATTCTGTCTCTCACTGTTCAAATAAACCAACCATTAAAATTATAGAATAATCATTTCTTTGTCAGTGGGCAAACGTACAAAATCAGCAGGGGATCAAATACTTTTTTCCCTCACTGTATGCTCCTAAAAAGCAATGAGGAGAAGGGAGAGGCGTGACTTGCAGCGCGCCAAGTGTAAAACATTTATCTGAGTTCTATTTTAGCGCCTGGCTACGCAGACACTTAGATGTGGGTACGCAGACCTACGAGCCACTGCGGCCCCTCGTTAGTGGGGCCCCCACCTCCATCAAAGTTGCATATCTTTGAGCTAGATAGCCAGTCAGGGATTGCTGGGTCGCTAGCGGGCTCGTCCCGACACTACCAGCGAAAATCTAAAGCGCCAAATTCAAAATCCCAAAATGGAATTATTAAACATCCACCAATATGCAAGTGTTCCATACTCATCAAAAGCTATGTTTCTTGGCAATATCACAGCGTTGTCAGATTTCAAAAAGGCTTTATGGCGAAAGCAGCACATTTCATTGTTTGAGGCTAGCACCTCACATATTTTTCCAATAGCCATGTATCGATTAGCCATCATGGCACACACATAACACATTTCACAGCGAAAACAAATCAATTACCTGTTGAAGAACTTCTGCTGAGGTCATCCTAAGTGTCCAACGAAGACAATCCATGGTTCTTTGTTAGAAAAAGTAACGTCTTTACCCATAAATCCTCCATTTGGTTCTGCGTTATAATCAGAAACGGCAGCCTCCACTAGTCCATGAAACGCGGCGCGAACTCGTTCAAATTATACCTATAAACTTGTCCAAGAACAATCAAACATAGTTTTAAATGTATCCTTAGGAACACTTTTACGTATATTTACTATTATAAATCAGCCGGAATATAAACTGATCAATAACGAGGCTACAAAAGACACTCCGTGACTTCTCGTGCGCGCGCCACGGGAACTTTTCTCAGAACGAGGGGTCTTCATTGTTTGGTGTTTTTCTCTGCTCTAAATTCATCCAAAATGGAGGGAAACACCGTCTCGAGGCTGTTGACATCATAAGGAAGCGACGTGTACTGCATTCATATGCCTATATATATGGTCATTTTCAATAGGGAGGGGTTCCCAAATGAGCATTGTGTCAAAATCACTTTTTCCAGGACAGAGATTCCTCAGGGTTTTGCCTGCTATATGCGTTCTGATTCACTCACAGACAAATGGTTAACAGTTCTGGAAAATGCAGAGTGTTTCCTATCCAATGGTACTAAATATATGCATATCCTATTTTCTGGGCCTAAATGGGAGGCATTTTACTTTGGGCATGCCAGGCTCTCCAAAACGGTCACCTCATGCACTGCTCCCAGAGAAGATAGAAGCTATCACCATTCCTTTCTCTAACCTGCTGCTGCTTCTAACCCGAGCCCAGCAGGACAGGAGAAGCACGATGGGACAGTATCAGATTGGAATGGGGCTGCAGGTAGCCTAGGGGTTAAGAGCGTTAGGCCAATAACCGAAAGGTTGCTGGTTTGAATCCCCGAGCCAACTATCTCTCAATGTATCCTTGAGCAAGGCACTTAACCATCATTTCTCCTGTAAGTCGCTCTGGATATGAGTGTGTGCTAAATGTAAAAAAAAAAATCTAATGTGTCTGTTTTAGAGGACAGCTGAGGGTGAGGACAGCTGGGGGTGAGGACAGCTGAGGCGCTGGCGAATGTTTCAACAGCATCCCACAGAGAGTGTGAGGTACCCATGTGGAAGATCCAGCTCGCACAAGGTGGTGAGGGGGGGGGTCCAGGGCCCCGATATGGCCCATCGTTGTCCCACTTACTGCCTGCAAAAAAACAGACGTCCCTGTGGGGAGATCAGTGATTCCTGATGTTTTATTTTCTCTGGGCCTCTAGTTTCTTTGTCTGAGGCTTGGTCTCCGTGAGAAGCTCTTGGCCCATGAACAAGGCTCATCCAACCGTCCCACTGCGCTTGACCAGGGGCATTATGGGTCCGTGATGTCATCGCCAGGGGACTTGTCATGAGGCACTTCACCTAATCCGAGCATTTGAATAATAGGCTGTATCCAAATGGTGCGGAGAGAAAAGTGGATACAGAAAATAATTCACCATGAAATGCAATGAAACAAGATCTTTTCACAGCCCTGTAAAATCAAGGGCCTCATAAAGTCATATCCTCGGATTACAGTTTCACAATATCTATATTTTATTTTTCACATGGAAGAATCTACAACCATGTACCAATTATTTAAAAAAATACCGCCAATCATACATTTCTTTCAGCCCAGATGTTCATTGAACACATATTGGTTGGTCATTATTGAACACTTACTGTATGTAGGTTTTCACTACATTGTTTCACTCCTATGCATTACCACCACAAGACGTTTTAGAATTAAGGCTGGTTTACATCCTGTGAACAATTGTCGTATCAACATCATGAACATTTTATTGTTGTCCGATATCAGACTTGCTGTCATTATGAAGAAGTATAAACACAAAATGACAGCTTCTGCATGACGTCAGCAGCCCGCTGCTTCAAGTAGCATGCCTTCTCTATGTTTCACACCAATAAACCCATCCATTTAAAATTCAATAAATGTCAACCTAGCAAGCCAGGCAACTAAAAGCTAGCTTGCTAACCAGTTCATATAATGAGTATAGCTGACAAGGTCTTAACTTTAGCTACTTTTGATTACTTATTACAAAACAATAAACCCCCCAAAACATCATCATTTTCAAGGTAATGGCAAGCTTACAGAAAATATCTTTCTGCCACAGTGTGATGAAATAAAAGTAGGCAATTATTTCGAGTAGCACTATGTCAAAACTCATACAGAATATAACTGAGGTCTGACTCTATACCAGTTTTGAGGGGTTAAATCATATTATTGAATCACACTCCCTATTCCAGCAGCACAGTGTATAGTATAAACAATATCTTCCCTGAAGTGTTGTGTTGACAAACTGCCTGGTAGTGAGACTGAGGCTGGTTGTGTTGGACGCCTCAAGCAACATCTTCTCCTCTCTACCGGCTCAGGAGATGCTGTTGCCTCTTTGATTGTTTCTTCAAATATGCAGATACTTTCTGGGGATCTGGTTGTTTGTTCTGGGTATTTCCTGGGAGACTCACACCTTGGGCTTAAATAAATAGAGGAGTTGTGATGATTAGCGACGAGGCGCGCTGCCGCTCCCATAAGCCATCTTGAGTGGATAGGGTGGGGGGGACCGAGGAGTTCTCCTCTCTCCTTCTCCTGCTGTCGCTGCCGTCTCCACCTGAGTATACTGTACATTCCTTCCTTCTTATCTCTCTCTCTTCCTCTCCCTCCTTTCCATTTTAAAGACAGTATGCTCACTCCCTAGGGGTGGCTCCCAGACAAAGGGGCCCTGTGATTGCAGCTAGTTTGTATGCATACGTACCTGTATGTGTGTATGTAAATAAGAAATATTATTATGTAATTATTATGTGTGTAGAGGTAAACTTAATAGGGACGATTGGCTGACACATAGTGTCACCTATACCATGCGGAATCTCCCTGGCACACTGCCATTAAGATTGGGGCCGGTCTCCTGCCTGCCTGTGTGCTGCCTGCCTGTATGTTGCCTGCCTGCCTGTATGTTGCCTGCCTGCCTG
Source organism: Brachymystax lenok tsinlingensis (assembly GCA_030435695.1). Lineage (NCBI taxonomy): Eukaryota > Metazoa > Chordata > Actinopteri > Salmoniformes > Salmonidae > Brachymystax > Brachymystax lenok. Next base: position 19,141,219 of record CM059789.1, read on the forward strand.
TGTGCTGCCTGTCTGTGTTGCCTGCCTGTGTGGCGCATGCCTGCCTGTGTGCTGTGTGCTCAGTGGAGCAGCAGTGTGTGGCTCTCTCCAGGATTACACTGGGAACACAATTATCTCCCTGGCTTTGGGAGGCTGACAGAACGAGCCTTGGGGAAGGGGAGCTGTGTTTGTCAACTATCTACCAACACGCACGCACACACACACACAAGCTGCTGCTGCAGGCTCGCTCCAGCAGACCAGGGCTTACATTAGTATTATACATGAATGTGCGAGAAACTAATATGGAGGGCCTAGCTGCTGGCGTCTAAATGGTGTAGATGTTACCTGGCAGGGTCTTTTTAGAGTGTAAAGCTTGGTTTCCATTGGCTTTAGAGCCCAGTTGGATAAGTGTGTTCCTGTGTTGGTTTAAATGCTCTTTCATTATTCAGATACTCCTTTAAACACAACTTTGTTTCTCCATATGTGTACGGGTCTCATGCATAGAACCGTAAGGCTCCCAATGTGTATTGTCACCTAGAGTGCTCATAACATAATGTGAATGTACATTTTCAAAATAAACCAGAATAATGTCTATTATGAAAATACCAAACTAAAGCAAGCATTTATCATTGCTTATGGGTCAAGGACATTGCTGCACTTTCCATACACCAGTTATGTTCCTCAGAATTGAATATGCATCCCTTCTGTTTCTTCTACAGTGAAAAAGGAGGTGGACGAGACAGACGCCAGGGTGACGCAATTCAAGAAAAAGGCGAAGGAGCTGCGAATCTTGGACGCAAAGACGGCACAGAACTTGTGTAAGTACTCATTGCCCTTTTACCAAGTGTGTCCATCTGAGAAATATGTCACTATGTCCCAGGAATGGTATAATTGAATTGTGGTTTTACACCTGCATTGCTTGCTGTTTGGGGTTTTAGGCTGGGTTTCTGTACAGCACTCTGTGGCATCAGCTGATGTAAGAAGGGCTTTATAAATAAATTTGATTTGAAAACTGGTAATTAAAACTTAATTTGAGACTATATGCCACCAGAATCTGGGCTCAAATAAGCACAGTGTGTTTTACAAATGCATGTTACATTCAGAGTACATGTGGCATATAACTCTGCATATAGGGCAGTTGCACTGTAGGTAGGACAGTCAACACCTACTAGCATTTTTGCATTCAGGGCACAGTGTGTTTTATCAGTCCCTCCAGGATTGAGCAATTCTGTGATTGCAGAATTCCCTGCATATTATGGGAAGGATTGACCCTTCACTGCACTGTTATCACATAAAACTGTTCGATCTCCACATTACAAAAGTGTGCAATTTCAACCAATCACTGCAATTTAACCATATAAAATTGTTCAATCAAGCCACACGTTAACAACCTTTTTTTGGTCAGAATTGCCGCAGCAAAATCAAGCAAAAAATGCTGTGAAATCCTGGAGGGACTGTTTTCTAAACACATATTACATTCAGACTATGTGTCATATAACTAATCTAGCACATGGGGCTGTTGTACTGTAGGACGGTCAAGCTGTTTTGTTAGGCACTTATGATGACTAATGTTCTTAGGGCTATTTGCATACTCTACAAACATGGATATTGTTTTACCTGAGCTGTGGGTAAGTGCTTTCTTGGCAATGTGCTGGGGGTCATCACTGCTACAGATGGATGAAGTCCCAGCCCCCTCTGATACCATTTGTAAAATCAGCACAGAACAGGATCAAGAGACAACGCCGGGCGTTTGTTTTGTGATTATCCCTAGCAGCAGGTGTGGACCATATGCTGTGAGCAACACCATCACTGTATCTCTCTCCACCTCTGACCTCTGACCTGCTAGACTTCTTCCTGCATCAGATGACAAAGAAGGCTTGCCTGGAATCCAATCGGAATGTCTCTTTGTTTTTCTATTGTTTGACCTAACTAACTTATCAGTGCAATGGAGCAATATTCAGTTTGGATTCCAGTTCCTCTTTCTCATGGTAGCATAGCCAGAATTTTGCCGGTTATCAGTTATCGATGGATGGCTTATGCCTTACCCAGAAGAACCCTCTGTCACATTGACAGCTCCCAGTCCCCCTTACCCCTCCCAGTCCCCCCCTCCCCATGCAATATTCATGCTTTCAATGCTTAAGTAGCAGGTCACATAAACTCCACCTCTTCCCTTGTCTATCCCTGTTTGTGATTCTACTATATCTGAAAACAACATATGCCAACATGGAGGGAAGTTACTTTAAATCTCCAGGCTGCTGTTGAGGCGGTGGTGGCACAAGTAGGGGCTAAACTCATATGTCAAAACAGGGGGAGATAAAATCCCAGAAATATCAACAAATAGCAACTACACCGCCCCCTCCATCTCCTCTCTGACTCTGATTCCAGTCATGTTGACAGTGAGGTATCAAGTATTGCTTCATATCATCACTCTTCTCTTGTGATTGACATATTGATGATTACATCAGGGGGCAATAATAGAAGGTTGGTGTTGGGGCGGGAGCCTTGCTGGAGTGGGTGTAAGGTGTGTGTGTGTGTGTGTGTGTGACAATGGAATGAAAACCATGACTACTCTAGATTGGCTGACTGACTCACCTGCATACTTACACACCAACATGCCTCCTCATCCCCTCAGGAATATGCCTCTGCTTCATGTACTCAACTAATAGCGGTGGTGTGATGCCTCTTTGCTAGCTGGACATTGACTGGACACTGATGTATTGAATGGAAGTTGGGAAATTATGACTGTGATGGGAAATTATACTCAAGCTCATTAAGTCCTGTGAGAAGTCTGACTAATACTAACCACCTCCATCTACCTCCAGGTTTCTCAACACCCTCCCAGACTAACACTAACCACCTCCATCTACCTCCAGGTTTCTCAACACCCTCCCAGACTAACACTAACCACCTCCATCTACCTCCAGGTTTCTCAACACCCTCCCAGTCATAACATAAAGGTCTCCTCAGTCCTCAATGACATTTTCAAGATTTGTGCTGTAAAAAATACTATTTATTTCTAAATGCAACCTGGGGAATGGGTGTGGAGCAGTGGGGAACAGTCCAGCTGTAACAATAGAAAGGAGTGGGGGTTCTTACTCTAAGTCGTTCCATCGGTGCTTATATTGCCTATATAGTGCACTACTTTTGACCAAGGCCCATAGGACTCAAAAGTAGTGCGCTACCTAGAGAATATGGAGAATAGGGTGCCATTTGGGATACATACATGGATTGAGATGTGATGAGCACTGGACGGGGAGTGGGGTCAGGCATGCTGGAAATGGAGTCAGCCCTCACCCATACTGTGCATAGTAATCTATCAGCATTAAATACACATGGAACAACTGACATATGTTTTGATGTTCTGTTCAACGGTTGTCCACAAGGAATTATACCACCCGTTTTGGCACAAGCCAAGTTCATTTCCCTCTTTTGAGTCTGTGCTTTAACATTATAGACGCCGAAAGAGGAGAAGAATGATCAGACTTCACTATTGTTTTTTCAATGGTTCTTTATTTTCCCTCCCTCCACTCTTCATACAAATCTGATCTCTTTGCCAAGTTTTATATAATGTATTCAGCGTTGTTCAGTAACACCATCAAAAAATTTAAAAATACTCCCATGCAAGTTGTTCAACTTCCCACAGTTGAAAATACATAACTTAATTTGAGAACCTGCTAAATGAATTGCTTGTTGAGGACATTAACGTTTTGTGAATCTGATGTGAACACACAGAGGAAGTGGACTGGCATGGAGTGGGCATGCTATAGCAGCTGTGAAGACTCTCATTACCAGACCTCCACTGGTGACTCCCAGCGTACCAGCCTACCAGCCATCAGGTCCAAATTCCCCCTGAGGGCCTCCTCCAGGCCCACCTGGAGACTGGGGCTTCCGCTGAGAATGCCTGCCTAGAATTCAGCAGTCTCCTCATATTCCATGTAACTCTCAGAACTCCTGTTCTCGCTGGAAACCTTGCTAAGATGTAGCCGGGCCGAGGTTCTTGACCACAGTTCACCCACAATTTACAAGGGCATTACTTATTTGAGTTTCTGTCCTTGTGTTATGTTGAATCCGCAATTTAACCAAAGGTTAGGGGATTGACATATCAAGTCATTATCTGGTAATCGGTGCCCAAAATTGGTGTTATTTCAAATGGCTTCTATTGTCACTGGGAAATGTGGATGTTTTTGTCAGACGGACACAAACAATCCCATTGAAGGGCTGAAAGGGTATTACTTTTCCCAGTGTCAGGTTTGATCTGGGCTCGTGAGGTGAAAGCTCTCTTTTGAACCTGCCGGTCTAATAAAAAAAAAGGGAGGAAAATGACTCCGCTCTTCCCATTTCTATCACAACAGCAATTTTCCTGGGCTCATTCCGGCTGCCTTATGAAGAGATCCGGGACATTGTGCTGGAGGTGGACGAGGGGAGGCTGAGCGAATCACTGATCCAGGTGAGTCCAACCTACCGTCTGACCCCTGTGTGTTTGTGTGTGTGCAGAGCGAAATTGTTATATTTCAGTTCTTAAACAACTAATTAAATGACATCAGTTCAACTATTTGAATTCTATTTAGTTATATATTTTTTTGTGAGCTTGGTGTGCAGTTTCTGTAGAGATTTATCAGATCAAGCCTGAACTGTGCGATGTAGTACAGAGTTGCAGTTTCCAACAGGCCAATATTCTATATAGTTTAGTGCAGAGAACATGGTCAATAACTACAATGACCATAATCCATTGCACACCCACTTAAACTTGTCCGGTCTGTGCGGAGCAGAAACAGAAACTGAGAGAAGAGAGAGCGCGCGATCGAGAGGGATAGAAAAAGTTGCTTTGTGAGCCTGAAAATACACGATGCAAGTGATTGATAGTTTCTGTTTAGCAGTTATAAAAGTATGCCTTATTTACTTTGAATAACTTCTAAAATAGGGATTTTGTCAGACAACATAGGCAGCAGCTCTATAGAGATCAGATGATGACTTGGAATGAAATAATAAAGTCATGAAATAAAACAAATATTTTATTAACAAATGATGATTAATAAGTGATAAGCAGTAATGTCAGTCACTGTCATCATGGGACTTGTATTCAATGTTTTATTATGTGTTGTTACACCAGTCAACCCACATAGTGCGTTTAATGTAAAGAAAATTGTTATCCAAACCTAAATCGAAAAATTTGATATTTTTTTTATAATTGCACCGAAATCGAACCGACCTCAAAAAGCACTAATTGCTCAGCACTATTGTGTGTGTGTGTGTGTGTGTGTGTGTGTGTGTGTGTGTGTGTGTGTGTGTGTGTGGGTGTGTGTGTGTGTGTGGGTGGCCATATGAGTGTGCATAAGAGGAGGCTGGTGGGAGGAGCTACAGGAGGACATGCTCATTGTAATAGCAGTCAACCCCACTCCATTCTCCCAGACCATAAGGAACTCCCATTCATCCAGTCAGCCCCACCCCATTCTCCCAGACCATAAGGACCTCCCATTCATCCAGTCAGTCCCACCCCATTCTCCCAGACATTAGAAACTCCCATTCATCCATTCAGCCCCACCCCATTCTCCCAGACCATAAGGACCTCCCATTCATCCAGTCAGTCCCACCCCATTCTCCCAGACCATTAGAAACTCCCATTCATCCATTCAGCCCCACCCCATTCTCCCAGACCATAAGAAACTCCCATTCATCCAGTCAGTCCCACCCCATTCTCCCAGACCATAAGTAACTCCCATTCATCCAGTCAGTCCCACCCCATTCTCCCAGACCATAAGAAACTCCCATTCATCCATTCAGCCCCACCCCATTCTCCCAGACCATAAGTAACTCCCATTCATCCAGTCAGCCCCACCCCATTCTCCCAGACCATAAGGACCTCCCATTCATCCATTCATAATAAATGGTATGGGACATAGCTTGGCAAAACTCCCTCCAACTCCACCCTCCTTTCCCCCGCCTGTGAATGATGATCTAGCTAGAGGCACCCTATTTAGACTTTGCTTCTGTGTTCCTTGTCTGGGAGAACGCAATAATTGCAAATGGGGTGTCTGGTTTGAGGTAGAGATGCATCGGCTTGGCACAAAGGGCCCAATCTGCATTGAGATCGCATGCCCAATCTTTTAGCACTCTTGTCCTGCAGCCCCATTGCCTTTTGTGTCTTTGTCTAATGTGAAGTAGGAGGCGTATAGAAGGGGGATGAGTGAATTAAAAAGGAGCACATTTCCATGTAAGCTTGGCAGTCAGAGTCTCTGTGAGATTGATCACTAGTAAGTATCGGTCTTGTCGCCCCTGTGCAGTGGCTGTCTCTCTGTCTTGACTGGAACACAACCAGTCTGTCGGCCTTTCTCACTCAGCAAAATAGATAAATAACATTTCAGATAGGTGGTAAAGACACATAGCACTTCTTCTTATTTTTTTCGCCAAGGCTCGTCCAAGACAGTAGGGCGTTGAAGCGCAGGGGCTCAAGCCCCACCGCCACTTTGCAGAGGAACAGGGAATCTAACGCGGTGATCTTTTTCCACATTCAGCCTTTCTGTTGAGGGGAGATGAATCTGTCAACAGAACGCCGGCCATATACCATCCCATCGCCTTTCCAGATCCCTGTTCCACACACATGCGCACACATGGCTCGGGGGAAACAGACTCTTAATGTCCCCTCACTTGAACACTGGGTGCCTCATGCAGTCCTAAGTGCAGCCATGGGAAGCGGTAATATCCCTTATTGGTTGTGTTGCTAGGCGGACTTGGGGAATGGAGCGGTGGCTTGGTGTGAAGAGGGTTGTTGGTAAGTGGTGATGTCTGAGAGGAGAGGCGCCGGGGAAGAAATGGATGCAGGTTGATTCAGAGGGGAAAGAGAAAGCCTCCCGCTGGGATGACCCTGAGTGTGGTCTCCCATCTCAACTCACCCCACTGATTAATCACATTACACTGACTGCTCTCTGCCGCATGCCAATCACCATTTACACACACACGGCTGCACACACACACTCCGCCATGATGCGCCTGCAGAGCCAGGCTAGGATGATAATGTGGATGTTGCTATGAGGTAGTGAGTGTGATGGTGATGTCATATAGATGGAAGGAGGGAGGCTTTGAGAGATGTGTTAGGTACAAAGTGGTTCTCTGTGGAGAAAGACGGGTGTGAGAGGACAATTTCGTTCTGCCTCTCGATTCCCCTCAAGCAAAGGTCAAAGGGCAGAGTGAGAAGAGCTCGGTCTGGCCCTCCTTCAAACTGCGGTCAAGGAGGAGTCGGCCCCCAGGAGATGAGAGCGAGGGATGGGTGTGAGTGGCCTCACCGTCACCCCCTTCACCAAATTGACCGCAACAGAGAAATCAAGAAAATGGTACGTAGATCAAGGGCCTCTGTAGCCCTCTCACGGTGACACCGATACCGTCGATACCGTCCCTGCTCAATATGAACTAGGGATCCCAGGGAGCCATTCCCATTAGGTAGAGTATTTATTGAAAATCCACTTCAGTTCGAAAGGGCACCTCTGCTACAGCTCTTTCAAGGAGGAATGTGGGATGTGGATGAATGGAATAAAAAAGATGGATAGATAAATAAATAGGAGGGAAGGGAAGGAGGGCTGTTAATGTATATAAGACCTTATTCAATCACATAATCCTCCCGGCCCCATGTCGTCATGTCTAATGCAATGATTTTTCAGCGAAACATTGCGGCATGCCGGCCTTGACATGTCCATCTGTACGATGTGTCAACCCATCCGAGTGGAATACATATCGGAGTTGATTGGCTCTCCTTACTTTGCATTAGGAGCCATCAGCGCCCCCGGCTTATGATGTACAGGTCCCTGAACTTCGGGCAGTCATCACCAAACGCTCACCACCATTCATCCAGCACATCCATCCATAGGAATCTGGTTCTTCCATCAATAGGAATCTGCCTCTTCCATCCTATTAGCTTTACCTACATCCTCACTCAGTACAAATTTGTTCCCCTGGTACAGATTACCTTCACCTCAGTACCTATTTTCTTCCCCCCAGTACATATTCCCTTCCCCCCAGTACAGATTCCCTTCCCCGCAGTACAGATCCCCCCAGGACAGATTCCCTTCCCCCAGTACAGATTCCCTTCCCTCAGTACAGATTCCCTTCCCCCAGTACAGATTCCCTTCCCCCCCAGTACAGATTCCCTTCCCCTTAGTACAGATTCCCTTCCTCTCAGTACAGATTTCCTTCCCTTCAGTACATATTCCCTTCCCCCCAGGACAGATTCCCTTCCCCTCAGTACAGATTCCCTTCCCCTCAGTACAGATTCCCTTCCCTTCAGTACATATTCCCTTCCCCCCAGGACAGATTCCCTTCCCCTCAATACAGATTCCCTTCCCCTCAGTATAGATTCCCTTCCCCTCAGTACAGGTTCCCTCTGTGAATAATGTCCCTTTCCAGTCAGCTGCTACTCTATGATCTTCATCTGATCTTGGCTTTATTCAAGGTTGCAGAGAGTTCGGTTATGGATGTCAGCACCATGCAAAACAGTTCATTTATTAGTTATAAAAGTTTGTCCAGTAAAAAGTGGGAACGCGTTCAAGTCATGGCAAAACCGAGGCAAAGGTCTCCTTGAAAAGGCCGGCGGGCTGACAAAGGTCTCCTTGAAAAGGCCGGCGGGCTGACAAAGGTCTCCTTGAAAAGGCCGGCGGGCTGACAAAGCCATTCAGTGCTGTTGTGAACCATGGACAGAGGAGGATGTGAAAGAGACGTGTGGAAGTGCATTGTCTGGAGACGGGGGGCAGGCTCATGCAATCCCGGTTGGGGGGAGGAGGGGGTCTGGTTCCATTGTGTTTGGCCTCTATGCCCCCCTCCAGTGCCTTTCAGCAGCCCCCACCACCCTCGGACAGGGAAGACTGGCAGGTTCAGCATCGACTCCCATTGTCTGCACCGTGACAAGGCCACAACCTGAGGCCCTCAGCTTGCACTCCCTGCCTCGCTCTTTATTCAGCCCAAATAATAACAGTTCAGCCACGATTTAAAACACTGGTGCTCTGTTCAGCCTTGTTCAGACGCATGATTCCCTCTGACGTTAATCACCACACCAATGGGATCAGGGGTTTTGTGGACTGGGGGATGGGCTCCAACTGCTCAACTGACACAAAGTAGGCTTAACTGGTAGTGATGCACCGATATTACAATTTTGTCCGATAACGATATTTTCCTTGCCAAAAAAACAATAACGATAACCAACATATTACATTTTAGCAGCCATTTTAGCATTCTAGTACAGTTAAATAGTTAACACAGACACATGGACACAGCGGTCTAAGGCACTGCATCTCAGTGCAAGAGGTTCGAATCCAGGCTGTATCACATCCGGACGTGATTGGGAGTCCCATAGGGCAGCACACAATTGGCCCAGCGTCATCTGGGTTTGGCCGGGGTAGGCCGTCATTGTAAATAAGAATTTGTTCTTAACTGACTTGCCTAGTTAAATACAGGCTACACACATACACCACACTGACCAAAAAGTACTTTTTTAGCTTTTACGTGTGTGTATGTTACATGTTACATCCACAGCTGGACAGGATGAGTGAAAGAAATAAGTGAAGTGAAAGAAATATATATATATATATATATATATATATATATATATATTTCTTTCACTTACTTGTCTGCTGTTTCGTTGTTCAGTCGTTTCATTCTCAACCAGGATTGCATCAAGCAGTGAAGTTTCAGGTCTCTCCATGGCCTCTCTTCCTTGGTGCGCACTGTCACTGTGTCCGTTTCCATCCTGTCCAGCTGTGGATGTAACATGTCTTGTCTGCATTGAAGTGGCAATCCTTGTACATAGCATCGAGCATGGTGGCGACACAGTAAAGAGAGAATGCCACTGGATCGCTTCTTCACAGTCTGTGTGGGCAGTTTTGTTGCCGGGGCAAACTGTTGTCAAGGGCAACTGTTTCATTCGCCATTGTGGGCCAGTAAAAACATCCACCTGGTTGGGGAAAAAGGGCCATCTTCACTCCATAGAAACTCGCACACTAGCTGCTAGCTAACTGGTTAGCTTAGCATTGGCGAAGTCAGAATGGGCATGTGCACTCCACTGTTATGTTACATAATCGGTGGCGTTAAAATTAGGAATTAGAGTACAAATACTACATTTAACAAAATATAAATGCAACATGTAAAGTGTTTGTCCCATGTTTCATGAGCTAAGAAAATAGATCCCAGAAATGTTCCATACGCACATAAAGCTTATCACGTCTGCTGCAGGCGCAGTTGATGAGCTTATTTCTCGAGTCAGCTGTTCAAATGGAGCTAGCTAATGTGTTCATGTTTCCAAGTTTCAAACATGTTCAAAAATGCCATTGAAATGGCAGCAGCGGTATAACAACCAGCATATTCATGAGCATGCAATACGACTTTCCTCAGTACGAAATCCCGAAATCCTCAACATGCTCATGGGGCTGATATCGCTGGTCTAAATGTCAGACGTGAAGCTAATAGCAGTGACGCTATTACTGTGTAACTCCGGTAGGTCAGCATCTGAAAAATAGTACAAAAAAAGTGCACCCGTGCTTGACCAGTCGGCGAAAGCCAACATCACCACGACAGAGAACAGTTGATTGTCAAGAGCAATCAATTCCATTATCTTGGCGTTAATGGATTTCGCCTTTGAGTTGTCTCGCTAATATTTTCTTACTCTTTCAAATGACTGCTCGACTTGTTGACTGCTCGATCCACACAGAAGACATTGTGGGCTAGGTTAGGAATGCTGTGCTGCACATGTAGCGCAAAATTTTACGTGGTGTCATTATGTCATGTACCTACATTATGTACAAAGATGTTCTTATCTATCTGTGTTATATAGGTATGCACGTCAGCTTTGGCATCGGTTTTGCACATCGGCATTAAACTAGACATTGGGGCGATACCAATGTTGCCATTTTTAGCTAATATCGTCCAATTCCGATATATTCACTGATATATCGTGGATCCCTATTAATTGGCATACTGGTGATATTTGGTTTGGCGCCCTTGTGCGGTTGGTGCCAACTGAGCACAAGAAGGCTAAACAATCCACAGATCATTAATGAGCCCCTCGCAGGCTGAGTTACTTCCTGAGATAATACACTGCTAGCTACAACACAGTGGGTAGAGACTTAGAGCTGTGAAAGCTACTTTCCAGGCTGGGTTACTTACTGAGATAATACACTGCTAGCTACAACACAGTGGGTAGAGACTTAGAACTGTGAAAGCTACTTTCCAGGCTGGGTTACTTACTGAGAAAGTACACTGCTAGCTACAACACAGTGGGTAGAGACCTAGAGCTGCGAAAGCTCCTTTGCAGGCTGGGTTACTTACGGAGATAATACACTGCTAGCTACAACACAGACCTAGCGCTGTGACTGCAGCACCACACAGCTAGACAAAAAGACACAGCTACGGCTGCTTTTTCATGCTGGCCATTTGAAGGGATTTGTTAGAGGATCTAGTTTTCCAAGATTTGGAAGACATTTCAAGGTCTTCTTAGATAATATAATTGGCAGGCTTCAATAAGTTTTTAGGTTATTTTAGGGAGTTTACAAGTAAGTCAACCTTATTGTCTGATTTAAAACATCACGTTTGTAAACCCTCATGTTCTTCCGACTGGGCACACAATGGTTCCATGGATGACTGTTAGGAACCTTTTAGAGATCTCACATACATGAAGTCCTGTAGTACCCCGCAGCGCTTGTAGTATTCTTTGAGGTCTTAATCAGTTTCCCTCCCACATCATATGAACTCTAACCCACGGCCCCGGCTCCACTAGGTATAGTCCTTCAGGCAGAGAGAGGGAGTCTATGATGTTTAATTGGCCTTCATTTCCAAATTAGCCATGTCACATCAATGCTCGTCATACTGTAGCACTGACCTGAGTGCATCAAAGCTAATGCTTAAACACAAAGAAATAAGAATAGCAACAACAACAAAGTAGAAGACGACAAATACACAATTCCAGTTCTATGAACCCTTTGAGCTGTTGTGATTCTTTTTTCCGGGCCATCATTAGTTATTTTCAAGATGCTTATCCCCAACCAAGGCCATAATTAGAGCCCAACCGATATATCGGTTCACTGATATTATCGGCCGATATTGGCCTTTTACCGCTATATCGGTGTCGGACCATAACTGATATTCAATAAAGAGAATGAAAAAAGGGAATTGTATGCTTATCTGAACACTTGCGACCATTTTCATGATGTCATTAATTTCACCCAATTTTTTTTAATTATATCGGACCTAAAAAAACGTATTGGTCGGACTCTAGCCATAATAGCTAATAAAAAATTACTCAACTATTAGATTGGTTTGATGAGATCATCATGCAGCCTTAGTCAGAGGACAGAGGGAGGGGAACATAGAACTTTCTAGATTTCTCAGGGAAGACTTTGGTGTCAATGGGACGGTTGGGCGTCTCTACTCGACACATTTGCACTATTTTTAGTCAATCCCGTGGATGTTTTGATGTACTGTGACAACTGTGTGGCGCTAAGGCTCTCTCACTGACTCCATATTCAACATGAAAAACGAACTGTCAGTGGCTCTTTTGAGCCCAGCTTAAGAAACTTCTGAGGACTTGGGTGCTAGAACTCCTGGTGATCTGTTATCTCTTCCACCAAGGCCTTAGCTGCCACTCACTCAGGCTGGGGCCAGATGAAAATGCTAAATATTTACTCACTTTTGGTGTGTGTGTGTGTCAAGTTCAATGTGTGTGTTTGGGCACGCAGGACTGTGGTTTGTGTTTGTGTGCATCTGCTAGCGCACGTGTGTGTGTCTAAGTGTGCATGTGTGTGGTAAAGCTCAGGCTCAACGGTTGATGCTGCCCGGGGGGGAGGATTTTTTTGCAGAATATCAGAGTGGTTCCTTAATGTTTTATGTTGGCCGATGTATTTAATATTACCCCATCTCCTGTTCAAAAGGAAAGGCTAATGACTACACGGCTCTGCTCGGCTTATTTAGTTGTAATTAATACATGTTGTGTGCAAATGCGCTACATTTCGAGAGGACATATTAAGAAAAGAAAATTTATTTTGGATGTTAAGGGAAATACCAAGGGTCTTTTTATTGTGTTTAAGCCTTAACGGTTAAATATGGGCACATCATTTGAACGAAGTCATGGTAAATAGCAGACCTTGACTTTAACAGTGGGAGATATTGTGTACCCATGTAGCTCTCCAGTAATAACCATGGAATAGTTTGCATATTGAAACATACTGTGTTTATTTTGTACTTAGCTTTGTGGCACATAGCCCACCATGTTTTGATTAACATTAGAGGATTTGTCTAAAAGGGATGCTTGGATACTGTGCTCATGTTCTGCTAAGCTCTTAAATACAGCTGTCGCACACACAGATACTCAAGATATGCACAGCACATGTTATAACACATTATAGATGTAATTGGTGGTGTTAAAGCCATATCAAGGCCCTGAGTTTATCCAAGGGCACTGAATGTACCAGTCGTTAAAACTGACGCGGCACCCCAGTCTAGTCAATCTGAGTGTTGACAGAGTAGTCAGGAAACTCACACTACAACTCATTTCCTGTCTCTGACCCTTCACTTCCCCAGCTCTAGTCCTAGACTGCACCCCAATGACACACTAGTCCCTATGGGCCCTGGTCAAAAGTAGTGCACTATAGATGGAATAGGGTACCATTCAAGACACAGGCCTGCTGGTAGTGGTGTGTTCACCCCACTGGCTCTTTTAATTTCCTTTACACTATCTATTTCTGTGTCCGTCTGCTGGGAGTCTTGTGGTGGACTGCAAGGCATGACTTGTTTGGCCGGCCTTACCTTTGTCCTATAGTCCTTTAGGATTGTATATATCTCACATCTGCATCTGTCGATGTGTTGGACTCTCTGGATGTTTCATTAAAGTGGCAATCAGCAATTGAAACAATAACAAAGTGTACTGCCCACCCCTGTTCTGGTAAAAACTGATGGATGGGGCTGGAGAAATGTAACCACTCTCAAATTCATAGACGGAGCTATGTATGCAAAGACTGACCATCCTTGATTTCAAAATTATAGTTTTAATCATTTATTTTAGGCTACATAGTGTTTGTTTACATTTACTTTGTTTACAAACATTGGAGTAAAACAAGCTTACAGTATGTTATTGCTTTTGATGGTGTACAACAGTTGAACTAAGTCCATGAGTGAATTACAAGTTATATTCTTTGCACAATCAATAGGTACATATCATCAAAAGAGATTTAGCAAATTGCTCGTTTAAGGGAATGAAAGGAAGTGATCGTTTTTTGAAAGACAAAGTGTAAGTGATGCATATTTTCTTGTTAAAGTGATATGCTTTCTGTTGTTTTGTTGTTTTCTCGACATTAGATCTATCCTCTCTACGCCTTCCAGAAACACATTAAATACATTTTACAAACTGCATGTTGTGACATTTTTCTATGGTAATTAAAATGACATGTTTAAGTGAATGTCTCTCACAAGGCAGTAAGGCCCACGGCCACTATTAGTCACAATTACAAACTGAGAGCAGGTTTACTGCACGCCTTATTACATGCTGCAGGAGAAACACTTTGTAGATTAAGTGTATTCATGTCAATTATGGCAAGATGTGGCCGTTGAAAAAAACAAAAAATCATGCTCTTTGTGTGTGTGTTACTGCATCAGTACTCCACTACAAACCTCGGTGTGTGGGCAGATTTTCTGTCTGTTCCTGAATTGTGATGTTTTTCCCTCTTCTTTTGGAGTCAACAAAAAAAAATATATATATTTCGTTGAGAGAGTTACTTTCTCTCCATGTTGGCTATCAGTATGCACTGACAGTACTGTATGTCCCCCCAGTCATACATAAAGCCAGCCTTTCTTTAGTGTCCGTCTCTATCGGCAGGCTCTACCTAGGAGAGGAAATGTTCTAGTGTAATGTTCCCCGCTGGAATTTAGATTTCAAAGGAATAAGTGTTCTTACTCTTTACAGTCTCATTTAACCATTTCATTTGGTCAATATTAATGAAGAGTTGCTCTCCATTTTATACAGGAGGAATTTACATAGTGACGACCTATATTGAAAACATGCATGTGTATGGATGACAGTGTATATTTTATCTATGGTGGAATTGACTATTGATAGGTATCATATTAAATAGTATCATGTCATTACATGCCTGTGTACACACTTGCATCATATTACACACACACACACACACACACACACACACACACACCGCTCAAGGGTGAAAGCTTGACTTGTCACTTTGATATGTGTTCTTAGCATCTACAGCAGAGGATGCTTACAAATATTTCAACTATTTCATTTGGTGGATTTCTTCATAGGTGTAGTAGAACATAATGGTTGTGTAGTAGAATAGCATGGTTGTGGAGTAGAATACAATGGTTGTGTAGTAGAATAGCATGGTTGTGGAGTAGAATACAATGGTTGTGTAGTAGAATAGCATGGTTGTGTAGCAGAACAGAATGGTTTTGGAGTAGAATACAATAGTTGTGTAGTAGAATATAATGGTTGTGTAGTAGAATATAATGGTTGTGTAGTGGAATAGCATGGTTGTGTAGTAGAATATAATGGTTGTGTAGTAGAATAACATGGTTGTGTAGCAGAACAGAATGGTTGTGGAGTAGAATACAATGGTTGTGTAGTAGAAAATAATGGTTTTATAGTCGAACATAATGGTTGTGTAGTAGAACATGTGGGTTATGTAGTAGCATATAATGGTTGTGTGGTAGAACATAATGGTTGTGTAGTAGAATTGCATAGTTGTGTAGCAGAACAGAATGCTTGTGTAGTAGAACAGCATGGTCGTGTAGCATAACAGAATGGTTGTGTAGTAGAATATAATGGTTGTGTAGCAGAATATATGGTTTTGTAGCAGAACAGAATGGTTGTGTAGTAGAATAACATGGTTGTGTAGCAGAACAAAATGGTTTTGTGGTAGAATAGCATGGTTGTAGTAGAATAGCATGGTTGTGTAGTAGAATAGCATGGTTGTGTAGTAGAATAGCATGGCTGTGTAGTAGAATAGCATGGTTGTGTAGCAGAATATAATGGTTATGTAGCAGAACATAATGGTTGTATAGTAGCAGACCAGAATGGTTGTGTAGTAGCATATAATGGTTGTGTAGTAGCATATAATGGTTGTGTAGTAGAATATAATGGCTGTGTAGTAGAATAGCATGGTTGTGTACTAGAATAACATGGTTGTGTAGTAGAATTTAATGGTGTAGTATAATAGAATGGTTGTGTAGTATCATAGCATGGCTGTGTAGTATCATAGCTGTGTAGTAGAATAGCATGGCTGTGTATTAGAACAGCATGGTTGTGTAGTAGAACAAAATGGTTGTGTAGCAGAACATAATGTTTGTGTAGTAGAACATATGGGTTATGTAGTAGCATTTAATGGTTGTGTGGTAGAACATAATGGCTGTGGAGTAGAATAGCATGGTTGTGTAGCAGAACAGCATGGTTGTGTAGCAGAACAGCATGGTTGTGTAGTAGAATTTAATGGTGTAGTATAATAGAATGGTTGTGTAGTATCATAGCATGGTTGTGTAGTATCATAGCATAGATGTGTAGTAGAATAGCATGGTTGTGTATTAGAACATCATGGTTGTGTAGCAGAACAAAATGGTTGTGTAGCAGAACAAAATGGTTGTGTAGTAGAACATGTGGGTTATGTAGTAGCATATAATGGTTGTGTGGTAGAACACAATGGTTGTGTAGTAGAATTGCATGGTTGTGTAGCAGAACAGAATGCTTGTGTAGTAGAACAGCATGGTTGTGTAGCAGAACAGCATGGTTGTGTAGTAGAATATAATGGTTGTGTAGTAGAATATAATGGTTGTGTAGTAGAATAGCATGGTTGTGTAGTAGAATGGTTGGGTAGTAGAGTAGTATGGCTGTGTAGAGAATACCATGGCTGTGTAGTAGAATAGAGTGGTTGTGTTGTAGAATATAATGGTTGTGTAATAGAATATTATGGTTGTGTAGCAGAATAGAATGGTTGTGTGGTAGAATAGAATGGTTGTTTAATAGAATATAATGGTTGTGTAGCAGAATAGAATTGTTGTGTGGTAGAATAGAATGGTTGTTTAGTAGAACATGATGGTTGTGTAGTAGAATAGAATGGTTGTGTAGTATAGTAGAATGATTGTGTAGTAGAATAGAATGGTTGTGTAGTAGAATATCATGGCTATGTAGCAGAACATACTTGTTGTGTAGTAGAATATAATTGTTGTGTAGCATAACAGAATGGTTGTGTAGTAAAATAGAATGGTTGTATAGTAGCTTAGAAAGGCTGTGTAGTAGCATAGAATGGTTGTGTAGTAGCATATAATGGTTGTGTAGTAGAATAGAATGGTTGTATTGTAGAATAGAATGGTTGTGTAGTAGAATAGAATGCTTGTGTACTAGAATAGAATGGTTGTGTACTAGAATAGAATGGTTGTGTACTAGAATAGAATGGTTGTGTACTAGATTGGAATGGTTTTGTACTAGATTAGAATGGTTTTGTACTAGATTAGAAGGGTTTTGTACTAGATTAGAATGGTTTTGTACTAGATTAGAATGGTTTTGTACTAGAATTGAACAGTTGGTTGCATGTTTCTCTGTTTATACTGTTTCAATATGACATTTAGATATGTCCTCTAAATTGTTGTAAGTTACCTTGTCCATGTTGTTTACACACACACACACACACACACACACACACACACACACACACACACACACACACACACACACACACACAGGAACTTCTCCCACCCAACAACCAATCCGCGACTCACCTCTCCCTCCACAGCAACGACTGTTCCAGCTGGGGCCTGGTGATTTTTGATTGGCTGTGCCCAAGCCGGGGCTTTTGTTTTGGCCCTTGCTTGTTATTATTATTTATCTTGTTTGTCAATCACCCAGCAGCCATCGCCTGCCTGCCATTTCTAACCATGGCTCTCATCCATATGCATGGGCCCCTCATTACCTGGACTTGCCTTGCTCCTTGGCGGCAGAGCTGCAGGGCCTCCGCAGATGCAGCCCGTGCCAGCCTTTGTTCCTGCAGGACTAACAACAACAGGTGACTGGAGCAAGCCTTCCGTATTGTTGCCCGGCTTGGCCATCATTTGCATGGAGTAAAGTGCAAATGTGGGACGGGATGATAAGTATGGCCATGCATCGGGCCCATTGGATTACCGCTTAAGCAGGAAAAGCTGTATAAAAAGCCGGTTCCCCCCTCGAGCTTAATTGAAGCCTTATTTTGGCACGCTGTACCATATCCCCCTTTTCCTGCATCAAATGCTAATTCAACAATGAAATACAAAATACATTATGCTGATCAAGGAGGCTTGGAGGAAAACAAAACACAAAGGGACTGGATGGAAGGTTGGTGGTGGGGAGGTTGGGCTGCTTCAACAGGGATATGATGGAGAAGGTTGAAGTGGTGGGGAGGTTGGGCTTCTTCAACAGGGATATGATGGAGAAGGTTGAAGTGGTGGGGAGGTCGGGCTGCTTCAACAGGGATATGATGGAGAAGGTTGAAGTGGTGGGGAGGTTGGGCTGCTTCAACAGGGATATGATGGAGAAGGTTGAAGTGGTGGGGAGGTTGGACTGCTTCAACAGGGATATGATGGAGAAGGTTGAAGTGGTGGGGAGGTTGGGCTTCTTCAACAGGGATATGATGGAGAAGGTTGAAGTGGTGGGGAGGTCGGGCTGCTTCAACAGGGATATGATGGAGAAGGTTGAAGTGGTGGGGAGGTTGGGCTGCTTCAACAGGGATATGATGGAGAAGGTTGAAGTGGTGGGGAGGTTGGACTGCTTCAACAGGGATATGATGGAGAAGGTTGAAGTGGTGGGGAGGTTGGACTGCTTCAACAGGGATATGATGGAGAAGGTTGAAGTGGTGGGGAGGTTGGACTGCTTCAACAGGGATATGATGGAGAAGGTTGAAGTGGTGGGGAGGTTGGACTGCTTCAACAGGGATATGATGGAGAAGGTTGAAGTGGTGGGGAGGTTGGACTGCTTCAACAGGGATATGATGGAGAAGGTTGAAGTGGTGGGGAGGTTGGGCTGTTTCAACAGGGATATGATGGAGAAGGTTGAAGTGGTGGGGAGGTTGGGCTGTTTCAACAGGGATATGATGGAGAAGGTTGAAGTGGTGGTGAGGCTGGCTGCTTCAACAGGGATAATATGGAGAAGGTTGAGGTGGTGGGGAGGTTGGGCTGCTTCAACAGGGATACGATGTCCGGGACCCAATGTAGAACTTGTACTTTTCACTGATCAGCATCACACTGGTGGGCTGTTACCAGGGCTGTAACCAGGGCTGTAACCAGGGCTATAACCATGGCTGTAACTAGGGCTGTAACCAGGGTTGTAACCAAAGGCTGTCACCAGGGTTGTAACCAAGACTGTGACCAGGGCTGTGACCAGGGCTGTGACTAGGGTTGTAACCAGGCATGTGACCAGGGCTGTGACCAGGGTTGTAACCAGGGTTGTAACAAGGGCTGTGACCAGGGCTGTAACCAGGGCTGTAACCAGAGCTGTGACCATGGTTGTAACCAGGGCTGTAACCAGGGCTCAGGTATAGTGATTTGTGTTCTAGTTGAAATGTTGCTCTGGAAAACACGGGCACTTGGGCAAGGTCACACACGCACCACAGACACATACACACCCACACACACAAGTTGGTGCATACACACACACACACACACACACACACACACACACGTTGTGGGTCAGTGCTGCATTGTATCATTGACAGCTACATTAGCTAGAGTGTATGCCGTAGACCACTTCAGACACACAGAGCTGTATGAATCAGAACTTTGTGTTTTTCTTCTTGGAGCTAAACTTCCTTTATCTCAGTGACAGATGGCAAATGAGTCTGGGAGAAACATATTCAGATGGCACATTATTCTCCAGACAAACTCATTTAATTTCAGTCCGGAATGATAGCTTTCTTCAATTGAGTTTATTTGATTAACTTCTTAGGGAGCAGCAAGGTGATTTGGGGCGCTAGCGCCCCACTCCCGACACTACCAGGTGAAATGCAAGGCAAAATCCAAAAGTTGAATTATTAAACATTCACCAATATACAAGTGTTTCATACTCATCAAAAGCTCTGCTTCTTGGCAATATCACAGCATTGTCGGATTTCAAAAAGGCTTTACGGCGAAAGCACTACATTTGATTGTTTGAGGGTAGCACCTTCAATATTTTCCATAACCATGAAATCTTTAGCCAACGCGGTCGATAGAAAATGCATTTCACAGGGAAAACCTGTGCCTTGCCTTTTGAAGAACTTCTGCAGAGGTCTTCCTAAGTGTCCAACGAAGACAATCCATGGGTATTTGGTTAGAAAAAGCAATTTATTATATCCATAAATCTCCGTTTGGTTGGCGCCTTGTGTTCAGAAAATCCAACGTGAAGAGAACGCGTTCAACTAAAACTATAAACGTTTCCTCAACAAAACAAAAAACAATTAAAATGCATCCTTAGCTTATCTTTTATGAATAAAAGGGATAATCTTTCACTTGGATGGTCACCTAAACATTATATAAGTCAAATAAAGTGGACCGCTTAACCAAACGTGCGCCCAAAAACGTGCAACTGAAAAAGAGCTTCCCTCACCAAAACCTCTACCTATTGAACACATTGGTTCCGATTGCCATGAAACACTTTAACAAGGTTCTACTGTCTGTCACCTTCATAATGACTAACTAGGACAGATTTGTCGCTCTGAGGGAGCCAGATCCATGGGCATGACCTGTGGGCCTAACAGCATGAGGGGGAGACGGGCATGACCTGAGGGGGAGACGGGGGTGTGACTTGTGCGGGAGAAGGGCATGACCTGTGGGGGAGACGGGGAGAGACGGAGGCATAACCTGTGTTGGAGATGGGGGTATGACCTGTAGGGCTAACAGCTCGGGGGAGATGGGGATATGACCGATGGGGCTAACAGCTAGGGGGAGATGGGGACATGACCTGTGGGGCTAACAGCTAGGGGGAGATGGGGGTATGACCTGTGGGGCTAACAGCTAGGGGAGATGGGGGCATGCCCTGTGGGGCTAACAGCTAGGGGGAGATGGGGACATGCCCTGTGGGGCTAACAGCGAGGGGGACATAGGGGCATGGTCTGTGGGGCGAACAGCGAGGGGACATAGGGGCATGGTCTGTGGGGCTAACAGCTAGGGGAGATGGGGTTATGACCTGTGGGGCTAACAGCCAGGGGAGATGGGGCATGCCCTATGGGGCTAACAGCTAGGGGAGATGGGGTATGACCAGTGGGGCTAACAGCCAAGGGAGATGGGGACATGACCTGTGGGGCTAACAGCTAGGGGAGATGGGGGTATGACCAGTGGGGCTAACAGCTAGGGGAGATGGGGACATGACCTGTGGGGCTAACAGCTAGGGGAGATGGGGTATGACCAGTGGGGCTAACAGCCAGGGGAGATGGGGGCATGCCCTGTGGGGCCAACAGCTAGGGGAGATGGGGACATGACCTGTGGGGCTAACATCTAGGGGAGATGGGGTATGACCAGTGGGGCTAACAGCTAGGGGAGATGGGGGTATGACCAGTGGGGCTAACAGCTAGGGGGAGATGGGGGTATGACCAGTGGGGCTAACAGCTAGGGGAGATGGGGACATGACCTGTGGGGCTAACAGCTAGGGGAGATGGGGGCATGACCTGTGGGGCTAACAGCGAGGGGGGACATAGGGGCATGGTCGCTCTGAGGGAGCCAGATCCATGGGCATGACCTGTGGGCCTAACAGCATGAGGGGGAGACGGGCATGACCTGAGGGGGAGACGGGGGTGTGACTTGTGCGGGAGAAGGGCATGACCTGTGGGGAGACGGGGAGAGACGGAGGCATAACCTGTGTTGGAGATGGGGTATGACCTGTAGGGCTAACAGCTCGGGGGAGATGGGGATATGACCGATGGGGCTAACAGCTAGGGGGAGATGGGGACATGACCTGTGGGGCTAACAGCTAGGGAGATGGGGTATGACCTGTGGGGCTAACAGCTAGGGAGATGGGGCATGCCCTGTGGGGCTAACAGCTAGGGAGATGGGGACATGCCCTGTGGGGCTAACAGCGAGGGGGGACATAGGGGCATGGTCTGTGGGGCGAACAGCCAGGGGGACATAGGGGCATGGTCTGTGGGGCTAACAGCTAGGGAGATGGGGTTATGACCTGTGGGGCTAACAGCTAGGGGAGATGGGGCATGCCCTATGGGGCTAACAGCTAGGGGAGATGGGGTATGACCAGTGGGGCTAACAGCCAAGGGAGATGGGGACATGACCTGTGGGGCTAACAGCTAGGGGAGATGGGGTATGACCAGTGGGGCTAACAGCTAGGGAGATGGGGACATGACCTGTGGGGCTAACAGCTAGGGGAGATGGGGGTATGACCAGTGGGGCTAACAGCTAGGGGAGATGGGGCATGCCCTGTGGGGCTAACAGCTAGGGGAGATGGGGACATGACCTGTGGGGCTAACATCTAGGGGAGATGGGGTATGACCAGTGGGGCTAACAGCTAGGGAGATGGGGTATGACCAGTGGGGCTAACAGCTAGGGAGATGGGGGTATGACCAGTGGGGCTAACAGCTAGGGGAGATGGGGACATGACCTGTGGGGCTAACAGCTAGGGGAGATGGGGGCATGACCTGTGGGGCTAACAGCGAGGGGACATAGGGGCATGGTCTGTGGGGCTAACAGCTAGGGGAGATGGGGGCATGCCCTGTGGGGCCAACAGCTAGGGGGAGATGGGGCATGGCCTGTGGGGCTAACAGCGAGGGGGACATAGGGGCATGGTCTGTGGGGCTAACGGCTAGGGGGGAGAAGGGGGAGGTGGGCTCAGACTAAGGATTCAGGAGTCAGATCTATCAAGAGTGAAATAATTGTATTGCCACAGTGACACAGGTAATATGTGTTTCATCTCAATTCTCTCTAGAGAAGTGGAGATGTCACCTATGTGAAAGGCTCACCTTCTTGTGAGCTTCAGAGAAGCCAGATCCATGGGCGTGACCTGTGGGCCTAACAGCGGGGGTTTGACTGGGGCATGACCTGAGGGGGAGACGGGGGCATGACTTGTGGGGGAGAGGGGCATGACCTGTGGGGGAGACTGGGGGAGAGATGGAGGCATAACCTGTGAGGGAGACGGGAGATTGGGGCAAGACCTGTGGGGGAGATGAGGGGAGATGGGGGCATGACCTGAGGCGGAGACGGGGGCATGACTTGTGGGGGAGACGGGTATAACCTGTGGGGAGATGGGGGCATAACCTGTTGGGCTAACAGATAGGGGAGATGGGGCCATGACTGTTGGGGCTAACAACGAGGTGGGAGATGGGGTCATGACCTGTGGGGCTAACAGATAGGGGGAGATGGGGGCATGACTGTTGGGGCTAACAGCGAGGGGGGACATGGGGGCATGACCTGTGGGGATAACAGCGAGCGCAAGCGCACACACACACACACACACACACACACACACACACACACACACACACACACACACACACACACACACACACACAGTATCCTAATGAGTTGTACAGTATATCCACTTGCTCAGAGAGTTGCTGTACAGTGCAGCTGTAATGTCTATGATATCCCTCCATTCCTCTTCACGTACTCCGTGGTACTGTTCAGGTGTGCCCACACTTCAGAATCCAACATTTCTTTTGAAAAGACAAATGTAATGTCACGCCAAGTCATTCCAGCTTTGCCAACTTCATCCATCACCGCCCCAAAATGAATCTATTTTTTTATTCATTTCTCATTTAGTTTAATGTGGTTTTGGAATCTGTCACCCTTGTTCTCCGAATAGCAACCCTCAGTGAGATTCTGAGGTGTTTGTTGGGATCCTGTTTGGATTATGTCTGAGTGGTCTACTTTAGATTAGATTAGCCTGATGCCACCAGTTCAGTCTTCAAAACTTGTCAACATTTCTGCTTGTAAAGTAAAGAATATCACAGAAAGAAGGTGAAAAGTACGTATGCCTTCTGTTGGTGCTGATGTTAATTTAGGATTGACAATTTGGCAGACTGACAAAATCTGCTCTGCAAATCCACTAGCTGATTTTTGAAATATATGTTTTCTAGGAATAGCTGAATCCATGACCATGGGATTTATACCACCTGTTTTTGCTGATATACTTTGTAAGTGTTGATTGCGGAGAAAGTGCACCTTTATTTACATTTTAAGGGTTTTATTGTTTAGTCAGGAGACAGACAGATGAAATGGAATGAGAACATATTTGTACACACTGGGTTAATTTCTCACTAATGAGATAGTCTACTGTCATTCAAATCGTCTGTTAGGATTTGACGTGAAAGGCATCCGAAGAGACTCCATTTGTAGTAGGCATACAAAATTTGTCATGACGTGGTAAAAAATAATAATAGTTGGTCATTGTTTTTTGTCAATTTCTGGAATATTCAATCTAACCAAACAGAAAGGCCTTAGTCATTGTTTACATGTTTTGTCAGCACATAATTTGCATACTGGATATACAAGACACATTGGGAGATTAATCTCATTCCATTATTCTTCCATAATCTGTTTTGAAACTTACCTGCAATTAACTCCCCTAAAACAGCATCATGCTGTCTTTGAATTGGAGGGAAATAATCTCAAATGTTTTGGTTGTCAGTCTCCTGCCAGATCGGCAGAGGAAAACAGAGAGTTCTTACCCACTGTATACATCTGTTTAGATTCCCCCTGAATCCTTTGATTCTACGAACTGTATTGCTTGGAGAACATTTTTATTGATTGTGCTGTTCCTGTGACTATCATTTGAGATTTGTTGATCTTACCTTCTCTTCAACTTCACTGTTGGGAATATTCTCTGCCTGAAGAGAGAATCACAGGAGCCTGCAACAGGAAAAGTTTAGTATTATAGAAAGGGAACAGAGGAGGCCATAGAAAGGGAACAGAGGAGGCCATAGAAAGGGAACAGAGGAGGCCATAGAAAGGGAACAGAGGAGGCCATAGAAAGGGAACAGAGGAGGCCATAGAAAGGGAACAGTGGAGGCCATAGAAAGGGAACAGTGGATGCCATAGAAAGTAGATAAATTGATCAGCGTACCCTGAATGTCTACTAGTGACATGCCAAACAGTGTGTCAACGTCCACCTGTATGCTTTGTACGCTCTAAAGAAACACATGATAGATGACAGAGAGAAACAAGACATGCCACCATATTAAAGCTTTTTTCCGCAATATCACTTCTATATGTTTTTTAATTGGAGTATCAATGCTGGGAGACGGTTTCTTCACAGTTGTTCCTGTCCTATACAATATTATACAATACAGTATTGTCTTCCTACTCAAGAAAGACCTTTAGTTTCCATAATCATTCAACGGCCATAATAATACAGAAAGTTACACACTATTTGTTGCTCTGTCTATCTTGACGTCATAAGGAATTTCACCAGTCTCCAGGAGCCCAAATGAGCTTTCGGTGACTGTAACAGCCCTCCAATAATCTCCCCCAGATGCCGAGTGTGTCTGTATGTGTGTCTGTCTGGAGGCCTGCCGGGAAGGGTCTGGCGTAGCCTCATCTAGCACCGGTTTTGACAGAACTACACATATGGCGACGCCTTTGTGTCAATTACCGTCTATGAGGGCTGCTGATAATTAACTAGATGACAGACACATGAAATAACAATTACACTGAGAAATTCCATCTCCAATTCAAACTCTTTACCTCAACCTAGCAGCTTCATTCTGTGAAGAAAGTCTTGGAGACAACAGTGGAAATGGTCGCAGACAAGGCCACAACACACTTTAATTTTCTGTATCTTCTTAACAAGCTGCGGCAGAGGAAAACAACACCACTAATCAGATTCTGGGAGCATTAGCGACGATGACTGCTGAGGCTGAATGGTTTCGCTGCTGTGTTATTGCATTTCATTCTGAATCAACGATACATTGTTGAGGAGGACTTTGTTCTTCAGCCCAGGGTAATGTTCCTCAGACTTGGAAGAGAGGAGAAGAGGAAATAGAAATTCATCATCCGTCTTCAAGTGGCGGTGGATCTTTGCTGCTCCGTTGTGGTCCTGTTTCTGCGAGGCCCGCAAAGCTCTTCAAAACTGTTTTTTAATTTAACATGGGAAGACAATAAAGTCGAGTGGCAGTTTGAATTTACAGAGTTCATTTATTTCCACTACACACGTCGAGAAATGTTTCCGTAATCATCTTTTGATTTGGGTTAAAGCATTTTGGAGGATTCTTAATTGGGTTCTTTTCTGATTTGCACTTTCAAAATAACTGGGTTAATATTCAAACGTGTTTTGCACAATAAGATGTGGGTCATAAACTGTGACCAAGTTTGTACTTGCATTTACTTTCTTTTTCGCTGCAAGGTGGTTGGCATCGGTTATCCAAACACTTTTTTAAATAATTATCTTCTATCAAATATGGCATTTTCCTAAAAGACAATCATTTACTTCTATAATGTCTAATAAGCAGTAAGGAAGCAGTGATCAGCAGCTGCACTACGGAGACGAGCACAATGGAGTGAGTGTTCAATCAATAAGAGTTTGCCTGAAAGGTCAATAAGAGTCTGCCTGAAAGGTCAATAGCAAATAATTAGCTCTCTCTATTTTGGGCTGGAAATTTGGTCCCAAATGGCACTCTATTTCGTATATTTTGCACAACTTTTAACCAGGGCACATAGGGCAATTTGGGACGCAACCTAGGTGTTTATAATGCACCCCAACCCAGGAACAATTAAAGAAAGAAAACACATATTGTTAGTGAGATCTTTGGAATTACATTGACACCATTGGAAGCCCCATCATTAGTACACCTCACCATACACATTTTTGGGGGGAATGTCATGTCTCATATCCCATTCGATGTACTGTTTCCCAATTGGTGTCCACTATGATCAACAGCCTTCATTATTGAATTATAATGAGGCTACATAACTGGGCCACACTTGTTTGCTCTAATTGGGAGAATATTCAGTGGCTAATGTAGAAGCAACACACGTTTAATATAACTGTTGCAGCCCACACTAGAACTGACAAACCCCACAGTATTTCTTTCCAACTTGGTTTCTAGACTTTTGAATCCACGGGGGAAGGGGAGAGATGTCATCATTAGTGGACAGTAGAGTCTGGCCAGTGATGGCTCATGGCTGCTCCGTTCCAGGGCAGTGGTCGGTGTGTGTGTGTGTGTGTGCGCCTCTGGATGTGTGTGTCCTGGCCTGGTCATGTGATAGAGTGCCAGCCTGCTCCTGCTGTCTAAATTAGGGGAGCTAATGAGGGCACATCTAATCCTCCTCTTTCTCTTCCTCCTCTTCCTCATCTTTCTCACCCTCCTCTTTTTCCTCCTTTCTCTTCCTCATCTTTCTCATCCTCCTCTTTCTCATCCTCTTTCTCATCCTCTTTCTCATCCTCCTCTTTCTGTTCCTCCTCTTCCATCTTTCCGAGAAGATGAAAAAAAGGTAGCTATGCTCCATTTCATTTATTCAACTGTACTTTCCATGCACAATTATGATTTAATGGGAAATTAAGATTTTCTCCTCTTCCTCCTGATCATCTTCCTCACTGTTTGGGCCTGTATGATAATTGTTAAGCTCAACTTCGGCTTTCTGAAACTCAAATTCTATTTAAAAACTGATGTTACTAGGTTAGTCTTATTTATAAATGGTAAATTGCCATGATTTCCAAGTAAACTGATGCGAACCGACAAAGTCGCAATGAAAGTCTCCATTAACGGCCAGCGTTATTACGTGTTTGAACTGTGGTTCTCCGGAGCTCTTACTGAAGTTGTTCCCGTTGAGGTAAATAAATGGATACAGCAGCGAGAGCACTAGATTACCTGACCTTTTCCTACTCATCCTCCTACCTGCCGCTTCTCCTCTTTGTATTCCCATAGAAACAGTTAGCGTGCTAATTTCAAGATAAATGTACCGGAGGAGATATGCAATGTTTGTCTGAACCATGTCAGTTCCTTGCGGTGACGCTTATCCTGAAAGTACTGAAAGAATGCAAAAATACCTCATAACCATCCACGCTCTGATGTACTGTACAGGTGTTTTTATGGAACCTTCCGATAATGATGTTAGGTGTTGTATAGAAGGATAGTGGAGTTGAACCTTCTCTAATGGATCAGTGGATGTAAATGAGTAGTTATGTTGAACACCATTGGAGGTCTCAGAGGTTCCTAGTGCTAGGTCTTGATTCTAGCTTGGTGCTGTGTGGATGTTCCCAGTGCTGGGCCTTGATTCTAGCTTGGTGCTCTGTGGATGTTCCCAGTGCTGGGTCTTGATTCTAGCTTGGTGCTGTGTGGATGTTCCCAGTGCTGGGTCTTGATTCTAGCTTGGTGCTGTGTGGATGTTCCCAGTGCTGGGTCTTGATTCTAGCTTGGTGCTGTGTGGATGTTCCCAGTGCTGGGTCTTGATTCTAGCTTGGTGCTGTGTGGATGTTCCCAGTGCTGGGTCTTGATTCTAGCTTGGTGCTGTGTGGATGTTCCCAGTGCTGGGTCTTGATTCTAGCTTGGTGCTGTGTGGATGTTCCCAGTGCTGGGTCTTGATTCTAGCTTGGTGCTGTGTGGATGTTCCCAGTGCTGGGTCTTGATTCTAGCTTGGTGCTGTGTGGATGTTCCCAGTGCTGGGTCTTGATTCTAGCTTGGTGCTGTGTGGATGTTCCCAGTGCTGGGTCTTGATTCTAGCTTGGTGCTGTGTGGATGTTCCCAGTGCTGGGTCTTGATTCTAGCTTGGTGCTGTGTGGATGTTCCCAGTGCTGGGTCTTGATTCTAGCTTGGTGCTGTGTGGATGTTCCCAGTGCTGGGTTTTGATTCTAGCTTGGTGCTGTGTGGATGTTCCCAGTGCTGGGTCTTGATTCTAGCTTGGTGCTGTGTGGATGTTCCCAGTGCTGGGACTTAATTCTAGTTGGTGCTGTAGAGTCTTTTGTCTCCAAGCTGCCTGAGTGTTCTCTGAGGGGAATTTTGGTGTCTCTGCAGAGGCGAGCAGGGGGCGAACTGTACTGACAGGAGCTGTGTGTGTATATGCTTTTTGTACCCGTATTTGTCCATGAATATGTGACCTTTAAAATGTTTAAATCTTTCTAGACTGTAATGTGATTTTTGGATTCAAATGAATCATTTAAATGTGTCTCTGTGTGTGTTTATAGAACCTGATAAAGAACCTACCAGAACAGAAGGAGCTGAACGCTCTGGCAGAACTGAAGAATGAGTACGAGGAACTATGTGAGCCTGAACAGTTTGGCATTGTGGTGAGTAAGTCTTACTATACCCTGTCTTACATGCACTTACCTACATACCTACAGAGGAAAGGAATTGTGGTGAGTAGGTCTTACTATACCCTGTCTTACACACACTTACCTACATACCTACAGAGGAAAGGTATTGTGGTGAGTAGGTCTTACTATACCCTGTCTTACACACACTTACCTACATACCTACAGAGGAAAGGTATTTCAATTGGTTATTGATTAGGATAGATCCCTCTCTCACTCCCCCTCTTTATCTCCCCGTCTCTCTCCCCTCTATCTTTCTCTCTCACCCCCTCGCTCTCTTCCCACTCTCCCCTCTCTCTCTCCCCCCGTTTCGCTCCCCCTCTTTATCTCTCTCCCCACTCTCACTCTCACCCCCTCTCAGCCTTCCCTCGTATTCCCACTACCTACTCTCATAACCACTCCCCTTTCCTCTCTTTCAATTCTGTTCACTTTCTTTTTGTCACACAGCAGACCCCCACCTTTCCTTTTCTTGCTACTTCACACACCATTATATGTCTAGCTCTTCATTAAGGAGTTTAGTGTAGGGCCGAGACAGTAGGGAGGGGACTAGGGCATTAAGAATAGGACCATTGAGAAAGCAATTGGGGAATAGAAAAAGACGGCCTTGAGGCTTTATACATTATCAGACCTATTCAATATCTTAAAGACCAAGAATGTTTCATAACACGTCTGATATGGTAGCCTGCTCTTTGACTGACAGAAGCCATGATTTTGATAAATAATAAAGTGTGAAACTTGATTTCAATATAGTTGCTTAATTATGTGTCCTTGTGTTGTGAAAGTCACAGTGTCATTCCAGGCTGAAATAAATTCCAAATTCTGGCTTAAACCATCAATATTGCCTAGTGATAGAATCATAGCCTTGGGCTTTGGGTTCTCTGTAATAAAGTTAGTGCACTCTTCTTCATAGTGAAGTCAGAATGGCTCAATGTTACACTCCAAGCCTCTATAAGTGATTTAGTATGGTTGCCTCAAGCGCAAGCAGTAGTTGATGCTGAGGTTATACTTTAGCCTACAGTGGTATTTTTACACTTTCTACAGAGTCATGTAGAAGTCTATAAAGTGACTTTATTGTTTTATCTTACAATTACTTTTTTATACCACATTGATTTATCCAGAGCACATTATCAAAGTACATTCCAGATAACTTTATACATGTATATTTAGCTATATCTTTATATTTTCATGTCGGTTTTACTCCTCCAGGTCGTATTCTCAGTTAACCTAATGGGTTAAAAATTATATCAGTTTGTACCCATTCAGTAAAACTGGGTGGTGTCTCTGTACCTGTGGCTCTTAGGATGTAATGAAGCAAGTTCCCCCATGATATCTATCGTAGAGCTCTCGTGGAAATATACTGCTCCTGCTGGTGAAGTTACCTCATCAAGACCACCACGACACATAGGGGCTCCTGAGGGAAATAAGTCACTTTCAGCCGTCACTCCCTCTAGAGCCGTCACTCCCGCAAGAGCCGTCACTCGCGCTAGATCCGCCACTCCCGCTAGAGCCGCCACTCCCGCTAGAGCCGCCACTCCCGCTAGAGCCGCAAGTCCCGCTAGAGCCGTAAGTCCCGCTAGAGCCGTCATTCCCGCTAGAGCCGTCACTCCCGCAGGAGCCGTCACTCCCTCTAGAGCCGCCACTCCCGCTAGAGCCGCCACTCCCGCTAGAGCCGCCACTCCCTCTAGAGCCGTCACTCCCGCTAGAGCCGTCTCTCCCTCTAGAGCCGTCACTCCCGCTAGAGCAGTCACCGGCACATCTCTCAACCGCTGACTATGCATACATTTGCATTAGAGCTCTGCAATGCCACATTGGCCACACATATAACAACATATATCTAATAAAGCTTTAATTAGGACTTCATAGAGCCTTCATAAACCCTACGTAGGCTCGCTAAACTTTTCAAAACCAAATATTTGTCCTCTAGATGAGCTCTGTGAAGCTGCTGCGCTCGCGCCTCAACGGAATTCTTTTCAAGCTGACCTTCGAGGAGCAGGTGAACAACATCCGCCCGGACATCATGAATGTGACGTTCGCCTGCGAGGAGGTGAAGAAGAGTGACAGCTTCAGCAAGCTGCTGGAGATGGTTTTGCTGGTGGGCAACTACATGAACGCTGGCTCCCGGAATGCCCAGACTTTTGGCTTCAACATCAGCTTCCTCTGCAAGGTAGGTACTGTATGAGTTCATCCTCGCCCCTTTCAGACATTCAGCTTCTGTCTCTCTCTCTCTGACTGTATCTCTCTCTCTCTCTCTCTCTCTCTCTCTCTCTCTCTCTCTCTCTCTCTCTCTCTCTCTCTCTCTCTCTCTATTTCCCTCTCTCTTACTCTCTCTCTCTTTCCCTCTCTCTTTCTATCTCTGACTGTCTCTGTGACTGTCTCTCGCTCTGACTGTCTCTCACTCTCTATGACTCTCTCTCTCTTTCTCACTCTGGCTGTCTCTCTCTCTCTCTCTCTCTCTCTCTCTCTCTCTCTCTCTCTCTCTCTCTCTCTCTCTCTTTCTCTCAATTTATTTTAAATTTCAATTTAAGTGCTTTATTGGCATGGGAAAAATATGTTTACATTGCCAAAGCAAGTGAAATAGATAATTTAAAAAAATAAACAACAAAAAATTTACAGTAAACATTACACTCACAAAAGTTCCAAAATAATAAAGAAATATCATATTATGTCTATATACAGTGTTGTAATGATGCGTAAATAGTTTAAGTACAAAAGTGAAAATAAAGAAAAAAAGATATATAGGTTGTATTTACAATGGTGTTTGTTCTTCACTGGTTGCCCTTTTATTGTGGCAACAGGTCACACAATCTTGATGCTGTGATGGCACACTGTGGTTTTTCACCCAATAGATATGGGAGTTGATCAAAATTGGATTTGTTTTCAAAATCTTTGTGGGTCTGTGTAATCTGAGGGAAATATGTGTCTCTAATATGGTCATACATTTGGCAGGAGGTTAGGAAGTGCAGCTCAGTTTCCACCTCATTTTGTGGGCAGTGTGCACATAGCCTGTCTTCTCTTGAGAGAGAGAAGACAGGTCTGCCTTTGGCTGCCTTTCTCAATAGCAAGGCTATGCTCAGTGAGTCTGTACATAGTCAGCAGAGCCCCGGGACCAGCTTGCTTAGGGGACTCTTCTCCAGGTTCATTTCTCTGTATGTGATGGCTTTGTTTTGGAAGGTTTGGGAATCACTTTCTTTTAGGTGGTTGTAGAATTTAATGGCTCTTTTCTGAATTGTGATAATTAGCGGGTATCAGCCTAATTATGCTCTGCATGCATTATTTGGTGTTTTATATTTTTGCAGAATTCTGCGTGCAGTCTCAGTTTTGTGTTTTTCCCATTTTGTGAATTCTTGGTTGGTTAGAAAACCCCAGACCTCACAACCATGAAGAGTAATGGGTTCTATAACTGATTCAAGTATTTTTAGCCAGATCCTAATTGGTATGTCAAATGTTATGTTCCTTATGATGGCATAGAAGGCACTTCTTGCCTTGTCTCTCAGCTCGTTCACAGCTTTGTGGAAGTTACCTGTGGTGCTCATGTTTAGGCATAATTGCAAATGGGTTTTCTAATGTTAAAATAGCATTTTAAAATGATACACTTGGATAAGCTAACTGATAATGGGCCTCTGTACGCCTATGAAGATATTCCATAAAAAAATAGCCGTTTCCAGCTACAATAGTCATTTACAACATTAACAATGTCTATACTGTATTTCTGATAAATTTTATGTTATTTTAATGGACAAAAAATGTGATTTTCTTTCAAAAACAAGGGCATTTCTAAGTGACCTCAAACTTTTGTACGGTAGTGTATGTATAGTTTTTTGTGTGCCTCTATGGCAACGGTGTCTAGATGGAATTTGTATTTGTGGTCCTGGCAACTGGACCTTTTTTATAACAATGTTTTTCACCCAACACCGCTTTCCATCATTTTGTATAGCAGGCCCTCATGCCAAATTGAGTCAAAAGATTTTTTGAAATCAACAAAGCATGAGAAGACTTTGCCTTTGTTTTTGTTTGTTTGTTTGTCAATTAGTGTGTGCCCGGTGAATACGTGCTCTGTCGTACGGTAATTTGGTAAAAAGCCAATTTGACATTTGCTCAGTACATTGTTTTCACTGAGGAAATGTACGAGTCTGTTGTTAATGATAATGCAGAGTATTTTTCCCAAGGTTGCTGTTGCTTCATTTCCCACGGTAGTTATTGGGGTCAATTTTGTCTCCTCTTTTGTGTATTGGGGTGATCAGTCCTTTGTTCCAAATATTGGGGAATATGCCAGAGCTGAGGATTATGTTAAAGACTTTAAGTATAGCCAATAGAAATTTGTTGTCTGTATATTTTATCATTTCATTGAAGATAACATCAACCCCATAAGCCTTTTTGTGTTGGAGGGTTTGTATTTTGTCCTGTCGCTCATTCAATTGGAGAACCCAGTGGGTTCTGGTAGTCTTAAATAGTTGATTTTAAGATTTGTATTTGATCATTTATATGTTTTTGCAGTTTGTTCTTTGTTATTGGGCCAAAAAGATTGGAGAAGTGGTTTATCCATACATCTCCGTTTTGGATAGATAACTCTTTGTGTTGTTGTTTAACATTTTTCCCAGAAGTGGTTAGGTTCTATGGATTCTTCAATTACATTGAGCTGATTTCTGGTGTGCTGTTCCTTTGTTTAACATAGTGTATTTCTGTATTGTTTTAGTGATTCACCATAGTAAAGGCGTAGGCTCAGGTCTTCTGGGTCTCTATGTTTTTGTTTGGATATTCTCAATTTCTTTCTCAGGTTTTTGCATTCTTCATCAAACCATTTGTCATTGTTGTTAATTTTATTAGGTTGTCTGCTTGGCATTTTTAGATTTGATAGGGAAGCTCAGATGTCAATTATACTGTTTAGGTTTTCTACTGCTAATTTTACACCTTCACTATTACAGTGAAACATTTTGTCCAGTAAATTATCTAGAAGGGATTGTATTGGTTGTTGTCTGTTTGTTTTTCGGTAGATTTCCACACTACTTTCCTTCCATCTGTAGTATTTCTTAATATTATTCTGTTTCTTTTGGCTTTGATGCCTCATGATTGAGCATATATTTGTTCAAGTAGAGTGTGATTTTGTTGTGGTATGATAGGTAGGTCAGTGGACTGACTGTTAAAGCTCTAAGAGACACTGGGTTGAGGTCAGTGATAAAGTAGTCTACAGTACTACTGCCAAGACATGAGCTATAGGTGTACTTACCAAAGGAGTCCCCTCAAAGCCTATCATTGACTCTGTACATACCCAGCGTCCGACAGAGCTGCATGAGCCGTGACCCATTTTTGTTGGTTATGTTGTCGTAGTTGTGTCTAGGGGGGCATATGGGGGAGGGAATGATGTCACCTCCAGGTAGGTGTTTGCCCCCCTGTGTGCTGAAAATGTCAGGTTCTTGTCCAGTTCTGTCCAGTCCAGTTCAGTTCAGACTAGTACATGTCCCAGGGCCTGGATGGAGAAGCTGTCATTGTTAACTCTTTAGGGCTAGGGTCCCATTTTCCGAATGTTTGCCTGTCTGACGTGCCCAAAGTAAAATGCCTGCCACTCAGGCCCAGAAACTGGGATATGCACATAATTGGATAGGACACGCTCTGAAGTTTCTAAAACCATTAAAATAATGTCTGTGGATATAACAGAACTGATATAGCAAGCGAAAACCCAAGAAATTTCTGTACGGAAATCATTTTTCTTTTGACCTTTCCTGACTTTGAATGGCTGCTTATTGAATTCTCAGGAAAATAGGACGCATGTTGCAGTACCTATGGCTTCCACTAGATGTCGACAGTCTCTGGACAGTGTTTTGGAATGTTTATAATGGAAGAGAGCCAAAAGGTTGATGATTTTGTATGACATACCAGGATATCCTTTCTGTCTAGTGCATGAGATACCCGGAAGCGCACAGCACTGTGTTTACCTTTTGTATCGTTTAGGTTATTATCCGAGTGAAATATAATAGCCAATATAGATAAATGGATGCCTAAGGATAAATTATAAATGATGTTTGATTTGTTTGGGCAAAGTTGATAGGTATAATTTGAACACGTTCTCTTCACTGTACAACGGGCGAGTAGACTGGAAATGCTTGGTGGACTATCTGAACATAACGCGCCAGCCAAACTGAGATTTATGGATATAATAAATTACTTTTTCTAACAAAATATCCATGGATTCTCTTGTTTGGACACTTGGGATGCCCTCAGCAGAAGTTCTTCAAAAGGTAAGCAATTTATTTTAGCTCTTATATGGGTTTTGTGAGACCCGCGCGCTGGATATGAATTTATGCTAATGTGGAAAATATGTGGGGTGCTATCCTCAAACAATCAAATGTTGTGCTTTTGCCGTAAAGCCTTTTTGAAATCTGACAACGCTGTGATATTGTCAAGAATCAGAGCTTTTGATGACTATGCAACCCTTGTATGTTGATGAATGTTAAATATTTTGAATTTGCCGCGCTTTGTTTGCTCCGAAAACGATCCCGCCCACGGGATCGGATCCGTAAGATGTTAAAGTATGGGAATTCTATTGGGGGATAAAAACTCAGCAAAAAAGAAATTACCTCTCACTGTCAACTGCATTTATTTTCAGCAAACTTAACATGTAAATATTTGTATGAACATAACAAGATTTAACAACTGAGACATAAACTGAACAAGTTCCACAGGCATGTGACTAACAGAAATTGACTAATGTGTCCCTGAACAAAGGGGGGGGGGGGGGGTCAAAATCAAATGTAACAGTCAGTATCTGGTGTGGCCACCAGCTGCCTTAAGTAGTGCAGTGCATCTCCTCCTCATGGACTGCACCAGATTTGCCAGTTCTTGCTGTGAGATGTTACCCCACTCTTCCACCAAGGCACCTGCAAGTTCCCAAACATTTCTGGGGGGAAGGGCCCTAGCCCACACCCTCCGATCCAACAGGTCCCAGATGTGCTCAATGGGATTGAGATCCGGGGTCTTCGCTGGCCATGGCAGAACACTGACATTCCTGTCTTGTAGGAAATCACACACAGAACGTGCAGTATGGCTGGTGGCATTGTCATGCCTGCAGGAAGGGTACCACATGAGGGAGGAGGATGTCTTCCGTGTAACGCACAGCGTTGAGATTGCCTGCAATGACAACAAGCTCAGTCTGATGATGCTGTGACACACTGCCCCAGACCATAACGGACCCTCCACCTCCAAATCGATCCCACTCCAGAGTACAGGCCTCGGTGTAACGCTCATTCCTTTGACGATAAACACGAATCCGACCATCACCCTGGTGAGACAAAACCGCAACTCGTCAGTGAAGAGCACTTTTTGCCAGTCCTGTCTGGTCCAGCGACAGTGGGTTTGTGCCCATTGGCGACGTTGTTGCCGGTGATGTCTGGTGAGGACCTGCCTAACAACATGCCTACAAGCCCTCAGTCCAGCCTCTCTCAGCCTATTGCGGACAGTCTGAGCACTGATGGAGGGATTGTGCGTTCCTGGTATAACTCGGGCAGTTGTTCTGATGTACCGATCCTGTGCAGGTGTTGTTACACATGGTCAGTCAGCTGTCCGTCCTATCTCCCTGTAGCACTGTCTTGGGCATCTCACTGTACAGACATTGCAATTTATTGCCCTAGCCACGTCTGCAGTCCTCATGCCTCCTTGCAGCATGCCTAAGGCACATTCACGCAGATGAGCAGGGACCCTGGGCATCTTTCTTTTGGTGTTTTTCAGAGTCAGTAGAAAGGCCTCTTTAGTGTCCTTTATTGCCCTAGCCACGTCTGCAGTCCTCATGCCTCCTTGCAGCATGCCTAAGGCACATTCACGCAGATGAGCAGGGACCCTGGGCATCTTTCTTTTGGTGTTTTTCAGTCAGTAGAAAGGCCTCTTTAGTGTCCTAGGTTTTCACAACTGTGCCCTTAATTGGCTACCGTCTGTAAGCTGTTAGTGTCTTAACGACCGTTCCACAGGTGCATGTTCATTAATTGTTTATGTTTCATTGAGCATGGGAAACAGTGTTTAAACCCTTTACAATGAAGATCTGTGAAGTATGATTTTTACGAATTACCTTTGAAAGACAAGGTCCTGAAAAAGGGAAGTTTCTTTTTTTGCTGAGTTTAGGTAGCACACGAGTAAATTCTTCTCTGTTGAGATCATTAACTTATTAATTTCTAGCCAGATGTCTAATGTTCCTGTTTTGACAAATTTAATAGTGTGTTAGGTCTGCTCTATACCAAATTAGCATACCCCCTGAGTCTCTTCCCTGTTTCACACCTGGTAGTTTGGTGGATGGGACTACATGTATGATGACAATGTTTGTATTTCCAATTTAATTGATTAGGTCTGGGTTCCTGCTCTTTAGGCAGACCTTGTATATTCTAGGATGAGATAGTAAAAATGTTGTGTTCCATAGTGTCGTGTTGGTTTTGTGTGATTTAGGCCCGGACCACTCTCTCTCTTGCTCTCTCGCTCTCTCTGTCTTTCTCTCTGTCTCTGTCTCTGTCTCGCACATTGATGATAGAGTGCATACCAACATCAGATACTTGCTTTGTGTTTTGGGGTGTGTCCTAGCAAGACAGAAGTTTCCCAAATTGCCCTTCGGTAGAGAAACACTGACACAGAAAGTAATTCAGAAGTGATCTCCTCCATCCATTCTCAGATGTGATATTTAATCAATGTTTGTTTTAATTAAAGACATCCAGTATAGCATTGCAACAGTTGTGTAAGACTCAAACTTCTGGCATGTAGATTTGTTTTGTACCGCACACACACATCAATCATAGGACCAAGTTAAACTTAATGAATTATAAACTATGGATTTATGAAATAAGTGATTCATGGTACATTGTATTAAACATTCATTTTATTTGAAATGGGTGACATCCATAATGACAAAACCTTTATAACCGTTTGAATCAGTCCGTCACATGCTTCTGATCAAACATGTATTTTAACAACACTTTGGCTTTTTGTGGAGGCTAGTAATCATAGCCGGTACTAATAATACAACTAGAGGGCCCATAAAGAGTAGCACAATGCAGTACATGTGACTGTTAGCGTTAAAAACCCAGTATGTGTCTCAAATGCCACACACATTTCTACATAGTGCACTTCATTTGATCAAAGCCCTAAGGGCCCTGGTCAAAAGTAGTGCACTATATAGGAAATAGGGTGCCATTTAGGATGCATCCCCAGCCTCACGTTGGTCTCCCTGCAGGCCGGGTCCGAATCAGAGTGAAGTGTCTGGTGTGATGAGACCGGTCCTAACCCCATGTGGCTGATTGGCCCATTATTGATGGACAGAGAAGAAAATGTCCACATTCTCAACTCGGGTCAATCAACTAAATGGCCCCTGAGTGGTGGGTCCCGGCTACCTAATGGGCTCATCAAGGAGGTTGTGCAGGGGAAAGGCGAGAGCTGACCCTGTCACTTCCCCAGACTATCCCTTCTGTTCCTTCCAAGACTGAGGGACACAGACATGGAGTCCCCCAAGGGCCAATGCTGGAGCCAGTGCAGCTACCTGAATATTGGCTTTGGTTTTTACAAAGGACAGTGATACAGGTTGATTATATGAGTCAGTATAAGGTGTTGGGTGAGGAGAAGGTTAATGCAAGCCATTATTATGTTGGATGCACTCTACTATGCACTTCCCTCCCTCACAACGTGAAGGATTTGTTTGATGAATGAAGGGATTGTGTGTGTTCCTCTCGTTTTTCAGACGACAGTTACATGCAACAGTGATGTATGTATAGACAACATCTTCTGAAGATGGAGAATCCAGCCTGTCTTCAGAAGGAAGTCGTGAGACAATGGACACGCTCGTTTTGTTTTGTTATTGAAACATATTTACGGTGAAGTTGGAAACAGCTGTCGTGTAATTACTTATAATCGTTGAACAGTATTTCTGTTGTGTTTTACCACTGACTTACTGAAGTAAAAGAAAACTCTTCAGGCATACCATTACTTTAAATCAGGCTTTTTCCTTCAGCTTATGTTAAACAAAACAGTAAAAGTAATTTGAACTTTTGATTTTAAATGGAAAGGTCACACCCCCTGTCCTATAATGAACTTGTGTCCTTGACAAAAGGAACATTATCAAAAATGACCGCTCGTAAAACATCTGGAAGCTTCCAAAGGTAATACCAACGGCAATTATCATAAATGCCATTCACGACGAGATGATAGCACAGTTCTATGTCATATAAATGGAGAGGAACCTTCTTCATGTTTCTTTGATAATCAGACCTTTTTATCAATGGAAATGATGTTGCTTCCTGAACCTGGTCGTCTTCTTGCTTGGGACACTAAGGACATACAGGACGTTTTAAGCTTCAGTTTAATTTGGATCTTATTGAGAAAAGAAAGAATAGAATAAAGAAAGAAAAAAGCATACGACTTTAGCCTGCACTGCTTTGGATTCTTGGCTACTTGTCATAGACTTCTCACAAAAAGCAAGTTCTGTGGAAGAGATTTGACATCTTTCAGGAAAGGTAGACTCGGAGGAATGCACACAGAGATTACATCAACTTCAAATAAAGTGAGAAAAAAAATTTGCAGGGAGAAGCCTTACCGTTCGGTCAGAGTGGCTTTCAAAGCCGTAAGCAAAAAAAGGGCTTTAAATTAGACAGTAAGTTAATTAATGCGGGATTCTTCTCTCACCTTTTGGGGACCCATAATATACATCATTCGTCTTAATATATGGGCTATAGAGAGGAGTCAGTGGGAGGGTGCTCTCTGAACAACCATGGCTGATATATCATTATGGTTTAATTATGAGGAGAGTCCTCAGTATTCTATCAGCAAGGGTTTATTAAGGGCACTGAATGGAAATGAAAATTCAGATTTTGTTTACATTTTGTTTATTTGATGTTATGTTGTTTACCAATACAATGAGAACAGTAGTTTATGTTGTTTACCAGTACAATGTGAACAGTAATCACTGTTGTTTACCAGTACAATGAGAACAGTATTCTGCTGTTTACCAGTACAATGAGAACATTAATCTCTGTTGTTTACTAGTACAATGAGAACATTAATCTCTGTTGTTTACCAGTTCATGAGAACAGTAATCTCTGTTGTTTACCAGTACAATGAGAACAGTAATCACTGTTGTTTACCAGCACAAGGAGAACATTCATTTATATTGTTTACCAGTACAATGGCAACCGTGATCTTTGTTGTTTACCAGTGCAATGACAACAGTGATCTCTGTTGTTTACCAGTACAATGAGATCATTAATCTCTGTTGTTTACCAGTACAATGAGAAGATTAATCTCTGTTGTTTACCAGTACAATGAGAAC
Organism: Brachymystax lenok tsinlingensis; assembly: GCA_030435695.1. Lineage (NCBI taxonomy): Eukaryota > Metazoa > Chordata > Actinopteri > Salmoniformes > Salmonidae > Brachymystax > Brachymystax lenok. Next base: position 19,181,709 of record CM059789.1, read on the forward strand.
AGTAATCTATGTTGTTTACCAGTACAATGATATCATTAATCTGTTGTTTACCAGTTCAATGAGAACATTAATCTCTGTTGTTTACCAGTACAATGAGAACATTAATCTCTGTTGTTTACCAGTACAATGAGAATAGTAATCTATGTTGTTTACCAGTACAATGAGAACAGTATTCTGCTGTTTACCAGTACAATGAGAACATTAATCTCTGTTGTTTACTAGTACAATGAGAACATTAATCTCTGTTGTTTACCAGTTCATGAGAACAGTAATCTCTGTTGTTTACCAGTACAATGAGAACAGTAATCACTGTTGTTTACCAGCACAAGGAGAACATTCATTTATATTGTTTACCAGTACAATGGCAACCGTGATCTTTGTTGTTTACCAGTGCAATGACAACAGTGATCTCTGTTGTTTACCAGTACAATGAGATCATTAATCTCTGTTGTTTACCAGTACAATGAGAAGATTAATCTCTGTTGTTTACCAGTACAATGAGAACAGTAATCTATGTTGTTTACCAGTACAATGATATCATTAATCTGTTGTTTACCAGTTCAATGAGAACATTAATCTCTGTTGTTTACCAGTACAATGAGAACATTAATCTCTGTTGTTTACCAGTACAATGAGAATAGTAATCTATGTTGTTTACCAGTACAATGAGAACATTAATCTCTGTTGTTTACCAGTACAATGAGAACATTAATCTCTGTTGTTTACCAGTTCAATGAGAACATGAATATATGTTGTTTACCAGTACAATGAGAACATTAATCTCTGTTTTTTTACCAGTACACTGAGAACATTAATATATGTTGTTTACCAGTTGTCACAATCTTGACAAGGAGAGGACCAAGGCGCAGCGTGTGTTGAGTTCCACATCTTTTAATTACAGTGGAACTTACAAAAACAAACAAGGAAAGAACTAAGATCGGACACGGTTGTAGCGCATAGCCACATACTATAAAACAAACATTCAATAACCCACACAACACAGGTGGGGAGAGAACAAACTAAATAGGATTCCCAATTAGAGGCAACGACTAACAGCTGCCTCTAATTGGGAACCAAACCAAAACCAACATAAAGAACGCTAAACACCCCTGGTCACGCCCTGGCCATAGAGAGCCCTCTGGGTTCTCTATGGGGTTTTGGGCCAGGACAGAAGATGTCCCTATAATTTAGAACAATATTTTTGGATTGACAGACGTTTCTCACTACATACTATTTTGATTCAAATGTTGCTCTTGGACACGTCTACTGTACTATATGCACCTTCCCCTCTCCACCTCTAGAAACCTGGCCATAGCCCGGGGTGTAGCCTGGGGGCTCAATGATTGTCACTCCCAAAACAAACCTGGAGCTTAGGCAGTGTGTTGAGGTCTGAGATTGTCAGAGTCCAGGCTCATTGCCACTGGCGCTCAAGAAGGTCCAAAGTGCCAATGGCCACTCAGCCCCACTGCCATGATACCCAGAACCATTGCTCGATCGGCCCACAATGGCACACACACACACTTGCATACATGAGCATGCACACACGCACGAGAAAATACACACACACACCCCTTCTCTACTCAACCAGGAATAAGCAAATTACATCGGAGCGAAGATCCGCGATGTCATACTTTGTCAAAGAAAGCCGGGCTGGAGGACTCCTTTGGCAAAAGTTAAATAGAGCAATCAGAGTTTGACAATCCTTCTGTTGGCATGAGGGTTCTATATTCCCATTGCTACTTTTGTCTTTTATTAGTTAATTGTTCCTTTATTTATATATTTCCCTTCAACGTCTTGGAGGATGCCCATTATCATGCAGGCAGCCGATATTTTGCAATATAGAATGAGCACATGGCAGTATACTAACTAGTTAGGGACTTGGTGGAATGTTAACTCATGACCATATCCTATATCAAACAAATTCCCCTCACAAAGAATGTGACTAACACAAGGAAAAAGCACATTTGGCCCATCTGTTTTGTATGGTGAAATTCACATAAATACATAGTCATGAATCGTAAGTAATGAAACTAATTGTGACGCTTCATCTTCTATTCCTAATTGCAGGACTAATTTCTTGTGACTTTGGTGTTCTGTAATAGTATATTGGAAATGACTCGCAAGACCCTGCATAATGTAAAAATGTATTTTGTAAACTTGACTTCATTAGTTCTTCATGTTGCCAACACTGCAGTCAATAAGACATGCCATGGTCATCCATGTCTCTAGACTTGACTCTGTTTTAACATATCTATATCACCACATGGTGTGACGTTATTGTCTTGATGCCTCATTTAAAAGTAACTGTTCCGTGTAAGTTATCCCTGCATGAACCCTCTGAAGCTTGCAGAGTTGAAAAGTTGTCAAAAGGTGTGTATGTATTTGTGTGTGTGTGTGTGTGTGCGTGTGAATGGGTCGTGTGTGTGTTTGTTTGTTTGTGTGTTTGTTTGTTTGTGTGTGTGTGCATGGGTCTGTGTGTGTGCATGGTTCTCCGTGTGTGTGTGTGTGTGTGTGTGTGTGTGTGTGTGTGTGTGTGTGTGTGTGTGTGTGTGGTAGTAATTCCTGAAGAGGTGCCTTTCCATTCACTGGGGGAAAGTAGAAGTGGAGGTGAGAGAGACTAAACAAGGCCTGAGGGGTGAGAGATAGATGTGATGGGTCTCTGCTGGAGAAAATAGTGGAACATCATAACACACAGCAAATTAGATCAATCCATTTTAGAATATGATTAGTCACAAAGCTGACATAGCTGTTGAGGAGTATACCTCAGTAATAAAACAGAGCTCACATTGCTGTTGAGGAGTATACCTCAGTAATAAAACAGAGCTCACATAGCTGTTGAGGAGTATACCTCAGTAATAAAACAGAGCTCACATAGCTGTTGAGGAGTATACCTCAGTAATAAAACAGAGCTCACATAGCTGTTGAGGAGTATACCTCAGTAATAAAACAGAGCTCACATAGCTATTGAGGAGTATACCTCAGTAATAAAACAGAGCTCACATTGCTGTTGAGGAGTATACCTCAGTAATAAAACAGAGCTCACATAGCTGTTGAGGAGTATACCTCAGTAATAAAACAGAGCTCACATAGCTGTTGAGGAGTATACCTCAGTAATAAAACAGAGCTCACATAGCTGTTGAGGAGTATACCTCAGTAATAAAACAGAGCTCACATAGCTGTTGAGGAGTATACCTCAGTAATAAAACAGAGCTCACATAGCTATTGAGGAGTATACCTCAGTAATAAAACAGAGCTCACATTGCTGTTGAGGAGTATACCTCAGTAATAAAACAGAGCTCACATAGCTGTTGAGGAGTATACCTCAGTAATAAAACAGAGCTCACATAGCTGTTGAGGAGTATACCTCAGTAATAAAACAGAGCTCACATAGCTGTTGAGGAGTATACCTCAGTAATAAAACAGAGCTCACATAGCTGTTGAGGAGTATACCTCAGTAATAAAACAGAGCTCACATAGCTGTTGAGGAGTATACCTCAGTAATAAAACAGAGCTCACATTGCTGTTGAGGAGTATACCTCAGTAATAAAACAGAGCTCACATAGCTATTGAGGAGTATACCTCAGTAATAAAACAGAGCTCACATTGCTGTTGAGGAGTATACCTCAGTAATAAAACAGAGCTCACATAGCTGTTGAGGAGTATACCTCAGTAATAAAACAGAGCTCACATAGCTGTTGAGGAGTATACCTCAGTAATAAAACAGAGCTCACATAGCTGTTGAGGAGTATACCTCAGTAATAAAACAGAGCTCACATAGCTGTTGAGGAGTATACCTCAGTAATAAAACAGAGCTCACATAGCTGTTGAGGAGTATACCTCAGTAATAAAACAGAGCTCACATAGCTGTTGAGGAGTATACCTCAGTAATAAAACAGAGCTCACATAGCTATTGAGGAGTATACCTCAGTAATAAAACAGAGCTCACGTAGCTATTGAGGAGTTTACCTCAGTAATAAAACAGAGCTCACGTAGCTATTGAGGAGTATGCCTCAGTAATAAAACAGAGCTCACATAGCTATTGAGGAGTATGCCTCAGTAATAAAACAGAGCTCACATAGCTGTTGAGGAGTATACCTCAGTAATAAAACAGAGCTCACATAGCTATTGAGGAGTATGCCTCTGTAATTCAAACAGCGCTCACATAGCTATTGAGGAGTATACCTCAGTAATAAAACAGAGCTCACATAGCTATTGAGGAGTATACCTCAGTAATAAAACAGTGCTCACATAGCTATTGAGGAGTATACCTCAGTAATAAAACAGAGCTCACATAGCTATTGAGGAGTATACCTCAGTAATAAAACAGAGCTCACATAGCTATTGAGGAGTATACCTCAGTAATAAAACAGAGCTCACATAGCTATTGAGGAGTACACCTCAGTAATAAAACAGAGCTCACATAGCTATTGAGGAGTATACCTCAGTAATTCAAACAAGATGTACCTGTATATCTACCTGTATATGGTGGAATAACGAGGTATACTGATGGTATTTGATAGAGAATGTGTCCTAGACACTAACCCCTTCATAAAGTTGGCATAAACCAAATGCTATGCCATATGCATATACCATATGAATTGTTGTGTGAGAGTTTGAGAGGTTTTGTTTGATACTGATTCAAATTGCTGTGTTGGATCCATATAGATATAATTCTTAGAAAGTCAGTTGGTGGTATAATGGGTGGACATTTGAGTGTACCCATGCCTAGGTTGACAATATACAGGTTAAGACAAAGTTATAATTCTATGCAGAGCATTCGAAAATAAACACTTTCATTGGACCAGCGTCGTTGCTGATTCTACAGGATTAGCATTTCAAATGTGACCAGCAGTTGGGATATCAAGTAATAAAGTGGATGTACATAATTTGAAAAAAATGTCAATTAATATAATGGAAGTAAAACAGTTATGTATGTGTTTGCTTAGTAGTTAGCTGAAATTCAATACGATTGTGTATTTTCTACTTTGATGGCAAACTTTCTGTACTGCTAACATTCACTTCCAGTCTTTTTTGCTCTGGCCCTGGTCCAATGAATTTGTTTATTTTAGCTTCTGCATGGAATTAATATGTTGTCTTAATTTTCTCTTATCTTCAACCTAGACCCATACCAGGAAGTAAAAGCAGGAAGTGTATCCTTCAGTCTGTGCTGTGATTTGTTGAGTAAACTAAACTGAAATGACAAAAATGTCATTCTGTTGCATGAGCCACATTAGTCAGCATAATTTCTATGTTTCTATGACCATTCTACATTACCATGGCATCTAGGATCAGTTGGATGCCATAGAAATACTATAGAAATGATTACTTCGCCATTGCAATAATATCCATGAGTTTACCAGTCAAATTGCGAAGGTTAGAGTTTCCAAGCCCATTCTGTTAACTGTATTTATATTGTTGGATTGTCACAATGAAATAAGCAATGATTCATCTATTCATGGGTTGCATGTTACTTCACAATATTGTTTTGAACGTTCATTTTGGACTGATCCCCGACTAAGCATTCTACTCAATGCATCGTTAATGAGCGCTGATAAAGATTGCATCAAAAGTGCATTACAGTGGCTTGGAAATACCAGGACATTCAAAAGGAGGAAAATAATTTGTAGGAAAATATTCTGTCATCATTTTGATGTCACCAGATTGACTTTCGATCCACTATGACGTTAGCTAAGATTGAGGGGGGAGGCCACTGGATTTGAGCTATCTAATGTTACTATAGCTAGCTATTTTTGACGAACTTTGATAACTAATGATAACATTGCCATCTGTATAATGTAAATTTGACAACATGATCAGTTTTGTTTTAATCAATGTTGTTTCCTACTAAATATTTTACTACTTTAGCAATGTCATCGTATTTCCAGGCACTATGGTGTAATTTAGACAAAACAGTAGTTAGCCTCTGTCCAGAATGATTGGGCTTATCGCCACTTTAGGGCACCACTATGGCGCCGCCGGTTAGAGGGCAGCTTGAGAACGTTCATAACAGTGGCATTATGTGACGGAGGTGCAACCTGTGAATAAGACATAGTTATACATAGCACAACCTGTACCACCCTCATAGGAATCATTCTGGTACATTGATTTTTACTGTATTGTTTTAGTTATATATGTGAGTCACATTAGAGGAACTAATTCATGTTTCGGTCTCCCGCAGAGGAAGTGTGTGTGTGTGTGTGTGTGTGTGTGTGTGTGTGTGTTATTCCTGAAGAGGAGCCTTTACACTCTCGGCCTTGGCAGAGTCCTATTTTGTCAATGGTCCTCACTTCACTGTGGTAATCAGCTTGCAGTTCTGTCAGATCAACTTAATGACTGCCTTATCACCAGAAACCAAAGGGTTTCACCGTGTAAAGGGGGCGAACTGCACTGTACTCTAGCCGCCTCCTGCTCCGCCCCAGCCCTGCAGCCCTGCTTTGGCCCAAGGTTAAAGAGCCTGGACACCTCTTTATATCATTAACAGAAATCATGAAAAATACAACATAGCATTGTGAGGGGAGCTGAAATCCACTAGCTATCTGAGAAGTTGTTCATTATTGTGCCCTTTTTACACTACTGAGCCAGCACAGTACGGTTTGGGTCAGCCATACAGTGGGAATCAGGTACCAGTTGCTACTTTAGTTTGTACTTTAGTTTGTGCTTTAGTTTGTACTGCTAATGTTATTTCAGTACATGACAAGCAGATGCATAACCATATGTAGCTGTCAACTATAACCAGACTGTGTTAATTCACTGTGTTATTTGCTGAGGCAGATGTTTGATTATGTAGAGTGCTGTTGTATTGTATAATTCCCTGGGCCCAGACCTTGAACATTTTATATGAAATGTATGACTCTCTGATTCCTGTATTTTTCCACAGCATACTGCTGATCTGAGCTAGCAGATGAGAAGAGCATAGATGCACGTTTGCATCTGGTAATGACAGTTTGGGGTGTAACAATAAACAAATTAAAATGTATTCAATTAAATTGTGATTTTTACCCTATGTGAGCCGATGATTGGTCCTCATCTAATGAAAGTGTGTGTTTGTGCTCACATTTGTGTGTGAGTGTGTGTGTGTGTAGGCACGGCTGACTGCGGCGTTTGTATGGGAAGAATATTGTTGGAATGGGCGTGCAGAGGTGGGTAGTGCTAATTAGCTCTCACAACATGCAGTTCCAGCAGCATGGCAGTCACAGTGGGTAATCAATATGGAACAAGTTTCTTATGCACTGAAGTGGAGATATTGACACACACACACTAGGTAGGAAAACATGTAAACACACACACACTTGGCTGGCACAGTATTTCTCTCCAGACTCCTTATACATGGGACTGTGCCAGCATCCTCCTTTTTTTATTTTGTAAAGACTGGTGTGTCCACAGTTCAGCAGGGGGCCGCAGCTCTTTGCTCCATTTTATACACAGCTGTGTTTTAATATTGACTACATGCTTCCCCTGTAACATGCCCCAGTGTGTGGACTGTATGTCATTCTCAAACACCGCTGTGTGCCCAGGCCCTATGCTTGTACACTAATATATATTGACAGCATGATTTATCATTGGGCAATAGGCATCTGCTAAGCTAATTACCACCCACTGTGCCAACCCAGGGCATCTTGTTTGTATGAGGGACACCTGTGGACCTGCCAGAGAAGAATCAGAATCAGCACGCTCTAGATTTGGGGACAGTCATTACAGTGACAGAAATAGGTTGAAGTACATAATTTCACTAATGTAGCACTAGTATTTCCATTCCCTACATCCATGTAGAATGACCTATAATATGTCAAATTACCTCCAGCTCTGTGTGTCACTTTTCTTACTTCATTTCTATGACCATTAGCAACCCAGAGAGCTATAATAACTTCTATGACCATTAGCAACCCAGAGAGCTATAATAACTTCTATGACCATTAGCAACCCAGAGAGCTATAATAACTTCTATGACCATTAGCAACCCAGAGAGCTATAATAACTTCTATGACCATTAGCAACCCAGAGAGCTATAATAACTTCTATGACCATTAGCAATCCAGAGAGCTATAATAACTTCTATGACCATTAGAAACCCAGAGAGCCAGGTAGGCCAAAATAACTTGTATGCCCATTATAGATGCAGAGAGACAGGTAGGCCATAATAGCTTCTATGACCATTAGAGATGCAGAGAGACAGGTAGGCCATAATAACTTCTATGACCATTAGAGATGCAGAGAGACAGGTAGGCCATACTACTGCGTCTATGACCATTAGAGATGCAGAGAGACATAAATGCCATAATAGCTTCTATGACCATTAGAGATGCAGAGAGACAGGTAGGCCATAATAACTTCTATGACCATTAGAGAGACAGGTAGGCCATAATAGCTTCTATGCCCATTAGAGATGCAGAGAGACAGGCAGGCCATAATAATTTATATGCCCATTAGAGATGCAGAGAGACAGGTAGGCCATAATAATTTATATGCCCATTAGAGAGACAGGTAGGCCATAATAATTTCTATGACCATTAGAGATGCAGAGAGACAGGCAGGCCATAATAATTTCTATGACCATTAGAGATGCAGAGAAACAGGTAGGGCACTTGAATATTTCAGCGTCAGTAGGAATGTTGTCAGTTATTAGGGCTCTCTTGTGCTTTTCAATGCACCAAACAGCTCTTTAATGTTGTGGCACCGCCTGCGCCGAGCAGTAGCACCAGCCAGTCCACATATATTAATATACTTTAATCACCTGGCCTATAAATAACTAACAAGATTCCAGAATTAATTTCTGAAGAGAGGCTGCTGGTGATGATGAGGGGAAAAATATGTTGTAATTATTCAGCGGATGCATATGGAACAATAAGCAACAACAGGGCCTTTATAAACAGTGTTTGTGGGTGTGTTGAGATGGCAGCTATAGGAATGTATAAGTGGCTGGATGTACATAATATGCTGCCCAAGCTATTCAAATTCTGGTTTTCATTCTTCCCCTGGAATTTGGGGCAGCAGGTAGCCTAGTGGTTAGAGCGTTGGGCCAGTAACTGAAAGGTTGCTAGATTGAATCCCTGAGCTGACAAGGTAAAAATCTGTCGTTCTGCCCCTGAAAAAGGCAGTTAACCCACTGTTCCCCGGTATGCCGTCATTGTGAATAAGAATTTGTTCTTAACTGACTGGCCTAGTTAAATAAAGGTTCAATAAATAAAAAAATACAAATCAGTGGCAGATTTAGACCTGGGACATCAGATGAGTGCAATTAACTACCAGAAACAAAAATCTGAATTGTTTGGGCTCTCCAGGACCTAATGCCATAGCCCTGTAATGTTGACTCTTTCTATTTAGTCTATTGAGCGTTCCAATTAATCCCAAAGGTGTTCGATTGGGTTGAGGTCAGGGCTCTGTGGAGGCCAGTCAAGGTGTTTGATTGGGTTGAGGTCAGGGCTTTGTGGAGGCCAGTCAAGTTCTTCCACACCGATCTCGACAAACCATTTCTGTATGGACCTCACTTTGTGCAAGGGGACATTGTCATGCTAAAACAGGAAAGGGCCTTCCCCGAACTGTTGCCACAATGTTGGAAGCACATAAACGTCTAGAATGTCATTGTGTGTTGTATAGCGTTACGATTTCCCTTCATTGAAAATAAGGGGCCTGAGACCATTTTTCCTCCTCCACCAAGCTTTATAGTTGGCACTATGCATTCGGGCAGGTAGCGTTTTCCTGGCATCCGCCAAACCCAGATTTGTTTGTCGGACTGCCAGATGGTGAAGCGATTCTACTGCTCCAGAGTCCAATGAGCTTTACACCGCTCCAGCCGATGCTTGGCATTGCACATGGTGATCTTAGGCTTGCGTGTGGCTGCTCGGCCATGGAAACCCATTTTATCAATGCAATGAAAACAAAGGTCAATCAACATGTGCACTTTACCTCTTCCGTCCACCACTATATGTTCTCATAATGAATGTTATATAATGTAACCCAGTGTAATATAATGTTATCTAAAGGGGTTCATATTTGTACATTTTTGAATGAAACTAGATATCTCTTGCTGAGACAATAGGTCTGCTGGAGTGCTCATGATGACTGAAACTTGAGACTTGGCAAGTGTGTTTGCTGACAATGTTCTTTCACTTTCAGAATGTACTGTTCAGGGTCTTAAGGAAAAATAGTCTATTGTATTTACTTACGTCAAAATGTTTGAGGGTACTAGACGTAAGAGGCATTATTTGCTGTTCAAAGACATAGCTGGTGCAAAGCCCTCAGTTGTTGTGGTGGTGATAGCTGTGGAAAGCACTAAACCTGCTGAGGTTGTCAGAGCAGACCTATCATTTTTATGAAAATGGTGAAAGTATTTAAAGTGTATTATCTTTATGCATGTACAGTTGCTCTCTCTCTGTGTGTGTGTGTGTGTGTGTGTGTGTGTGTGTGTGTGTGTGTGTGTGTGTGTGTGTGTGTGTGTGTGTGTGTGTGTGTGTGTGTGTGTGTGTGTGTGTGTGTGTGTGTGTGTGTGTGTGTGTGTGTGTGTGTGTGTGTATATATATGCAAGGCATGCATGCTTGAGCAGTGAATGGTAAACAACCCAGTAGCTGAGTGTGGGGTACAGCAGAACTTAAATAAAGAGAACAACATCAGGTTTCGGATGCTGCTAAATTCCTCCAGCGCCAAGCGGCTGGCCTTGTTTTGATATCTACACTGGAGCATTTCTGATGCCTTCCATATTATAGGGGCAATCTGGGATTCAAACAACAACATATTGGATATCCCAACCCTTTTTTTGTAGACATTACAAAAAGTTGAGTAAAACAAGGGTTGGGTTGTGATGGGGAACCACAGTGGAACTATGTTCATGAGGCATTTATATGTTTTATATTTTTTAATAATTATTGGCTATACAATGAGTGTACATAACATTAAGAACACCTGCTCTTTCCATGACATAGACCAGGGGTGCCACACTCATTCCACAGATGGCCGAGTGTCTGAGGGCTTTTGGTTTTTCCTTTCAATTAAGACCTAGACAACCAGGTGAGGGGAGTTCCTTACTAATTAGGGACCTTCATCAATCAAGTACAAGGATGCAGTGAAAAGCCGCAGCCACTCGGCCCACCGTGGAATGAGTTTGACACGTGACATAGACTGACCAGGTGAATCAAAGTGAAAGTTATGGTCCCTTATTGGTGTCAGTTGTTAAATCCACTTCAAGCAGTGTAGCTGAAGGGGAAGAGACAGGTTAAAGAGGTATTTTTATTCCTTGAGACAATTGAGACATGGATTGTGTATGTATGCCATTCAGAGGGTGAATGGCCAAGACAAAAGATTGAGTATGGTAGTAGGTGCCAGGTGCACCGGTTTGTATCAAGAATGGTCCACCACCCAGAGGACATCCAGCCAACTTGACACAACTCTGGGAAGCATTGGCGTCAACATGGGCCAGCATCCCTGTGGAACGCTTTCTACACCCTGTATAGTCCATTCCTTGATGAATTCAGGCTGTTCTGAGTGCAACTCAATATTAGGAAGGTGTTCTCATAGTTCTGTCCACTCAGTGTACAGTATATAATTTATTGAAAAGTCAAAAAATTGATGTACCAATCCCAGATGGTCCCTTTAACAGTTCGGAGAAAGAAGCAGTAGTTGATTTTAAGCTAAAGATTATTCACTGAGGGGCTAAATTCCTACTCCATTGACTTGGGAAAGTGAAGATGTGGTCTACCTGAAAAGAAAATCGAGAGTTCCCTGTGATAAGGAAAGTGTGTCACAATCCTTTATGAACAGTCAACACACACATACACATGTGCCCAAGTACACACACTTGCGACATGTACACACACACACTGCTGCCATTCAAACCGACATCTTTACATAATACATACATAATGACAGTGAAACCATAACACATTTTTTTTTTTGCTAAGTTATTGTAAATAAAATACAGAAATATCTAATTGACATATGTTGTCATACCCCTCAGTCAATATTTTGTAGATGCACCTTTGGCAGTGATTACAGTTGTTAGTCTTTCTGGCTAAGAAAGAAAGAGCTTTCCACACCTGGATTCTTTTCAGAATTCTTCAAGCTCTGTCATATTTGTTGTCGATCATTGCTAGACAACCATTTTCAGGCCTTGCCATAGATTTTCAAGTATATTTAAGTCAAAACTGTAACTCCGCCACACAGGAATATTCACTGTCTTCTTGGTAAGCAACATTGTAGATTTGGCCTTGTGTTTTAGGTTATTGTCCTGCTGAAAGATGAATTAATCTCCCAGTGACTGTTGGAAAGCAGACTGAACCAAGTTTTCCTCTAGGATTTTGCCAGTGCTTAGCTCCATTCGGTTTATTTTTTTATCCTGAAAAACTCCCCAGCACTTAACGATTACAAGCATATAGTAACCATAACATGATGCAGCCACCACTATGTTTGAAAATATGGAGAGTAGTACTCAGTAATGTGTTTTATTAGATTTGCCCCAAACATAACACTTTGTATTCATGACAAAAAGTTAATTGATTTGCCACATTTTATGCAGTATTACTTTAGTGCCTTGTTGCAAACAGGATGCATGTTTTGGAATGTTTTTATTCTGTACAGGCTTCCTTCTTTTCACTCTGCCAATTAGGTTAGTACTGTGGAGTAACTGCAATGCTGTTAATCCATCCTGAAATTTCTCTTATCACAACCATTAAACTCTGTAACTGTTTAAAGTGACTATTTGCCTCATGGTGAAATGGTTCCTGAGTGGTTTCATTCCTCTCCGGCAACTGAGTTAGGAATGACACATGTATCTTTGTAGTGGGTGTATTGTTACACCTTCCAACGTGTAATTAAAAACTTGACCGTACTCAAAGGGATATTCAATGTCTGCTTTGAATATCTACTTATAGGGGCCCTTGGTAAAGATGTGGGGCACAGAGATGAGGTAGTCATTCAAAAATCATGTTAAACACTATTATTGCACAAAGAGTGAGTCCATGCAACTTATTCTGTGACTTGTTAAGCAAATCTTTACTCCTGAACACATTTAGGCTTGCTATAACACAGAAGTTGAATATGTATCGACTTAAGACATTTGAGCTTTTAGTTGTTAATTTTTCTTTTTTAAATCCACTTTGACATTATGGGGTAGAGTTAGTAGGCCAGTGACCAAAACTCTGAATTTAATACATTTTAAATTCAGGCTGTAACACAACAAAATGTGGAAAAAGTCAAGGTGTTTTAATATTTTCTGAAGGCACTGTATCAGGGAATATAACAAAAGACCTCCCTGCTATTTTGTCCAAAGCATTGAGCCCAGGTATCGAAGGAGCCAGCGGGCTTTGATGAAAGGATAATTCGGGAGGAAACCATCTAATATTTATGATTTGATTATTGTTGCATTTCTCGCCAATGGGGTGAGATTCTTTCTGTGAGTCTTTGGAAAAGGCTTTGTCATTGGCGAGATTGCAGTTGAGACATGTCCCTCTGTCTTCGTAGCCAATCTCTCTGGGAGGTACTGGGAGTGATTTATTTAATGGATGCTGGAACACAGTGCCATTTCAAATTAATACATGTTTGGAGATAGGATGCTTTTCCCCCAGTGTACCATGCAAGCTCCTCTCTTTGATAAATAGATAAAAACCGCAGTAGAGCAATTGCTGAATTATTCTTTCATAATGGATAAATCAATCCACCCCCACCCGGCTTTTCGAGTTTGGGCTTTCGCCGAAATTAATTCTAACCTGGGAACAATTGCAGTATAATCCCGCGGAAGCCCCCTCCAACTTGAAAAGGATACAAAGGCCTTATCCAGGATAAATACTTTATTGATCACTCAGAGCCCTTTGAATAGGTGATTATCTTAATACGGGGGCCATTGTTTGCATAGCACCATGATAGATGATTCCCCTCACCATGCATATCTTTCCAAGTAATCCTTGATTGTTAGAGCTAGGACGACATTGGTGGCTGCACAAAGTAGGACTGAGATGAGGGGACATACTGCTATCAACCTATCAACAGATTGGAAAAACCAGAGAAGTCAAGAGAAGATAACTGAAGAGACAAGAAGGGTGGTGACAGAGAGGATAGAGGGATGGTGACAGAAAGAAGAGAGGGATGTTGTAAAAGAGAGGAGAAGGGATGGTGACCGAGAGCAGAGAGGGATGGTGACAGAGAGGAGAGAGGGATGGTGTAAAAGAGAGAAGAGAGTGATGGTGTGCTTCAACAGGAAGTGCCTGGATAACAAGTGCCTTGCGCTCTTAGCAGGTGTTTAATTTGGGCTGGTGGGGTTAAAGTGCTTCTTTATATGGCGATATGGCCAGATATGTGACCATGGGAAAGGTGCTGATGGTGATGTTCATCATGATAATCCTATGGCTATTGGAGCAGAAGCATAATGTCCTGTTGCATTAACACTCATTACCATTAAACTATCAGTGGCAATGTGTGTGCCCTTTCATCACGGCCTGACGCGTCAGCATGCGAACTGAACCACATGCTTGGTCTGTTGTAATCATGTAATTGTCTATGTCCTGGAGTGTGGTCAATTTTATTATGTGTAATCAACTCTGCTCCCCCTCTCTTTGCAATCTTCCCCTGATAGGGGCAGGGGGTGGGAATTTTGCCAATTACTTTTGTTAGTCTTCTAACAGCCCTATTCCACATCTGCTGCTGTTTATTGTCCTAAAATGGACGTCGTACTGCATTCTGTTGTGATTGAGGTATTAAAAAAGTACATTGTCAATGATGAGTCCACAGTAAGAGTATTCTTGAGCATTCTTAAGACAAAGCAGAATGGAAAATATAAATTGGAATATGAATGGATTTCTTCTCTCTGATATGATCATGTGGTTTCCTGTTATCTTAGTCAACCGCTGGCTCCCCCACACATCAAGATAATGTAACCTCACAAGACATTTGTTCCCAGGGAGGTCTGCCAGAATCTTGAGAGTTTGGCATGGCTCTGTGAGGTTAATAATAGAAGCCATCTTGTTGTGTTTTTTTTTATTTCCCTCTCTCTCTTCTCCCCCCTCAAACCAGCCATCCTGAAGTCAAGTCTTGACAGAAAACAATCTGTTTGAGCCGGCGAGGGCGAGGGGGGTCAGCCAGCACCGGTGCCCCTGCCTAATGCAGCCCACCAGCCCTAATGCAGCCCACCAGTCCTCTCCCTCCAATCTCCGTGAGGGAGGGAACAGAAAAAAGGAGGAAGAGTTAGGGATTGCAGTCTGGTCTACTACCTCTGTGGAGTTTCATTCATTTAGAGCCGTACTATACCACTACATTATCTCTTTATAATTCCTTTTCAAAGTCTTTGTGCTCGAGATTCGTGAAAAGGTTATCTAAGTTTTTTTGTTTTACATCTTCCAGACAGAAAAGGTGGTGTTAGAATGATATATGTTTGGGGAGGTTGACACACAGGTCCAATGTAATGAATAGATGTAATTAAAGTGAAAGTTGCCTTTGAATTAACTAAGGGTGAATAAATATCCTGTTTTCCAGCGCCAAAGTCATAGTCATTTTTATTGACACAGCTATTTATTAAGGGGTTGCTAAAACACCTTGCAGTACTGCGCTGACATGTGGATGTATGATTCAATGCTGCTGAGATGCAACCCAACAGATGTTACTCAGTGGGTAACCCCCCAACTCCACCTCCCCAGTCCTGCTGAAATATTTAAATGTAAAGTACACATATATTATATTCATGGGTAAATACTGTGGTTTGATCCAATAGTTGTAAGATTCGGTAACACTTTACCATGAGTCATTTGCCTTAAAAGCTTTACTTAAGTTACCCTAATGCAACTACACAGAAATAACTGTAGAAACACCATTTTATTTACATGGAGTTACATAGTTGCAGCTTTATTGACCAATTTCTCTGTCATTCTATGTGTGAATGGACAAATTAACTGAAATCTAGTTAAACAGCAGCTTAGTCCGTCTGACATGTTTGACATTCTTTATTTTGAAGTGCCGACCCACACTTAATAAAGCCAATGTGATTTACTGGAGAAGGTGGTATAGCTCTCCTATTTTGACAGAAATGCATTTTCCAAAGTCAGTCTGCCCCCAAAGAAGAGTGAGGGGAAAATTAAATGTTCTCTGGTAGAGAGGGGGAACTGAGCAAGGAAATGCTTGTAGGGATGAATGCATCAATGAGCCAATTGCTCTAAAATTGGACAGGGTTTTAAGAGAGGGAGAGGGGAGGAAAGGGATTTGGCTTGCCCCTGCTCTCCAGCCCAAACGCCTCATTGAAAGGTCATGTAGGATCTCTGAAAGGCTTGTGCAGTTGTCTCTAAGGCACCACAATGGAGAATATGCTCCTAGCAGCCACTGTACTGGCCTTTTTCTCTCCAATTGTATTAGTCTAGTCTAGCACATTCACTTTTCCTTTCTCAAAGCTTTGTATTTTTTTTGATCCAGTTCTGTTTGATATGTATGTTTTACTGACGTGTGTTTTTAATATTGTCTACTCAATGCATGGGCGTATGTGCCTTTATGCATATTTATCAGAATGCCTCTCAGCTCATCATATCTCTAGACATGTATGTGACCACTAACAAACTAACTATATAATGCATCTTTATCTGCCACTGTCATATGGTAAAAGCAAAGAAGGCTCAAGGCGGTTCTTGAAAGACTGAATGAAAGAGAGCTGAATGTTTACACATGCCCTCCTCCCCCAACAGCTCTCTGTATGGTTATGTATGGTTGGCTGTTTCATGCAGATCCTTTATTGTTGTGGCCTTTTCTAATATTCAAAGAACATTCAGTCCCTGCGTGGCTCAGTTGGTAAGAGCATGGCGCTAGAAATGCCAGGATCGTGGGTTGGAGGTCATCTATACTAAAATGTATGCACTCACTGTTGTCAGTCACTTTGGGCTTTTGCTAAATGGTAAGAACAACTAATGCCGTTACTCACCCATGACTTCACCTCTCTCTTAGCTTCGAGACACTAAGTCGGCCGACCAAAACACAACGCTGCTCCACTTCCTGGCTCAGAAGTGTGAAGAGAAGTACCCGGAGATCCTGAGGTTCCCTGAAGAGCTGCAGCACGTGGAGAGTGCTAGCAAAGGTAAGCCAGTCTGTCCTCTTTAAATAATGGCTGACACTGTCCTCATATGGACACTGTATCACTGGTTGAACCATAATTCTACACAGACACTCCTGAGGCATTAACAGTAGATTATATTCTGATGTGAGAGATTGATGTACAACATACTGCAAAGTCAGAGAGTAATTAAAACTTGTTGTTTTCTGTCATACTAGCATGTTTTGAATCGCTCAAAATGCTGTTATTGGACCTTGCAGACAGTAAGCTATACAGTTGAAGTCGGAAGTTTACATACACCTTAGCCAAATACATTGAAACTCAGTTTTTCACAATTCCTGACATTTAATCCTAGTAAAAATCCCCTGTCTTACGTCAGTTAGGATCACCACTTTATTTTAAGAATGTGAAATGTCAGAATAATAATAGAGTGAATTATTTATTTCAGCTTTTATTTCTTTCATCACATTCCCAGTGGGTCAGAAGTTTACATACACTCAATAAGCATTTGTTAGCATTGCCTTTAAATTGTTTCACTTGGGTCAAACATTTCGGGTAGCCTTCCACAAGCTTCCCACAATAAGTTGGGTGAATTTTGGCCCATTCCTCCTGACAGAACTGGTGTAACTGAGTCAGGTTTGTAGGGCTCCTTGCTCGAACACACTTTTTCAGTTCTGCCCAAAAATGTTATATAGTATTGAGGTCAGGGCTCAGGGCTTTGTGATGGCCACTCCAATACCTTGACTTTGTTGTCCTTAAGCCATTTTGCCACAACTTTGCAAGTATGCTTGGGGTCATTGTCCATTTGGAATACCCATTTGCGACCAAGCTTTAACTTCCTGACTGATGTCTTGAGATGTTGCTTCAATATATCCACATAACTTTCTTTCCCCATCTATTTTGTGAAATGCACCAGTCCCTCCTGCAGCAAAGCACCCCCACAACATGATGCTGTCACCCCCGTGCTTCACGGTTGGGATGGTGTTCTTCGGCTTGCAAGCCTCCCCCTTTTCCCTCCAAACATAACAATGGTCATTATGGCCAAACAGTTAAAAAAAAAAAAATCATCAGACCAGGGGACATTTCTCCAAAAAGTACGATCTTTGTCCCCATATGCAGTTGCAAACCGTAATGTGGCTTTTTTTGGCGGTTTTGGAGAAGTGGCTTCTTCCTTGCTGAGTGGCCTTTCAGGTTATGTCGATATAGGACTCGTTTTACTGTGGATATAGACACTCTTGTACCTGTTTCATCCAGCATCTTCACAAGGTCCTTTGCTGTTGTTCTGGGATTGATTTGCACTTTTCACACCAAAGTTTGTTCATCTCTAAGAGACAGAACGTGTCTCCTTCCTGAGCGTGATGACGGCTGCGTGCTCCCATGGTGTTTATATTTGCGTACTATTGTTTGTACAGATGAACGTGGTACCTTCAGGCATTTGGAAATTGTTCCCAAGGATGAACAAGACTTGTGGAGGTCTACCATTTTTTTCCTGAGTTCTTGTCTGATTTCTTTTGATTTTCCCATGATGTCAAGCAACGAGGCACTGAGTTTGAAGGTAACCTTGAAATACATCCACAGGTGCACCTCCAATTGACTGAAATGATGTCATTTAGCCTATCAGAAACTTCTAAAGCCATTACATCTATTTCTGGAATGTTCCAAGCTGTTTAAAGGCACAGTCAACTTAGTGTATGTAAACTTCTGACCCATTGGACAACAATTGTTGGAGAAATGACTTGTGTCATGCACAAAGCAGATGTCCTAACCGACTTGCCAAAACTATAGTTTAACAAGAAATTTGTGGAGTGGTTGAAAAACGAGTTTTAATGACTCCAACCTAAGTGTATGTAAACTTCCGACTACAACTGTAAATTCAACAAACAACATATATTCCACCCCGGCAATATATGCCTGTTGACATTGGACGCCCTCACAGGAAATCACAAAAGATTTTCGACAAACATGCAATTTACTCCACAGCTGCAATCATTCTAGGTGTTAAATCATCTTTACCAATTTACTGCTTCATGTTTCATTTCCTCATCTTCTTGTTTTGACCCCCCTGCATTGTGTTTTGTTAGTAACCAATAGAAATCTCTCGACAAGTGATAGCCTTGTCTTCCTTGGTTCCATTTCAATTAAGAAAGTTGTTGATTACAACTATGATGTTATTTGCTTTGTGTTTTCATCAAAGTATTTTGTTCACCTTCTTCCCCCACCAGTATCCTCGCTAATCGAACATAATTCCTCTTGAGCGATATAAACCCGGTTAAATCAAATTGTAATTGGCCAATGGTATTTGCTTTGTCTCAGCATTATAACATTGATCCAGAGTTATCCGACTTGTTTTTAAACGCTTCTTTTGGGAGCTAGAGCTTCAACCAGGAGGCTTCGAGGCATTTCACAGCTTGATTTAGACACGCCCATGTTTAGAGTGACCCAAGAGATTAGGCCCAACAAGGTTAAGATACTTTAATTAGGTCTGTTGCGTCCGATGGAATAAAACTTCCTAATGGCCAGAGAGCCCCTCTTAATACTAGTGTTGTAAAAATCTGGAATATTCTTCTGTTCAGGAAGAGGGCCCCGGCAGATTCAATATGGATGGTATCTGGCAGCAGTTTCAGTGGCCAATGGGAGAAGGACTTTAATAGAGCACAAGGGACTTGTATGTGTTTCGAGATGACCACCAGGAAAGGTTAACAGTCCGGCTGGGAGGCATGGTGTGGATGACAGGACAGAACGAGTGGCTTTAATGCACTAGGCATTATTGTCTATCTGCCTTTGTGGATTGGCGTTGGGAATAAGAGAACATGGCTGCCATTTGTGGCGTGGAAGTGGCTTCTTTACAGCTCAAGTGGCATAATTACATCAAGAGTAAACATTCTACGTTGTTCCCACCTTTGAATTACGTTATTTATCTGACACGTATGAAAGTTAGTCTCCCTAGGCAAACTGGCACGTAAGCGTTTGCCACCTCATTGTGTCTGGGAATAGACTTGTTTGTCTGACTGCCTGTCAATAAGTTAATTTCATTCTCAAGTATTTGGTGGAGAATCCCCAGAGGCGTATTTACTTTGTTAGCTTACTATTTGGTTATTTAATTGAATTCCCGCTAATTATGTGCTCGACTGACGCAGCGAGGCAGCTATTGTTGAAGTGGACCAGAACCAGCCTTCATTATGGGTATAGATGGATTAGTGTACGGCTCAAACTGTCAACGTGTATCAACTCATTCAAGTCCTTTCAGGGACAATCAATTCTTGTACATGCTTGTTAGTTCAATTGGGTGAGACTGATAAGCCATTGGTTGACTCAATTCATTATGGCAAACACCAGTGGACAACACAGACATAACACCAAGGAGAAGGCTGTATGGGATATAAAGCTGTTTACCTCACAGTGCTTTCCGTAGACCCTGTATTTTAATTATAGGTGAAACGTGATATAAAACACGATAACCTTATTATCCATGGACATTCTGGTGTAAAACCAAGAAAATTAGCCATTTAAAGGCCCAGTACAGTCAAAAATGTGATTTCTGTGTGTTTTATACAGATTGTATTTCTACACTGAGGTTGGAATAATACAAAGAAATTGTGAAAGTTATGGTAATTCCCTTTTAGTTTAAGACCTGTTTTGGTGGGATGGAGTTTTGGCCTGCCTGGTGACATCAACAGGTGGTAATTTAGTTAATTTACCGATACGAAAGAGCGAATCCAATCCTCTCTGCCAATAACAGCTACACAGCTAAGATATAAACACAACATGTTGGTCCCATGTTTCAAGAGCTAAAATAAAAGATGGCAGAAATGTACTTAACTTCATAGATTAGGGCCTAATTAATTTATTTCAATTGACTGATTTCCTTATATGAACTGTAACTCAGTAAAATATTTGAAATTGTTGCATGTTGCGTTTATATTTTGGATCAGTGCAGTTTTCAGTTTTCCCTTCCCCAATCAGACCACACAAAGACAGTTGTAGCAAAATTGCTTGAGAAATTGCTACTGTCTAAGTCATTGAAAACATTCACAGGAAGTTACTTAATTGCTACCCATAAATTATTTGATATTGATATAAAAACATCTGCATTGGACCTTTAAGAGCAGATGATTCCATAGTGAGAGAGACAGAAATAATTTGATTTGGAAAGATATTTTGTTAATGTGCATATTGGTCAGCCAGACAGCATTGTTTTGTATCATGAAGTGATGCGTTTCTTCAGTTTTGACAGAAGTCCGCCTCCACAGGTGAAGCCAAAAGGAATTAGATGATTGTGTCACTCACTCTAACAGAAAATGCACAGTCTCTCACTCCCAACAAGAAACATGACACAATGATCTTTGTTTTAAAAGACAATTATTTGTGTCTTGTCATTTTCTTTTTCCCCGTACCAACGAGAGACCTCTTTGGTCACCAGCGCTCAAGTTTTATTCTGTTGTTTTCGGGTGCTTTTGTGGGCCGTTTGAGCTGCCAGAGAGGACCGAAACAAAGAAGCTCAAATCGCAGCTGTCTAGCCTCACTAAAACTCATTTAATCAGAGAACACTTTGAGGCTGGAACACAAGGCTGGAACACCACGATGGCTGGGCCACGCGTTAGCTTGATACGAGTCTGGAGGAGCTTTAACACTCGTGTAGAACAACACGGCCCAGCTGAATAATTTACAGACTATCTTCCAGATCTTTTACAAGGCTTTTTGGTCTCCTGTCAGGTAAATTGGTAGAAGAACATGGGAAAAAGATTGCTTCCTTAACTGGGTACACTGTTCACCCTAACCCCGAGCAATATCTAGTTGTCATCTCTTATTCTCCTCTCCGTTTGGCATCTCTCTCTCCTTCATCGCTACAGTGCATTAGAGACACTTTGTTTCCTCGTCTCCACTAAAATAACTTTCTAGTTTCTCCTTTTGTTATTATTTTTCTACTTGGCCCATGGCCGGCAGCATGCTGGAATGGAAGTGTGTATCTAGGATGTCACTTACTCTCCCTTTATCCCCCATCACGTCATCTCTCTTTAGCCCCGTCTCCCCATCACCTCCTCTATCTTTATCCCTGTCTCCACATCACTTGCTCTCTCTTCAACCCCGTCTCCCCATCACTTCTTCTCTCTTTATCCTTGTCTCCCCATCACTTCCTCTCTCTTTATCACCGTCTCGCCATCACTTTCTCTCTCTTTATCACCGTCTCGCCATCACTTTCTCTCTCTTTATCACCGTCTCGCCATCACTTTCTCTCTCTTTATCACCGTCTCGCCATCACTTTCTCTCTCTTTATAACCGTCTCCCCCATCACTTCCTTTCTCTTTATCCCCGGCTCCCCATCACTTCCTCTCTCTTTATCACCGTCTCCCCATCACTTTCTCTCTCTTTATAACTGTCTCCCCCATCACTTCCTCTCTCTTTATCATCGTCACCCCATCACTTCCTCTCTCTTTATTCCCGTCTCCCCATCACTTCCTGTCACTTTTCACCGTCTCCCAATCACTTCCTCTCTCTTTATCCTTGTCTCCCCATCACTTCCTGTCTCTTTATCACCATCTCCCCATCACTTACTATCTCTTTATTCCCGTCTCCCCCATCACTTCCTCTCTCTTTATCCTTGTCACCCCATCACTTCCTATTTATCCATGTCTTCCCCATCACTTCCAACCTCTTTATCCCTGTCTCCCCCATCACTTCCTGTCTCTTTATCCCCGTCTACCCATCACGTCCTGTCTCTTTATCCCCGTTTCCCCCGTCACTTCCTGTCTCTTTATCCCCATCACTTCCTCACTCTTTACCCCCTTCTCCCAATCACTTCCTATCTCTTTATACCTGTCTCCCTCATCACTTCATGTATCTTTATCCCTGTCTCCCCATCACTTCCTGTCTCCCCATTCCCGTCTCCCCATCACTTCCTGTCTCTTTATCACCGTCTCCCCATCACTTCCTGTCTCTTTATCCCTGTCTCCCCATCACTTCCTCCCTCTTTATCCCAGTCTCCCCCATCACTCCCTCTCTCTATATCCCAGTCTCCCCATGACTTCCTCTCTCTATATCCCTGTCTCCCCCATCCCTTCATGTCTCTTTATCCCCGTCTCCCCATCACTTCCTGTCTCTTTATCACCGTCTCCTCATCACTTCCTGTCTCTTTATCCCTGTCTCCCCATCACTTCCTCCCTCTTTATCCCAGTCTCCCCCATCACTCCCTCTCTCTATATCCCCGTCTCCCCATGACTTCCTCTCTCTATATCCCCGTCTCCCCCATCCCTTCCTGTCTCTTTATCTCCGTCTCCCCATCACTTCTTGTCTCTTTATCCCTGTCTCGCCCATCACTTCCTCTCTATACTCCTGTCTCCCCATCACTTCCTTTCTGTGCCACCCAACTTACCTTCTGACAAGCTATTACAAGTAGAACCTCCCCCTGCCTGTCCCACCACCACCACAACTTGGAAAATGTTGTTGTGTTTTGAATCATTATTTGACTCATTATTTTCAGCTGAAGTAGACCCCTCACCTCTGCAGTGACTACCACCACCCTCTGTTGTGATCTGTACCTGAGGTGAGGCCAGGTGACCTAGTCAACCTGTACAGCCAGAGGCCCTGAGCCTGCAAATTTCTGCTTGTTGTGTCAAGGGCAGTGGGGGAAAAGGGGGGTTGGCTGGTCAGAAGGTGGGGGGTGTGGTGAGGGAGAGGGGGTTCGAACATTATAATAATCACAAGCTCATCTACAAACGGCTGGAGCCTGCACACTTAATATACCTGATTGAAAAGAGCAATCAGTTCCGGCTGATTTCCCTGAGAAAGGCTTTTTGTCAGTTCCTTTCCCTTGATTGCCCACTCCAGAGGGACTCTCTCTCTCGCCAAGTCTCTAACATCTATCTACTGCTCCTCAGAGAGAGAGAGAGAGAGAGAGAGAGAGAGAGCGGTAGCCCTGCCTTTGTCTGCTTTATTGCAGGCTGAGCCTCCCTTAAGCACATTATACTGCCTTTTCATGTTAATTGCCTTATATTGTTTCTATTTAATGTTATGCCTCTGTCATGACATGTCCAAATTGAAAAGAAAGTTAATTGCTAATCAATGAAAACTGGATCCTTGTACAATCCACTCTGGGTCGAGTGGCATACTTTGGCATTTGCTGGCAATCATTAATGTGATTCAATAAGATGCCCTTTTAATCCTTTTCATTTGGTTTGATTGTATTACTTACTTTTGCTGAATATTATCTGCATTCTGATTCATTCCTCAAAAAATATTAGAGAAATCAATGTTATGTTTATCTATAGTTGGTGTATTAGAGAAATTATTCCTGTTGGATAAATCCACAACCAAAATGGTCGCCTTGACTGAAATCACAGTAGCATTTCCTGTAGAGCGGTGTAAAAGCCATCTGGTTTTCTGAGTCATAGTGTGGTCATAGAGTTGTGTGGATGCACAGCTTAATTACACATGCAACCCTGCATGCTTGTGAATTATAAATGCAACACGCTAACGAGATGATAGATCTGCATGTGGACTCCCAGCAGGTCGACTACTCTCCCCTTCCCTGACACACATGATAGCATCTCTTATTACCTCAGAAGTTGTCTCCCCATAGGGAGTAGCTTTAGAGGCAGGTAGAGGTCAGTGATAACTGGAGCCCGGCCCAGCACACACAGTTGTCCTCGCAAGAGACTAGACCCCTCTCTCTATGGACTCGCCCATCATCAAAGGCTCACCTGCCTCAAGGTCACTGCTAATTAGAAGCCAGATGATCACCCAGAGAGACTCACAGGGGCATGGAATTTGCTGAGTCTCAAGGAGTGCCTGGGACAAGCGGACTGATGACCATGAGGACTGAGAATGTGGGGTTGTTGTGCTGTTTTTACCTGAATTCCCTATTCTTTTGCACTTTTGTTCTGTTTTGTATAGACAATGTACTTGTTTCAGCCCAGAAGTTAGACAAGTGGACCATTAACCAGAAGGTTGCTAATTTGAAACAGGGGCTTTGCAATATGGGAGATGAACTGGCAACCCAAAGGCTGCTAGTCAAGGCACTTAACGCCTCCATGTTCCAAATGTATGGCATGTGTCTGTGTTGTCTCAAGCAGCAGAGCAACATAACCACCATCTCAGATGGACCTATAATATCTTATTCTATTCATTCATCTGTTTGCAAACTTCAACTGAAAGTATGCAAAGAAATATGACGCAACCACGTATAAAATGGTGAAACATTTATTGAAATAAATGGCAGCCATTATTTGAGCTGAAGCGAGAGACGATACACTCCATCTTCGAAAGTAAATATTGCCTATTCACATTTCATATGTTGCCTGACTACAATATTTTATTATTATACGTTAATACATCTCGCATAATATTTGTTTTATGTCATTTTTGCCTGTTAAACTATCTGATTAGCTACATTATTACGATTCACATATAGCTAGCTGATAGTTATGAAGTAAAACCATTTATTTGTGTATATTTTGTTTTGTCTCTATTACCATTGTTATCCTGGCTGGAAGACTGTTCAGTGAATTCATAATAAGTGAATAGGGCTAACTGGCTAGCTAGCTAGCCATCAAGAATTGGTAGATACGCATGGAAAATGTACTTTTACCTTGCATAATATTAGTTTTATGTCATTTTTGCCGGTTCACATACAGTGCATTTGGAAAGTATTCAGACACCTTTACCTTTTCAACATTTTGTTATGTTACAGCCTTATTCTCATCAATCTACACACAATACCCCATAATGACAAAGCAAAAACAGATTACTAGAAATTGTATTTAAAATAAAAAACATTAATGCCTTATTTACATACAGTTGAAGTCGGAAGTTTACATGCACCTTAGTCAAATACATTTAAACTCAGTTTTTCACAATTCCTGACATTTAATCCTAGTAATAATTACCTGTCTTAGGTCAGTTAGGATCACCACTTTATTTTAAGAATGTGAAATGTCAGAATAATAGGAGAGAGAGATTTACAGTGGGGAGAACAAGTATTTGATACACTGCCGATTTTGCAGGTTTTCCTACTTACAAAGCATGTAGAGGTCTGTAATTTTTATCATAGGTACACTTCAACTGTGAGAGATGGAATCTAAAACAAAAATCCAGAAAATCACATTGTATGATTTTTAAGTAATTAATTTGCATGACATAAGTATTTGATCACCTACCAACCAGTAAGAATTCCGGCTCTCACAGACCTGTTAGTTTTTCTTTAAGAAGCCCTCCTGTTCTCCACTCATTACCTGTATTAACTGCACCGGTTTGAACTCGTTACCCGTATAAAAGACACCTGTCCACACACTCAATCAAACAGACTCCAACCTCTCCACAATGACCAAGACCAGAGAGCTGTGTAAGGACATCAGGGATAAAATTGTAGACCTGCACAAGGCTGGGATGGGCTACAGGACAATAGGCAAGCAGCTTGGTGAGAAGGCAACAACTGTTGGCACAATTATTAGAAAATGGAGGAGTTCAAGATGACGGTCAATCTCCCTCGGTCTGGGGCACCATGCAAGATCTCACCTCGTGGGGCATCAATGATCACGAGGAAGGTGAGGGATCAGCCCAGAACTACACGGCAGGACCTGGTCAATGACCTGAAGAGAGCTGGGACCACAGTCTCAAAGAAAACCATTAGTAACACACTACGCCGCCATGGATTAAAAATCCTGCAGCGCACGCAAGGTCCCCTGCTCAAGCCAGCGCATGTCCAGGCCCGTCTCAAGTTTGCCAATGACCATCTGGATGATCCAGAGGAGGAATGGGAGAAGGTCATGTGGTCTGATGAGACAAAAATAGAGCTTTTTGGTCTAAACTCCACTCGCCGTGTTTGGAGGAAGAGGATGAGTACAACCCCAAGAACACCATCCCAACAGTGAAGCATGGAGGTGGAAACATACTTCTTTGGGGAGGCTTTTCTGCAAAGGGGACAGGCCTACTGCACCGTATTGAGGGGAGGATGAATGGGGCCATGTATTGCGAGATCTTGGCCAACAACCTCCTTCCCTCAGTAAGAGCATTGAAGATGGGTCGTGGCTGGGTCTTCCAGCATGAAAACGACCCGGAAACACACAGCCAGGGCAAGAAGCATCTCAAGGTCCTGGAGTGGCCTAGCCAGTCTCCAGACCTGAACCCAATAGAAAATCTATGGAGGGAGCTGAAAGTCCGTATTGCCCAGCGACAGCCCCGAAACCTGAAGGATCTGGAGAAGGTCTGTATGGAGGAGTGGGCCAAAATCCCTGCTGCAGTGTGTGCAAACCTGGTCAAGAACTACAGGAAACGTATGATCTCTGTAATTGCAAACAAAGGTTTCTGTACCAAATATTAAGTTCTGCTTTTCTAATGTATCAAATACTTATGTCATGCAATAAAATTAAATGAATTACTTAAAAATCACCATCATGATTTTCTGGATTTTTGTTTTAGATTCCGTCCCTCACAGTTGAAGAGTACCTATGATAAAAAATACCTTGACTTTGTTGTCTTTAAGCCATTTTGCCACAACTTTGGAAGTATGCTTGGGGTCATTTTCCATTTGGAAGACCCATTTGCGACCAAGCTTTAACTTCCTGACTGATGTCTTGAGATGTTGCTTCAATATTTCCACATCATTTTCCTGCCTCATGACGCCATCTGTTATGTGAGGTGCACCAGTCCCTCCTGCAGCAAAGCACCCCCACAACATGATGCTCTCACCCCCGTGCTTCACGGTTGGGATGGTGTTCTTCGGCTTGCAAGCCTCCCCCTTTTTCCTCAAAATATAACGATGGTCATTATGGCCAAACAGTTCTATTTTGTTTCATCAGACCAGAGGACATTTCTCCAAAAAGTATGATCTTTGTCCCCATGTGCAGTTGCAAACCGTACTGTGGCTTTTTTATGGAGTTTTTGGAGAAGTGGCTTCTTCCTTGCTGAGCAGCCTTTCAGGTTATGTCGATATAGGACTCGTTTTACTGTGGATATAGATAGTTTTGTACCTGTTTCGTCCAGCATCTTCACAAGGTCCTTTGCTGTTTTTCTGGGATTGATTTGCACTTTTCGCACCAAATTACATTCATTTCTAGGAGACAGAACGTGTCTCCTTCCTGAGCGTGATGACAGCTGTGTGGTCCCATGGTGTTTATATTTGCGTACTATTGTTTGTACATATGAACGTGGTACCGTCAGGCGTTTGGAAATTGCTCCCAAGGATGAACCAGACTTGTAGAGGTCTACAATTTATTTCTGAGGTCTTGGCTGATTTATTTTGATTTTCCTATGATGTCAAGCAAAGAGGCACTGAGTTTGAAGTTGGGCCTTGAAATACATCCACAGGTACACCTCCAATTGACTGAAATGATGTCAATTAGCCTATCCGAAGCTTCTAAAGCCATGACATCTATTTCTGGAATGTTCCAAGCTGGTTAAAGGCACAGTCAACTTAATGTATGTAAACTTCTGACCCACTGGAATTGCGGGTGTCTGTAAACAATTGTTGGAAAAATTACTTGTGTCATGCACAAAGTAGATGTCCTAACCGACTTGCCAAAACTATAGTTTGTTAACAAGAAATGTGTGGAGTGGTTGAAAAACGAGTTTTAATGACTCCAACCTATGTGTATGTAAACTTCCGACTTCAACTGTACGTATTCAGACCCTTTGCTATGAGACTCGAAATTGAGCTCAAGTGCATCCTGTTGATCATCCATTGATCATCCTTGAGATGTATCTATAACGTAATTGGAGTCCACCTGTGGTAAATTCAATTGATTTGACATGATTTGGAAAGGCACACACCTGTCTATATAAGGTCCTATACTTGACAGTGCATGTCAGAGCAAAAACCAAGCCATGAGGTCAAATTAATTTTCCGTAGAGCTCCGAGACAGGATTTTGTCGAGGCACAGTTCTGGGGAAGTGTACACAAACATGTCTGCAGCATCGAAGGTCCCCAAGAACACAGTGGCCTCCATCATTCTTAAATGTAAGAAGACTCTTCCTAGAGCTGGCCGGTAGGCCAAACTGAGCTAACGGGGGAGAAAGGCCTTGGTCAGGGAGGTGACAGAGAACCACATGGTCACTCTGACAGAGCTCCAGAGTTCCTCTGTGGAGATGGGAGAACCTTCCAGAAGGACAAACATCTCTGCAGCACTCCACCAATCAGGCATTTATGGTAGAGTGGCCAGACGGAAGGCACTCCTCAGTAAAAGGCACATGACAGCCCGCTTGTAATTTGCCATGAGGCAGCTAAGGGCTCTCACACCATGACAAACAAGATTCTCTGGTCTGAGGAAACCAAGATTGAACTATTTGCCCTGAATGCCAAGTGGCATGTCTTTAGGAAACATTGCACTGTCCCTACGGTGAAGCATGGTGGTGGCATCATCATGCTGTCGGGATGTTTTTCAACGGCAGGGACTGAGAGACTAGTCAGGATTGAGGCAAAGATGAACGGAGCAAAGTATGGAGAGATCTTTGATGAAAACCTGCTCCAGAGCGCTCAGGACCTCAGACTAGGGCCAAGGTTCACCTTCCAACAGGACAACGACCCTAGACACACAGCCAAGACAACGTCTCTGAATGTCGAGATCGAACATCTCTGGAGAGACCTGAAAATAGCTGTGCACCTGACAGAGCTTGAGAGGATCTGCAGAAAAGAATGGGAGAACCTCCCTAAATACAGGTGTGCCAAGCATGTACCGTCATACCCAAGAAGACTTGAGGCTGTAATCGCTGCCAAAGGTACTTCAACAAAGTACTGAGTAAAGGGTCTAAATACTAATGTAAATGTGATATTTCCATTTTTTTCTCATATATACATTTGCTTTCTAAAAACCTGTTTTTGCTTTGTCATCATCGGGTAGTGTGTGTAGATTGATGAGGGGGAAAATGTAGACAAATGAAATGTAGACAAATTCAAGGGGTCTGAATACTTTCCGAATGCACTGTATCTAGCTGACAATTATGAAGTAAAACGTTTGCTTTGTGTAATCTTGTTTCGACGATTGTTGCCATTGTCTTTGCTGGAAGAAGGTTCAGTGAATGGGGAGGTGAAGCATGTGAGTGCTTCTCAAATTTATTGTTTCATGCATTCCCCACACTCTCGTCCTCACAAGAACTTACTCAAGAGAACGTGCTCGGAGAATGCACTCGGACTATGAGAGTGTGGAGCACGGTAGTATGCATATTGAGAAACACCCCATGTGTTAGTTCTATTGTTTCTGTGGTTGAATCTCCAATTAGTCATTTTTTTCTTACTGATGATTTAATGAGTAGCCATTTCCTCATGTGTTGTGTTCTTCATTTGTTTGTTTGCTCCTTTAATAACATTGCCACAATAAACGTTGATTAGCATGTAATCAACTAGTGGCTTTTCTGCACTGTGAACAGCGGCGGCAACGGCTTTGAAGTTGGCCTTGTCTGTTGGACAATTGTTATGGATGAAGTTCTCCTCTAGAATTTTTTTTGTGTCTTGGGACTGCGAATGGTGACTCAAAGCACTTGCTGACACACAACTTCAAAACTCTGTACCGAACAAAGGTTCAGTCATTTATTTCGCCGGAATACAGGGGAGCATTTCTCACAAGTGATTTTGGATCTCAGAGGCCATGCTTAATTGAAAACACAGCATTGCTTCTTCCTTCGCCGCCATTTATCTACTTTATTCTTGTTTAGTTTTAAAGGACTATATCTCTTTTCATGGGCAGTTATCCTGCCATCTTGTGCTCTCAGCACCGTGTGCTGCCTGTGGCTTTTAGGCTGTGGATGGAACTCTTAAGTGAGGGCTGCTTTAAAGGTGCTATAATCTCTGCTCATATAAGCACTTGCTAGATCCGCTGGCTAAATCCTGCAGCTTTAATGGTATGCAGGTGAGATTTGGACGCATATACCTTCAATGAGAATATGCATTACTCAAATCCCACCTCAGAGTGGTTATCGACCTCTAACTTATTGCCTCTCAACAAAAACACTTCAGGCCAGATTTGCTACGAGATTTAACTACTGCAAAACTTGCTCCTCTTTTTTCCAGATAGGAGAATTTCTAATATCATTCCCTCAGGACAAAAAACGGTGCATACTCGACAACAATTAAATCCTCCGTAAATTTTTCCCTTAGATGTATGAAACTCAAAAATGGTTCCTTAAACCTATTTTTACTTGGTGCTTGAGAATCTCACTTTGACAATCAGAACATCACACAAGGACACATTTGACATTTCTCCAGAGACCCAAGATATTCCTTCAGACAGTAAAAGACACACTTTATTCGCTGTCTCTGATGGATGGTGTGGGCAGAAAAGGTGCCATCTCCAGCCCGATGCCCCACCTTCCACTGTCCAATGTTGGGCCTGCCAGCCCGTGCCGAGTGGACCACCTTGGGAATAGAGTCCACCGCCACTGCATTTATGTTCGCTACAGACAGCTCTGAGATGATAATTAAAGATGGAGGTTTTCCCCAGGGTAGAGCCAGTGAAGGGAAGGAGATCAGGAGTTTACCCCCATGCCTGGGCCAAAGGCACACACCAAAAATATCTACGTTGTTAGTTAAGCTTTAAATGGGGTCAGGCTGAACATTGCTACCGGCACTCTCTGTACCGTGCCTGCTGTGGGACGTCTGAATCACGTTCCAAAAGAGATTCACCTCTCACTTCTCTCCGCTGTGGTAGTTTTCATTACCTCTCTGACATACATACCGATGGCTTTTCCGCTCATCATTTAGATTAATTTTAACGGTCTTACAAAGCATTCGCCTTGAATGCGTATGTGTCAATTATTTTATTTAATGAACATGAGCTAATATTGTGGACGGCTGATTGAGGCACATCAATACCATTTTGAGTGGAGATTTCCTGCTGTCCATTTCCAGCTTAAGATGGACCTTTCTTGAAAGTGTACAATTGGCCCTGCCTGCCCTCCAGCACCCAATGTCACAGGGAGTCCAAAAAGATCATCAAGGACATCAACCA
Organism: Brachymystax lenok tsinlingensis; assembly: GCA_030435695.1. Taxonomy (NCBI): domain Eukaryota; kingdom Metazoa; phylum Chordata; class Actinopteri; order Salmoniformes; family Salmonidae; genus Brachymystax; species Brachymystax lenok. The sequence continues at coordinate 19,213,650 of CM059789.1, forward strand.
ACCGAGCCACGGCCTGTTCACCCCGCTATCATCCAGAAGGTCGAGGCCAGTATAGGTGCATCAAAGCTGGGACAGAGTGACTGAAAAACAGCTTCTATCTCAAGGCCATCAGACTGTTAAATAGCCATCACTACCACCCGGTTACTCAACCCTGTACCTTAAAGACTGCTACCCTATATACATAGACATGGAATCCCTGGCCACTTTTATAATGTAACACTAGTCACTTTAATAATGTTTACAAACTGCTTTACTGATCTCATATGTATATAATGTATTCTATTCTACTGTATTTTAGTCAATGACACTCCGACATTGCTTGTCCTAATATTATATATTTCTTAATTCCATTATTTTACTTTTAGATTTGTGAATTGGTATATATACTACTGCACTGTTATAGCTAAGAACACAAGCATTTTGACACACCTGCAATAACATTTGCTAAATATGTGTATGTGATCAATAACATTTGATTTCATTTCATTATATAGTCGTTGGAAATGGTAGTCTTTAAGACAGTATTTTCCTTACACCTGACCTTGCGGTAATAGTGACTGAAAAGCCTTGAGAAAAGTGTCTTTGGCCAATTTGCCTTGTTAGATTTTCCCCCAGAGATGAATCTGTGCGCCATGACAATGAGAGCCAAGCCTGTGTGGTGATTCCACTCAATCAGAGGCTGCGCTGACGATCCGTCTTGACAATCTGTGAAAAAGAGGAAATATGACACAAATGTTTTCATGAATCTGTTTAGTATAAGGCATAGCCAAGGGCAAAGCAGTATGGAGCCTGGGAGAGGGAAAAAGGAGTGAGAGATAGGGAGAGAAAAAAAAGTTGAACTCTGAGGATATTAATAGCGTCATGAATATATCTATTATCCACATTTATTTCTAAGGCACTGCGGCATAATAACTCCCTGCACTACTTGGCTCTGGGCTGTATTACGTCGACAAAATGCTTTTCTGCATGGGGTGGAACATAAAGAGGATCATTTGTCTGGTTCTGAATGGAATTGGAGGGGAATCATGGCGTTAGGAAGATACTTTCACATTCCAGCCTAAGGATTCTGTCTGTAGTTGGCTCTGTAGAACTGAGGAAAAGATTAACGGAATTCAAAACTGATTTAGACAAAGGACCCTTCAGTGTGGCAAATAAATGTGTGTTCGCCTGCATGTCTCAGAGAGTGTCTGTTAATAAGACGAAAATTTGAATTACTCATTCGTATTCTTGGGCACTATTATTAGAAAACCTTTTCCCCCCTTATTCCAGTTCTTTTCCGGATTTACCACAGAGCACCGTACCAAAGCAACAAGTTCTTGAAATTACAGTCGACAGACACTGCAAAATACATCTCCTTCATCGTACCTCTGCATGCAGGCTGTATCACAACCGGTCGTGATTGGGAGTCCCATAGGGTGGCAATTGGCCCAGCGTCGTCCGGGTTTGGGGAGGGTTTGGCCGGGGTAGGTCGTCATTATAAAATATTTGTTCTTAACTGACTTGCCTGGTTAATAAAGGTTAAATAAAAATACAAAACAAGAAATGTCAGCAAACATATCTTGCAGACATATTTGAGCATTTTAACGATTTGTGACGAAACATCGATATTGACTGTGTTTATTTGAACCCTTTCTGCTTCTCTTCTCTTCCCTCTCCTTTCCATCTCCATGTCTGTGTGGTGTGTTCTACTTCTGCCCTGAGATGTTCCAGCTGTCACACCTGAGTACATTCTCCTTTCAGATCTATCCGTGGAGATGTGCCCTACATTCTACTCTAGAATAAAAAAAAAAAATCAAGGCCCTTATCTCTGCTTCACATACATGCATGCAGAATACACTCGCATTAAGAGGCTCTGGGCACCACTTCCCGAGGTCTCTGCACCATAGGGATATTTTGACAGTTTAAATTAGAAGCAAATGGAGAAAAATAATAGGAGTATGTAAAATGGTGCACCCTTGGCCTGCCACCATAAAAAAGGAGATACACGACCACAACCATCACAATATATCTACTGAGATACGTATCCTTTTCAGTTTATCTTGTGTAAATTCCCCCAGTGTACATATGTATAGATTGCATTTTTATACTGCTACAGTGCTATTTGGGTTGGTAATTGCATTCGTCCCGCCCTCCTTGATTTCTTGCCTTTCTTTTTTAGCTTTTTTCTTTACATTTTAGCTGTTTGACATTTTCCTGCATTCCCATGAGCTAGTAATAACATAAGCACTTTGCTGCATCGCTATAACACCTGCTAAACTGTGTACGTGACCACTCAACTTTTATTTTATTTGATATATTCAGTAGTCACTCTGTCAATGAAAAAGATGTGTCAGAGCAGGCTGAAAACTGGCAAAAGTTTTTTGGGGAAAAATTATATATTTACACTCAGCTATTGTGTTCTTCCTGGACTTTTTCAGATGGCTCTGAGAGTACACTGTTTGAAAAATAGACATATTTAGGACATACCATTGGGATTTATTTGTTTATTTCCGTAAGAACATCTTGACATGATGTACTCTTGGCTTTGTTGTGCTCCACCATCTCTCCACAACAGTGTTGGTGAGAAGGCTAAGCTCGTGGACCCTGGCTGACAGCTCACGCGGTGCTGTCGAAACTCAATAATCCACTTGGCCTTGTAGAAAGCCTTCCCTTTTTTTAAATATAGACACAATTACTCTAATAAAGAGATAATACCATGCAAATAATAATGGAGCATGCAGAAGGACATCTGCTTCTTATTGAGCATATGCTCCCTGTCTATTCAGCACTATGCAACAGAGTTAAATATCATTGCTGTAACTTAAGTAATAAACGATTGTCATTAAAGGGTTACATTTTAGTTTTCAGGGCACAACTTGTGCTTCAAAAGTAGTTAATTTATTTCAATTGTTGAGCGTGAAAAACCCAGCGGTGTTGCAGTTCTTGACACACTCGAACCGGTGACCTGGCACCTACTACCATACCCGTTCAAAGGCACTGAACTCTTTTGTCTTGCCCATTCACCCTCTGAATGGCACGCATACACTGAGTATACAAAACATTAAGAACACTTTCAATGGCATTTTCGAGCATTGTTGCTGATAATGCGTCTCTGTACACCTATGCAGATATTCCATAAACAAATCTGCCATTTCCAGCTACAATAGTAATTTACAACATTAACAATGTCTACACTATATTTCTGATCAATTTGATGTTAATTTAATGGACAAAAAATGTGTTTTCTTTAAAAAACAAGGACATTTCTAAGTGACCCCAAACTTTTGAACGGTAGTGTACATCTACTTGAAAATGTATGGCAAGACCTGAAAATTGTTTTTTATCAATGATCAACAACCAATTTGACAGAGCGTCTAGAATTTAGAAAATAATGATGTTGCACAATAATTTTGCACAATCCAGGAGTGGAAAGCTCTTAGAGACTTACCCTTAAAGACTCACATCTGTAATCACTGCCAATGGTGCTTCCACAAAGTATTGGCACAGGGGTGTGAATACTTATGTAAATGAGATATTTCTGTATTTTCAAGACATTTTCAAAAATTCTACAAACCTGTTTTCACTTTGTCATTATGGTGTATTGTGTGTAGATGGGTGAGAGAACAAATCTATTTAATCCATTTTGAATTCAGGGTGTTACACAACAAAATATGGAATAAGTCAAGGGGTAAGAATACTTTCAGGCGCTGTATATTATCCTGATAATAGTTTATTTGTGGGGAATACATTTTTGTCAATTTTAAGAACCAGCAGACTATGGACACTACATTGTCTTGTGGCCATTTTGAACCATCCAGTGTAATTCAAGTAAATGGTGCCTTAGAGACAGTTTTTTTTTATTTTGGTGTATTTTCTTGATGTTCGTTTAAAAGTAATTGCCTTATAAATAGACAGAGCCAAGTCTTTCAATGTAGCTTCCAGTGACCTGTTAATAAGTCCTATCACTGCACTCTATTAGAATGGTTCATGGGCAAATAGGTTCTCTGGGTTGTGGTGGGTATTTTAGTCTCCCTCTTTTTCTGAGAAGTTTAGAGTGAGTCAACACACACACTTTGTTCTGCACCAACTGTATCTTTAACCGGAAATATATTGAAACAAAAAAAAGTATTGAGAGGAAAAATAATTTAACGAATGGCAAGGACCTGATGTTGAACTTGAATGAGATGGAACATATTCAAATGTGTCTTTTGATTGGCTAAAATTCTAAAGACATGGGCATCTCTTGTTTGAATAATACTGGAGTGTCGGTGTGTTACTGTAGCAACACACACCCTCAAGTACCCTTGGTTGGATTGTTTCTTTGAACTAATGAAAGGTCACGAAGGACAGAATAAATGGAGAGAGTTTTTTTTAAATAAAAATTTGGATTGAGAGTCTGTTCTCAAATGTGTAATATAGAACACAATCATTTGTCTTCCTTACTAACAGATTAGAGGACTACCAACTATCATACAGTGTGTACCCATGCTTAATGCTGATGGCTCCCAGGAAACCTATCCATATAATACTATTGGAAATAAAATACAAAGTAGCAGTTACTGCTTTTGAGGAGATTTAAAGTTTGGACAGATGTGGTTGATTATGCATTTTGTCTTTGACTCCATGGAATCCAATACAGAGGGATGATTGACAATTCAGCAGTGGTGCAATGTATGTTGTACAGTACCAGTCAAAGGTTTGGACACATACTCATTCCACAGTTTTTATTTATTTTTACTGTTTTCTACATTGTAGAATAATAGTGAAGACATCAAATCTATGAAATAACACATATGGAATCATGTAGTAACAAAAAAGTGTTAAACAAATCAAAATATATTTTAAGTAGCCACCCTTTGCCATGATGACAGCTTTGCACACTATTGGCATTCTCTCAACCAGCTTCATGAGGTAGTCATCTGGAATGCATTTCAATTAACAGGTGTGCCTTGTTAATTTGTTGAATTTCTTTCCTTAATTCATTTGAGTCAATCAGTTGTGCTGTGACAAGGTAGGGGTAGTATACAGAATATAGCCCTATTTGGCAAAAGACCAAGTCCACATTATGGCAGGAACAGCTCAAATAAACAAAGACAAATGACAGTCCATCATTATTTTAAGATATGAAGGTCAGTCAATCTGGAAAATTTCAATAACTTTGGAAGTTTCTTCAAGTGCAGTTGCAAAAACCATCAAGCACTATGATGAAACTGGCTCTCATGAGGACCGCCGCAGGAAGGGAAGTCCCAGAGTTACCTTTACTGCAGAGGACAAGTTCATTAGAGTTAACTGCACCTCAGATTGCAGCCCAAATAAATGCTTCACATAGTTCAAGTAACGGATTCCTCTCAACATCAACTGTTCAGAGGTGACTGCGTGAATCAGGCCTTCATTGTCGAATTGCTACAAAGAAACCACTACTAAAGGACACCAATAATAAGAAGAGACTTACTTGGGCCAAGAAACACAAGCAATGGACATTAGACCAGTGGAAATATGTCTGATGAGTCCAAATTTGAGATTTTTGGCTCCAACTGCTGTGACACAGAGTAGGTGAACGGATGATCTCTGCATGTGTGGTTCCCACCATGAAGCATGGAGGATGAGGTGTGATGATGTGGGGGTGCTTCGCTGGTGACACGGTCTGTGATTTATTTAGAATTCAAGGCACACTTAACCAGCATGGCTACCACAGCGATACGCCATCCCATCTGGTTTCCGCTTATTGGGAATATAATTAGTTTTTCAACAGGACAATGACCCAACACACCTCCAGGCTGTGTAAGGGCTATTTGACCAAGAAAGAGAGTGATGGAGTGCTGCATCAGATTACCTGGCCTCCACAATCACCCAACCTCAATCCAATTGAGATGGTTTGGGATGACTTGGACCACAGAGTGAAGGAAAAGCAGCCAAAAGGTGCTCAGCATATGTGGGAAATCCTTCAAGACTGTTGGAAAAGCATTTGAGGTGAAGCTCGTTCACAGAATGGCAAGAGTGTGCAAAGCTAAAATATATAACATGTTTTGATTTGTTTAACAATTTTGTTGTTCCTACATGATTCTATATGTGTTATCATATAGTTGTGAGTTATTCACTATTATTGTACAATGTAGAACATAGTAAAAATAAAAAATAAACTGTGTCCAAACCTTTGACTGGTACGGTATATAAACTCAGCAAAAAAAGAAACTGCATATCTCCCCATCTCCCCAGAAAGCAACCTGTATGTTTTGCTGCCTCCCCTACTACAGCTGCAAATCTCCCCGGAGGGCAACCTGTATGTTTTATTGCCTCCCCGACTACAGCTGCATGCTTCCCCAGAGGGCAACCTGAATGTTTTACTGCCTCCCCTACTACAGCTGCATGCTTCCCCAGAGGGCAACCTGAATGTTTTACTGCCTCCCCTACTACAGCTGCATATCTCCCAAGAGGGCATCCTGTATGTTGTATTGCCTCCCTACTACATCTACATATCTCCCCAGAGGGCATCCTGTATGTTTTATTGCCTCCCCTACTACATCTACATATCTCCCCAGAGGGCAACCTGTATGTTGTATTGCCTCCCCTACTACAGCTGCATATCTCCCCAGTGGGCAACCTGTATGTTGTATTGCCTACCCTACTACAGCTGCATATCTCCCCAGATGGCAACCTGTATGTTTTATTGCCTCCCCTACTACAGCTGTGTATCTCCCCAGTGGGCAACCTGTATGTTGTATTGCCTCCCCTACTACAGCTGCATATCTCCCCAGAGGGCAACCTGTATGTTGTATTGCCTCCCCTACTACAGCTGCATATCTCCCCAGAGGGCATCCTGTATGTTTTATTGCCTCCCCTACTACAGCTGCGTATCTCCCCAGAGGGCAACCTGTAGGTTTTATTGCCTCACTTTCAACAGCTGCATATCTCCCCAGTGGGCAACCTGTATGTTGTATTGCCTCCCCTACTACAGCTGCATATCTCCCCAGTGGGCAACCTGTATGTTTTGCTGCCTCCCCTACTACAGCTGCAAATCTCCCCGGAGGGCAACCTGTATGTTTTATTGCATCCCCTACTACAGCTGCATGCTTCCCCAGAGGGCAACCTGAATGTTTTACTGCCTCCCCTACAACAGCTGCATGCTTCCCCAGAGGGTAACCTGAATGTTTTACTGCCTCCCCTACTACAGCTGCATATCTCCCAAGAGGGCATCCTGTATGTTGTATTGCCTCTCCTACTACATCTACATATCTCCCCAGAGGGCATCCTGTATGTTTTATTGCCTCCCCTACTACATCTACATATCTCCCCAGAGGGCAACCTGTATGTTGTATTGCCTCCCCTACTACAGCTGCGTATCTCCCCAGAGGGCAACCTGTATGTTTTATTGCCTCACTTTCAACAGCTGCATATCTCCCCAGTGGGCAACCTGTATGTTTTACTGCCTCCCCTACTACAGCTGCATATCTCCCAAGAGGGCATCCTGTATGTTGTATTGCCTCTCCTACTACATCTCCCCATCTCCCCAGAAAGCAACCTGTATGTTTTGCTGCCTCCCCTACTACAGCTGCAAATCTCCCCGGAGGGCAACCTGTATGTTTTATTGCCTCCCCTACTACAGCTGCATGCTTCCCCAGAGGGCAACCTGAATGTTTTACTGCCTCCCCTACAACAGCTGCATGCTTCCCCAGAGGGTAACCTGAATGTTTTACTGCCTCCCCTACTACAGCTGCATATCTCCCAAGAGGGCATCCTGTATGTTGTATTGCCTCCCCTACTACATCTACATATCTCCCCAGAGGGCATCCTGTATGTTTTATTGCCTCCCCTACTACATCTACATATCTCCCCAGAGGGCAACCTGTATGTTGTATTGCCTCCCCTACTACAGCTGTGTATCTCCCCAGTGGGCAACCTGTATGTTGTATTGCCTCCCCTACTACAGCTGCATATCTCCCCAGAGGGCATCCTGTATGTTTTATTGCCTCCCCTACTACAGCTGCATATCTCCCCGGGTTCGAGGTGTGGTCGGCTCCGACCTGAACTCGGCTGGTGTGTCCTCTCCTTCATTCCCCAATGACATGGAGCCTTGTCCTATATTAGAATGGCCAGGTAGAAGGATGACCTCTCCTTCATTCCCCAATGACATGGAGCCTTGTCCTATATTAGAATGGCCAGGTAGAAGGATGACCTCTCCTTCATTCCCCAATGACATGGAGCCTTGTCCTATATTAGAATGGCCAGGTAGAAGGATGACCTCTCCTTCATTCCCCAATGACATGGAGCCTTGTCCTATATTAGAATGGCCAGGTAGAAGGATGACCTCTCCTTCATTCCCCAATGACATGGAGCCTTGTCCTATATTAGAATGGCCAGGTAGAAGGATGACCTCTCCTTCATTCCCCAATGACATGGAGCCTTGTCCTATATTAGAATGGCCAGGTAGAAGGATGACCTCTCCTTCATTCCCCAATGACATGGAGCCTTGCCCTATATTAGAATGGCCAGGTAGAAGGATGACCTCTTTCATTCCCGATGACATGGAGCCTTGCCCTATATTAGAATGGCACTATCCATGCATCGGTGGGTGTATGTTTGTGTGTGTGTGCGTGTGTCTGTGCGCATACATGCGTCAGCTAGTGTCGTCTAGTATTGTATCAATGTCTAGACTTCAATCAGACACTCCTCCAAAGCTTTTCTTGTTTGAGACCTCATTATTTCTACATCAAATGAATTTGACAAAGGCTACTTGTGTTGGCACCGGGCTCCTGGTGTACACACTCTGACAGATTGCCAGTCTTGAGACTTGATTTGCCTGGACCCTCAATACAGGGCTGTGCAGACAGATGCCCATTTAAAATGATGCAAGGTCAGAACAGCCCTAAGCCTAGGCTACATGTATACTGTGTTCTATGGTCAGTGTTCTATGATCAGTTTTGTATGGTCAGTGTTCTATAGAGGGCTTGCAGTTGATGTACGACACCTCCTGGCGGCCATGTTCGAACACCACCGCTTTCATTCTTCAGACAACAACAGCCGAGTGGCTACCCCAAACTGCATGATAACAGTTCCTAAAACTAGTTGATTCTTCACCACGGTCATTTTCTGTAGAGTATTTGGCTGCTTTAACGAGGCAGGAAAGACAATGGGAGAAAGTGTTTACAGATTCCCCGTAATCATGAAACACAATTGGAGATACCAATGATATAAGACTCAAGAACTGTCAGAAAGGGAATAATTTTTTTTGCCTGTCAAGACCTGAACCCAGACAGCTGTCAGTACAGGGTCTGCTATGATCATTTCATCACTGGTAAGTCAAGTCTGATCAATTTCGAGTTTGGTTTAGCTGTTATGCTAACCAGGTGTTACAGTAAGTTAGCCAAAATTAGCTAGCTATATATCTTGTAGTCTAGCTATTAGCATGTGTCGCGTGAGTTTCAAGTTTTGGGGGAAACAATTTTTTCACCATAAATGCACCTTTATAACAAAGGATTGCATGCCTCTATCATCGCATTTTCAGACTAATGTAAATCTACCATTCCTAATGTGATGAGTAGATTGGATGGTGATAATTTAGTCTATTAATAAGTGCCTAGTGGCATAGGCTTAGGCTATATCAGAGATGTTTCTTTCCTTTGAATGGGAAAGATGTGGCCTTTGATAAACATTTCATGCAATTCTACTACACTTAATATGACTGGAGACATGAGCAGAATATTTTTGTAATATGATGGTAGCCTAGAACTACTCTACTGACACTGACAACAGATCAATTAAAAACAACCTTGTCTTGAATGCAACCATGTAGCTAATCTAGGCTAAAAAGGAGTCCTGGCTATAAGGGATCCAGCTTTTGTCAAGTTAACGTCCAAAGTATATATATATTTTTTTTGCATGTTAGCTAACCCTAACTTTTTTCCTAACCTGCTGTGTAAATTCTCCTAGTCTGCTACGAAATTTCAAATATTACGTTAATTTGACAAAAGCTGGATCCCTTCTAGCCATGACCATGAAAAGGGGAGACACAAATTGTACAGTATGACATCCATGTACCCTGGAAGACATTATTGTCCAAATAATTCCAGTGGTAATTTGTTGAGCTTTATTTATAAGGAGGGAAAAAGTATGGACAAAGGCCTCAATGGAATAGGACAACCTGCTGTGTTGACTATTGGTTGTTCCAGCCCAACAATAGATGTAATATTTATATGACATTAAAACACCTGAATTAATTAAACACAACCAAACACTTAAGTGCCCGGATGGTATAGGTGACCTGAAGAAGTGATGTTCTAACACCAGGAGTAATTTTCATTTGTTTATGTACTACTGTAGGTTCACCAGCTGACCTCTATCAAGACACCCATGTTGACTGGATTCTCACTGTAAAAGATGAGCAATGCTGCAGCAGCAACAGTTTTTACTTCCACTTTGTCCTTTTCCAGATATGAAAGGAGACATCCCTCAGTTACAGCGCTTTCGGAAAGTATTCAGACCCTTTGACTTTTTCCAAATTTTGTTACGTTACAGCCTTATTCTAAATTTATTTTATTTTTTTCCTCATAAATCCACACACAATACCCCATAATGACAAAGCAAAAACAGGTTTCTAGACACTTTTGCTAATTTATATAAAAAAACTGAAATATGACATTTACGTAAGTATTCGTACCCTTTACTCAGTACTTTGTTGAAGCACCTTTGGCAGCGATTGCAGCATCGAGTCTTCTTGGGTATGATGTTACAAGCTTGGCAAACCTGTATTTGGGAAGTTTCTCACATTCGTTTCTGCAGATCCTCTCAAGCTGTGTCATGTTGGATGGAGAGTATTGCTGCACAGCTATCTTCAGGTCTCTCCAGAGATGTTAGGCTCAACAACTCAGGCCCTCTGAGTTGAATCAAGGACATTCAGAAACTTGTCCCGAAGCCACTTCTGCATTGTCTTGGCTGTGTGCTTAGGGTCGTTGTCTTGTTGGAAGGTGAACCTTCGCCCCAGTCAGGTCCTGAGCGCTCTGGAGCAGGCTTTCATCAAGGATCTCTTTGTACACTCTGTTCATCTTTCCCTCGATCCTGACTAGTCTCCCAGTCCCTTCTGCTGAAAAACGTCATCACAGCATGATGCTGCCAGGTTTCTTCCAGATGTTATGGTTGGCATTCATGCCAAAGAGTTCAATCTTGGTTTCATCAGACCAGAGAATCTTGTTTCCTTTTGGCAAACTCCAAGCGGGATGTCATGTGCCTTTTCTGAGGAGTGGCTTCCGTTTTGCCACTCTACCATAAAGGCCTGATTGGTGGAGTGCTGCCAAGATAGTTGTCCTTCTGGAAGGTTCTGCCATCACCACAGAGGAACTCTAGAGCTCTGTCAGAGTAACCACCGGCTTCTTGGTCACCTCCCTGACCAAGGCCTTTGTCCCCCGATTGCTTAGTTTGGACAGGAGGCCAGCTATAGGAAGAGTCTTTGTTGTTTCAAACTTAATCAATTTAAGAATGATGGTGGCAACTGTGTTCTTGTGGATCTTCAATGCTGCTGACATTTGTTTGTACCCTTCCCCAGATCTGTGCCTCGACACAATCCTGTCTCAAAGATCTACGGACAATTCCATCAAATACAACAGGTGTAGATCTTACAGTGAAGTGCTTACTTACAGGCCCTTAACTAACAATGCAGTTTTAAGAAAAAAAAAAAAACAACAAATAAAAGTAACAAATATTTAAAGAGCAGCAGTAAAATAACAATAGCGAGGCTATATACAGGGGGTACCGGTACAGAGTCAATGTGCGGGGGCACCGGTTAGTCAAGTTCATTGACGTATTATGTACATCTAGGTAGAGTTATTAAAGTGACTATGCTTTGATAATAACAGAGAGTAGCACCAGCGTAGAAGAGGGGGTGGTGGGCTATGGAAATAGTATGGCTAGCCGTTTGATTAGATGTTCAGGAGTCTTATGGCTTCGGGGTAGAAGCTGTTTAGAAGCCTCTTGGACCTAGACTTGGTGCTCCGGTACCGCTTGCCATGCGGTAGGATATAAAACAGTCTATGACTTGGGTGGCTGGAGTCTTTGACAATTTTTAGGGCCCTCCTCTGACACTGCCTGGTATAGAGGTCCTGGATGGCAGGAAGCTTGGCCCCGGTGATGTACTGGGCCATACGCACTACCCTCTGTAGTGCCTTGCGGTCAGAGGCTGAGCAGTTGCCATACCAGGCGAAATCTGTCTCTTTCTCCTGTAAATGACGGGGACGAAGGCCTGTTCAGGTGTCTGGAGTAAATCCCTCTTGTCGGACTCATTATAGAAACATTATTTGTCCAATTCAAGTTGAGTAATCGCTTTTCTGATGTCCAGAAGCTCTTTATCGGTCATAAGAGACGGTAGCAGCAACATTATGAGCAAAATAAGTTACAAAAAATGTGATTAAACAAACAAAATAGCACGGTTGGTTAAGAGCCGATAAAACGGCAGCCATCCCCTCCGGCGCTATTTGATATATATGATCTCATAGCTTGGTTTTTGGTCTGTCATGCACTGTCAACTGTGGGACCTTTTATTCACAGTAGTGTGCCTTTCCATCGCATGTCCGATCAATTGAATTTACAACAGGTGGACTCCAATCAAGTTGTAGAAACATCTCAAGGATGATCAATGGAACAGGATGCACTTGAGCTCAATTTCATGTCTCATAACTAAGGGACTGAATACTTATGTAAATAAGGTATTTATGTTTTTATTTTTAATAATAGGCTATATTGTTGTATGGGTGAAATTCAAAGTATTGTAATCTCTGCTTTGCCTAGCCCTATTGAATGAAAAGTATTTCCTTTCTTTCTTTTACAATTTAAACACATTTAGCATAGACAATGTAATTATTGTGGTAGTCTTACACAAACCATCTTCATTATCACAGTAGCACCTCCAAGTGCCACTAAGACCTTCTTGGAGAAAGGTATCTGGCATTGAACTTGGTGGTGGTAGTATGTATGTTTTCAGATAAGGATCCCATCATCTCTTGCTTCCAGACATTTCACCACGTAGATTACAGGGGTTGGATTTGCTTAAAACTATTTCATTTCAGCGTAAGGAATCTAAAAAAATCCAGTATATTGATTAGCCTCATATACATTGTCTACTGGTATTTTTTTTTAAATGAGAACATCTAGCTGAATAATATGTAAACAATGTGTGAGTTAAGCTATTATCTGCTTCAGATACACAATGTCAAGGGTTGCATTGCAAATGCCCATACGAATAATATCATCATACTGTAGGCCAGTGCTTCCCAACTCCAGTCCTCAAGTACCCCCAGCAGTACAGTTTATTGTAGCCCCGGACAAACATACCTGATTCAACTTGTCAACAACTCAGGCCCTCTGAGTTGAATCAGATAGGTTTGTCCTTGGCTACAACAAAATGTGTGCTGTTGGGGGTACTCAAGGACTGGAGTTGGGAACCACTGCTGTAGGCCTATGGCTGCATTGGCGTTACATGCCATTATCAGCTCTAAAATGGGTTCACATGGCTGATATCCTGAAAAATTGTCACAATCAAATAAAACTATTTGTAGAGCTTATGGCTGAACAAAAAAGGTCATGTTTATTTGAGAATACAACACAGACAAATTAGAGACAGATTCCCTTCTCCTCTTTATTGCAGGATTGTGATCTATGATTAATCAACATCAACACTAGTTAATCTTGAATAACAGTTAAGTTAACAATTAAAACAATTTTAAACACTTAAATTCAAAGAATCAACACTATTTAATATAAGTAAGCTAACTCATATGTAAAGGTTCTACATTTTAGTACTAAGGCATAATTTCAGGTGAGCAAAAATAAAGTAAATACCATAGGTGGTCAACCTCACTCCACTGAGTGAGGTTGACCAAAAGGCTTATACATTGTGAAAGGCTTATACATTGTGTGTGCGTTTTAAACTGTATTTTTGTTCACAAAATGTGCTAACATAGGGACACATAATCCATGGTATACAAAGATGTACCCTTATTCTCTTGGGACATTCATTGTGACCTCTTCATCTGCAGACAGGGTTTGACAGCTCTCTGTATCTGAGGACAGAAAACATCACAAAAGAAACAGGCTGCATTATACTCAAATAAGACAGTCCTGAATATATGCTGCTATATCTCTCTACTCAGTTTTTCTCGCTAGGGACTGGAACTGGAGAATATTTTCATAATGTCTTTCCACAAAGGTACCTGCCCTATCCCGAGTAACCTACTCTCTCTTCTGACAGATGGAACTGCTAGCTAATCCTTTCACCCTCTTATATGGCTGTTAGCTAGTAACCTAGCTACAAATGCGTTTAGCATTACAATGATGAAAACATAAAGATAGATAGCTAACTAGCTAATATGAATTTAGCAAGCTGGTGATATTTAATTTACTTACTAGCTAGCTATACAGTATGTTAGCTAACTAGCAAACATTACGTTCGCAGCTCATTTGAGTTAGTCTGCACTCTAAGTTTCTCTAGCATGCTAGCTAGCTAATAAAACATAATTTTTTATCATTTTCTAAATGTATATATTTACTTGAATAGGTTCTCCCACTTCCTCGGTTTTCTGGGTGCTTAGAAAAACAAAATAATGGGCTATGTTCCCTAAGTTTCTGGTGGTAGCAAAATGCAGCCAGCCACCAACCATGTGGGCGATTGGAGAACTTCCAAAAGACTGACTTTGGTCTTCCAACATGGCGCCTGGTGCGGTTGCTAGGTGATTTGTGACGCAACGGCAAGTTCTCTATGGTCTATGGTCAGTGATATATGGTCAGTGTTCTGCAACACTGCTTAAAACCCAACAGAGGAAGTGAAGGCTTAGTTAAACCCATCAAGATCCCTTAAGATCACAAGCACTTAATGTCCACTTGCATATAACAATTGTTTCAATTTACTATCAATGTGGCATTTCGTGGCATCAGCCATTAGTCACCTCACCAGTCACCTCAGCATACGATGATAAAGTGATTTCCATTCGGGCAAAGAAGGAGACTCACTTCCCTCACCTGTGTTTTGGAGACTTACTCGGCCTGAGACTGATTCTCCAGAGCAGGGCGTCCTGTTGGGAGCACAAGACCCGGGCGGTGAGAACGGACAGTCTGTCATGGAGAATTTTCACGAGCAGGTAGCAGACCTGTCTGACATCACCAGCCCGGATGAGTGATGGGCTCTCTTGAGAGCGCTTTTTTCTTCTTCTTTTACCTCATGGTGGATGGGCAGCATGGAGCACTGGGAGACAGAGAGACCTCTCACCCTGTCATCACCCCTCCTTCTTCTTTTCATTTTTTTAGCCTTCAACCCTTCTGTTCTTCTCCTCCCATCACTGTTCCCTGTATGGATGTGGACAGAGATGGACACTGCCATGGTTAGAATGGGGCTCCAGTCTCTGACAGCAGATTTAGATGAGAGTTGACAATGGGGCTGGGAATGAGAGTAATGCTATTTGCCAGGATGGAAATATAACCTGTCACAGTCGACCACTTGCCATGTCAGGAGTGTTCGGCGAGCCAAGGTGGGCAGGGAAGCTCTATTTAAAATATATTTATGTGGCTCTCTTCCCTTACTACCCTGTAAACAAAAATTGGTTATGTGAAAGTTCCCAGACCATTTGTTAGGTTTAGGAAAATGTTCTCATAAAACAAAAACTGTCCAGTTGTCTTGATGATTATACAATGTTTGTATAAAACATTCGCCCGATGATGCAAGAACGTTTCCAGAGCACATTTTGTCTGTTCTTTACCTGGAAACCTAATGAGGATGTTTGAGGAACGTTATGTGATTGTTTCTACAGATGTTATGAAAAACATTATTTGAATGTTAGGTTAAACTAGGACTTAATGGGAATCTTAGCTAATGTTCTGGGAATGTTCCCGGTTTGCTGGGTACCTACTGATGCGTACTGATCCCTAGAGGCTAAAGGATTTGAGTAACTTCTCAGGTAATGATTACCGGATTTAATGGGGTTTGGAGTGGTGGCTAAAGTGACTTAAATGTTGCAGTACATTTGTTCAAGAGTAATTTTTTTCTATACAATTTCTCTAAGAGTGTATTTTCCACCACACTTTTGACGGGTGTGTGTTTGGTCAGAAACATGTCAAAAGCTGTCCAATTCTGCCAGGTTGGGAAACCAAGATGAATTACAGCTGCAACTACTTCTTGTGTTTTATTTCTCCGAATTTCTTGAACGAGTGCAGTGAAAAAACTAAGTGGTGTTTGAATTAGAGTGTTTATTTGATGTGACAAATCTTGAGCAAGTGTCGTCTGGGGGCCATCTGAAGGCTTGACGATAAAATAAATGAATGCACTGATAAAGATAATACATCTCGGAATGGTGCACTAACTGAAGCGTCTCCACGTTGAACTGTCTAGAGTCAGTTTGCAACCTCAAGGCAGGTTAGTGTGCAGGAAATTCAAGAAACAGACTCTACAAACAACTTAAAGCTGAAGTGTTAGTGTACAGTTTATAGGTTAGTAGTACCACTGTTTTATAAACCATGTTGATTGTCACACTGCATGGGAAGTAGCTGTATGATATGTGAAACACATTAATGTAGAACACAAGCTGAGTAGCACATCGCGGGGGAACAACTGATTTTATTTTATATTCTCAATGAGCTCTTTAAAAAAAGGTGGCATAACCACTGTTCTGAGGATAATTATAAGAACAGACACGTCGATCTAGCGAGTCTGTCGGCTTTATCAATTGTGAGAAACAAGATGCAAATACTTCTTTGCCTTTGCCGTCGACGTCGTCTTCGCAGTTTGGGTAACCTTGAGACCTGTGTGAATTCAGTCTCCCGTATTGACAGTCTTGCAGAGACTGAGTTTAATTTAGCGAACAGCACGCTGTTGGGGCTATGCTGTAGGAGCCCCAGTGCACTCACCTTACCAGTAGGGGATGCTGATACAGTCAGGGCTGCATCACAGTCATGATGGCTGTCAACTCTAGATTGAACAGGCACTTCATCAGCCTTCTTAACTTGTCATTATGTCCTTCTAAAACTTTTCTGATGGACAATTGTTGAATCTGTATTCAAGAGGGCTTTCTATCTGCACACAACCCACATGTAGCATAATTCATTCTTACCAAAGATCTCTTTACTCAAAATTATGAAATGCTTGTCATTCCAAACCTGGAATGAATGTTATCAACTATACAGTGATAAGGTTTATAGATTTACTTTCATCACATTCATCAAGTTTGTGTAAAGCCAAATGTATTAATTTATGTTCTACAAAAGCTAAGGGTACATCGTGGCTCTTCTCTTGGACAATAAACTCAACCCGTGTTTGTGGTGGAACACACGTAAATGTTCCCTGACATCTTTTCAATCTGTCCTTGTTTCGAATCCAGGAAGTTATTACCAGTGCATTTGCATGGGCGACACAAACCCTGGCTATTGTGTCGCGTCTCTCATCTCTGCCAAATGAATGTATCTGGCATCAGTGGTGCTGAAAGTATTGAAAAACCTGTTTGTAAATGAAACTGTCTGTAGTCAGAATATTGTGTGCTATGTCAGTTTCCCTGGAAGGATGAGCAAGGTGTTGCAAAATTAAAAAGAGGTGAAAGCATGGCCCGGGCAAAGACGTTTTGGATCCAAACACGTTACAGATAGCTTGACCTTTGTTAATACGCTTTTGATTTTAATTGCACATGATTTCTGTGAGAACATCAAGATAAGTGTGGGCTTTGTCAAGGCTGCCTGTTATTTGTGGATGGACAGGGAGAGGTGGGAGACAGACGGTGTACGTAGCTGAGCACACATCCTGTTCAGGGGATGACCTGGTTTTGGGTCTGAGCTGTGAAAGGAAAGTGAATTGCAGCTTGTCTGTGCTTGAGTGGTTCTGAAAGCGTTTACTGCCACAATTTCATCTTATTTTGTCAATTGCCTTTTCTCTCACTCTCTCTCTTTCTTTCTCTTTCTCTCGCTCTCTTTCTTTCTCTTGCTCTGTCTCTCTCTCTCTCTCTCTCTCTCCATCTCTCTGTCTCTTTTTCATCTGTTTCTCTTTTCAGATAACTAAAATGTTACGTTTCCACCAATTGTTGTTTTCAGCAAACATCAAACTGAACTAGTTCAAAAAAATATCCTCTTCTATGCACGATGAATCTTTAATTCTGTCTACGTTTGATGGAAGTTGTTAAAGAACGTGATAAACATGGTTATCATGACGTCGGACCAGCTGCTATCCTAGATCTGGAGCAGAAAAGATGTTGCTCCAATTTGTCATGCAGTTAACTTCTTTCAGTGAATTGATTTCACAGGACGGCTTTGAATAGACGTCTAATCTTCTATGGCTGTCAGTTCTAAACCCCTTACAGGCCCGCGTTTTCATTATTTCTGTATATGTGACCGACCGGCTCGATTCGGTCCTATGTAGAAAAATTTGAAATTGTGTTTTTTACATTGGATTAAAGTAAAGACTCAGAGCTAGAAAATTGTATATCATATGCTGCAGTTGAGGAACAATGGGAAAGTTTTTCTGCTTTGATAGTTGATCAACTTGTAACCACTCTTTTGAGAAAATGGCCCTTGAATGTTTTCGGTAAACCTACTGGAGAGCTGTTATTTGTCTACACCTATTCAGCATTGTTCACACCCTCTTCAGCCTTAACCCCACCCAACTCTTTAAGGATTCACATGTGAGGCCATGTGCTGAACAGAGTGAGTAAGGTAGTGTGGTAAACAACCAAAGATGTCAAGACTAAAAGCTCTGAAAGTAGTAGAAAAAATACACTTTATCTAGTCCCTGGCCTATATCCTAATCTGACTTTGGTTCAGGTCATGTTGTTCATCACAATACCGCCAATGGTAAACACACACTATATCAAAGTGTATTTGTCACATGCACAGGATACAGAAGGTGTAAACAGTACAGTGAAATTAATACTTGCATATTTTCGTAGTAGCAATATCAAAAATAGAATGTGTCCAGATAAATATTGTATAAATATTTTATAATTATTAGATGGGTCATGTGAAATAAATGCTATAACCACCCCCAGCCACTCAGTGATCTTCAGGTCAGAAAGGTGGCCTCTAGAAAGAGGCCCTAGTTCCCAAGTTGGAATTCCGAAAAAATTGTTATCCTAGGTTCCCAGTTGTATTGAATGCACTGATGTCAGAATTCAGAGATTTTCCGAGTTCCCAATTCCGAGTTGTTTTGAACATGGCAAGTGTCCTAATCCATACTGATTGTCATAGCTAGCCACCCTGCATGAATCTGTAAGTAGCTAAAGCTAACCAACTAGGTTCATTCTTAGCTAGCTAGCTAACATTAGGCTATAACTAGCAATGCAAATATATTTCTGCGATACGAATAGTATTACAATACAGATCATACACGTAACATTAGCTAGCAAGCCAGCCAGCTAACGTTAGCTAGCAAGCTAACAGTACACTTTAACTTGGAATGAAAATGAAAATTTGAAACGTATAATATCTGAAAATGTAGCTAGCGACTCTTACCCGTGTACATGGATGAACGCTTCTCCCTCTCTTTCATGGATGATATGGTTGCCCTTAGTTTGAAAATGTTATACGAAGACAGGTGTTTTATACAACAGCCTTCTGTGTTCTCTTTTAGACTCCCTCCGCATATTTGCAATCAAATGCCAGAATTTTCTCCATCTCCTTAGCTATCATACTCTGCTTCCACTGGGCATTCCACTGATTTCAAAACCCAGTCAACTTCTACCATGACAACAACACTGTTGATTGCTGTTTCTTCCCCATCACTGTCATCAGAAGACTACACAGTCTGGTTCAATGAAAATGTTTGAACTTAAATCAGGGTTATCCTCATCATCTGATTCATATATAGAGTCAAGAGAGAGTCAGCATGGCACGATCGTCCTCCAGAAAGTGGAGAGCAGTAGCAACACTTTTGCAGTTCCTCATGATATCTTTCAAAAAAAGCCACTGTTGAAAAGATTATCTACACATTATGAGCAGCTCCTGTTATAGACAGAAACATGCTACATGGCAGACCAATCTGAACTCACCTCTCGGCATGTCCAGCCCATCCATTATCTAAGCCAATCATGGCTTGCGGGAGGGTTTCTGGTTTTTCCGTGGCTAAACCAACTAGGATCATAATTTTAATAATTGTATTTGTATTTACAGAAGGCATACACGTTTGATATTAAGGCACATGAAAGTTCACATGTTCTACAAGGCATTTCTGCCAAAAATAAATGTCTAAGATCAAATGCCTCTCCTGTGAAGAACTGACTTGCAACATATGCCTAGTTTTGGCAAACAAGTCACATATACAGTATTCCAGTATGTGAATGCTTTGTCCTATTTTCGAGGTATACTTTAGAAAGCAACCCATAGAGTTAGGTTGTTGTCTTGGTGAATATTGTGGACACCCAGGATTTATTTTTTCTTCTTTTTTTTTTGCCAGAGGGGTCATTTTGAATATAATAATACAGAATGCATGATCAGTCCTTTAGAAACCAGTAAATAGTGAGGTTTCAGAAAACTGTGTCTCTTTGCGAAACTAAATACAAACTCTGGATTACAGAGTCAGGAGCCCTTAGTTCAACTGAACAGTTAGAATGAACAGTTTAGTATGAGGCTGGCCATGATCAACGCATTTCACTGTGTGACTCAGTAGTTACGTGTTCCCCGTAGATATCATAGTGTAATGTCTATCGGCTTCATAAAAGACAGACATTCTAAAGGTTACCTATTGTAGCTGAATAGTCCTCTTAATTGGATAAGATGTTTCCTATCTCGGGGGCCTTGGAATAGAGACGACATGAAATGTGATTGGGTCAAGGCATTATCAACAGGCCTGACAAGTGTATGACATGTTTAGTTTTCCATATAACACGTCAGTGGTGGCTAAGAGGTAATGGTGTTAACCTTTCACATAATCACTGAGCAAAAGGAACGGAGGTTTGTCTAATTGACAAACCCTGAGAAGCTGAATGTGGCAGTTGGTTTACTGAACATGATGTAACTTTGCAGGATGTGTTGACAGAAAAACTTGTGATAACATGACAGTCCTGTGAAAGTGATAGGCAATCTGATGAGGTTTGTTGTAGACACGTGAGTTTTTCCACTGACCTCCAGTACCCGCCAGATAAGATGCTATTGTCGGTATTACAATGATGAGTGCAGGTGATTGGAATATGGAAGAGGGTTGAAGATCTGGTGTATGTTCATCCTTTTGACATGTGTGTGTGTGTGTCTGGATGTGTGGTTTCCATGGTGACTGAATGTTGGAAGATCATAATAAAGGCAGTACATGTTTTGAAAAGGCACCACAGCATATAAAGCCAAACTACACCTCTCTGCATCCATTTTGAGCTCAGACCCTACGTTTGAAACCCATTAATTTGCAGATATTGAGATGTCTTTCATAATTTAATAGCGGCGGAATTATTATTCACCAATGGTGGCTAATTAAAATGCACGAGGTGGTTTGAGACAGGAAGGGGGGATGGGGAACTGACATCCTGAGCTGGCCACAAAAATGGCTGTCAGCATTCTGGTATTGTAATATCCATACCCATGTCACCTGACAGGGAAGCCTTCCCAATCGCTCTCATACGGGCATCCCACTGCTCTCCTAGGGGGTGGGCCTCTCCTAGGGACTAGGCCTCCCATACAGCAAATTGGCTTGTGATGTAAGCAGCAGCTTGCTCTAATTAAAACATAATTTAAAATCCCATTTCTCATGTTTTCTGACGGATATCAATAAAGGAATGGTCACCAAGTCTACTCTGACCTTTATCAGTGGCGGTGTATGTCATGTGAAAAATGTTGATCAGGCTAGTGACATTTTTCCCATCAGCGGAAAGGGAAAGTCAGGGTCCTTATCGGGGGCTGTCAATCTCCGCCCCACCTGTTCCCCCTTGCTCTGTACACACAAATCACATCCCATAGAGCAAAACACACAGCACACACAGGCATGCTATTTATCCAGTAAGCAATGGATCCATTTCTGACCAGTTGCAGCCATTGCAGTAAATCGCTTGTGTTTTTCTCTCTCCTGTCCCCCTTTCCTCTCTTCCCCTCTCTCTCTCTCTTATTGACCAGTGCTTGAGGAAAACGTGTCTCAGGCTCAAACTCCCTGATAAGGATCTGGTCAGCTTTTCGCCAGCCCCCGCGTGTCAATGGGAACAGGCGATTGATTCAGACACCAAATTGGATCATTTTTATCATCGTCCGTCATCAATATCTTATTAAAGCATGGGCTGGCTCCTCTTCTCATTGGGTTGTAGACCCTCGGAGGTGCATTCTAGACTTGGGCGATACCCCGGTATTTGGTATAAATGGTATATTTTAAAATATACAAACGGTATGGTTTTCAATACCCTGACAAAGATTAAAAAAAAACTCTCGCCTTGTGGGGACTGTGTGGGTGCATGCTACGCCACTACTTATAAGTTAAGTATAACTATAATAAATCTAAGTTGTGCCAATTTAATTATATCTAGCTCAGGGCTCCAGCTATGCATTTGGTTTGCTAACTTGCTAGCTAAGTGGATAGATGTCAAGATAAAGCTTATTGGTTGCAGCAGAGACATTCAATACCCTCCTGGATCAAAAACCCTGTTACCTACATTGTTTTGTGCGTAAAAAAAATATATACGTTTTGCCCCTTCGGTAATATCGTATACCCCGGTATGGTACCGAAATGGTATGACAGTGAAAATCTGGATGCCGCCCAACTCTAGTGGATTCCCCCGGTGTCTATCTGTCCAGAGTTAATGCATGCCACTATGGGTAAAGATTCCACTGCCACTCCTGATGTATCCCCCCAGCAGATCACTGATGTGGCCATCACCTGGCTGATCACAGACCCTCTCTCCCTAATGTCCCTAACTATATAAACAGACCTCATTGCTTTCCTTAGGACTGCCTGCCTGTACACTTTCTTTATACGACCTTATACTACTTTATCCATGTTATTTTTATGTTACCTGATAATATTTCTGCCATTCTCTGTCACTGTAATGTCCAAGCCTGAGTGTTCAGGCTGGAGGGTTTAGTTTTGTTTTGGTGTAGGGTTTCTTCTGTTCTACGGTGTGTATTTGTATGTTGGGGTAATGGTTCCCAATTAGAGGCAGCTGAGTCTCGTTACCTCTAATTGGGAACCATATATATGTTTGGCGTTTGCACTTTAGTTTTGTGGGTTATTGCTTAATGTTATGGTTATCGTGTTTAGGTTCATGCCATCGTGTTTAGGTTCATGCCATCGTGTTTAGGTTCATGCCATCGTGTTTAGGTTCATGTCATCGTGTTTAGGTTCATGCCATCGTGTTTAGGTTCATGCCATCGTGTTTAGGTTCATGTCACCGTGTCTAGTTTAGGATTTAGCATTTGTTTCACGTTTATTGTTTTGTTCCATCAAGTCGTCAATAAATATGTATTCTGGATACTTCACTGCGCATTGGTCTGTACCAAGAGATAATCGTGACAGTCACCTTATTGGATTGTTGGTTATCAGAGCAGCCAAAGCTGTGTGGAAAAACCACAGGGTCCCAAATGGCATGAGGATAGTTGCAGTAAATACTTTATGATAATATGTAATAGCAGCGTCCCTGTATATTTCACTTACAAGTATGGTAATAGAATGCAATAGTTTGATCCTAGAATTTCTGTGAAACATTGAAGTTGAATCACTCTTCAAGTTCAAGTACTTTGTTGTGCTGAAACATACTGTTTCACCAGAATGTGACCTCCCCTAGACGATGCTTTGGAGGTAAGCGGAACTGTGTTTTGCCCAGGCTGGC
Source organism: Brachymystax lenok tsinlingensis (assembly GCA_030435695.1). NCBI lineage: Eukaryota > Metazoa > Chordata > Actinopteri > Salmoniformes > Salmonidae > Brachymystax > Brachymystax lenok. The sequence goes on from CM059789.1 coordinate 19,237,373, forward strand.
AAAAACCACCTTAGCATGATACTCCCCTCTGCACACTGCCAATCATGTCATGTTTGTTTTCTTTCCTAATGTAATTGATCCTTATCAATGCAAAAAAAATAGCTGGCTTTAAATTAAATCTCACTTCCAGTGGTTGTGTTTTCCAAATAATTCTAAAAGGGCTCAAGTTTGACCTTTCTCTTACGATTTGCATACCGCCTTGTTTGTTCCTGTGATACGAAGTCGCGCTGTGTGATCCATATTCAAATATTATTCAAATCAGCCGCAGCATATTTGCATGTGAAATTGCAGACCAGAATTGGGAATTTGAAGCCAGGTTGTCTGCATGCTGATCAGAGGAAGCGGGGCCAGTCTACAGGAGTGGTTTGATATTGCAAATAATTGGCAAAGGGGTATTAAAATGGTCATGAAAGGGATAGTCCATATTACCCACTCCTAGACCTGTCCATTTTTCCTGTGAAATTATACTGTACTGATATCACTCTCCAGACCTTCTGCATGAGATGGTCTGAAAATGCTTCTATGTTTTCCTAATGTAAATACAATAAGCTGTTGATTGCGTCCTATAGATAAGTCATTAACCATAGGGTGGAAACATCTCTAGAAGCAGCAGGGATTATCAGTTACGTAAGAGACAGGTTTCAAGCTTTTGCACAAGAAATGCAGTAATGCTTTAGAAGTGGAGAGAAATTAACATAGGTAAACACATTTCCATGATCAGCCACTATAGGAGCATCTAGAACATGCCCTCTTTCTCCCTCTTCTCTCCCTTACTGTGGAGAGCAGTCATCACCAGCTGCCCCCAACTCCTGACTGACAGCTCTGTTCTGCCAAAGCTGAGGTACAGGGAGGGACAGAATTGATTGTTGCCGGCCAAATTGAGCCGGCTCCCAGCAGAGTCTGCCGGCTCCTAGCAGACAGAGCCGCTCTCCACGTCTGCTGTGCTTATCTTCAGGTGGCCTTTTGGGCGTGTGCCACACTGCCATTTTGATGTGTTAAGTCATAATAGGGAGCCACCATCCTTCAGAGGGACTGCCAATAAAATCGCAGACAGAGGGGATTACAGCTCGTTGCAGCCATTATTGCGCTCAACCCACCCCCACTCCCCATGAAGCTTTGTCTCCATTTTGTTGTTTCTTCCTGCCTTTCAACTCCTGGGCCGTTCCAGAGCCAAATGTCAATTGTAAAGATTTGCTCTGGTGATGTTGACTTGTTGCAGGCCTCCCCATAAGGTTTAGTTTGTTGTGCACAGTACAGTTAAATATTCCAATACAGTGAATGAATCTTAAACCACCATGTACATTTTTGATTGAGTCTTCTTGTCCAGATTGTCCCGGAATGAATGGCACTTTATTCACCTCTCAAGGTTCGGTTTATTCAGTACGTCTCTCTTCTGGCTCCCCTAACATGACGTTCACAGTGAGCAGAGTGAAAGCAGCCTAATTCCTGAGAGGCCCTTGGCTGTTGGTTATTATAATGGGGCTGGTTCGCTCTGAGCTACAAACCTCCTCAAGTTATGGTTAACGAAATGGGAGCAGACACTGAAGCTGCCCGGGGCCCTGCGATTAAAAAAAAAAAGCAAACATTCTCCTGCGGTCATGCGACTCTCCTCTGCCCTAAATCTGTGTGTCAGCCTATGCACCTGAGGTAAACATTAAAAATAAATAATTTAACTGTGTTTCTATTAGCAATGATGAGCCCTGTTGTCTGTTCACAGCGGGAAGTGAGTTATCTGAGCCCACACATGCCTCAATGCTTCATATCTACCTATTATATGACTAGACCTTTGAAGGAGAACAGAGATTGTTAAAGCCCCTGTGCAGTCAAAAATTGGATTTCCTGTGTTTTATATATGTACATTTTTTTGTCCATTAAAATAACATCAAATTGATCAGAAATACAGTGTATACATTGTTAATGTTGTAAATTACTATTGTAGCTGGAAACGGCTGATTTTATTTATGAAATATCTACATAGGCGTACAGAGGCCCGTTAGCAGCAACCATCACTCCTGTGTTCCATTGGCACGTTGTGTTAGCTAATCCAGGTTTATATTTTTAAAAGGCTAATTAGTCATTAGAAAACACATTTGCAATTATGTTAGCACAGCTGAAAACTGTTGTCCTGATTAAAGAAGCAATAAAACTGGCCTTCTTTAGACTAGTTGAGTATCTGGATTTGTGGGTTCAATTACAGGCTCAAAATGTCCTGAAACAAAGTACTTTATTCTGAAACTTGTCAGTCTATTCTTGTTCTGAGAAATGAAGGCTATTCCATGCGAGAAATTGCCAAGAAACCAGAATAGAAGGAGGAGTGGGAGGCCCCAGTGCACAACTGAGAAATAGGACAAATACATTAGTGTCTCTAGTTTGAGAAACAGACGCCTCACAAGTCCTCAACTGGCAGCTTCATTAAATAGTACTCGCAAATCTCCAGTCTCAACGTCAACAGTGAAGAGGTGACTCCAGGATGCTGGCCTTCTACGCAGAGTTCCTCTGTCCAGTGTCTGTGTTGTTTTGGCCATTTTTTCTTCTTATTGGCCAGTCTCAGATATGGCTTTTTCTTTGCAACTCTGTAGTCGTAATCTAATGTGGTGGCAAAGATGTTGAACCAAGCAGAGGGTGAAATCCTTCCCCCAAAATAAGTTAAATTACTACGCGCAGTGCAGCATCGTTCTGTCGAGTGTTTTCGAGTGTTTTCTCCTCCAGGTCATTTCCAGGTGAAACTAGTATGGGACACAGAGCCTGTACTGTATTAAATATCATAATATATGTCATTTAACATACTTTTTCTCCAAAGTGACATACTGTATTGAATGCTTACATTTCAATCCATGCTCTACCAACTGAGCCACACAGGTCCAAATATGTATTCAAATGTTGTTGAGGACATCGTGCCAGGGTTTTAATGAATATCAACAATGATTAGCCCCAAAATAATCATTTCAGAAATCATTGTGATGATGTCTTCCTTTCATCTTTGAGGACGATGGGTTTTGGATGACATGAGTCAGCCTCTCTAGAACCTACTAATGGATGCTTGACATTTCCATTTGGCTGAAGCACGAGTGGGTACAATACCTGCCAAGATTATGCATTGTGATATTGAAGAGAATTGTGTTGAGGGAGATCCACATGGCGTACTGGACCATTGAAGAAACATAGACCTCACATTGATCTTCCCCCGTAATATCAAAGCTCATGATATAGACGATCACAACGTTTATTATGTTAGATTATTTTAAATTATAAACTGGGTGGTTCGAGCCCTGAATGCTGATTGGCTGACAGCCGTGGTATATCAGACCGTACACCACGGGTATGAAAAAACATGTATTTTTACTGTTCTAATTATGTTGGTAACCAGTTTATAATAGCAGTAAGGCAACACGGGGTTTGTGATATATGGCCAATATACCACGGCTAAGAGCTGTATCCAGGCACTCCGCGTTGTTTCATGCTTAAGAACAGCCCTTAGCCATGGTATATTGGCCATATACCACACCCCCTCGTGCCTTATTGCTTAACCCTTGTGTAGTCTTAACATTCTGTATACTCCTAAGGGTAAAAAAATGACCCGCCTTCACTAAACCCCTAAAATAAAGCAGCTTAATTGAATGTTAAACCCCAAATCTATTTTGCATGAAGAAACAACCTGTCATTCATAACAAACTTTGTGAATATCTGGGTTTTCCCTCTTCACAATGCAGAAAGACTGAATTCAATCAGTGGACACCACTCGTCTTATTATTGCTAAGGTACTGCATAGGTGTAAAAAAATTATTTGCATGATATAGCGCTTGTATAGCCTAAGAAAGTAGCAGATGTAGTTTTGAATGCATTTTATTGAAGGGAAGCAATAACAGTCTTGAACCTTTTTGGCAACATAATGATATATTCTTATATACTGTACAAGGAGGAATTCAACTACAAAATACTAGTCTTCTCCCATTTTTTTTACATTGCTCCCACCCACAAGGTGTATAAACAACAACAATAAATAAGAATAGAATAAGATAATATATACAAAACAAAATGTGAAGAACATTATTCAATCAACCCTAATTAGCACATGTAGGACAGTATGAAAGTGTGTGTGCATGGACTTTGCAGATGTATTTCTCACATGTGCCACACATAGTATTTGTTTTACAGTCCTTCTTTGGGGGGCAGAATTGGCATCTCCTCCTCTTGCCTGCCACAGCTGCAGCCTCAGGTGGATCAGGACAAGATTCAAACCCTTGAACAGCTTTCACAAGCGCTGCAGAGGCTGCTATGCAGGGGAGGCACTCCCTTCTTTGAATGTGTGGGGTTACAAGTGCCTTTCCCAGCTGCTCCAGGAACACCCTCCTCTTGTTTCCGCTTATCAGGCATCCAGGTAGGGTTGATCTTGTCTCATATCACGAAGGCATTGTATGAGGACACATCAATGATGTTATGGAAGATGACCAGGCGACAGCAGGCAGTCATCCTCCTGCAGCTGTAATTTCCAATCACCTTGTCCAGCATGTCCATGCCCCTTTTGTTGTGGTTGTAGTCAAGGATGATGGCTGGCTTCCTGTCCTCACAATCACTGATCTCAGCCGTTTTGTGCAGTGTGCTCAGGAGGACCACAGTCTTGTTCCTCTTTGGGAGGTAAGAAACTGGAGTGGTGGTGGGGGTATAGGCAAAATTTGATCATTGTGTGTGTGTGTCATTGTGGTTTTTGTGGTGTGTAAATGATTTTATAAGACAATCTTTGTACCCTGGTGGTCTACAGCTTTCATGGAAATATGAACAAAGGCAATGTTTCACTTTTTCTAATGTTGGCGTCACTCTAGGAAAAGTCATCCAATTTCAAGTTGAAAAAATATCATTTAGGGGGTTTTCTCTGCTGTTAAACATAGCGGGTCATTTTTGACCCATAAGACAACAAAAAGGTTAAACGACCACTTATATTTCACTGCTGAATTGACAAGCTAATTACATGGATTGTGATTTACGTTCAGTAAAACACATTCTGTTTTTTTATGTTCTTCACCCTCTTCAATGTCCTTCTGTGTCACTGTCATGCCAAATACATCAGAGGGCCGTGCCTGCTTCTCCTCACGCGGTCTTCCCCACATTACATAGAAAAAAAATAGAGAAGTGGAATAAAAAAAGAAAGAGAAAACCCTGCCATTAGTTCTTCTCCCAGCTCCAGAAGTCTCATTAAAGCGTTGATGAGTTTAAGGATTGCCTGAGGTGGATAAGAGGCCCCGTTTATAGCTTTCTGCAATCTAATGCCCAAGTCTTCTCCCTGTGTCTCCCCTGGATGCAAAATAAAAGGTGAAGGAGGCAATCCAATGCAATCAATACTGAGTGCTTTCCCGGCTTAAACACATTGTGAATGCGGACTTATTTCTACATGTGCTTTCCCGGGCAGCTGTGTTTTGTGACGTCTCTCCACACCAGGCAGTCTAAATGAAGACAAAGGTGGAGGCGCGAGAATAGATCTGACCTTTTTTATCCCGTAAGGGGATATAGATCACTTCAGATGGAATTTATTAGTGAGGTATAGAGGACATGGGGTATCCCATTTGAGGCGGTTACACCGGGGCCTCGGCACCAATACAAGCAGAAGGTCATGAGAACAATCACTTTTAATAGACACTGGATTAGGCAAAGTGTTCATTAGGCACCAAACTGAAGAAAACAGACTGAAACAGGGAGGGACTACCATTTCAGTTTTGTGTTGCAATTTTTTTATACACGCTTTCGATTGTGCATCCTAATGAACACTACACAGGTAGTTTACACTCTGCAAGGCTGCAAAACTAAACCCATTTGCTAGCTCATTATTCATTAATTGTTGTAAAATTTCCTTCAGCCGAACATTAGCCTGTTGAGGATCCGTAATAACACGACGTCGTCCTCAGATTAAATTCGGCAGGTTATTGCACTTCTATTCTAAAACGAGGCCCCTACGCTGAGCCGCTGAACTCAATTAGTTGGGAACATGTTGCACACAGCGCCACTAATTACAAACACACCACTCTAGTCCCTTCATTACACATCTCCCTCACTATCAATCTCTCTGTCTCTCTGTGCCTCTCTGTCTCTCTGTGCCTCTCTATGTCTCCCTGTCACTCTTTGTCCCTCTGTCTCTCTGTGTCTCTCTCTGTGTCTCTGTCTCTCTGTTTCTCTGTGTCTCTCTGTCTCTGTGTCCCTCTCCAGCTCTCTGTCTCTGTGTGTCTCTATGTCTCTCTCCACATCTGTCTCTATGTATCTCTCTGTGTATAGCTGTGTCTCCCTCCAGCTCTCTGTCTCTCTGTGTCTCTCTCAAGCTCTCTGTGTCTCTCTGTGTCTCTCTGTGTATCTCTACAGTATGTCTCTCTGTGTCTCTCTCCACCTCTGTCTCTCTATGTATATCTATGTCTCTCTGTGTCTCTCTATGTCTCTCTCTCTGTGTGCCTCTGTATTTCTGTGTGCCTCTGTATTTCTGTGTCTCTCTGTATGTATGTATGTCTATATGTCTCTATATGTCTTTCTCTGTCTTTATATGTATATTTGTGTCTCTCTGTGTGTCTCTGTCTCTCTACGTCTCTCTGTCTCTGTGTCTCTGTCTCTTTCTGTCCCTCTATGTCTCTCTCTCTGTGTCTCTGTATCTCTCTGTCTCTTTCTGTCTCTCTATGTCTCTCTCTCTCTGTCTGTATCTCTGTGTGCCTCTGTATTTCTGTGTCTCTCTGTCTGTATGTCTATATGTCTCTATATGTCTTTCTCTGTCTCTCTATGTATATTTGTGTTCTCTCTGTCTCTCTATGACTCTGTGTCTCTCTGTCTCTGTGTCTATATATGTCTCTCTGTGTCTCTATGTCTTTCTCTGTCTCTATACATATCTTTGTGTCTCTCTGTCTCTCTATGTCTATGTGTCTCTCTATGTCTCACTACATCTGTGTCTCTCTGTTTCTCTACGTCTCTGTGTCTCTCTATGTCTCTCTACATATCTGTATCTCTCTGTCTCTCTCTATGTCTATGTGTCTCTCTATGTCTCACTACATCTGTGTCTCTGTTTCTCTACATCTCTGTGTCTCTCTACATATCTGTATCGCTCTGTCTCTCTCTATGTCTCTATCTGTCTCTATATGTCTTTCTATGTCTCTCTATGCGTCCATGCTTTTACACCCAAAGTGAATCCTTGAATTTTAATTTAGTGTTGTTAATATAATTTTCTGCTCATTAACTAAAATGACTCCCTCTTTTTGAGTGAAGATACTAAGAAGATGGGTGATTCTGTTTTGGTTATTGAGTATACCGAAGTGTTTGTAGCGAGAGGCCGTGGTAGGGGGGCTGTGAATCTGTAAAGCAGCTCCATGTAGATAAGTAGCAGAATTCACCACGGCACAAAGGAGACTTCTCTGGCAGCCACCAGGCAGGGGAACGTCTGGCAGACGTCTGTGGTCCTCCGCTTAATTTCCGATTAATGTTCCCTATCCCTTTTCCCTCTCCTGGCCCGCTGTCGACCCCCACAGGAGCCCCAGCCACCAACCATTCTACCACGTCAACCTGCACTGGGAGATACTCCAGAGCTTTGCCACAGCGAGCGGGCCGCAACCCAGGCTAATGACAGACTCCCTCACTCTTCGCTCGCCTTGTACTAACAGCCAATCAACGCGAGACGGCTGCCGTCAGCGCCTCCAATGAATACATAATTTTCATCTCCAAGCAGCCATTAATCAGGGACAAGTGGCGGCGGCAATCGCAGAAGATTGAGCTCAGGTTCAACCGAGCAACATTTTGAAAATGCAACGGGAATACAGTACAAGGAATGGATGGATGGGGAAATCAAACACACAAAAGTGGAGGAATGTCACAATTCCTCATCTCTGGGCTCCACAGGGCTCACTAAGATCGCTCTCGGGCCAGCACTTTAGATGAATGGACAGAGGGATGAGGCAGGAATTATAATGATTTTTAAAATACAGTGGAGGGAGCTAGTCATCTATTCTGGGAGGCTCTGGAACTTAGTGTACAGCTGTTTGGCTGAATTTTAATTTAGCATGTACAATACCTGCAGGGCAAACACCCTGTTGATAATTCTTATTAAGTCTCTGCCTTCTGAGGTGCTACTTATTGTTCTGCATCCAGAGATTCCAAATAATGAGGACGACAATGGAAGCAGTTAGATAAGTCAAATAACACCCACTGGGTGAGCAACACCCAGCAGCACCGCAGGGGTGGCAGGTAGCCTAATGGTTAGAGCGTTGGGACAATAACTGAAAGGTTGCTGGATCAAATCCCTGAGGTAAAAATATGTCGGTCTGCCCCTGAACAAGGCAGTTTAACCCACTATTCCCCGGTAGGCCGTCATTGTAAATAAGAATTTGTTCTTAACTGACTTGCCTAGTTAAATAAAGGTTAAAAATGACATTTTAAAAAGATAGACCTCCAGGCACTAAAAAAAAAAAGCATTGAGATGGTGTATGTTCTCTGACCAATAGAATTCATTGAATTCAAGCTCCAAAGCTCCATATAGGGTATCTCTTCCTAACATTGGATGGGTTTAACCCAAGCCCAAGCGCACAGCCTTGAACAAAAAAGATGTGACCGCTTGCATAAGAAGGCCATTCTTCCACGAACAAAAGTCTTCATTACAAAGGCTCATTGATTATCTATGAGGAGTGTTTATGCAGACAAAGAAGGGAATGTAACACTGGTGTCTTCTGGGCTTCACTGGCTTCAATGACACCCAATTTGTTACAGTAATCTGTATTAACTATAGAGGGTATAGAGGGTGAGGTCTCCCCTCACCGCTTAACCAGAAACAGGAAATAGAACAAATATTCACTGTTGTTGAGTCATGTCATACCCTCTCATTGAAATGTATGCTGCTTTTGAAAATATGTTCCCAATGGTCCTTTTATGATTTATTCTCCTGAGGTGAAGTGTCCCAAATATGCAAAAGGAGAGAAAGACTGTAGCCTACACGCATGCTTTATGAAAGGAATAGCTCTTCAGGCTGCGTCATCTATAAAGTCCCTGACCCTGAATGTGAAACCAGGCATTCGGATAAAGATGGCACACTGATCACCCTGTTGCAGGATAACTTTCCTGCATTGAAGGAAATGTAAGACTTGTAGTGTATTTGAGCTTTTAAAAGGTTTCTGATGTTTGTAATTTCCACTTTGAAATTTCAGTCTTGATTTTCCCTTACGAAAAACATGTCGACTCCTACAAAAATGTCCATTCATTATAATCAATATAATATTTCACATTTCCTGTTGCTGCAGCATTATTTTCCTGCTTTAGCAAACTGGTTTAAATTAAGATCCTACACCTGTAAAGGAGAAAAACAAGATATCACCTAATTTCCACTATTTTATTGTGTCACAATGTTACTGTTTTAGATGATTTGTGTAACCTTATATTTTGTTTCTGTTATCAGACGAAAGGATTCTAACACAAACATGAACTTTCTAATCAAAAATAGCTTTGCTGTTTATTAAGCATTAGTTTCCCCTGCAATGTTTCCTCAGGTAATTGAAAATGCTCCCAAAGAAATTGGAAAAAGATAACACATTGAACCTCAAATGTATCTGTTGAATCAAACTACATTACCCGTTATTCCACGTTCGACATGATGAGTTTGGGCTAACTAACAGTCTTTTAGAACTTATCGGAGACTACTGGAACTCCACTGTCTCAGTGCAAAAGGTTACAGTCAATTAACTTTGGAAGGTGTAAACATGCCCATATAAGGGGAGTTCATGTCTCTCTGGCAGTCATCGCTCTCTCACAGAGGGAGCTGTTGAGCTATGAATGGGGTGAGTGAGTGAATGTCAATAGAGGAGAGAGGGGTGGGAGAGATTGAGTAAAGGAGCAAGAGAGAGTGAGAGTGAGAGAAAGAGAGAGTGAGCGAGAGGGCATTTTAAATGAGACTCATTTCTCTCTGACTCTCCGCCACCCGATTTCAACTGAGACTGAGGAAAGTTGATTTCTCTGTAAATAAATAGCATTCATTGTTTGCAGGGTGAATACAGTCACATCCAGAGTCACCAAAGGTGATGGTTGCCTTAGGGTACAAAACATGCCCTCCTTGTAGTAAAACCACAAATTTGTCTGTACTCCTGCAGTGACAGTCAAACATAGTTGATATTATCTGCTCTCTCGACTGTCGCTTCATTGTCTTATTATCATTTCAATTTGGCTCTTCCGTCTGTTGACTTCTTACCCAAGTAGAGTGAAGAGGTCAACTAACTTTTCGGCAGTGTCTCTTCACTCTGGAAATGTCAATCCCTCAGTGAAGTCCGTCTCTCCTTGGCAGGTGTGAGGTGAAACCGCAGTTGTAAATGAGCGTGAAGGCATGACTCTCCAGGCTGCCCTTGTCTGCCCTCACCTGCCCCTCCATCTCCGCTGAAATAAAAGGTTAATAAATGACTAAAGGAGTCCTTAATGCTCATTATATTTCATGATAACTGACAGAGCACAATTATAGAATAGCGGCAAATGGCAGATAAGGACATATATTGTTTGGTCACTGAATGGCCAATACAGGCGATTATTGATCATGTAGTACATTGAACCAAAGTCCAGTTATCATAAGGGGGGAGGGGTTAGTGCCCTGGAATTGTAGGTATTGGTGAAGACACTCAGGGACACTAGACGAGATGCTATGCCGAGGACAAAAATGTGTGTGTTTATAGTACCTGTAAATAACCCAAGGCTTTGTTTCGGTGGCAGGCCTCACTCGTTCCAATGGCCCGCCCACTATCTGCACACACACACACACACACACACACACACACACACACACACACACACACACACACACACACACACACACACACACACACATAGTAGGCACCTCAGGCTATGGTCCGTATCCTGCCAAAGCCCTATCCAAGCACTTCCATGTTGTGCTTCTTTGTAAAGACGTGTCTTTTCACGTCACTTTCCTGCTGTCTCCATTATCCCCCTGTTCCAAATTGGCTGTTTGTTTGACTTCAGAGACTGATTTTGAGGCCTTCCAACGACGTATCAAAGGAAAAATATGTCTCCACAAAATGAAGTGACCATCTGCTTGGGGCTACTCTTTGAAGAGTGGCACAGATTATAGCTTGGCACATTATCGCGCGGAAGGGAAGTCGTTCATTTTGTGTGGCTGAGTTTTTTATATTTATTTATTGTTCCAAAGGGCAGAGATCCGTACAGCTTGTGTACATAGCGCCTCTGCATCTCTCCCAACTGATTTCCAGATGCCTTCACCCCAGGTCAATGTCTAAACTTTCCCATGCATCAAAATATATTGTAATTGACTCCATTTGTGATTCCTCTTGAGACCTAGCACTGGCTGCAGCTCCGATGGCTGCCAAAAGCAATAACATTTCAGAGGCATGACTATCATTCCAATCGAGACGTTCTTTCTCCTCAGATATAGTCCAGTTCTGGGGTCCAGGTCTTTTTCTCTGTCCCCTGTAATCTACTACACCAAATTTTTGAATATATATATTTTAGATTTTAGATTCTTCAAAGTAGCCACCCTTTGCCTTGATGACAGCTTTGCACACTCTTGGCATTCTCTCAACCAGCTTCACCTGGAATGCTTTTCCAACAGTCTTGGAGTTCCCACATGCTGAGCACTTGTTGGCTGCTTTTCTTTACGCTCTGCGGTCCAACTCATCCCAAACCATCTCAATTGGTTTGAGGTCGGGTGATTGTGGAGACCAGCTCATCTGATGCAGCACTCCATAGTATTTTTGTTGTTGTTGTAAAAATAAAGAAAAACCCTTGAATGAGAACGGTGTGTCCAAACTTTTGACTGGTACTCTAAGGAGTTATCGTCTCCTACCTTGCTTGTATTCTAGCTATTTTTCACAAACTTTGATAGTTAAGGATTACATTTCCGTCTGTCTAAAGTAATTTGACAACATAATAATGATGGCAAAGTAGTTTCATACTATATACTTGCCTGCTTTTGCAGTGTCATGAGGTGACTGTTTTGGAGAGCCTGGCGTGCCTCAAGTAAAATGCCTCCCATTCAGGCCCAGAATATAGGATATGCACATATTTAGTACCATTGGATAGGAAACACTCTGAATTTTCTAAAAGTGTTAACATTTTGTCTGTGAGTATAACATAACGGATATGGCAGGCGAAAACCCGAGGAATGTCTGTCCTGGAAAAAGTGGTTTTGACACATTGCCTCTTTTAGAACCTCTCCCTTATGAAAATGCCCATATAAGGGCATATGAATGCAGCACCTATTGCTTCCTCTGGATGTCAACAGTCTCGAGAAAGTGTTCTGATTCTTTTTAGATGCTTTTAGAGCAGAGAAGATGAATAAAGAAAGTGTCCACACAGATGTCAATAGAAGTAAATGCGCTTTCACGGCTGGCGCGTTCTTTGGTTTTTACCTTTCTTATCGCCCAGTTTATATTCCGGTTGAAATATTATACTATTTATACATAAGTGTTCCTAAGGATACATTTAAAATTATGTTTGATTGTTCTTGGACAATTTTATAGTTATAAGTTGAACGAGTTCTCTTCACGTTTCAATGGAGGAGTCGACGCTATATTTTCTCATAACGCGCCAACCAAACGGAGATTTATGGATATAATACATTACTTTTTCTAACAAAAGAACCATGGATTGTCTTCGTTGGACACTTGGGAAGCCCTCAGCAGAAGTTCTTCAAAAGGTAATTGATTTGTTTTCGCTGTGAAATGTGTTTTCTGTGAACCGTGGAGGCTTATGAATTTATGGTAATGGGAAAAATATGTTAGGTGCTACCCTCAAACAATCAAATGTGGTGCTTTCACCGTAAAGCGCCCCACCACTCCGTAAGAAGTTAAATGTGCAACCGGAGGGAAAAAACTCTGGACCACCTTTACCCCACACACAGAGACGCATACAAAGCTCTCCCTCGCCCTCCATTTGGCAAATCTGACCATAATTCTATCCTCTTGATTCCTGCTTACAAGCAAAAATTAAAGCAGGAAGCACCAGTGACTCGATCAATTAAAAAGTGGTCAGATGAAGCAGATGCTAAGCTACAGGAATGATTTGCTAGCACAGACTGGAATATGTTCCAGGGATTCCTCCGATGGCATTGAGGAGTACACAAAATCAGTCATTGGCTTCATCAATAAGTGCATCGATGACGTCGTCCCCACAGTGACCGTATATACCCCAACCAGAAGCCATGGATTACAGGCAACATTCGCACTGAGCTAAAGGCTAGAGCTGCTGCTTTCAAGGAGCCATGCTACAGTGTTGACTGCATACAAAGGTAGGCCAAGGAGAGGAGTTTTATTCCAAGCTCAGCAGCACCTCTATAGTGTCTGGGTATGTAGGTGATCTAGTGTCTGGGTATGTAGGTGATCTAGTGTCTGGGTATGTAGGTGATCTAGTGTCTGGGTATGTAGGTGATCTAGTGTCTGGGTATGTAGGTGATCTAGTGTCTGGACATGTAGGTGATCGGTTTGTAGAGAGACTGGCAAGGCTGCAGCAGATGTATGAATGGGAATGATGGGGCTCAGATTTGGTGAATTTAAACAATGCTCATCTTAGGGATGTGAGGCACGAGTCTTTCAGTTAAGCAATAATGCACGAGGGGGTGTGGTATTTGGCCAATATACCACGGCTAAGGGCTGTTCTTATGCACAACGTAATGCGGAGTGCCTGTATTCAGCCCTTAGCTGTGGTATATTGGCCGTGTATCACAAACCCCGAGATGCCTTATTGCTTAACTATAGCCTTACTCCTGCTATTATAAACTGGTTACCAATATATTTAGAGCAGTAAAAATAAATATTTAAATATACCTGTGCAATACGGTCTGATATACCACGGCTGTCAGCCAATCAGCATTCAGGGCTTGTACCACCCAGATTATAATAGTCAGTACAGTGTGTAAAGTGGGACTTGCGATGGACGTCTTCATGATATTGTTAAATGTCACTTTTTACGTCACTCAATCAATTGCATAACTCGTTTCAAACTATGTGCAGACAATTTCCCATCTGCTCATTAACATTTCAGATGTTAATCCAAGTTGTTTGTCTGATTACAGTGATAACCGAGACTCTGCTGTCTAGCCTACCTTAAATTATTGGATTATGTTTTCATAGCATCAGTGAGGATTTAACAGATTTCAATGGCTTACCATTACTCACAGTTCATTTCGGCAGCATATTCTAACTATAGGTTTTGTTGCACACAAAAAATCTCGATTAAATTGGTAAATAAATCCTTAATGATAACGCTTTGTTAAGTGGGGGATTTGAGAGAAAATACAAATGAAAAGAGTAAGTGGAGCGAAAGTAAAAAGGATTTATTTACTTTATTTCCATCCCATTAACACACGATTAACACATGATGAGGAATTGTAATTATGCGTGCCTGTGTAGTGTGGATTTACACACCATCCCCCCAAATGAAATTCATTGGATTGTGTGCAAACAATTTTCTGTTTGTTTTCTGATACTCAGTTTTATTGATTTATTTATATCTGAGTATAATTGGGAAATTGTATTCATACTCTCTCTGCACATTGATAAACGTATACATTTTCTCTTTGAGGAGCACCATTGAAAGTCATCCCATAAAAAGTTAATTGAATTGCAAGTCGACCACTCAAAATGAAAGCACTGAACTTTCCTATTCCTGCATTTTACTGTACATGTATATTGCCTCATTTGTTCTTTGTTTGGTGCCACCTTAAAGATTGCATTCTTCTCCCTGGCTGACTCGCTTTTCAGCATCACGAGAACATTGGGTAATCACAAGGGACAATTTCACTGCTTTGCCACAGCAGTAGTATCACTTTCACTCCTGTAACTGGAGCCGTTGGATTCACTCCTGTAACTGGAGCCGTTGGATTCACTCCTGTAACTGGAGCCGTTGGATTCACTCCTGCAACTGGAGCCGTTGGATTCACTCCTGCAACTGGAGCCGTTGGATTCACTCCCGCAACTGGAGCCGTTGGATTCACTCCCGCAACTGGAGCCGTTGGATTCACTCCCGCAACTGGAGCCGTTGGATTCACTGCCGCAACTGGAGCCGTTGGATTCACTCCTGCAACTGGAGCCGTTGGATTCACTCCCGCAACTGGAATGGTTTGATTCACTCCTGCAACTGGAGCCGTTTGATTCCCGCTGAAAAGGGAAAACGTTGTTATGTTGTCCAGGGGCGCAACTTTCATTGGGGACGGGGGCAAGTACCCCGATATTCTGAAATTGCATTTTGGTCCTCCCCCAGTTTACAATTGGAATGTGATACTAAACGAGGCAACGATGTGCTTTGCGACCATGCGTACGCCTCCAAGCGTGCAGGGAGGCAGTTTGGAGTGTTTATCCCCCCCACACAAAAAAAGAATAAAAAAAGTATGTCCCCCCACTTCTAAAACCAAAGTTGCGCTCCGGGTGTTGTCTCTCACTCTAACGTCAGTATACTGCATTTCATATTTCATATTCATTTTCAGGTTGCCACCAGGTAAATGTAAAAGGCAAAGCATGTTTCTGTGTAACTGCAAATAGGTACCATGTTAGTCAAGCCGGTGTGTGAGCAATGAGCACAAGTACAAAATGTCAATGTCTCAAAATAATTACCTCCAAATCTACAGCATTAGATTAATCTACAGTCAGCTAGCATTACAATTCAGTAGTTTCTTCTTCTCGTGAGCCACTGATCAATAGTCAATTTCAGCATAATATGAAGAAGACACACAATGGTTGAATGAACATCTATTTGGGTAATGCGTTGAAAAGCAGTCTTTTCAAGGTTGTCCTCTATTTCCACTTAGTGTTTCTACATGCAGCGGGAGGTGAATTGGAATCATTGAGAATTTGGTGTGTCGTTAATAATCTGTGGCCAGGGTGAATTGAATAGCGCGCTGAAAGGTCTTCACTTGTAGGGTCTCTGGAGCTTGAAACTCATTTTACATCTGATTGAAGGGTTGATACTGCTGCCGTGGCCTCATACACTCCCCTTCTCACACCCCAAACTGCCTTCATTTGTCAGGGGAAGACTATAGTGAACTTTGTTCTATAGGCGAGCTAATGAACCTTTACTAGTGATGTGCCTTGTAATGTCGGTTCATATTTTTTGCTCCTCTTTCTCCACCGTGGTGTACGTCTTAATTTGTCAAGTGGATAGCCAGGGCTCTGAATCATGCTAACACATCTTAAATATGTCATCTGAAATAAATGTTTAGACGTGTGAAGGTTAGAACCATAAACCTGAATCCTAATTTGTCAACCAATCAAACCTTCTACCTTGCTGCTTCCTTTCCTGCTCTCAGACACACAGGAGCATGCATAAACGCATGCACACATTCAAGCACAAGCACACACACAGGCGCACAAACATTTGTTTTACTACCCCTAAACCTAACCCTAAACCCACATTTGTGTAAAGGGGAGTTCCTTTGTGCTTCTCCTTTGGTTTTATGTTAAGTTTTTCTTTGTTTGAACAAGTGTAGAGATTATTAAAAACTTGCAACTTTATGCCCTGTTCGAAAATAAACCAACGTTTTCCTTGTAACCTTTGACAGCAGTGCAAGAGCAGAGGATGAATTATCTGTGTCCTTTCTCCATGAATCCCAATTGAAAATGGTCTCTTCCAACAAATGACTGAATATAATGGTGACATCTTCACATTAGAGCACATGATTTGGTATTTTGTGTTGCACATTGTCTTGGTTTTATGATGAGCAGGGATTTTTTTCACGCAGTTTATTCTTGTAACAAGTAGGACAGAGTGTAATGAAATAATTCTCATCTGTCTCTTCCACATGGAAATGACTAGTCCTCAGAGTGCTGGTATTATTGGGTAATACCACGGTAACGATGCTGTAAATCTGAAAGGTGTTGACCATGGAGGAGTTTGTGTCAATACAGAAAGGGCTTCATTTCGCTCTTGCTTCTTATTTCTTGTTCTATCTGTCTGTCTCCGTCTCGCTGTCTCTCTCTCAATTCAATTCAAGGGGCTTTATTGGCATGGGAAACTTATGTTAACATTGCCAAAGCAAGTGAAGTAGATAACTAACAAAAGAGAAATAAACAATAAAAATGAACATTAACATTACACTCACAGAAGTTACAAAAGAATAAAGACATTTCAAATGTCATATTATGTATATTTGCAGTGTTGTAACGATGTGCAAATGGTTAAAGTACAAAAGGGAAAATAAATTAAAATAAATATGTGTTGTATTTACAACGGTGTTTGTTCTTCACTGGTTGCCCTTTTCTTATGGCAACAGGTCACAAATCTTGCTGCTGTGATGGCACACTGTGGTATTTCACCCAGTAGATATGCGAGTTTATCAAAATCAGGTTTTTTTTCGAATTATTTTTGATCTGTGAAATTTGAGGGAAATATGTCTCTAATATGATCCTACATTTGATAGGTTAGGAAGTGCAGCTCAGTGTCCACCTCATTTTGTGGGCAGTGTGCACATAGCCTGTCTTCTCTTGAGAGCAAGGCTATGCTTTCTCAATAGCAAGGCTATGCTCACTGAGTCTGTACATAGTCAAAGCTTTCCTTAAGTTTGGGTCAGTCACAGTGGTCAGGTATTCTGCCACTATGTACTCTCTTTTTAGGGCCAAATAGCATTCTAGTTTGCTCAGTTTTTTTGTTAATTCTTTCCAATGTTTCACGTAATTATCTTTTTGTTTTCTCATGATTTGGTTGGGTCTAATTGTCTTACTGTATTTTTAGCCAGATTCTAATTGCTATATTGAATTTTATGTTCCTTGTCTCTTAGATCGTTCACAGCTTTGTGGAAGTTTCCTGTGGTGCTGATGTTTAGGCCAAGGTGTGTGTCGTCTTTTGTGTGCTCTAGGTCAACGGTGTCTAGATGGAATTTGTAGTTGTGGTCCTGGCGACTGGACCTTTTTTGGAACACCATTATTTTGGTCTTAATGAGATTTACTGTCAGGACCCAGGTCTGGCAGAATCTGTGCAGAAGATCTAGGTGCTGCTGTAGGCACTCCTTGGTTGGTGACAGAAGCACCAGATCAACAGAAAACAGTAGACATTTGACTTCAGATTCTAGTAGTGTGAGGCCGGGTGCTGCAGACTGTTCTAATGCCCTCGCCAATTCATTGATATATAAATGTTGAAGAGGGTGGGGCTTAAGCTGCATCCCTGTCTCACCCCTTGGCCCTGTGGAAGAAATGTGTGTGTTTTTTGCCAATTTTAACCACAGACTTTTTGTTTATGTACATGGATTTTATAATGTCATATGTTTTTCCCCCAACACCACTTTCCATTCATTTGTATAGCAGATCCTCATGCCAAATTTGGTCAAAGGCTTTTTTGAAAACGACAAAGCATGAGAAGACTTTGCCTTTGTTTTGATTTGTTTGTTTGTCAATTAGGTTGTGCAGGGTGAATATGTGGTCTGTCATACGATAATTTGGTAAAAAGCCAATTTTACATTTGCTCAGTATATTGTTTCAATTTAATGGCTTTATTGGCATGAGAAACATATGTTACCATTGCCAAAGCAAGTGTCTCTAATATGGTCATACATTTGGCAAGAGGTTAGGAAGTGCAGCTCAGTTTCGTTCTCTCTCTCCCAGTCACACTCTCACATTCTTTACATGAAGCATGCAAGTCAAACACATTTCTAACCCCCAGAAAAAGCTTGACAACAAGATTATGTAAAGGATAATTGACATGGTTTTGCTTGTGTAAGAAGTTACCTGGAAACACGCTCATCCAGCTTAGAAACACAGAGACCGAGATATTTAATGTGTGCTGTTAAATGACACTAGCAGGTCTTGCTGACAGCAGTCATTAGGATAATTCTACATGTCCCAGACATCCTTTCTCTGTGAAGAAGAGAGTACGTAGGCCTAGTGCCTGGGTTGTCTCTCCCTTTCCTGGTCCGTAGGTAATGTGCATTTTGTAGATACCAGTGTTATGTTGAAAGTCATCCCCCAATTATTTTGGTGTTCATTTTACTAATGATATCCCAAAAGGATCCCTACTGCGTGCTGAACAGAGAGGAATGGTAGTCTTAGTCATGTAGATTTATTTGATAAAAAGCACCAACTGACCTATAACAGGCCCTTCCTTTTAAAGTAACTTCAAAAGAGGCATTTACATATTTTATCGAAAGGCCTTTGTTGTTTACATTGCACTTTGCATCTAGTGACAAACAATCTGATTTGACTCCCTCTCTTTCTAATGGGCTTCTAAAGCTGTATTAAAGTTTACCCTGAAAACACGCATTAACACTGCTTAATTTGAACATTTGACTTTCATGGCCCATTCCTTAACTCTCATCCAGTTAAGCCTTCCAATGCTACTTTTTTGTGTTGAATTATGAATCTTGCTTTTAGTAGCCTATCCTCCACAATGCATTGCTTACGTAATCTACCGGTTAGAAGCGTTGGGCCATCTTGGGGGAGTGGAATATGCACGCAAAAATCTAATTCACACTTGTACAATAGGACAAATGTAAGCACCCACCTAATTATCTTATTATTATATTTATTATTATCTTATTTTAATTTACCTCATTAACAGGTGCATATGAAAAGTTACAATTTACTATGGATAGTGCGCATGCAGCTATTAGAAGAGGAACATGTCATCCGTGGTATAAATCCAGCTTCTAACATTGCAAATTGCTTCAGTTAAAAATACTGCGATAGAAAACTGCACAATATGTACATATGCTCTATCCAGTCCCCAGACATTGTATTGTTAGGCTTCATCATATTGCTGTAAATGAGTCTTCTGCAGAATCTCAGTTGGATAGTCCCCTGTGTGTCAGTGCCATGGCTTCTGAAGCCATTAAAGATCAGCTACATCGGCTGTGTTATTAGCCAAGCACTGCTGTCATTCAGACCCAGTCTATCAGAGTTTCCCTGAGCCCTTGGCGAATGATGAACGGTGCCCAGGTATGAAGCATCTGTGTGTATCTAATCTATTCATCTCTACCCGTCTGTCTGCCCACCTCCTAGCTCTTCATTTTTCCCTGCTATCTGTGCTGGCTCAGATCACACTGACAACAGCTGGGTTGCTCTCTCAGAGGCCCTATCAGTGCTGGCGTGGGGCTGTGTTGACTGCGGGCGTGCCGCCGTCCCCCCGTCCCCTAGTGTCCCCAGGAGTGAGACCTAACCCTCGGCTTTGTTGGCCTTGAATAGGGGCATAGCATATCCCCAGTCACCAGATCCCCCCCAAGCACCACCAATGACCTCACCCTCCCGCATCCTCTGCATTGTTGCTGCTGTGGCTAGATTGATTTGTGGCCCCGGTGTGTATGTGACTGTGTGTGTCTCTGTGTACTGTAAGTGCTTCGTCCCCTCTCTCACTCAACACTGTGATTGTTAGAAAATGAATATAAAACCAGACGGGAGCTGTAGAGTGTCTCTGTAAAGCAAGGCTGCCCTGTTGTCACTGAGACTACCCCTCTCTTGATTGCCTCCGCACAGCTCATTGGGTGGGTTGGGAAACATAAAGAGTGCTGGGCCTGGTGGCGAACCCTGACATGTCCTCCCATCATGTATGGCACAGCAATACATGTAAAATATGCAATGAGAGACAGGGTTCTATTTAAGCAATATGGCATGAGGGGGTGTGGTATATGGCCATCATACCATGGCTAAGGGCTGTTCTCTGCGCGACACAATATGGAGTGCCTGGATACATCCCTTAGCCGTGGTATATTGGCCATATACCACAAACCCCCAAGCTGCCTTATTGCTATTATAAACTGGTTACCAATGTAATTAGGTGGCAGGTAGCCTAGTGGTTAGAGCTTTGGGCCAGTAACCAAAAGGTTGCTCACAAGGAACCCACGGTTCCTTGTCCGCCAAAGACGTGGATGTTGATTATGGCAGCCCCCCGCACCTCTCTGATTCAGAGGGGTTGGGTTAAATTGCGGAAGAGACATTTCAGTTGAATGAATTCAGTTGTACAACTGATTGTGCATCCCTCTTTTGCTTTCCCTAATTAGAGCAGTGAAAATAAATGTTTTGTCATACATGTGGTATACAGTCTGATATACCACGGGTGTCAGCCAATCAGCATTCAGGGCTCGAACTACCCAGTTTATAATGCAGAATATACTGTGGCATCATATAGGCTAGACAAGGTAGGCTGAAAAAGCTATTGAATATGAAATGTGATGGGGGGACATTGCAAAACAGGTACATTCTGGAGATATGCTTTGAAGCAGGGAATTATTATTGAAGATTTTAGTACGATACTGATAGGCGAGTTCACAAAGCCATTGGAAGTTAAATGTGGAGGCTTGATTTGAATGTGAAGGTTTATCTAAATGGCATCAAAGGCTTTGAACTAGTCAAGATGGAAGCACGTTCATTAAGGAGGATACTTTTAACATCCTGGACTTTGATCTTCTTTTACATTTGCCCGGCTGTGCACTCTGAGCTTTACCACAGCCCAATCTACTGTAACTCCATAGAAGTCAGATTATTTAACTATTAGGCACTCTTATTTAATCAATCTTTTCAGTTTAGAGGAGGACTCTTGATAAATAGTAAACTCAGCAAAAAAAGAAACATCCTCTCACTGTCAACTGCGTTCATTTTCAGCAAACTCAACATGTGTAAATATTTGTATGAATATAACAAGATTCAACAACTGAGACATAAACTGAACAAGTCCCACAGACATGTGACTGACAGAAATGGAATAATGTGTCCCTGAACAAAGGGGGAGGGGGGGGCATGGCAGAACACTGACATTCCTGTCTTGCAGGAAATAACCCACAGAATGAGCAGTATGGCTGGTGGCATTGTCATGCTGGAGGGTCATGTCAGGATGAGCCTGCAGGAAGGGTACCACATGAGGGAGGAGGATGTCTTCCCTGTAACGCACAGCGTTGAGATTGCCTGCAATGACAACAAGCTCAGTCCGATGATGCTGTGACACACCGACCCAGACCATGACGGACCCTCCACCTCCAAATCGATCTTACAACAGGCCTACAAGCCCTCAGTCCAGCCTCTCTCAGCCTACTGCGGACAGTCTGAGCACTGATGGAGGGATTGTGCGTTCCTGGTTTAACTCGGGCAGTTGTTGTTGCCATCCTGTACCTGTCCTGCAGTTGTGATGTTCTGATGTACCCATCCTGTGCCGGTGTTGTTACACATGGTCTGCCACTGCGAAGATGATCAGCTGTCCGTCCTGTCTTCCTGTAGCGCTGTCTTAAGCGTCTCACAGTACGGACATTGCAATTTGTTGCCCTGGCCACATCTGCAGTCCTAAAGCCTACTTGCAGCATGCCTAAGGCACGTTCACGCAAATGAGCAGGGACCCTGGGCATCTTTCTTTTGGTGTTTTTCAGAGTCAGTAGAAAGGCCTCTTTAGTGTCCTAAGTTTTCATAACTGTGACCTTAATTGCCTACCGTCTGTAAGCTGTTAGTGTCTTATTAACAACCGTTCCACAGGTGCATGTTCATTAATGGTTTATGGT
Organism: Brachymystax lenok tsinlingensis; assembly: GCA_030435695.1. NCBI lineage: Eukaryota > Metazoa > Chordata > Actinopteri > Salmoniformes > Salmonidae > Brachymystax > Brachymystax lenok. Next base: position 19,259,793 of record CM059789.1, read on the forward strand.
TCATTGAACAAGCATGGGAAACAGTGTTTAAACCATTTACAATGAAGATCTGTGAAGTTATTTATCTTTGAAAAACAGGGTCCTGAAAAAGGGACGTTTCTTTTTTGCTGAGTTTAGAAGTCTGTCTGATAAAAAGCCTGCAAAAATTTGTTCTGTCTTTAGGTAATCTGGCATAACCTCTTGGTAGTATCTACTCTGTGACTCAGACCCAGACAAAACAGGACTGACATCAGTCAGTGCCTGAGCATTGACCCATATCTTTGCCTGTGACCAGTTCACACACTGTGGAGTCATAGTCAGAAGTGTGTTTGTGTCAATAACACTAAAGCCCACACTGCAGGCCTAACATGACACATGTTACTACGCTCCTGTCCTGTCTGATTCCTTAAGACACTCACAAGTCTTTGAAGTCCCCACTTGAAAGGGTTGATCTGAATAGTAAGAGTCCAAAGGAACTTTGTATACAGTGATTACAGACTCATTCACGAGCTCCAGCCCCTCTATCAAACACACACTCGCCTTCCAGGCCACACAGATTGTAGTGCTGAGACAAGACGAAGATTATGGAGTGATCAAACTCAGGAAAAAATATATGGAGTGATCAAATCCTAACCTCAGCCTAACCTCAGTTTAACCTCAGCCTATCCTCAGCAAACAACACTGATTGGAACAATCTATATCAAAGAGATATTCATATGTAGAGAGATTCAGTTCATATGCAGTGTAGTGAAAATTATTTCATTTATGTTGTTTATTAATATTAATGACGTCTCCATCTTTCTCCAGTTTCTGCCGAGATCCTGAAGAGCAGTCTCAGCACCATGGAGCGACACATCCAGAGGTTAGAAAATGACATTGAGAACTTCCCCAAGACCGACGACGAAAAGGATAAGTTTGTGGAAAAATTGTCCATATCCTTTTCATGCTTTTTATTGATTTCTCACATTGTCTTAATTGAACCTATCGCTGAAATAGAAAGTAGACATGTTTTGGCCATTGGGCGCCTGTGGATTGTCCACCAGAGAGACTGTGCTGTGCTTGTGTTCTCCCGGGCAGGAAAGAGTAGTTAACGGCCATAAGCGTGGCTTGTGGCACCCGTGGGCTTAAAGGAATGGATATGGCTGCCTTCCCACTAGTGAGATGTTTATCAGATCTCCTCCTCCTCTACCCAACACTCCCCAGAGAGAGTTCAGGCCTTGAGCTATTTTTACCGCCGCTCCACCACTGCCTCCCCTCGGGGACTCTAATGAGGGCTCGTTCCCCCACGCGGACTTATCGCCCACTTCCTGATTTCATCTCCCAACCAGCCACAGGCCTCTCCACATAGACTTTCTGTGGACTATCACCTATTGCGGCTCCTCTCTCGTTTTGATAACAGAGTGCTTTCACTTAAACTCAAGCGGTTCGGCTCTCGAATCAAATTAGTGATGCCTGAGCACTTCTCAGACTCCATTTTAAGGAGGAAGGAGCCGCAGAAGAATAGGTTTGTCCAGATATCTGGCACCTACAGTATGTAGAGTCTCATTGGTTGAAACCAACTCGGATGTCAATAGCTAGGGGCTATGATACCTCCTATCAATATATGTGTATTAAAACAGACAGCATTCCTCCGTTTATTTTTATTGAACCTTTACGACAGATTTTTACCTTGCCAGATCGGGTATTCGATCCAGCAACCTTTTGGTTACTGGCCCAATGCTCTAACCACTAGGCTACCTGTCTCTAGGTGTGAGTTACCACATTTATTAAGGGAAAGCAAGAATAATTCAAGGGTAATTAATCAATTCAGGAGGCATTCCATATGTTCAACACTCACACTTAAAGACATGTTCCGGAACTTTAGCTGCTACTAAGTATTTTTTAAACCTCCCGCTTTGGGCTAGATGTGTCAATGTGTAGTTCATACATGCAGTTGAAAGCAACTGTTTTAACCAGTCAGGGATTGCTGGGTCGCTAGCGGGCTCGTCCCGACACTACCAGCGAAAATCTAAAGCGCCAAATTCAAAATCCCAAAATGGAATTATTAAACATCCACCAATATGCAAGTGTTCCATACTCATCAAAAGCTATGTTTCTTGGCAATATCACAGCGTTGTCAGATTTCAAAAAGGCTTTACGGCGAAAGCAGCACATTTTATTGTTTGAGGCTAGCACCTCACATATATTTTTCCAATAGCCATGTATCGATTAGCCATCATGGCACACACATAACACATTTCACAGCGAAAACAAATCAATTACCTGTTGAAGAACTTCTGCTGAGGTCATCCTAAGTGTCCAACGAAGACAATCCATGGTTCTTTTGTTAGAAAAAGTAATGTATTTTATCCATAAATCCTCCATTTGGTTCGCGCGTTATAATCAGAAACGACAGCCTCCACTCCTCCATTGAAACGTGACGCGAACTCGTTCATCTTACACCTATAAACTTGTCCAAGAACAATCAAACATAGTTTTAAATGTATCCTTAGGAACACTTTTACGTATATTTACTATTATAAATCAACCGGAATATAAACTGATCGATAACGACGGTAAAAAAGACACCATTTAGACCTCCCATTTAGGCCCAGAAAATGGGATATGCATATATTTAGTACCATTGGATAGGAAACACTCTGAATTTTCCAGAACTGTTAACCATTTGTCTGTGAGTGAATCAGAACGCATATAACAGGCAAAACCCTGAGGAATCTCTGTCCTGGAAAAAGTGATTTTGACACATTGCTCATTTGGGAACCCCTCCCTATTGAAAATGACCATATATAGGCATATGAATGCAGTACACGTCGCTTCCTTATGATGTCAACAGCCTCGAGACGGTGTTTCCCTCCATTTTGGATGAATTTAGAGCAGAGAAAAACAGCAAACAATGAAGACCCTCTTTCTGAAAAAGTTCCGTGGCGCGTGCACGAGAAGTCACGGAGTGTCTTTTGTAGCCTCGTTATTGATCAGTTTATATTCCGGTTGATTTATAATAGTAAATATACGTAAAAGTGTTCCTAAGGATACATTTAAAACTATGTTTGATTGTTCTTGGACAAGTTTATAGGTATAATTTGAACGAAGTTTCGCTCCGCTGCTTCAATGGAGTAGTGGAAGCTGTCGCTTTCTGATTATAACGCCGCAAACCAAATGGAGGATTTATGGATAAAAGACGCATTTTTCTAACAAAAGAACCATGGATTGTCTTCGTTGGACACTTAGGATGACCTCAGCAGAAGTTCTTCAACAGGTAATTAATTTGTTTTCGCTGTGAAATGTGTTATGTGTGTGCCATGATGGCTAATCAATTCATGGCTATGGGAAAAATATGTGAGGTGCTACCCTCAAACAATCAAATGTGCTGCTTTACCAGAAAGCCTTTTTGAAATCTGACAACGCTGTGATATTGCCAAGAAACAGAGCTTTTGATGAGTATGGAACACTTGTATATTGGTGGATGTTTAATAATTCAACTTTTGGATTTTGAATTTGGCGCCTTACATTTTACCTGGTAGTGTCGGGAGCAGCCCGCTAGCGCCCCAGTGATCCCTGAGAAGTTAAGAAAGTGTTTAACTTCTTAGGGAGCGGCAGCAGAGGTGACGGTTTTGGAGAGTCTGGCGTGCCACTCAGGCCTGCCACTCAGGCCCAGAAAATAGGATATCCACATAATTAGTACTATTGGAAACACTCTGAAGTTTCTAAAAGTGTTAAAATAATGTATGTGAGTATAACATAACTGATATAGCAGGCGAAAACCTGAGGAAAATCCATCCGGATTTGCAGTTTATTTTGTACATGACCTTTTTCTCCAGGCTGTCTATTGATTTCTATGTTATCTAGGACTGAGACCGCAGTACCTATGGCTTCCACTAGATGTCAACAGTCTTTATACCGTGTTTGGAGGCTCTAGCACTAAGCAGAACAGATAGGAAGAGGAAATAGTCAGGGGACCACATTTGTCAACAACGTTTCACGGGCGCGAGATTGTGAGCGCGCCCCACTTTATTTTCCTTTCCTATCGTTCACGTTATCGTCCGGTTGAAATATTACAGTAAATATACATAAAAGGATACCTAAGGATACATTAAAAATGATGTTTGATTTGATTGGAGAAAGTTTATAGGTATAATTTGAACGTGTTCTCTTCACGGTTCAATGGGCGACTCGACGGTGGATTTTCTGATCATAATGCGCCAACCAAACGGAGATTTATGGATATAATAAATGACTTTTTCTAACAAAAGAACCATTGGATGTCTTCGTTGGACACTTGGGAAGCCCTCAGCAGAGGTTCTTGAAAGGTAAGTGATTTATTTTAGCTCTTATATGGGTTTTGTGTGACCCGCGCTGGATATGAATTTATGCTAATGTGGAAAATATATGAGGTGCTATCATCAAACAAGCTTTTTTGAAATCTGACAACGCTGTGATATTGCCAAGAATCATAGCTTTTGATGACTATGCAACACTTGTATATTGATGAATGTTTAATAATTCAACTTTTGGATTTTGAATTTGGCGCCTTACATTTCACCGGGTAGTGTCGGGAGCGCGCCGCTTCTCCCTAAGTAGTTAACCTTAATTTGAGCTCTTTGTTAGCTTGCAATTTTTTTTGAGCTTTTAGCTGACATAAGAGCAATAGCTGCCTAACACATCAGCAATCTGCTCCTAGTCAAAGTTTGGCACTTAATCTGTGTAAATTTTTTATCTTAAAAAAATCGAGGCTTCGGCAAAAACCTCCCCTGCAGCTCTGATCCAAAACAGGGAGGAAAGGCAGCTCAGGGCCCCTGATGTCTGTATCGATTCTGGGGCTCCATGGAGGATGTGAGCTTGACTGAGAGGAAATGGAGAACTGTATATATATACTGGAGTAGTGCTCCCCCTCACTGTCTGAATCGTGCCCCAAGAGAGTGAGAGGGAGAGAAGCGGCCTGGCCATGAATGGAAAACGCCCCACTTCCCCGTCTCACCATCAGAGCCGAAATGGAGCCTCAGTTGCATTTGGCCGAACCAATTTTAGTTACTGCCTCATTGTGAAAAAAGCAAAGAGAGGAAAACATTTAAAAATGGTTCTTACCTCCATTTTGTAGCCTTCCAACATCCTTCCACTTCAGCCAGGTTAAGGGTAACACAGCTGCACTCGCTCCTTTGCGCATTTTTACCTTACTAAAGAAATCCAGAAAGCTGTTTTACTGTCCCTTTATGGCGCCCACAATCGATGAGGGGAGTTGAGGTGATTCAAGTGGTAAGGTGGAGAGCGTAACGGTGTATATCAGACCTCTCTCATGCTGTCTGTGTCTCTGTCTCTCCCCGTTAGTAAACACCTCTCTCTGTCTCTGTCTCTCCCCGTTAGCAATCACCTCTCTCTGTGTCTTTGTCTCTCCCTGTTAGCAATCACCTCTCTGTGTGTCTTTGTCTCTCCCCATTAGCAATCACCTCTCTTTCTCTCACTCACTAGAGTGAGTTTGACCTGCGTGTGACCTTTGTCTTGGTAATGAAGTAATGCAGTTCATCTGCTAGTCAAAATAACAAGGTGTTTGGTAAACATGGCTCTTCTGTGACCCTGCTCGAATCAATTCACATGATTAGGCATCAAGGGTAATTCGCAAGTTTTCTAAATAAAATATGCTGTGTGTTCGGACTTGAGTTTCTTTGTACTGTAGCATTCACTCTGAACACACTTCTCCAGGTGTGTTGAATGATTCACGCCCCTTCAGATATTTTCGTACCATTCGTGCTTCTACAGCTGCATTGCTTGCTGTTTTTGGTTTTAGGCTGGGTTTCTGTATAAGCACTTTGTGACATCTGTTGATATAAAGATAGACATTACAGACATACTGTATATAATATTAGATACACACACAAAACAGTACAACTCAATAATAATAATGTGTGTGTGTGTGTGTGTGTGTGTGTGTGTCTGTGTGTGTGTGTGTGTGTGTGTGTGTGTGTGTGTGTGTGTGTGTGTGTGTGTGTGTGTGTGTGTGTGTGTGTGTGTGTGTGTGCGTGCATATATCAGAACTATAGTTGTGCCCAAAGGTAACAGAGGGAAGTGAAAACATATTAGATAAAGAGATGAAAGAGACAATTCTTGATTTTCCCAGGTTTTTAGTGCTATATTTTATTTTGCCTTTGGCTTAGATAACCGTAATCGGTGTAACACAGTTTAGGGTGTGTGAAACTGACAGTTTGAAATATTCCCTGCCATATGTTTTTGGTTTGACATTTCCTTTTGTAAAGATAAGTTTGACATACCTTTTTAAACTTCCTACTGGGATTAAAGGACGCTGATGCCTTGAAACATGACAGATGAAACAACAACAACGAAAGCAGCAGCTAAAGTCATGCATTTGATGGTTGAGCAACCCTGTAAAAAGTTTTCACTGTAGAGCACATTGATGAATGAGGAAGTGTGTGTACATGTGCGTGAGTGTTTGTGTGTGTATGTGTGTATGTATGCGTGTTTAAAAACCTGTTTTTGCTTTGTCAATGTGGATTATTGAGTGTAGATTGATGAGGGGAAAAAACAATTTAATCAATTTCAGAATAAGGCTGTAACCTAAAAGAATTTGGAAAAAGTCAAGGGGTCTGAATACTTTCGGAAGGCATAATGAATTCCTCAAATAAATGAATTCACTTGCCGGAGACAGCTTTCAAACTGCTGCATTTACCAGTGCATATCTACAGTCGTTATCTACTAATAAAGACAGCCTGAACCCATTCTTTATACTTGTTGGCATCACAAACAGCCCAGCGGAGGTACTTCATTTAGCTTTATTGATACATTTTTCTCCTTCCATTACTGTAATGTATGCAATGACTGAATAGGGTGTTTGTTCAGCAGTTTAGTGATCTCTATCTATCAGATTTAGGAGAGCCCACTAAGGCTGGCAAAGAGGCATTGGTCCCTGGGGGCCCCTAATTCACTGGAGAGGCTTGGGTGATCCCAGACCCCCAGTACAGATCTATGACTGTTGGATATGACGGAATAGGACCCTGGCGGAGGGACAGTCTATAAGGACTGTGGATAGCGTGAATACCGTGGATACTGGGCTGTTAATGGGAGATAGGTGGGTCGCCGCGACGATGAGAGGCCGGACCAAGCGTTGATGGATAGGTGGCCCCTGTCTTAATAGATCTCCCGCCACGGTACTCGACTCCATAATTCAGCCCGCTGATAGTTAGCTTAACCTTTCGGCTTCCTAGGGACCCGAGAAGTTGAAATCAGCTAATGTCATTTTTAAAGCCCCCTGACACATTAAGACCTGTAGCTGTGCTCTGGTCACGTGGGGCGATAACTCAATACATTAGCTATGTGCTGTATAGAAGTACGTTTACAGCTAAAACTATCACTTCTTGACTACAGTAACTCCTCACAAGTATAATAGTGTTTAATGTGTTTTTGCTAACTGATTTAAATAGCAGAACATGCAAACAGATAAATTGCATTGTCTTCCCATCATAGAATGTTATATACACATAAAGAAAGGAAATGAATTAATGTATTACCTCCCTATTATACCTACAACCATGTATTGGAGGGATGCAACTGCAAAAATAAAGACTAGAACTCGATTGGAGGGATGCAACACCATTATTACACAGGAAATTCCATAATTTGATGTTTTGTTGATGGTGGTGGAAAATGCTGTCTCAGGCTCCAGAATCTCCCATAAGTGTTCAAATTAGTTGAGATCTGGTGACTGAGATGGCCAAGGCATATGATTTACATAACTTTTATGCTCATTAAACCATTCAGTGACCAATCGTGCCTTGATGATGGTGGCATTGTCATCCTATGGGGGCTTAGTCATGGTAGCGAAAATAATGGCCTGCCCAGCATTTTATACATGACCCTAAGCATGATGGGATGTTATATGCTTAATTACATCAGGAACCAGACTTGTGTGGAAGCACCTGCTTTCAATATACACTGAACAAAAATATAAACACAACATGCTACAATTTCAAAGATTTTACTGAGGTACAGTTCATATATGGAAATCAGTCATGATTTTTTTTTATTTGGCCCTAATCTATGGATTTCACATGACTGGGAATGCATATATGCATCTGTTGGTCACATATACACTACCGGTCAACATTTTTAGTACACCTACTCATTCAAGGGTTTTTCTTTATTTTTACTATTTTATACATTGTAGAATAATAGTGAAGGCATCAAAACTATGAAATAACACATATGGAATCATGTACTAACCCCAATATATATATATATATATTTATATTTGAGATTCTTCAAATAGCCACCCTTTGCCTTGACAGCTTTGCACATTCTTGGCATTCTCTCAACCAGCATCACCTCAAATGATTTTCAAACAGTCTTGATGGAGTTCCCACATATGCTGAGCACTTGTTGGCTGCTTTTCCTTCACTCTGCGGTCCAACTCATCCCAAACCATCTCAATTTGGTTGAGGTTGGGGGATTGTGTAGGCCAGGTCATCTGATGCAGCACTCCAACACTCTTCTGCACGGTCAGAAGTAGATGCACTAGCATTTCACTACACTCGCATTAACATCTGCTAACCATGTGTATGTGACCAATAACATTTGATTTGATTAGATTTTTCCTTATAGGTCAAATAGCCCTTACACAGCCTGGAGGTGTGTTGGGTCACTGTCCTTTTGAAAAACAAATTATAGTCTCACTAAACCCAAACTAGATGGGATGGTGTATCGCTGCAGAATGCTGTGGTAGCCATGCTGGTTAAGTGTGCCTTGAATTCTAAATAAATCACAGACAATGTCACCAGCAATGCACGCCCACACCATCACACCTTCTCTTCCATGCTTTACGGTGGGAAATAAACATGCGGAGATCATCCGTTCACCCACACCACGTCTCACAAAGACACGTCGGTTGGAACCACACATCTCCAGTTTGGACTCCAATGTCCATTGCTCGTCTAATGTCCATTGCTCGTGTTTCATGGCCCAAGCAAGTCTCTTCTTATTATTGGTGTCCTTTAACAGTGGTTTCTTGCAGCAATTTGATCATGAAGGCCTGATTCACACAGTCTCCTTTGAACAGTTTATGTTGAGATGTCTGTTACTTGAACTCTGTGAAGCATTTATTTGGGCTGCAATTTCTGAGACTGGTAACTCTAATGAACTTATCCTCTGCAGCAGAGGTAACTCTGGGTCTTCCTTTCCTGTGGCGATCCTCATGAGAGCCAGTTTCATCATAGCGCTTTATGTTTTTTGCGACTGCACTTGAAGAAACTTTCAAAGTTCTTGAAATTTTCCGTATTGACTGACCTTAACTTCTTAGGGGAGCGGCAGCAGAGGTGACGGTTTTGGAGAGTCTGGCGTGCCCAAAGTAAAATGCCTGCCACTCAGGCCCAGAAAATAGGATGTTATCTAGGACTGAGACTGCAGTACCTATGGCTTCCACTAGATGTCAACAGTCTTTACACAGTGTCTGGAGTTTCTAGCACTAAGCAGAACAGATAGGAAGAGGAAGTAGTGAAAGGACCACATTTGTCAACAACATTTCACAGGTGCGAGATTGTGAGCGCGCTCCACTTTATTTTCCTTTCCTATCGTTCACGTTATCGTCCGGTTGAAATATTACAGTAAATATACATAAAAGGATACTTAAGGATACATTAAAAATTATGTTTGATTTGTTTGGAGAAAGTTTATAGGTATAATTTGAACGTGTTCTCTTCACGGTTCAATGGGCGACTCGACGGTGGATTTTCTGATCATAACGCGCCAACCAAATGGAGATTTATGGATATAATAAATGACTTTTTCGAACAAAAGAACCATTGGATGTCTTTGTTGGACACTTGGGAAGCCCTCAGCAGAAGTTCTTCGAAAGGTAAGTGATTTATATTAGCTCTTATATGGGTTTTGTGTGACCTGCGCTGGATATGAATTTATGCTAATGTGGAAAATAGGAGAGGTGCTATCCTCAAACAATCAAATGTTGTGCTTTTGCCGTAAAGTCTTTTTGAAATCTGTCAATGCTGTGATATTGCCAAGAATCAGCGCTTTTGATGACTATGCAACACTTGTATATTGATGAATGTTTAATAATTCAACTTTTGGATTATGAATTTGGCACCTTACATTTCACCGGGTAGTGTCGGGAGCGGCCTGCTAGCGCGCCTTTTCTCCCTAAGTAGTTAAGAAGGATTGACATTCTACAAATTAACTTAAGAAGGCATACCTGTTAATTGAAATGCATTCCAGGTGACAACCTCATGAAGCTGGTTTAGAGGATGCAAAGCTGTCATCAAGACAAAGGGTGGCTATTTAAAGAATCTCAAATATAAAATATATTTAGATTGAACACTTTTTTGGTTACTACATGATGCCATATGTGTTATTTCATAGTTTTGATGTCTTCACTATTACTCTACAATGTATAACATATTAAAAATAAAGAAAAACCCTTGAATGAGTAGGTGTTCTAAATGTTTTTGACTGGTAGCGAACCTTAAAATAAAAATATTGGGGAGTGGATCAGACAATCAGTTAGTATCTGGTGTGACCACCATTTGCCTCATGCGGTGCGACACTTTGCATAGAGTTGATCAAGCTGTTGATTGTGGCCTGTGGAATGTTGTCCCACTCCTCTTCAATGGCTGTACAAAGTTGCTGGATATTGGCAAAAACTGCAACATGCTGTCGTACACGTCAATCCAGATCATCCAAAACATGCTCAATGGGTGACATGTCTGGTGAGTATGCAGGCCATGGAAGAACTGGGACATTTTCAGCTTCCAGGAATTGTGTACAGATCCTTGCGACATGGGGCTGTGCATTATCATGCTGAAACGTGGTGATGGCGGCGGATGAAGGGCAAGACAATGGGCCTCAGGATCTCGTCACGGTATCTCTGTGCATTCAAATTTTCATAGATACAGTAAAATGGCAATTTCAACGTTGACATCAGCAAACCGCTCGCCCACACAACGCCATAAACATTGTGTGACTGTGTAATGTTAACTCAGTAACCCCAGACAGACTCAGCTCACACACACACACTCACACACACAAACACATATTCCCTCTCCCCTTGCCCCAGGGCTACACTGTCATACCACCCACATGACTTGTGCATTGACAGATGCGTTTACGCAGGTAGTACCCTCTGTTGTTCAGCAGCGTGTCAGTGTGAAAGGACGTTATATGTTTGTTTGGGGGGGTCAGTCAATATACAGTACTGCAATCAGGGCACAGACTCAGGACTTTACCGCTTCAAGCCAAGAGTACCACTAGCAGTATTGTAATGGAGTAATTCAGTTAAATTCAATGCCAAATGATTCTTTGGGATTTTCAGAGTAGACAACACCAGTGGTCATTCTGTATTATTAACAGTTGACACTTACAGTCTAATGTACCACTGCTAGCTGCATTTCCTTTTATAACTAAGAGTGCTATTGATTAACTGGGAGCTATACTCACTTTTATAACTAGATGTTGTTGCTGCTTAAATTCGTACTAATTCGTAAACAAAGGATGACTGGTATTAAATTACCTCATGGGTAAGTCACCTGTAAAGATTTAGCTATGCTGTCGAGATGGAAACTCGACAAATATACCTTTGCCATTATGGATGATAATTAAATCTAATGTGTTTCATTACCAAAATGTAATACGCCCTTATAATCCGGCTAATTTGTTGACGTTTGTACTTCCTCATAGAAGGAAACCAGGTCAACAGATTGTGGTGGGATTTTCAGTTCAATGTTTACCTTACCATCGTGCTCTTTCTGTAAGCACTCTCCTTTATTAATGAAATTCTCTGTAAATTTTGTGGCCAATTAATTCATACTTGCAGCACAGATAAGCGCTGGAGCTTTTTAATTAAGCAGAAACTCAAACCAAAGTAAATCATTTGAAGAGTGGGAAAAAATGACAGTTAACAAAAGAAAAAACATATCTCGTTACCCCTCTGTGGCTATCCGGTTACTGGTAGGCTAGTGTCTGTACTTAGTATTGTCTCAACATAGACACTATAGAGACAGCCATCTTGCAGAAATAAGTTTCATTCACTATGTTTCACAGGAGACGTTACGATTTTAATTAAGCAACTTTAAAGGTGCACTATGCAAAAATCGCTCTGCCATTTCCTGGTTGTTAAAATTCTAGTAGTTTGCCTAATTTCATAGTATGTGACAAAACAAGCAAGTATAGTGTTGAAAATTGTTTTACCATCTAAACTGCTGTGAAATATGTTTTCCATAACCAAAAGTATTGTATTTTCAGCTGTTTGAAGCTGGTGTACCAAACCGAATGTAAAATAAGCAAAAACAAAACTTAAGAACGGGAGGCATAGAAATAGTGCATATAGGACAGATCTACCGCTTCTTAGACCTGCTTTCAATGAGAATGACATATCTATAACTCACTTTTCCATGTACATTTGGTTGGGTCGCCCAAAAAGTTACATAATAAGCTTTAATAAGTGTCGATCGAATGAACAACATCTGCCAAAAATGGCAAGAATAATTGCCATTTGAATAATGATCGTCATAAAGAGGGGCAGGGAAACACTAAAGGGATAAATAAGCTTGCGAGTGTGATTGTTGCTGTCGTCCACCAATTTGTACTTGGAAATGGCATCCAAGGCCTTGTGCTTTGTGTGATATGATTTTTCATAATGCTAATATAAATTATTATAGCTAGCTGGAGGATACGTGTCTGAGTGGGGCGGCAGTGTAGCCTAGTGGTTAGAGTGTTGGACTAGTAACCGAAAGGTTGCAAGTTCAAATCCCCGAGCTGACAAGGTACAAATCTGTCGTTCTGTCCCTGAACAGGCAGTTAACCCACTGTTCCTAGGCCGTCATTGAAAATAAGAATTTGTTCTTAACTGACTTGCCTAGTAAAATAAAGGTAAAAAAAAGAGGGGCGGGAAGCTCGATGACTGCTTCTTCAAATCCCATTTTGACTAACAATGCCACCCAACAACAAATGCCGATGAATTGTGGAGATAGTGGCTGTGTTTGTATTGTAGTGATTAGAATGGTATTTAACACAACATTAATACCCATTGATGATGAATGTAACGGTGTCTTAATTCTTTGCGTTGGGAGTGGTTTAGCGTTTAGAGCTGAACTCAGCCACACATTGAGTTGATAAAATGTACATTTGGACATAAAGTATATTCCACACGAATCACAAATGCACTTTGAGCTTTAAACAAAAATCACCTGTAGCTATCTTACTCATAGTTCTACCAAGACCCATAAAACAATGTTCCTGTTTTATTATCAGGATCAATGCAATTAGTCTCAGTGTTAAAGGAAACTCACTCAGATACTGATGTTTTTCTAAGCACTGGTCTTTCTAAGTTACTTTCTTAGTTTCCGTAGGTGGATGGGTGAAGTTCATTCACACACACACCACACACCACACATATCACACACACATATCACACATTGCACACACACACACACACACACACACACACGTCCACAGTGTATTCCACTCCAACCGAACTGACACATTCACATAGAGGACACATGTTTCTCTTATTATCAACAGCCAACCCTATTTTGTCACTCCTTAGATGAGTCTCCTTGTTAGCTGCCTGCCTCCACGGCCCCAGACGCCAGGGCATCTCAATGTGCCTTGTCATTATGCGAGTGAATTCCCCAGAAATTCTCCAATCAGTGTCTTGTTAGGCTGTGACACCGGGGCTGATGTGGCAGGTCCATTAGTCAGTAGAGTTAGCTGACAGGCTGCCTGGCCTTCTGGCTCCCTAGGGATGGATGGAGAGCCTGAGAAAGGGGCGGGGGGGTAAGGCTCCAGTAGACTGACCCAGGTTTAACCTCTCCTTCCTCCTGGGTGACTCCCCTGTCATATTCCCTCTGATCAAGCCTCAGTTCCCTGCCTGCCAGTCGGGGGTCCCGGAGGGATAGACCTCCAAGCCCAGCGTTTTTCCATAGGGATCCGTCCTGCATGGCCTATGTCCTAGGATGCCCTCACACGAACAGCTGGATGTCATCGAGCGGGATTGGAAATTCATGTCTGTCCTACATGGTCAAGGGTTGAACTAGATAAGTTGTATTTTAGTACCTGACTATATTTTGTATTTACACATTACCTGATACCAAGTAGCCAGCCGGCTCCAGTCTGCACCTCATTACCCCCAACCCCCAAAAGGTCTTCACGCTGGGCAATAGACAGAGCACAGTCGGACCCATTTGTCATGGGCTCCTGGGTTTGATGCAAAGCCCCTCAGCACTTGTTGCTGCAGTACTAATCCTTCTGTAGAGACACTAACTCATCTCTTTCTCTCTGTCTCTCTCGCTCTCAGCCTTCCCACCGTCATGCCTCATAATTTCACTTTCATTTGATGTTTTAATGAAATTCCGTACCCCCTCTATTAAATTGGCATCATTGTAGGCAAATTATTCTATCAAATGCCAATGGGGAGGGGAAACCTCGATTGGCAGTGTTTGTCTTCTTGAAGTGAGACATAGTTTTTTTTACTGTTTGTTTCAGCACATGACACCCCGTCAGTTGATAATTTGAGATGTATGCTAGGTTTAACGGCTAGGAATGCGTCTCAGGAAACTGACGATAAACAAATGGCACGTTGAATGGCAGTGTAACTTTAACCTCTTAGCGCGCCGATCCCTTTAGCGGGATCGTTTTCAGAGCAAACATAACGCGCCAAATTCAAAATACATATTCGTAATACATATTCGTAATATTTAACTTCGATATACAAGTGTTGCATAGTGTTGCATAGCCATCAAAAGCTCTGCTTCTTGGCAATATCACTGCGTTGTCAGATTTTAAAAAGGCTTTACGGGCGAAAGCACTACATTTGATTGTTTGAGGCTAGTACCTCACATATTTTCCACATTAGCATAAATTCATATCCAGCTCGGTTCTCAAAATATCCATATCACAGCTAATATAAATCGCTTACCTTTCAAATAACTTCTTCTGAGGTCTTCCCAAGTGTCCAAACAAGATAATCCATGGTTCTTTTGTTAGAAAAAGTAAATAATTATATCCATAAATATCCGTTGTTTTTGGCACGTTACGTTCAGCTACTCCACCAAGCATTGTCAGTCTACTCACCCGTTTTACAGTGAAGGGATCGCGTTCAAATTATACCTCTCATCTTTTCACAAACAAATCAAATATCATTAATAATGCATCCTTATGTATTCTTTTATGAATAATAGCGATCATATTTTACAAGAACGGTAAGTGAAACGTTAAAAGACGAAAAGAAAGTTGGTCGCTGCTGCGTTCACGCTCGTGAACGCACGCCTGTTTACCTTTTTCTCTACCCGTAGTAATTCTCTCTCTCTAAGGATCTGGTCAGAGCTTTTTCCTCCATACCCTTTCCAGAGACTGTTGACATCTAGTGGAAGCCATAAGTACTGCAACCTCGGTCCTATTCCCCATAGAAAAATATTACATGGGCTTCAAAATGAGAGGAGAGCCAAAGAAAAATAAATTCCGGACAGAAATTTCTCTGGTTTTTGCCTGCTAAATCTGTTCTGGAATAGCCACAGACTATATCTTAATGGTTTTATAAACTTCAGAGTGTTTCCTATCCAATAGTACTAAATATGTAAATATCCTAGTTTCTGGCCATGAGTGGTAGGCATTTAACTTTGGGCACGTCAGACAGGCGAAATTCGGAAAATGGGACCCTAGCTGGAAGAGGTTAACATGTCATTATGCATTGTTACAACTCACTTACGGAAATGATGATAACCAGCTAATACCTCTGCTGATACACTGGTTATGTGTAAAATGAGAGGTGGAAGTGTACTTAACACTGGTGGGTGATATACTGAGGAGATGGCTGAACATTTATTCCACGGCAGACAGCGATATATTCACCAGCGCCGCCATTTATTGTGCTTTATTGCAAATAAGTACCACTGGGCAGGTCCCAAAGCACAGGGGAGGGCTGCTTGATTAAAAGGCCCTGCGTATCATTAGTCGTGTCCCTGTAGCTGCCTAGTTGAAAGCCTGCTGTAAAATGTAAATCGAATGAATACCCAAACATTTCCCCACATATGTTTATTATTTTCCTATTGACAGTGTCTAGGGAATACTAGCCCGTTCTGATTTCTGTCTTGGCTCCGTTATAGCCAGTTGTAGCCTAACGTGCTACTGCTATCCGTGACTCTCAGTCCTCTGATCCTGACAGAGCTGTAGGATGAGTGTCTCCACAATCCTCATATGGCTCCGGGTTGTCGTCTCCCTTCCTGCCTATTCATATATGTGCATTGGCTTACTATTAGACAGATTTATTGAGTGCGTTTGCATGCTTTAAACCAATTAGGAGGTTCAATATTCAAATCAAGTCTACTAATTACCACCAAGTTACTAATTGATTGTGAGATATGTTGTCGACTTCAGACTTGACTCCTAAGACAGGATTTGGTTTTCAACTGTCTTAGCGCGCCTTTGGATAAATGCAATTATGAAAGAACAGATACACAAGTGCATTCAGTAGGGCATGTTGTGAGACATTCAGATAGAAAGGTATTATGTAGCTACAACAGACGCCACTCTCTGACAAGGATTTCATGACTTTTCTAACTGCATCGTTCCCAAAATGTAACCCTGCTGAACGACACCCAGGTTACATACAGTACGTTCAGAGCCCCGGCTTATCAAAGTCGACGCGAGAGATGACGAAAAAAAATAAGTCTGATCAAAATTCAGCTTTCTAATTAAAATGAATCTGTGACAGCCAGGAACACTAACAGTTACAAACGGCAATCTGATGGTAATCAACGGGGGTGTCTTCCATTAATTGGCAAAATGAGGCTCATCAATCACGCAGAGGGAGGAAAGCGGCAACAGGAGGCAGTCCCCACCGCCTTATCCTGTCAGATTGAGCCGCTGTGGGGGAAGGCAGCGCACTGGTTTGTCTCCAGGACAGACTCATGGAGAGGGAGAACTTTTTCCTCCCCCTCTCCTCCACCCCCCCACCAGCTCTCTTTCTCTCTGACAGCCTTTGTTTTCTTGCCTACCCATTTCAAATGGTTGGTTGTTTTTCCACTGTCAGTCAACCCCCAAGACAGAGTTGTCAGTACTGACACAGTATATCAGGTGAAAAGTATAATTCTTTAACCCAGTGACATGTTATGCACAGGTACTCTTAAGTCCCACGTCCCACTCCTTGTCATCAAAGTGTTTGTACAGTGAAGCTGACGTATTGCTAAATTTGCTATGTGGCGTCATTCGTGATGTCTAGACAGTTTTGATTGGATGTCATTACTTGTGGTAGGAAGAGCTTAACGTCATCAAAACGTCACGTGGGGGCGGCAGGTAGTGTTGGACTTGTAACTGGAGGGTTGCAAGTTCGAATCCCCGAGCTGACAAGGAAAAAATCTGTCGTTCTGCCCCTGAACAAGGCAGTTAACCCACTGTTCCCCGGGCACCGAAGACGTGGATGTTTTATTAAGGCAGCCCCCCGCACCTCTCTGATTCAGAGGGTTTGGGTTAAATGCGGAAGACACATTTCAGTTGAAGGCATTCGGTTGTACAACTGACTAATAATGGTGACTTTGACTTTTGACTTGGACCCAATCTCAAATCAATCTCAGTAAAGGTCAGTTGTCTTATTTGTTGTCTTTTCACAAACCACAAACACCTGGTACAGTGTTGTAGATGCTCACCCCAGGTTAGAGAGACATCTTAGCATTCAGTTCACCATTCTGGAGAGGTTTATTACAAACCAGAATCAATAACTTTAATAAACACTGAGCTATAGCTCTTGATTGTGTGGTTGATTAGGAAAGTGACATTTTATTATGGATTGTTAGGAGTATTGAGTCAGTTGCACCACGCCTATTTCAAGCTTATCTTTTATCATGAATACTGTAATTCAAAGGTATTTTAGAATACTTACGAAGGTTAGCTAGTTGACTCATTTATCCTGCTTTGTGACATTTCCCTACCCCTTTGGTTCAGAAGACCTTTGTATTGTGAATACTTCGACTCGAAGTAAGGTGATTGAACTGAACTGGCCGAACAAACAGGAAGAGGAGGGCAACTTGTAGTGTGTCTCTCTGAACCTTTCTCCCTGGATCTATAAATACGCTAGGGCAATAATTGTCTGCTCCATCATTAGCCTGTGATCAATGCAACTGCTCCTGTTCCCCCGTGTCGCTCGATAGGTTTAGGACAATCACAGTTACTGCTTGCCTCGTTTTTGTTATTGCTTTATATTGTATTCTACACAGGCATCGACGCGGCTGGTATTATAGTTACTTAGTGCACAGTGCCAAGCACAATACATCTCTCCAGAGTGGGCAAGACTGACTTGCATGGATGGTGGTAGAGGTGGTGGTCATGATCTCCTTCAACAGTGTTATCACAGCTACAACCAGAGCAACACTGAATAGTTATCTTCTCTGGTGTTGTTTGTGTTTCTATGTTTAGTACTGCATTGTGAATGAAACCTCTGTTATAAAAGGAGCCTGGTTACAGATTCACGGTATTGAAATAAAGTGTAATGGTGATTTATAATGTTGATCTACAGAGCAATAGTCTTCCTGGCTGAATTTAATTCACGATTAGCCCTCAATTAAAGGCAGTGGTGAAGAGTTGTGACCTCCAGATGGGCTCGTGGTGTTGTGTTGACGCAGGTTCCTCCATAAACATGATTACATAAGATGAGCAGGGTTTTGCCTGGGCTGTGGAGATGGCCCCGCAGGCTGCAGCTTGCAACAACAGCACAACGGGCTGTCCTTAACCAACACACACACCCGACAGCCAGCCTAAGCCCTGCCATTTGACAGGAACAGGGCATGTGTGAAGCGGTGCGGCTGCCTTGGCCAACAATGACCTTGAATTGACGTTCTGGTGATGGAGACTTACAGTTGATCCCCCTGGCTTTCTGCTCCCCACTCCCTTCCCAACCTAGTGTCTAGGAGCATTGGTGGGAACCTCAGGACACAGACAGGTGTTTTGGTCCTATTTTTATATCCAGGGTATTGAGAGAGAAAGAGAGGAGCATGTACAATGCAGATGCATTAGAAATTACATGAATTTGTTCCTGCTTTTTAGCTCTCCCCATTCTCTGTCTCCATCTTTCTCTCTCTCCCTCTTCCCCCCATCTTGCATTCTCTTAACACACACACTTCATTTTATTTCTCATACCCCTATGGTGCTAGCTTCCTCCCTCCTCCAGCAGGCCTGTCAATGAGTGGCGGCCATCTTAGAAAACAGGGCTCAACACTGTACGCTTTGTCAAACTCCCGCTTTAATTAGCTTTCAACAAGGCGGTTGACAGGGAGGGGACGCCGGCCGGCTGCGGCCTGATGTCAAACGCCACGGAGCGGACACAGGTGCGAAACGCATCACATCAAGGGGTGTGACTGCGAGGCAGGGACATGACCAGAGAGACACGACGGCTCTCGCTGTCACTCCAACACTCGATGCGCCAGCAACGTCTCTCACACACAGCAGCATTCAATAAAGCCACATTCTAGTAGCTTGTACCTCCATGCAGGTTGTCAGTCCCTCAGGACTCTGCAGATGCTGTATGGTGGTGATACTTTGCAATATGTGTGCTGTGGGAATTCTATGTCATTATTTTTATGTTTGGTTGGAATATGCTGCATCCGGGTCATGTCATAGCCTGCACTCCGAATGGCACCATAGTCCCTATATAATGCACTACTTTGACCAGAGCCCTGGTCAAAGTAGTGCACTAAATAGGGAATAGGGTGCCATTTGAGACGAAGCCCTCTGCATACATAGCTTCCATACAAGTAGGTCAAATCCATCTATCTGCACTGTGTTACTCCTACGTACAAGGCGCCACTGCAAATAGTTCAAACATTAACTATTAAAGTTCTACCAGAGTAACTATACTGAACAAAAATATAAACGCAACATGCAACAATTTCTAATATTTTGCTGAGTTACAGTTCATCTAAGGAAATCAGTCAATTGAAATAAATCAACTAATCTATGGATTTCACATGACTGGGCAGGGGCGCAGCCACGGGTTGGCCTGAGAGGGCATAGGCCCACCCATTTGGAGCCCACCCACTGGGGAGCCAGGCCCAGCCAATCAGAATTTGTTTTTCCCCACAAAAGGGCTTTATTACAGAAAAATTATCCTCAGACAATCCCGCAGGTGAAGAGGCCAGATGTGGTGGTCCTGGGCTGGCATGGTTACACGTGGTCTGCAGTTGTGAGGCCGGTTGGACGTACTGCCAAGGCGGCTTATGGTAGAGAAATTAACATTACATTCTCTAGCAACAGCTCTGTTGGACATTCCTGCAGTCAGCATGCCAATTGCATGCTCCATCAAACATGAGACATCTGTGGTATTGTGTTGTGCGACAAAACATTTCAGTGACTTTTTATTGTCCTCAGCACAAGGTGCATCTGTGTAATGATCATGCTCTTTAATCAGCTTCTTTATATGCCACACCTGTCAAGTGGATGAATTATCTTGGCAGGATAAAGGATAAAATTTTAAAGGATAAAATGCTCACTAACAACAATTTTTCTTGTTGAGAAATACGCTTTTTGTGTGTATGGAAAAAAAATTCAGGGTTATTTTATTTCAGTTCATGAAACCTGGGAACAAACACTTTACATGTTGCAGTTATATTTTTGTTCAGTATATATTGTTTCCCCAATGAAGTTTACATCATGCTACTCCTAGCTGAGAGTAACTGTGTGTGTTCCCATTGCCAGGCATTAGAAAACAGATGCTAAACCTACATTCCAAAGTAGGCTCACTCTCGGAAAGGGCAGAGGAGTCAAAGTCAGTAACGCTTCCGCAAATCATCAGCCATCTGTTAACCGTTTCTCATATATCTCAGGCGTTGGGAGAGTGAAATAACCGGGTCGTTTGCGGGTGTGTGTGTGTGCGGGTGTTTATGCGCACAATAGCCAAGAGGCTGTGCAGAATGATAGCCGTGAACGAGGCATTTTCCAATGGAGTGATTAAAATGATTGAAGACAGTGGCGATCTCATTCATCTCAAGACAAGGTGATGAGAGACAGTGTGTGTGGAACAGATCTGGAGCAGGCTGCAAAATGGGACTGGCGTGGAGACAACTCGACAGACATAAGCGATGCCCACAGCACAGGGCTTGTCTTTTTACTTGGTCCGAAACCTACAGCAACATGTTTACCCCCTACACATTACATTACTCTCCAACATTGCTGACAGTGGAGGCTGCTGAGGGGAGGACGGCTCATAATAATGCCGGGAACGGAGGAAATGGAATGGCATTTATTATATATGTATATGATTCCACTCCAGCCATTACCACGAGCCTGTCATCCCCAATTAAGGTGCCACCAACGTCCTGTAGTTGCTGATCTGTAAACTAGCCGTCTATGTTGTCGTCTGTTTTTCGCTTTCATCTTTATTTTTATTTTTCCCTTTTTATTTATTCTTCTGGTCATCTTCTCCTGCTGTAGTCTGTTGGACATTCTTTGGCGACACAGCGTGTGAAAAGTCTGGACTTTAATCATTTTAATTGTCTCCTCTGTTAAATGGGTTCTGTTTAATTACACCTCTGTGTGGAGACGCGAGTGGTTGGCGGTGTGTGGAGTGGGGAGAGGTGTCGTGGGTGTCTGTTATCTTGCTCCTGAGCTATTTCTCTTTTTTTTTGTCTGTCTTGTCGCTGCTGATCGTTAGGAAGTGACTGCTCCACTTTCGCTACACTCTAAAAAAAAGTGTTCCATAAGGGTTCTTCAGCTGTCCCCATAGTAAAATAGCTCTTCTGTGGAAAGGGTTCTACATGAACCTAAAAGGGTTCTACCTGGAACCAAAAGGGTTCTTTAAAGGGTTCTCCTATGAGGACAGCCAAAGAACCCTTTTAGGTTCTAGATAGAACCTTTCTTTCTAAGAGCATAGTAGCCAGGCGCGTTCCACTTTGATGAAATTAGACAGCGTCTAACAGAGACTTTGTTTGGGGGGTGCGATACACTTTTGCTTTAGAGCCTATACCTTCTTTCTGCTGTGTCTTTTTAGTGTATCTCTTGTCTCTCAGACTCTGTCTGGCTTAGAGTTTCAACAGCACAACATCTAGCCTCAGCTGGAGTCTCGAGATTTCAGTTCTATTCACTCTGTAGTGACAGCTACCCATGCCATTCAATTACTTAAATGTATTTTAATTTTAATTTGCTAAACTCTAGAGAGAAATAATATCAAGCAAGAGAGACGTCAAATCAAGAATGAACTGTGGGAAGCTGTAGGGAGCAAATATTCAACCTAGTTCAGCGCAGAAAACGTAATTAACTACAATGACCAGAATCCATTGCACCTATTCTTCCCGGCTCTGCACACAGACCGCATGAGAGAGGAACGTACACAACACAGACTGAGGGATAGAGACTCTACTACCCGAAGTATAGCTCTACTACCCGATTGATAGTTGTAGCAGTCTTGAAAGTATGCCTTATCTACTTTGAAGAACTACTAAATTTGTGATTTCGCCAGACAGCTCTGCAGCTGTGGTAACTCAATGATCACAGGCTACAGAGATAATGTAACATGTTTGTCTGGCTGCTACTGCCTGAGCAGAGATGAGATAATGGTCAAAAGTAGTGCACTATAAAGGGAATAGGGTACCATTGGGACACAACCGTAGACTTCTTAATAGATTCTTTACAAAGTTGATTGGTTTTCTCTGTGCAAAGTCTCAGATCTACCCAAAATCACTGGGATTTTAACACAATCCCAACACTGGTGACTGTCTGAAGACCATGATCTATTAGAAATGATCCTATTTGGACTGAAGAGGTAATGATGTGTTTTGGACAGATTGGTTCATACCATCACACGTCAGTGTTCATGCATAGCACTTTGTAGTAGGGAACATACAATTACATATTCTAAAAAACTTGAAACTTTATATAGAATTTAGTAATTTATAGGATATTGGTGGTAGTGGATGACAGATCAGCCACTGGGTTCTTAACACCCAAAATGCTCCACTGTCAGAGCCTATTTACCTTTTTGGGGGGGAGGGGTAGATCAGCTTCACACATTTTGCAGATAGATTGTAGCTTCCATAAATGTAATTGTCTGCACCACTTCTAATTCCCCATATATTTTTTTGCAAATATATATATATATATATATATAGTACCAGTCAAAATGTTGGACACACCTACTTGTGCTTTGTGTGTTTGTAGTATGTGTGTGTGGGTGGGTGGGTGGAAGGGGGGAAGGGGGGAAGGGGGGAAGCTATTTTGTGAGAATGCCAAGAGTATGCAAAGCTGTCATCAAGGCAAAGGGTGGCTACTTTGAAGAGTCTATAATCTAATATATATTTTGTTTTATTTGTTTAACACTTTTTTGGTTAATATATAATTCCATATGTGTTATTTCATAGTTTTTCTACATTGTAGATAATAGTAAAAAAAAGAAAAACCCGGGAATGAGTAGGTGTGTCCAAACTTTTGACTGGTACTGTATTTTCAAAGAAACGTGGATTATCATTATTTGGTCCGTAAAGGTTAATGAGCAATATCTGTTTATGGTCCAATACCATATTTAAAATCATCCATCTCCCTGTTTGGACAATTTGCACATTCCAATCAAAATTGCTGTTAATTAATAGCATCACCCCCTTTGAGTTTCTTTGACCATGGGAGAAGTATATTCCACCTCGCCAGTCCTTTTTCCTTTAAACAATAGATATTATATTTATTCTCTTTAAGCCAGGTAAATATTGTTTAACTTTTCTTATTATCTGCTAAGACATTACAATTATAACTGGCTATACTTATTTCACCAATTACCATAATGAGATACAAGTTTGAAATCTATTTATCATAATATATGTTTGTAAATTTACCATTAAAAAGTATAGTGATTGAGTGTCCATATAGCTGTACCATGAAATTTGTATTGCTACTAAGTAACCCTCCAATTGTTCTCCACTATTCCACCCGCTAAAGCCCCTCCCATCCCAATTTGGGTTGTCATCCCAGTGACCGGCAGGCCACCCCCGAACCCTAGGCCCCCCGAGAGGCCAGGGCCCATCCTTGGAAAGGGGCACACAGTGCCACCCACAGAACAGAAGCACATCAACCGCTAAAAGCATTTCCAATGCTCTCACCTCAATTTGCTATATAGCTATTAAAAAACGATTTATATAAAAAAATCTTGTGTATTTAATTTCTATCATTAACAATTAATATGCATATTAATGTTGACAGTTCATGCAAAGGGGCATATTTAACTTACCTAAGGAAGCTCAATTCTTTTGACCAATCAGATCAGATATTTTTCCAATAATTGTGCTGCCTGTGGAAACCCAGCCTAGGATCCATTATTTTTCTATTAGTTTTTTTGCGCCTCCATGTTCTTTAATGTCACATTATCCATTAAACTGTATGTGAATTACCCCTGCGGATGTACAGATCATCCATTAAACTGTATGTGAATTACCCCTGCGGATGTACAGATCATCCATTAAACTGTATGTGAATTACCCCTGCGGATGTACAGATCATCCATTAAACTGTATGTGAATTACCCCTGCGGATGTACAGATCATCCGTTAAACTGTATGTGAATTACCCCTGTGGATGTACAGATCATCCATTAAACTGTATGTGAATTACCCCTGCGGATGTACAGATCATCCATTAAACTGTATGTGAATTACCCCTGCGGATGTACAGATCATCCATTAAACTGTATGTGAATTACCCCTGCAGATGTAAAGATCATCCATTAAACTGTATGTGAATTACCCCTGCGGATGTACAGATCATCCACTAGACTGTATGTGAATTACCCCTGTGGATGTACAGATCATCCATTAAACTGTATGTGAATTACCCCTGCGGATGTACAGATCATCCATTAGACTGTATGTGAATTACCCCTGCGGATGTACAGATCATCCATTAAACTGTATGTGAATTACCCCTGCGGATGTACAGATCATCCATTAAACTGTATGTGAATTACCCCTGCAGATGTAAAGATCATCCATTAAACTGTATGTGAATTACCCCTGCGGATGTACAGATCATCCACTAGACTGTATGTGAATTACCCCTGTGGATGTACAGATCATCCATTAGACTGTATGTGAATTACCCCTGCAGATGTACAGATCATCCATTAGACTGTATGTGAATTACCCCTGCGGATGTACAGATCATCCATTAGACTGTATGTGAATTACCTCTGCGGATGTACAGATTATCCATTGGATTGTATGTGAATTACCCCTGCAGATGTACAGATTAGACTGTATGTGAATTATCCATGTGGATGTACAGATTATCTATTAGACTGTATGTGAATTACCTCTGCGGCTGTACAGGTTAAGCATCTGTTCTTACCTTGCTTGTTATTATCCCACGTTGGGCGATGGAATGGCCTGCTGGGCCGGGTACACAGGGTCTGCAATCCAGTGGTTACCAGCTGGGTCTCCTGCAAAACTCACTATTAATGGCTCTTTGAGTGGCCTAGCCACAGAGTGGTAGGTTAAGGTGTCATTGGTGTGTATTGGGCTTTTATGTGCTGTTTGTGGTGTGTGTGTGTGTGGAAGGGGGGAAGCTATTGTGTGCTCGGAGTTGGTGAAATCAGTGCGTATAAGATTGTAACACAGGTCAGATAATGATTAATAAGAGAGACAGGAGGATTTAGCTTCTAATAGATCTCTAGAGAGATAGTCTTAATCCCTGAACAATATCTGCTTATCCTATTAGAAGTGAACTATGCAGCTTCAACACTATCTTCTTAAAAACTAAGCCGTATATACTTATCTGTAAGCTTGTTAGATGTTATTGGTCACGAGACAATGTCAAAACCCACAATATCAATTCAGTCTCAAGTTAATTACATTAATTAATATGGTTTTAAGATGGTTACCATTTACTTTTCTATGCAGCGGCCTTGCACCTTTATGCCTTTTAACCTTTCATTGATACTTCATTATTACATAGTTGTAAGGAATGAAATGAAACATGACTGTATTATGCATGAAGGAGCACATCTGTTTCTATCGTTGTTTGAAGGTACTGTAGATTTACTGCTCCATTTTTACTGTGCCACAATAAAAGGCAGGGCATTAAAGACGATATGTCATCTATTGCCGGGCACTTTTCTCTTTCAGGGAGATCACAAGAGGGAGCTTGTCGTGGCAAATGAAAGTCAGACCAATTTTTCAAGGTGCGCCGGTGAGATTAGTGTTAATACACTCTGTCTTTCAGTCAGTCCTCTTTCACGGAGATCTGTGAAGTTGAGCAAGTCTTTGTTTTCTCTCTCTCTCTCTTTGATTCTCATGCTGTTTTGCTTACTCTTTTTCAAATTTCAGTTAGGAATTCAGTGATTGAGTTGGTGAGTGACTGAGTGGGTATTGTCCATAGATTCCTCTTCCCCAATTCACTCTGCCATCCCCAGAGTTTCCATCACACTTCACCCCCCCCCAACATAAATACCTGCGCTCGTTCATCCATTTTGAGTTATTTGTACAGTTATTCTCTGCTTCATAGGCTGTTGATGAAGAAACAAATCCCTGGCCAATATAAATGCTGTAGATTTGCTTGCAGATGCTTGATTGGGCCGTATTGTTTAATTATTGCCTTCAATGTGGTCTTTAATTGTTGGATGCACCATGAATAACTTAATACATTAGCTTATCTATGCTAATTCTTTAATTGAATTAATTGAAAATGCTATTATATCATAAAATATGATAGTTAATTGTCCAATTCCTTGAAAATTCATGGGCTTGAATATTTAAGCTGTTTTTTGTGTGGTCTTCCGTGACATATGTTAAGTTGTCCCCTTTTGCCCTTGCAGCGCATAGATTTGTATCGAGACTAGTTAATGACGTCGAGGTATTACTTTGGATGTGTCTGATTTTCTGGCGGTTATGTCAGGTTACTAATTAACAAACGATTGATATTGTCAGAAGCAGCAGGGTTCTGTGCTATTTCTGTGTAGCTCAGCCTCCAACATTTGCACTTCAGCAATGGCTGCCAAATGGGTTATTTTATGTCAGGCCAACAAACATGAGGTGGGAGGTCTCAGCTTTTTGCTTCTTTTTCAGTGATTCTCAGTGTGAAAACTACACGCAATGATGATCACACTCAAGTTACTCAGCCTATGAATATTTGATAGAATAATAATAATATAATTCCTACAGCATGTACTATTGTACTATCATTGTTCTTCTGCTTTCCCATATAAACATTTTATTTTAATTGCCCTCTGTGGAAGGCAGGATTGCTATGAATCGCGTTATTCCAGTTTTTCTTTTTCCCTGGCTTTCCCTGCGTTGATTTATTTACGTCCAGGAAATTTGCTCGATAGATCCTTCACGTCTTCACAGATCACTATCACAGAGGAAGACGAAAATGTCACCGACAATTGAGTGGCTAATGAGAGATGGCAAACAAACGGAGGTTCGTCCTCCAAATATGCTTTACTTCTCCCCCTCCTTATCATAAATGCCATGGATAGTGTAAATGAGTGTGTTGGCATTCTACCTAGGCTTGGAAGGTAGCACTCCAAAAGCTGTGAGTCTTGGCTTGTCTTCCTACCAAGCCGGAGACACCGCTGGGCAGTGGCACCGGGAGCCTTATCTCGTCTCCCCGACTCTGGAAACCCACCCAGGGCTGAGGCGTGGGATTAGCTTGGCGTAACGCTACCTTTGGAATTGCCTTGAAAGAAGAAAATACAAAAAAGTGTCATGTAAACAGGCTGTTATCCTATTATAGCATCAAATGAGGGATAGAAATAAGGGGGATATCAGACACAAGCATTAGGAGAACTGACTCAACATACCTACAAATGCTCAACTAGCAGTGTGAGATTATTATACGCCGACCAACAGGAAGCAGTTGAGCCATGTTTATTTCCCTAGTGGTTAGAAGACGATCTATCAATCAAACTGTACAGTAAAGCGCATGATTGCAATTGACTTAATTTAGGCCGTGTATTCTGGGCATTGTGATACATCTCTGGAAACATGCCCATATCAATTTGCACTTCTATGCCTCTCTAGACTTACATCTCGGTGTCGTACTGTATAGCTTTTCTGATATGTCTGCTGTTTTCCATTGACTGTCAAAGCCACACTTTTCATTGGCGCTTGTTTCATTACCAGGCACTAGGCTTTGTTCAATAGGTCACGGTGCAGCACATTTGAGGCATGATTGTTCTCCGCTGCTTGTTATTAGTGTAGCATCAAAGCCAGGCTTGGTAAACACATTTGCATTTTAATGGCTGATATAGATTGTGTCACTTCTTGATATTCCCCCGATAGCCCAGAAAAAAAGAAACAAGAATGATAAAAAGGGGAAAGCCCTACGTAGGCCTACTGAACTCATTCCTTTCAAATGACCTGGCTAATGCTGTTATTGTACCCCAAGTGACGACCAGAATGTGTTATATTCATTCAATGAGTTTCTTCATTTGGGAAGCAGAAACACAGTGTGGGCTCTGCTAGGCTCAGGGTAGGTTCTGCTAGTGTCAGGGTAGGGTATGCTAGACTCAAGGTGGGATCTACTAGTCTCAGGGTCGGCTCTACCAATCTCAGGGTAGGCTCTGCTAGGTTCAGGGTAGGCTCTACTTTGTTCAGGGTAGGCTCTACTTTGTTCAGGGTAGACTGCTAGTCTCAGGCTCTGCTAGTCTCAGGGTAGGCTCGGCTAGTCTCAGGATAGGCTCTGCTAGTCTCAGGGTCTGCTAGTCTCAGGGTAGGCTCTGCTAGGCTCAGGGTAGGCTCTGCTAGGCTCAGGGTACACTCTCGGTAGACTCATGGTAAACTCAGGGTATAATCAGGGTAGACATTGGAAAATAAGAAAGGCCCAGAAATTGTAATTAAGACAATAAGTTAATGTGGCCTTATCAGCGAACGGTGGCAGTTAATATTAATGAAGAAAGCTGTTGATGGCTCAAGATCCCTAACTGCCCAAATGAATGTTACTAAGAGCAAGAGAGGTAGCCATCACAGTGGAAACAGAGGCTCTTTGAAAGACTGGCTGGTACTGTATTATTATTATTTATTTAGCATTTTCCTCCCCTGCCACCTGCAAAGGGTGATGGCACCAATTTAGGCTAGCACACATATGTGGATACATAACCACATGCAAATTAAAGCAAGAAAGACAGTCAAATCGCAGCACTTACTCCCAAGCATATGGTGTACTGCTAGCCAGTAAATGCAACCAATACATTCCCTGTCACTGACTTTCTTCTTGCTTTTTCAAGACTTTATCATAGATTTCTTGAGAAACGGTGAATACCCACCTCGTTTTCACAATCTCTACATGCCATCGGATCTCAATGACTCAGAAGCATACCATTGAGTGCATGTTTTGTTTGCATAGGTGTTCTGCGTTCAAGTTCTCCTCGTTGAGCAATAACGTTATCATTTTCAATCATGTACGAGGGCTTGAAGCGGCTCTCAGAAATGGAATTCAGAAAAATAGCTTGGTGAGAGCTCTTTTCTTTTGTTGTAAGACAAGCCGTGTCAACTCTCTGTTTACCCAGCAAGCTTTTCACCCACTGCCTCTTCTTTCTTTACTCTCTCCTTGAGATGTGTTGATATTTGTATAGATTTCTCTCACTTTCCACCACCCCAAATCAAAACACGGAGCTTCGAAACTTGGAGTTGTTGAACTTTAACACCGTGGAGAGGATTCCTGGTGAGAGGGAGATGTTTTCTCTGTCCAGAGAAGACTGATTGACTGTAATGACAGTTCAGGCTTCTTACAGGCTGAGGCCCCGCTCACTACGGGGCCTCAGATGTCTGACTAGGCCTCCATGTAGAAACAAACAAACACCTTGGAAAAGTCTTTATATGACACCCAGTCAAGTAAGTAACAAGGTGCCTCTAAGATGGAACCATAGCAAGTCAAGAACAATTGGCCAAATAAAGTGATGATTAAATTTACTGAACAAAAGTATAAAGACAAAGTGTTGGTCCCATTTTTCATGAGATTAAATTAAAGACCACTCTAAAATGTGCAGTGTTGTAACACAACACAATACCACAGATGTCTCAAGTTTTGAGGGAGCGTGCAATTGGCATGCTGACTGCAATGTCCAACAGAGTTGTTGCCAGAGAATGTAATGTTAATTTCTCTACCATAAGCCGCCTGCAACGTCGTTTTAGAGAATTTGGCAGCCCTTTTGTAGGGAAAAACTCATTGGCTCCCCAGTGGGTGGACTTGGCTCCCAAGTGGGTGGGCCTATGCTCTCCCAAGGCTACACCCCTGCCCAGTCATGTGAAATCCATAGATTAGGGCATAATTAATTTATTTCAATTGACAGATTTTTCTATGAACTGTAACTCAGTAAAATATTTAAAATTGTTGCATGTTGTGTTTTTTTTTTTTTCAGTATATTTAAGGTGACTGTTGGTGGTGGATGAAGAACTATGGTTATGTTGTTTGGGCACAATGGTAGACTGCCTTGAGGAGGGCAGAGAGGCTCTAATTTATGTTTGCCTGATTGTTTTCTCTGCCGGGTGGATTGATATGGGGCTGTGACAGGGCCCGACAGTTTGGATGAGAACTACATTTAGTTGCGCATTGATTTTATAAAAGGTTGCACAGTGGGAGGAAGGTAGGCCCGTCAAACCGGGCCTCTCACCAAGCACCATACGCACCATCTTGCCTACAGTGCCTTCAGAAAGTATTCAAACCCCTTGACTTTTTCAATATTTTGTTGTGTTACAGCCTGAATTTAAAATGGCTTCAATTGAGATACATTTTCCAATGTATTGTATTTTTTTAAATGTAACCTTTATTTAACTAGGCAAGTCAGTTAAGAATAAATTCTTATTTATAATGACAGCCTACCAGGGAACAGTGGGTTAACTACCTTGTTCAGGGGTAGTATTCAGACAATGAATAATATCCTTTTGAGCATGGTGAAGTTATTAATTACATTTTGGATGGTTTATCAATACACCCAGTCACTACAAAGATACAGGCGTCCTTCCTAGTTGCCGGAGAGGAAGGAAACTGCTCATGGATTTCACCATGAGGCCAATGGTGACTTTAAAACGGTTACAGAGTTTAATGGCAGTGATTGTAGTTACTCCACAATACTAACCTAATTGGCAGAGTGAAAAGAGGGAAGCCTGTACAGAATAAGAATATTCCAAAACATTTATCCTGTTTGCAACAAGGTGCTAAAGTAATACTGCAAAAACAAATGAATTAACTTTTTCACCTGAAAACAAAATGTTATCTTTGGGGCAAATCCAATACGCTACTGAGTACTACTCTCCATATTTTTAAGCATAGTGGTGGCTGCAACATGTTATGGGTATGCTTCTAATCAGACTGGGGAGTTTTTCAGGATAGAAAAGAAACAGAATGGAGCTAAGAACAGGCAAAATCCTAGAGCAAAACCTGGTTCAGTCTACTTTCCACCAGACACTGGGAGATGATTTCACATTTCAGCTGGACAATAACTTAAAAAACAAGTCCAATTCTACGCTGGAGTTGCTTACCAAGAAGACAGTGAATGTTCCTGAGTGGCTGAGTTACAGTTTTGACTTAAATCTGCTTGAAAAGCTCTTCCAAGACTTGAAAATGTTTGTCTAGCAATGTTCAACAACCAATATAACAGAGCTTGAAGAATTTTGAAAAGAATAATGGGCAAATATTGTACACTCCAGGTGTGCAAAGCTTTTAGAAAACTAACCATAAAGACTCACAGCTGTAATCACTGCCAAAGTTCTAACATGTATTGACTCAGGGGTGTGAATACGTATGTAAAATATATCTATATTTAATTTGATATAAATTTGCTAACATTTCTAAAATCATATTTTCACTTTGTCATTATGGGTTATTGTGTATACAAGGATCAGAAAAAATATATTTAATACATGTTTGGATTTTAGGCTGTAACACAACAAAATGTGGAATTAGTCAAGGGGTATGAATACTTTCTGAAGGCACTGTAATTGTACCTACTCCCCACGAATCCAACCACCACTGAGAAGGACACGGAGGTCGACAGATGTCTGTCGACCTCCGTGTGCAGAGAAAAGCGGGGCCGCATTCTTCCCGTTCCATTTAAAGAAATAAGTTGTCATTTGTGTGTAAACAAATGTTGGTTCTCGTGAAAGGCTTTTTTTATTTCTATTGAAAGCAGCTCTCAGATGCATGAGGCTCAGTCACAATTCTGCATTTCCATTTGTTCCTGTTTTTCTGTCCCACTCCCTGAGCCGGGGAGGTGGTACATTGTTTGAAAATTAGATATCAGCCGTGGCGGCGACAGTCGAGGAATGAAATAAAAATTGTGATAGAGGGATTGACAGATTGATATACTTAGCTTGACATGTGGTTCGACATGAATATGCCGATGGAGCAATGTTTAAAGATAGGGAGGGGATGACGGAGGTAAGGTAGAGTGAAGGAGAAAGAGAAGAAAGGAGAAAGAGAGGGAGGAGAAGGAGGAAGGAGCAAAGCAGGTAGGAGAGCTGCGGGGAAGCGGGGAGAGATCCCGGCAGCACAGGCACTTTGATATTCACGAGTTGGAGCACAAACACACATACCTCGGGGCTATTCATCAGCTGCCTGTCAGTGCTCTCTTCCCCCTCTTCCTCTT
This sequence comes from Brachymystax lenok tsinlingensis, assembly GCA_030435695.1. Lineage (NCBI taxonomy): Eukaryota > Metazoa > Chordata > Actinopteri > Salmoniformes > Salmonidae > Brachymystax > Brachymystax lenok. Next base: position 19,292,323 of record CM059789.1, read on the forward strand.
CTCTCTCTCTAGGAGGTGCCTTCTCAGGGGTAGGAGGAGAGATGTCTAACTTTCAGACAGTACTCCATTTCTTAGACATACTGTAGAATAAAACAGTGAGGGCCTAGCTGAGTGAATTGATCATCTCTTTAAAATGGCCCTAGATTTGCATTTCTGCAGAAGAAATCAATGTTCTATCTCATCATACAAAACATGAAGAACACCTGCTCTTTCCATGACATAGACTGACCAAGTGAATCCAGGTGAAAGCTATGGTCCCTTATTGATGTCATTTGTTAAATCTACTTCAATTAGAGTTGATGAAGGGGAAGAGACAGGTTAAAGAAGGATTTTTAAGCCTTTAGACATGGATTGTGTATGTGTGCCATTCAGAGGGTGAATTGGCTAAATGAAAGATTTAAGTGCCTTTGAACAGGGTATAGTAGTAGGTGCCAGGCACACCGGTTTGTGTCAAGAACTGCAACGCTGCTGTGTTTTTCACGATTCACGTTTCCAGTGTGTATCAAGAATGGTCCACCACCCAAAGGACATCCTGCCAACTTATCACAACTGATGGAAGCATTGGCGTCAATATGGGCCTGCATCCATATGGAACGCTTTCGACGCCTTGAGGAATCCATGTCCCGACGAATTGAGGCTGTTCTGAGGGCAACTCAATATTAGGAAGGTGTTCTTAATGTTTGGTATACTCAGTTTATATCAAGTATTGACAGTATTGGTAGTATATTCTTTACAAGGTAACCACTGAATGCATTGTGTCTGCTAGTGAAAGTATTTTCAAACTGTAAATGTCACAAGCGTTCTCTATACTAAATATGCTATGCAGTGGTATTCTTTCAGATGAAAGAGTAGGGTTGGAATTCCGGCCTTGGAATTCCAAGGCGAGAAAAAATATTGAAAAATGTGAATCTAAATCGTTGTTGACATCGTCATTGGTGTCGTCTTCTCCACCAAGCTTCTCCAGCCATCAGCCACCCCGTCGTTTTCAGATTTCTGTGTGGGTGCAATTTCATGTCATTGATTGTGTCTGAATCCGTGATTGCCTTGCCACAGGGCTGTTTACACACAGGGCCAGTATTTTGCATGCAGCTGTCTGCTGCCGGCGGTGTAGCAGTGAGTACAGCGAGCAGGGGGGAGATGTGTGTCAGAATGAGGCCCAGCGTGCGGAAAGACAGCTGGATTCACACGTCTATTATGTCACAAACATACCGAGTGTGGGTGCCAACTTTCTGTCAGTCATTAGACACTAATCACGAGCAAATCCACTCGCCTTCAACACGCGTCTTATTCCCCCTGTCAATTCGTTTTTTGCTGCATAGCAGTAGGCCTAGTACCAGTGCCTTTTTGTGACTGGGGACCCACATCATCTCCATAATGCTCTATAGCCACCCTGCGCTAACAGGGAAAGATCTTTGGGAGATAATTTAATCTCACTCCTGATTGCCAGATAATTATCAGTTAATTATTTAGAGCCTTAAATTAATTTGCTAAAAATAGGTCTCTCTACTTGTGCCTCCTTCTCGTTGCCAACGGAGACGGCTTCATTAGTTTTCCAACGCTCCCACTGGAGCCCACCCACCAACCCCCCTCACGCCCCCTCCTCCCTAGCCTTGACATCCAATCCTTGCTAAATGTATGAGTACTGTAAATATGATTTGGGTTTGTATTATGTATGTACTTTATTCTAATCAGTGAGGCCTAGCACAGTGTTTGTGTTCATCTTACAGATTCAAAACATCCTAATTAAGCCTAAGTGTTTAGCGTTGATTGTTTAGATCCTTTAATTTTGCATGGATTGTACTCATTACCGTGTACCCATTGTACTCATTACCATGTACTACTACTACTACTGCCACTACTGCTGCTGCTACTACTACTACTATTACTACTGCCGGTACTACCACTACTGCCACTACTAATACTACTGCCACTACTACTGCCACAACAACTACTACTACTACTACTACTACTACTGCCACTACTGCCACAACTACTACTACTACTACTACTACTACTACTACTACTACTACTACTATTACTGCCACTAATAGTACTACTACTACCACCACTAATACTACCTCCACTTTCTTGCCCATAACTTAACCTGCACTCCCTCCTTTTGTCAATTGTTTTTGGTTTCCTCATTGCACACTTCATTAAGCCCAAGTTGGTCTGAACAAAGAAGTCTGCTGTTGGATGTTTTCTAATGGGATTCATTGGCCAACTCCACCCCTGTCCCCCCAACCGAAGCCAACTAGCCTGACCTGGTGGCTATAGGACCGGGCTAACTAATGATGAGTATTGAATGTAGCTGTACTCTGTCACGCCAGAGTGGCTAGGCCAACAGTAGCACTGACAGAATCTGATCAATTCTCGCCCAGTCCTCTCACACCCGGCCTCACTCCCCCTCTCCCTTCTCTCTCTCACTTCTCTCGCTCTCTCACTCTCTCTTTTTGTTTCTCTCTCTCACTCTTTCTTCCTGCTCTTTCTCTCTTTACCCATCCTTGATTCTTTCATCTGTGCCTCCTTTTTTCTATCCACTAACACAACAAGCTTTCAGCAGGCTGGGGCCTGATTAGCCTGACTAGCTGGAATGTCCCGCAAACAAGTTGGCAGGCAGAATCAAATTAGCCGCTGCTCTCTTTATTCCTTTTTTTCTTTTCTTTAGAGTGTCGGAATTGATTTGGAAAAATGAATCTGAACAAGTAAGTCCTTATTAGAATAATAACCACCCACACCGCCGCTGCAAAGAAGGACAACAGTTCAGTTTGCAGCAAAAGTGCCGGCAATCGATCCAATTTATACGGAGCTAAGAGCATTTAAGTGCTTAGAACGGCTCGTTGTGCAGAATTCTGATACAGTCCAACAAAAGAGGGGCTTGAGATTCTATTGACATTTAAAACACTGCCAACGTCTGGAGGAGGACATGAAAGCCAAAACCAGCAGGGCATCCATTTTGAAAAAGCACAGACTTGTCTTGATTACTGGCATGTGAGGAGCCATATATTAACTGGCCTCCCGAGAGCCACCTAATATGAGTACCCTCAAACTAGCTTGACTGTGACTCTGTGGCTGTCCTAAAATGAGTACCCTCAAACTAGCTTGTCTGTGACTCTGAGGCTGTCCTAATATGAGTACCCTCAAACTAGCTTGACTGAAGCCTGAAAAACTCATATTGTGGCTTTGTTTACTTTTGTTTACCAGCCCCCTCTTGGTTTGCTCCAGTTCTGTGGTTTATTTTAATAATTTCCCCACATCTTTCCCACTTTACCAGAATTTTGGGCCGTATGCTGCAGTAGTTTTCAATTAAAATGTGCAAACCTGCAATTGTTCCCATTTCATCAGCACCCGAGATACAATCAGTGTATCCAATTGTGTAATTCATGTAATCACAGCACGATAAACGTAATTACCATCAGGTGAAAGCATGCTGAGCAAGGAGTGTGTGTGTGTGTCTGTGTGCGTGCGTGTGTGTGTGTGTGTGAGTGAGTGTGTTTGTGTGAAAGAGATAAAGACAGAAAGGAGGGATATCCAGAAGGATATTTCTCCACATGCCCCCCTGCAGAACCTAGCCAATACCTTCTAACCAAGGAACCTTTCTATCCCAGCCAGATAGATTTGCATAGCATCATTGAGGAGACGTCATCGCCAGTCTTGGTGTCTATCCACGATATACTGTGATGAGCTATCCGTGATACACTGTGATGAGCTATCCGTGATACACTGCGCGGAGCTATCCGTGATACACTGCGCAGAGCTATCTGTGATATACTGCGCGGAGCTATCCGTGATACACTGCGCGGAGCTATCCGTGATACACTACCTGGAGCTATCCCTGATACACTGCGCAAAGCTATTTTGAGTTATTTTGAGAGGTATGAATTAATGTTTACCGATTAGATCAGCCGTCAGTGGAAGTGAGATGTTTGACCTTTAACAACTTGACAAGACGAAGCCGGGGCCAAGTAAACACAGCAGATATGCTTTGTCATGTTTTCACAGAAGGGAAATGACACAAAGAACACAGTGTGGGACGAGCAGGGTGACATAAGGTCTGCTCTAGAAATAGCACATGAATGAGACGATGGAGGACATGTTATGTAATACATTTGATAAACATGTTTTTGTAAGTGTGGGTTTGTTCCACCAGAAAATGCATAACAATATGATGACACCTTTTATTATACAGTACATGTGACATACAGTGGGGCAAAAAAGTATTTAGTCAGCCACCAATTGTGCAAGTTCTCTCACTTAAAAAGATGAGAGAGGCCTGTAATTTTCATCATAGGTACACTTCAACTATGACAGACAAAATGAGGAAAAGAAATCCAGAAAATCACATTGTAGGATTTTTAATGAATTTATTTGCAAATTATGGTGGAAAATAAGTATTTGGTCACATACAAACAAGCAAGATTTCTGGCTCTCACAGACCTGTAACTTCTTCTTTAAGAGGCTCCTCTGTCCTCCACTCGTTACCTGTATTAATGGCACCTGTTTGAACTTGTTATCAGTATAAAAGACACCTGACAACAACCTCAAACAGTCACACTCCAAACTCCACTATGGCCAAGACCAAAGAGCTGTCAAAGGACACCAGAAACAAAATTGTAGACCTGCACCAGGTTGGGAAGACTGAATCTGCAATAGGTAAGCAGCTCGGTTTGAAGAAATCAACTGTGGGAGCAATTATTAGGAAATGGAAGACATACAAGACCACTGATAATCTTCCTCGATCTGGGGCTCCATGCAAGATCTCACCCCGTGGGGTCAAAATGATCACAAGAACGGTGAGCAAAAATCCCAGAACCACACGGGGGGACCTAGTGAATGACCTGCAGAGAGCTGGGACCAAAGTAACAAAGCCTACCATCAGTAACACACTACGCCGCCAGGGACTCAAATCCTGCAGTGCCAGACGTGTCCCCCTGCTTAAGCCAGTACATGTTCAGGCCCGTCTGAAGTTTGCTAGAGAGCATTTGGATGATCCAGATGAGGATTGGGAGAATGTCATATGGTCAGATGAAACCTAAATATAACTTTTTGGTAAAAACTCAACTCGTCGTGTTTGGAGGACAAAGAATGCTGAGTTGCATCCAAAGAACACCATACCTACTGTGAAGCATGGGGGTGGAAACATCATGCTTTGGGGCTGTTTTTCGGACCAGGACGACTGATCCGTGTAAAGGAAAGAATGAATGGGGCCATGTATCGTGAGAGTTTGAGTGAAAACCTCCTTCCATCAGCAAGGGCATTGAAGATGAAACGTGGCTGGGTCTTTCAGCATGACAATGATCCCAAACACACCGCCGCAACGAAGGAGTGGCCGTAAGTAGCATTTCAAGGTCCTGGAGTGGCCTAGCCAGTCTCCAGATCTCAACCCCATAGAAAATATTTGGAGGGAGTTGAAAGTCTGTGTTGCCCAGCGACAGCCCCAAAACATCACTGCTCTAGAGGAGATCTGCATGGAGGAATGGGCCAAAATACCAGCAACAGTGTGTGAAAACCTTGTGAAGACTTACAGAAAACATTTGACCTCTGTCATTGCCAACAAAGGGTATATAACAAAGTATTGAGATAAACTTTTGTTATTGACCAAATACTTATTTTCCACCATAATTTGCAAATAAATTCATAAAAAATCCTACAATGTGATTTTCTGGATTTTTTTTCCTCATTTTGTCTGTCGTAGTTGAAGTGTACCTATGATGAAAATTACAGGCCTCTCTCATCTTTTTAAGTGAGAGAACTTGCACAATTGGTGGCTGACTAAATACTTTTTTGCCCCACTGTACATACAGTACCAGTCAAAGGTTTGGACACACCTACTCATTCAAGGGTTTTTCTTTATAATTTATTTTTTTTACATTGTAGAATAATAGTGAAGGCATCAAAACTATAAAATAACACATATGGAATCATGTAGTAACCAAAAAAGTGTTAAACAAATAAAAATATATTTTAGATTTTAGATTTTAGAGAACTGGCATTCTCTCAACCAGTTTCATTCGTTCACCTACTCTGTGTCTGACAAAGACACGGCGGTTGGAGCCAAACATCTCAAATTTGGACTCATCAGACCAAAGGACAGATTTCCACCGGTCTAATGTCCATAATGTCCATTTCTTTGCCCAAACAAGTCTCTTCTTTTTATTGGTGTCCTTTAGTAGTGGTTTCTTTGCAGGAATTCGACCATGAAGGCCTGATTAACGCAGTCTCCGCTGAACAGTTGATGTTGAGATGAGTCTGTTACTTAAACTCTGTAAAGCATTTATTTGGGCTGCAATCTAAGGTGCAGTTAACTCTAATGAACGTATCCTCTGCAGCAGAGGTAACTCTGGGTCTTCCTTTCATGTGGCGGTCCTCATGAGAGCCAGTTTTATCATAGTGCTCAATGATTTTTGCGACTGCACTTGAAGAAACTTTCAAAGTTCTGGTGGACTGTTATTTGAGCTGTTCTTTCCATAATATGGACTTGGTCTTTTACGAAATAGGGAAATCTTCTGTATACCACCCCTACCTTGTCACAACACAACTGATTGGCTCAAACGCATTAAGAAGGAAATAAATTACACAAATTTACTTTTAACAAGGCACACCTGTTAATTGAAATGCATTCCAGGTGACTACCTCGTGAAGCTGGTTGAGAGAATGCCAAGAGTGTGCAAAGCTGTCATCAAGGCAAAGGGTGGCTACTTTAAAGAATCTCAAATGTAAAATATATTTTGTTTTGTTTAGCACTTTTTTTGTTACTACATGATTCCATATGTGACTCACCACCTGGATTTGTTCTTATGTATCAAAATGTGAAATGGTCTTTTTGACATTGGATAAAAGTAGAGACTCAGAGCTACAAAATGGTATATCATACACAGCATTTGAGGAACAATGGGAAAGTTATTATGCTTTGAATTATGCAGTCTCCGCCATGGTAGATACATTACATTTACCATTGGAGTAGGTGTGTCCAAACTTTTGACTGGTACTGTGTTTGTGTTTGCATTTACCACTGGAAATTGGCATGGTAGATACATTTACCACTGGAAATAGGCATGGTAGATACATTTCCACTGAAAATAGGCATGGTAGATACATTTACCACTGGAAATAGGCATAGTACATACATTTACCACTGGAAATAGGCATGGTAGATATAGTACATTTACCACTGGAAGTCGGCATTGTAGATACATTTAACACTCAAAATAGGCATGGTAGATACAGTACATTTACCACTGGAAATAGGCATGCTAGATACAATACATTTACCACTGGAAATAGGCATGGCAGATATTATGACATGTTTTTTGATACATGTTGTATACAGTACATATTTGTTTGTGTACATGTGGGTGTCTACATATGTACAGTTGAAGTCGGAAGTTTACATACACTTAAGTTGGAGTCATTAAAACCACTCCCCAAATTTCTTGTTAACAAACTATAGTTTTGGCAATCAGTTAGGACATCTACTTTGTGCATGGCACAAGTAATTTTTCCAACAATTGTTTACAGACAGATTATTTCACTTATAATTCACTGTATCACAATTCCAGTGTACCTGTGGATGTATTTCCAGGCTTACCTTTAAACTCAGTGCTTCTTTGCTTTACATCATGGGAAAATCAAAAGAAATCATCCAAGACCTCAGAAAAACAAAAATAGAACTGTTTGGCTATAATGACCATCGTTATGTTTGAAGGAAAAAGGGGGATGTTTGCAAGCCAAGAACACCATCCCAACCGTGAAGCACGGGGGTGGCAGCATCATGTTGTGGGGGTGCTTTGCTGCAGGAGGGACTGGTGCACTTCACAAAATAGATTGCTTCATGAGGAAGGGAAATTATGTGGATATATTGAAGCAACATCTCAAGACATCAGTCAGGAAGTTAAAGCTTGGTCGCAAATGGGTCTTCCAAATGGACAATGACCCCAAGCATACTTCCAAAGTTGTGGCAAAATGGCTCAAGGACAACAAAGTCAAGGTTTTGGAGTGGCCATCACAAACACCTGACTTCAATCCTATATAAAATGTGTGGTCAGAACTGAAAAAGCGTGTGTGAGCAAGGAGGCCTACAAATCTGACTCAGTTACACCAGCTCTTTCAGGAGGAATGGGCCAAAATTCACCCAACTTAATGTGGGAAGCTTGTGGAAGACTACCTGAAATGTTTGACCCAAGTTAAACAATTTAAAGGCAATGGTACCAAATACTAATTGAGTGTATGTAAACTTCTGACCCACTGGGAATATGATGAAAGAAATAAAAGCTGAAATAAATCATTCTCTGCTATTATTCTGACATTTCACATTCTTAAAATAAAGTGATGATCCTAACTGACCTAAGACAGGGAATTTTGCTAGGATTAAATGTCAGGAATTGTGGAAAAACTGAGTTTAAATGTATTTGGCAAGGTGTATGTAAAACTTCCGACTTCAACTGTATGTATGCATGCACCTGTCCTGTCGCCCAGTCGCACAGTATCCCAGTCTCACCGACTCCCTGTAACCCTGTCTGTGTATGCTGTACACACAGCTCGCTAGGAACCATCTTGGATGTCAGTAAATGGCACAATTTTTTCTGCTGACCAACTCAATCATTCAATACTTAACCCACACTGACCTAACACCCTATGGCTGATTGTTCACTATCCAGTTCCAATCCATTTCAGATGTCATTACACCACATTGTGATCACTCCGCTCATTGAGTTGTTGCAGCAGCAGCTGGGTGCAAGCAAAGAGCTGTGAATACTCAAGTGAGGCTAACCCGCCCTTCCTCTCCGCACACATTAATATTTCAGCGGCGGGCATAGCAGAATAAATCGACAGTAAAATTGACACTGAATCTGCCTTTTCATTTTTTAAATGATGAGGAGGAGGGAGGCGGTCTCGATGTTGATGATGAAGAGTGAGAGAAGGTCATGACTCTTCGGGGGGAAGAAGAGATTGATTTAACTAGTGACAACACTTCACAGACCTATCCTTTCTGTGTATGCACTTGAGACATTGACAGACACACTGATCTACATTCAGCTGCCAGCCTTACTCAGAGATAACCTGAGAGACCAATGTAATTCTGTGTGTGTGTGTGTGTGTGTGTGTGTGTATGGGTGTGTGTACTACTGTTTTAGATGACAGATCCAGGATTAAAGTTAATTAGTCCTTTTGGAAGTTTTTCTTGGTAAGCCATTCACACTGACCTAACACCATATGTCGGATTATTCACTATCAAGTTCCAATTCATTTGAGAGAGAAAGATAGATAGATAGATAGATAGAGAGAGAGAGGTAGAAGGAGAGAAAGCCACACACAAAGATAGAGAGATACGTATGGAGAAAGAATAATGGAAAGAGAGGGTGGGAGATAGATGTGCAGAGAGGGAAAGCGGGGCAGAGATTGGCCCAGCGGCGTCCAGGTTTGGCCTGGGTAGGCCGTCATTGTAAATAAGAATTTGTTCTTAACTGACTTGCCTAGTTAAATAGCGGTTAAATAAAAAATTAAAAAATAAGAAAGAGAGAGAGAGCGAGAAGAAAGAGGAAGGAGAGAGAGACAAAGAAAGAGATGAGAAGACAAGACGTCGATATGAATGAGGAAGAAATAGTTTGTCTATAGCATGTTGTTGATCCCATCCAAATTGTTGTGTTAATTACTTTGGACAACGTCCAGCAATTTTCAAAGAGTTTCGAGGCGTTGTGGCATTTCATTTGGTACAATTATAATTACTTTCACTGTGTGAAATGAACCCAACTTTTGTTCTTTTTGTGGGCACAACAAACCATTTTTCCTACAATCAAATGGATTTTTTGATAGTTGGAGAAGTATTCTGGTTATTGACTAGAATTATACGTTCAGACAGTTGAGGATAGGCAGACCTTCTGAGTCTGCTCTCTCTCCAGGTTTTTCGTGTTGTTGTTTTTGCAACTCTGCTGATGCTCACTCTTTGGCAGGGTTAATGTAGGCAGGATTAATGTAGGCAGGGTTAATGTAAAGCACTTTTTGACAAATGTTTTTAGAAAAAGAGCCAGCATAGCGTATACAGTGCATTCGGAATGTATTCAGACCCCTTGACTTTTTCCACATTTTGTTACGTTACAGGCTTATTCTAAAATGTATTTTTTTTTAAATTACACACGTTTGCAAATGTGTTAAAAAAATTACTGAAATATCACATTTACATAAGTATTCAGACCCTTTACTCAATACTTAGTTGAAGCATCTTTAGCAGTGATTTGGTGGAGTGCTGCAGAGATGGTTGTCCTTCTGGAAGATTCTCATATTCCACAGAGGAACTCTGGAGCTCCATCTGGTTCTTGGTCACCTCCCTGACCAAGGCCCTTCTCCCCCGATTGCTCAGTTTTGCTGGGTGGCCAGCTCTAGGAAGAGTCTTGGTGGTTCCAAACTTCTCCCATTTAAGAATGATGTAGGCCACTGTGTTCTTGGGGACCTTCAATGCTGAAGAAATGTTTTGGTTTCCTTCCCCAGATCTGTGCCTTGACACAATCCTGTCTCGGAGCTCTATGTACACATCCTTCGACCTCATTGCTTGGTTTTTGCTCTGACATTCACTGTCAACTGTGGGACCTTATAGAGACAGCTATGTGCCTTTCCAAATCATGCCCAGTCAATTGAATTTACCACAGTTGGACCCTAATCAAGTTGTAGAAGAATCTCAAGGATGATCGATGGAAACAGGATGCACCTGAGCTTAATTTCGAGTCTCATAGCAAAGGGTCTGAAAAATAAGGTATTTCTGTTTTTTATTTTTAATACATTTGCAAACATTTCTACAAACCTGTTTTCGCTTTGTCATTATGGGGTATTGTGTGTAGATTGATGTGGGGGGAAAATAATTTTATACATTTTAGAATAAGGCTGTAATGTAACAAAATGTGGATAAGAGGTCTGAATACATTTCTGAATGCCCTGTATATATTTATAAAATGACTGTCACATATATTTCTTACCTACCACATTCTTGATACAGTTCTGCACTGCCAGAGTCCGTCAGACAACTCTGTCAGAACATTGGTTTCACAAAGTTTTCAAAATGAGGAACAATTCTGGGAGTCAATCTGTATCTGACCTCTTCTTTTCACTTTTAATCTACTGGTCTGCCGTCACAAACTTCTCAGACCTGAACTCTGCGCTTATGAAACAGATTTGTCCTCATTACTGTGTGTACTGTTTAATCAGTCACATTTTATCAGTGCATATACCGTTGGCCAAGGATATATTCAACATCACTAAGCCACGATTAAGGCCTCATTTTTAGCACACGGCAAAGTGACATAAAAATCGGATCCAAGTCAGACTTACTGTAGCCTGAAAATAAAGTGCTCAATCTCTCTGTCTTGTCGTAAACCATAAAAAAATGAAAACTAAAATTTCCCCGGGAAAAACAATGTAAAAATACATTTTCACAACGGCCACCGACAAGGACAGCAATAAATTACCTTGTTTGTTTACCTGTGTGGATGCGAGAGTTATTCAAATGGCGTGCGTCGCTCTCGACGGCGAGGGGGTTAAAAAGCCCTCTTAATAAATCTCCTGTAACCCAGTTCCATTAATGTTTATTTAATGCTTTTTCATGTGTCTGTTGGACCCTGGTACTCTGGAGGCCCTGCACTAAGCCTAAGCTTTTCCTACCCAGGCTCTCAGGCTTCTTTATCCTCTCTGTCCCTCTTTCCACTGCCAAGGGCCCTGTAACCAAATTACAAGTAGACTGGACACAGCCCGTCCGGCTGAGCAGCAAAGTGATAGGAAAGGAGGGCAACAGAGAGTGATGGAGAGAGGGAGGGGGAGAGTGTGAGTAGCACCATAAACCATGTTCTACACTATTGCCATGGCCCCACATTTCAGGACATGTCCCTTGGACAGAAACATTAGGTTGAGCCAGGTATGGCCGTGGTGGCGCCGGTGCCAGCTAGTACCAGCCTGTTGTATTGTGTTGTGTGCAGGACAGAATGGGAGGCCACACGTTAGCTGGCGCAGACTGGCAGCCCCCTGTGACGGGTTGTGGTAGAGACCACAGAGACTGTCACAGGGTATTAACGCCCGGGCCAACTCATGGGATGGGATGTGACCTGGTAGTGCTGAGGTGGAGGGAGGAGGAGGGAGAGAGAGGCGAGACAGGGATTGACACAGAGAGGTTAGCTGGCTGAGAGTGGAGGGATGGTGAGCTCAGACTGGCTGAGAGTGGAGGGATAGGGGGCTCAGACTGACTGAGAGTGGAGGGATGGTGGGCTCGGACTGGCTGAGAGTGGAGAGATGGTGGGCTCGGACCGGCTGAGAGTGGAGGGATGGTGAGCTCGGACCGGCTGAGAATTGAGGGATGGTGGGCTCGGACCAACTGAGAGTGGAGGGATGGTGGGCTCAGACTGACTGAGAGTGGAGGGATGGTGGGCTCGGACTGGCTGAGAGTGGAGGGATGGTGGGCTCAGACTGACTGAGAATGGAGGGATGGTGGGCTCAGACTGGCTGAGAGTGGAGGGATGGTGGGCTCAGACTGGCTGAGAGTGGAGGGATGGTAGGCTCAGACTGACTGAGAATGGAGAGATGGTAGGCTCAGGCTGGCTGAGAGTGGAGGGATGGTCAGTTCGGACTGGCTGAGAATGGAGGGATGGTGGGCTCAGACCGGCTGAGAATTGAAGGATGGTGGGCTCAGACCGGCTGAGAATTGAAGGATGGTGGGCTCAGACTGGCTGAGAGTGGAGGGATGGTGGGCTCGGACTGGCTGAGAGTGGAGGGATGGTGGGCTCGGACTGGCTGAGAGTGGAGGGATGGTGGGCTCAGACTGACTGAGAGTGGAGGGATGGTGGGCTCAGACTGGCTGAGAATAGAGTGATGGTGGACTCTGACTGGCTGAGAGTGGAGGGATGGTCAGCTCAGACTGGCTGAGAATGGCGGGATGGTGGGCTCAGACCGGCTGAGAATTGAAGGATGGTGGGCTCAGACCGACTGAGAATGGAGGGATGGTGGGCTCAGACTGGCTGAGAGTGGAGGGATGGTGGGCTCAGACTGACTGAGAATGGAAGGATGGTGGGCTCAGATTGGCTGAGAGTGGAGGGATGGTGGGCTCAGACTGACTGAGAATGGAGGGATGGTGGGCTCAGACTGGCTGAGAGTGGAGGGATGGTAGGCTCAGACTGACTGAGAATGGAGAGATGGTAGGCTCAGGCTGGCTGAGAGTGGAGGGATGGTCAGTTCGGACTGGCTGAGAATGGAGGGATGGTGGGCTCAGACCGGCTGAGAATTGAAGGATGGTGCGCTCAGACCGACTGAGAATGGAGGGATGGTGGGCTCAGACCGGCTGAGAGTGGAGGGATGGTGGGCTCGGACTGGCTGAGAGTGGAGGGATGGTGGGCTCAGACTGGCTGAGAGTGGAGGGATGGTGGGCTCAGACTGACTGAGAGTGGAGGGATGGTGGGCTCAGACTGGCTGAGAGTGGAGGGATGGTGGACTCTGACTGGCTGAGAGTGGAGGGATGGTCAGCTCAGACTGGCTGAGAATGGAGGGATGGTGGGCTCAGACCGGCTGAGAATTGAAGGATGGTGGGCTCAGACTGGCTGAGAGTGGAGGGATGGTGGGCTCTGACTGGCTGAGAGTGGAGGGATGGTGGGCTCGGACTGGCTGAGAGTGGAGGGATGGTGGGCTCGGACTGACTGAGAATGGAGGGATGGTGGGCTCGGACTGACTGAGAATGGAGGGATGGTGGGCTCAGACTGGCTGAGAGTGGAGGGATGGTGGGCTCGGACTGACTGAGAATGGAGGGATGGTGGGCTCTGACTGGCTGAGAGTGGAGGGATGGTGGGCTCGGACTGGCTGAGAGTGGAGGGATGGTGGGCTCTGACTGGCTGAGAGTGGAGGGATGGTGGGCTCGGACTGGCTGAGAGTGGAGGGATGGTGGGCTCGGACTGACTGAGAATGGAGGGATGGTGGGCTCGGACTGACTGAGAATGGAGGGATGGTGGGCTCAGACTGGCTGAGAGTGGAGGGATGGTGGGCTCGGACTGACTGAGAATGGAGGGATGGTGGGCTCAGACTGGCTGAGAGTCGAGGGATGGTGGGCTCAGACTGGCTGAGAGTCGAGGGATGGTGGGCTCAGACTGACTGAGAGTGGAGGGATGGTGGGCTCCGACTGGCTGAGAGTGGAGGGATGGTGGGCTCAGACTGGCTGAGAGTGGAGGGATGGTGGGCTCAGACTGGCTGAGAGTGGAGGGATGGTGGGCTTAGACTGACTATGACAGAACGCAGGTTTCTGCTAGGCGGAATGTCGTTAAGAATCCAACAATGATTTGATATTTAAAATAAATAGCTGACAAGCCTCTTGAGTTGATGTTTCGGTCAGGATCAGTTAGGATTGTCCACATTCTGTAAGTAAGGGATAACATATTGCACAGTGCAGGCAGAGATGGTACACAACTACTATGTTGTTCTAGGAATCTAAATGGTGATTTAATATTCTGAGTACTGAACAGTCTAATAGCCAGTCCGTACATCCATATATTTATTCATACTACATCCCTTTTAACAGCCCACTTCAACTCCCTAACAATGTGACTTGCATGTGAGGTGCAGTGCAGGAGAAATGCAGCCTTTCCTTTCCTCCTTTGAGGACAGCTGGTGGAGAGAAAGAGAACGAGGGAGGGAGAGAGAGGAGAGGAGGGAGAGGAGTCTGACAAACAGGTGAGAGCCAGAGGAGACTGATAAACAGGCAGAAAGCCAGAGGAGACTGACAAACAGGCAGAGAGCAAGTGGAGACTGACAAACAGGCAGAGAGCCAGAGGAGACTGACAAACAGGCAGAGAGCAAGTGGAGACTGACAAACAGGCAGAGAGCAAGTGGAGACTGACAAACAGGCAGAGAGCCAGAGGAGACTGACAAACAGGCAAAGGGCCAGAGGAGACTGACAAACAGGCAGAGAGCCAGAGGAGACTGACAAACAGGCAGAGAGCCAGAGGAGACTGACAAACAGACAGAAAGCCAGAGGAGACTGACAAACAGGCAGAGAGCCAGAGGAGACTGACAAACAGGCAGAGAGCCAGAGGAGACTGACAAACAGGCAGAAAGCCAGAGGAGACCTTTCTTTCTCTTTCCGCTCAAACCATTTTGTGGTCCAGGTGACTCTCTGAGTACGGGAGGACATGGAGGAGGGAGAGAGGAAAGAAAGACAGAAGTGGCGTGTGTGTTTGTTTCTTTGAAATGGAGAGAATGGGGAAATAGCAAGGAAGCAAGAAAATTAGAAAGAGAAAGAAAAAAGCAGGACAATGGAAGAGAAAGAGAGCAGCAGAGAGAAAGAAAGAGTAGAGGAGATTGACAGAGAGAGACTGTGTCAGAACATGAGGAGACTGCCAGAGAGAGACTGTATCAGAACATGAGGAGACTGCCAGAGAGAGACTGTATCAGAACATGAGGAGACTGAGAGAGACTGTATCAGAACACGAGGACACTGAGAGAGACTGTATCAGAACATGAGGAGACTGCCAGGGAGAGACTGTATCAGAAATTGAGAGATGCAGTATGAGAATGCTGCATACTGGCACTGCTGTAGGACAGTCTGTTGTCAGATACTGTCAATATGACATGGCTTTAATGTGGAAATAACAGGAACTGAAGCCCATTGAGCCTTACATCAGTCCCCAGCAGGAGACCGACAGACAAAGGGACAGAGAGACAGCTGGGCAGACAGCAGACAGACAGCATCCCTTCACTGCTCTGATGCAGCTACCCCAGTGTACCGAGGCCCAGTTATTCATGCTAAACAGCAAACGACACTGAATGCATGCACCACCACAGCACAAGCACAGCTAGCTGAGCTTTGACTTACCTCCATGCATCATCCATTCACCACTTCTCATCCTCACTACTTACTTTCTTACTTCAGCCCGTTGCTCCCCAGGGAGTCCATTGACGACTCCTCTCCATCACACGCTGTTCTCTATTCTCACTCTTTTATCAAAACATATTATAATAATGTTGTAATAATGTTGTAATAATACTATTGTCCGGGATGTTGTAGCCAAGCTTGCATAACCTGGATGGTATAAGCAATATTATGTTGAATATCAAGATAGAATCATATGACAAAGTGAGTGGGAGTGTTGGTGTGAAACACTCCATTTTTTGATGGAATATTTGGGCTCATTATCGAGTGACACTAAAAGTGCTGCTGACAACTGGTTAATGGGAGTGAAATATTCACAAACATTGGTTAAGCAGGACCATAGTGTGGTTTAACCTTATTGTTGTTAAGATGGACTTTAATGTGGTTTAGAATGACTTTAATGTGGTTTAGAAGGACTTTAAAATGGGCGAGGTAGAACCACTGTATAACTTTGTGGAAAGTTGGTGCCTTTGAGAGACTGGATTTGTGGAAACAAGGTTTGATGTAAACACCCTTCCATCCAAATCCTTAGGTCTTTAAAGGGAGCTGATGGGAGAGGAAGAAAGAGAGAGAAAAAAATTATAAAAAGGAAGAGAGGAACACAGAGAGAGAGAGAAATGGTGAGTGACAGACAGAGAGAGAGAAAGGGAGAGTAAGCGAGATAGACAGTGTGGCAGAAAGAGAGAAAGGGGGATGAAGAGAGATATAAAGACACATCTATCAGCTAGATAAATCTAGCATCACCAGGCCTGTGTGGGCTGTAGTGCTGGTCACTGCCAGTGCTGCTGTTGAGGTCTGGTAAACACTGACCCGCTGAGAGCTAATCCAGCTTGTCTCGTCTCCCGCCGGCCCTGCTTTCATCCTCGCTCAGCTGGGCCCAATGTTGGCCAGGACACGGATGTAGCAAGGCCCCAGATTGGTCATCACACCCCCATAGGATCCCCCAAAAGAACCCCTGATAGACCACATACACACCAGCCCATCCATAGATCCACAGCCCAGCCCATAGGCCTATAGACAGCCTTGGACAGCTTTAGACAGCCATGGACAGATGCAGAAATGCATAGATCGGAAGATACAGGTAGATAGATAAAGGATTTTGTATGTGATTGATAGAACAGTGGTGGTGTTCGATGCTGTGTTGTCCAATTATCCTCAGTGTGATTGTGTGTTGCTGACAGTGACCTGAACATTGAGGCTGAGGCGAGTTGGGTTGAAAACCACCGTGGTGTGTGTCCTGTCACACTGCTTTGTGTATCTGCTTGAATGTGTGTGGCTGTCCATGCTTGCTGAGAGTTGTTTTGCACAGTGTGTTCAATAGTAGTGTGCTTTTCACCTCATCACACACACTGTCACACTGTGTGTGGGTCCGTCTGTGTTTGTGGCAGAACAACCAGAGTCTATGACCAGTGTCTGGTCTCCATGTGGTCCTCTGGGATAATACTGCATGGACAGCAGCTGTCAATAGCTATTCACCCAGTAGAAAGTGCTTTATCTGCTCAGTAAATTACATAGTGCGGCGTGGGCCGCGGTTCAAGACAAACCGACCCCGCTCTTGTTGGGAGAAACAATAGAACAATGACTGCAATCAGCTATTCCAACAGCCATCTGTGTCGCAGCCGACTACAAAATACATTTCCATTACTCCCGGGCTGTGCGCTATTAGCCCACTGTGCCAATGACTCCAAAGTGAGTTGGAGAGGTTATTGAAACACACACATTAGTTTCTCCAACCTCTCTCTGTCTGAAAAGCGATGGCTTTTTCAGCATTTTTGGTTTGTGTTCTCAGTGTGGGTGGGTGTGTTTACAAACAAGTGAATGAAAGGAGGTGGTGGTTTGATAACTAGCTCAATGATGACTGTCTATTGTTGTGTGACATCACACAGCATGGTGACAAAGTGTTACAGTATTTAGTATCATTTTCGTGTTATCGCACCAGTACCAGACCTGGGCTCAAATACTTGAAAAATATTTTGAGCGTTAGCCTGGAGTGCCAGATGGGTGTGGTTGTGGGACTTTTGTATTGATTTATTGAGCAAGGCAAGCCCAAACAGACACAGATCAAGTATTTGAATCTATTTTTAGGGTATTTGAAACCCAGGTCTGACCAGTACCATTGATCAAACAAAATGTTTATTTCCTTGACTATACCTTCCCTCACGGCTTCTCAAAACATTCACGGGAGCAATATGAGAAGCTGTCCACCATGCACAAGAACATGCAGAAGCTATACGAGAGCCTGGGCAGCTACTACGCCTTCGACCCCCACGTCCTCTGCGTCGAGGACTTCTTCGGTGACCTGGCCTCCTTCCGTACCCTCTTCGTGGTGAGTACAGCAAATATAGAGTACACCTGGGTTTCCCAAACTTTTTGGGCCTGAACATAAAAAGTTATGTTCACTTTTTAAAATGGGGTAATGACAGTCTATTACAAATCAGTCTGACAGTACTTTTGACAGTATTTCAATCTGAAAGAAGTATGGGTTGAAGTGACTGAAATTCATCAGGAGAAGGTATTGGGAAGTTCATCAGGCTATAATTTTGTATGATCTTCTTTCCCCAAGTCTGATTTAGTGCCTGGTCTTGTCCACTCTGTTCTAATGAGTCATGCGTGGCCTGTGGACATTGTAGAAGGAAACAAAAGACACATACATGTTCCTGAGAGTCTTATATTTCAATGATGGGGTCATAATATGTTGTAGCTTAATCCATTCGAAAGATAGAGACACATTTGAAGAAGCTATCTTACCTGATTGGTCATGACACACACACACGCACACACACTTGGAACCAGAGCTCTAAAGTGTGACCAAATAATTTGTTATGTGACCTGTTTTATCATCTTGGGAGCACCATGCAACAAAAAAAATCACCCAAATAATAATTGTTGTAATGATTAGACTTCGCTGTACAATTGTTCCAAAGAGCCCTAGAGAAAATGCTCTCAGTCTAGAAAATGTCTTATTCATGTCATTATTGGAGGGTCAGCACAGTGCACAAACAAGGCAGAGAGAGAGGGTGAGGAGTTGGCATCCCACAATGGGACCACTGGGTACCGGGTCTATGGTGCACACATTTTGCACCTCTCAAAATGTAGTCCTACTGCTAATAAATGTAACAAAGCACGCTAGTTTGGCTAGCTAGATAGCTACTGTAATGAATAGCTAGATGCAGTTGAACATGGAAATGCGCCATTCTTCTGATTGAAGGTCCAGGCGCCGCTTGTAATAGACTTGCGCGCCTTTTGTCTCTGACTTTTCAGCGACACAGCCAACTTTCAACTACTACTGCGATCATTTCAATAAATCAATAACTAGCAATAAGTAGTTCAAAAAGAGGTAGCTAACCTTTGGCTGGCTGTCATGTTCTAGTAAATTAGTTCATGATACATTTTTCAACAGTGATTATTACCCAACAAAGTAGGCAGGTTATAGCCACCAATTTAGCTCCCAACAGTGCATGCATCCATTGCATGATCAATGTTGCAAATGTGAAGCGCAGGCCATTGATCATATAGGCCTATGTGGATGCTCAAGAAATATTTTTATTTGTATTTCTAGTATCGGATACCTATATGAATAGGCAGGTCCATCTTAATTCTGGTATTAGGCAATGGGCGATCAATTTCATCCAAAATATTAATCCTTTCCCCGGTTATTTCTATTGCCTCTGCTATATGCTGGTTCCCTTACTAACGTCAAAGTCCATTGTTTCCAATGATGTGTATTCATGGGGGGAAAGGGAAGCCAGGCTTCCCCATAAAATGTACCAAGAAAAGAAAAAGAAACATAAGAAATAATGGATCTTTCGTCATTGTGTTTCATAATTTTCCTTAAATTCGCAAGGCTGAATGTATCTCACAGGAGAAAGCATCCGAGCAAGCGAAACAGCGCCCTGCACAGTGTCTCTGTATGTGTAGGCATTCTATCTGATGTGTCTGGTCCAAAAGAGTATGACATTGTCGCCACCCGTAGCATTGAATGCAAGGAAAGCCAGCGAGCATTTGCCCTCCCTTGATTAAAAAAGTATAAAATAATAGCCAATCAGCATTGAGCTAAACTGAGTGAGCTCAAATATAAATGGTCCTGGCGCACCCAAAAAAAGTGTATGACAGTTTGGATTTGGTGTCACTCCTATCAAATCGCATCGAGAGCATACGTCATTGACAGAAACAACTTGAATTGTTGCATCTCGTTGTTGTTGTCCAGTGGCTAGCTAGCTTTGCGACTTGCGGTAACTCTATGTGGTTCTAAGCGGTACCGGAGTGCCAAGTCTAGGACAAAAAGTATTCTCAACAGTTTTTACCTCCAAGCCATAAGACTCCTGAACAGGTAATCAAATGGCTACCCGGACTAGTAGCATTGTGTGTCCCCCCCCAACCCCTCTTTTTACGCTGCTGCTACTCTCTGTTTATCATATATGCATAGTCACTTTAACTATACATTCATGTACATACTACCTCAATCAGCCCGACTAACCAGTGCCTGTATGTAGCCTCGCTACTGTATATAGCCTCGCTACTGTCTTTTTACTGTTTTATTTTTTTACTCACCTGTTGTTCACCAAATACCTTTTTTGCACTGTTGGTTAGAGCCTGTAAGTAAGCATTTCACTGTAAGGTCTACACCTGTTGTATTCGGCGCACGTGACAAAAAAACATTGATTTGATTTGAAATCAATAATTGTTTAGTGATTTGAAAATGATCTTGCTTGACCATGCTGTAGGTCATGTGACCAATGTCCCCTATACTTTTTTAGGCACTGAGCAAATTTCAGGTCTGCTGAGCATAAACTTGAACATTTGTAACATTCTGTACAACTTCCAGCAGCAGCAAGTCGGCAGCTGTGGCTATTTGATCAGAATTTAGGCCTACCAGAGTGTCTAAAATAAAAAGAATATGGAGAAAATGCATTCCATTTCTGAAATTCTGCCTACGGTAGCAACCAATGTGTGGTGTTCAATGTACTGTAGGCCTACATTCTATGAGATTTAAAAAAAAAAAAACATGCAGGGCTTGACATTAACCTGTTTATCCACTTGTCCTTCAGACAAGAAGGTGACTGAAAATGTAGTTGTGTTGTTTGATGCAAGCAACCACTTTACAAAATAAAATGCATTATTTTTCTGGCTACTTAGCTTATTCAAGCCTGTCTCAAAATACAACACTGCCCCTTTAAGACAAAAAAATGTCTTTACCTGACTCGCTTTTCAAAGAAAATGTACACGTTTTGTGCTCTTGTAGGAAGCAATCAATCCCCTATTGCTAACAACAAATTATCTATAACTGGGCTAATAAATCACTAACTAGCAAAGGATATGAACAAAATGTGCACAGGTAGCTACATGCAGCTCTCGCTTTGATCTCAAAACAAGTGTCTCTGCTCACAACTGTAAACACAGTCCAGTTCAAAGTAATCCATAAATGGCAATGGTCTATTTGCATATACAGTGCATTCGGAAAGTATTCAAACCCCTCGACTTTTTCCACATTTCGTTACGTTACAGCCTGATTCTAAAATAGATTTTTTGCAAATGTATAAAAAAAATGCAAAACTGAAATATCACTTTTACATAAGTATTCAGACCCTGTTGAAGCACCTTTGGCAGTGATTACAGCCTTGAATCTTCTTGGGTAAGACACTACAAACTTGGCACATCTGTATTTGGGGAGTTTCTCCCATTCTTCTCTGCAGATCCTCTCAAGCTCTGTCAGGTTGGATGGGGACCATCGCTTCACAGCTATTTTCAGGTCTCTCCAGAGATGTTCGATTGGGTTCAAGTCTGGGCTCTGTCTAGGCCACTGAAGGACATTCAGAAACTTGTCCCGAAGCCACCCCTGCATTTTCTTGCTTGTGTGCTTAGCGTCGGTGTCCTGTTGGAAGGTGAACCTTCGCCCCAGTCTGAGGTCCTGAGCACTCTGGAGCAGGATTTCATCAAGGATCACTCTGTACTTTGCTCCGTTCATCTTTCCCTCAATCCTGACTAGTCTCCCATCCCTACAGCATTATGCCGCCACCACCATGCTTCACTGTAGGGGTGGTGCCAGGTTTCCTCCAGACGTGACACTTGGCATTCAGGCCAAGGAGTTCAATCTTGGTTTCATCAGACCAGAGAATCTTGTTTCTTATGGTCTGAGAGTCTGTAGGTGCCTTTTGGCAAACTCCAAGCGGGCTGTTATGTGCCTTTTACTGAGGAGTGGCTTTCGTCTGACCACTCTACCATAAAGGCCTGATTGGTGGAGTGCTGCAGAGATGATTGTCCTTCTGGAAGGTTTGCCCATCTCCACAGAGGAACTCTGGAGCTCTGTTAGAGTGACCGTTGGGTTTTTAGTCACCTCCCTGACCAAGGCTCTTCTCCCCCGATTGCTCTGTTTGACCTTCTGATAGGCTGATTGGCATCATTTGAGTCAATTGGAGGTGTACCTGTGGATGTATTTCAAGGCCTTCCTTCAAATTCAGTGAGTCTTTGCATGACATCATGGGAAAATCAAAAGATATCAGCCAAGACCTCAGAAAAAGGATTGTAGACCTCCACAAGTCTGGTTCACCCTTTCGAGCAATTTCCAATCACCTGAAGATACCACGTTCATCTGTACAAACGATAGTACGCAAGTATAAACACCATGGACCCACCCAGCCGTCATACCGCTCAAGAAGGAGATGCTTTCTGTCTCCTAGAGATGAACGTACTTTGGTGCGAAAAGTGCAAATCAATCCCAGAACAACAGCAAAGGACCTTGTGAAGATGCTGGATGAAACAGGTACAAAAGTATCTATATCCACAGTAAAATGAATCCTATATCGACCGCTCAGCAAGGAAGAAGCCACTGCTCCAAAACCACCATAAAAAAAGCCAGACTACGTTTTGCAACTGCACATGGGGACAAAGATCGTACTTTTTGGAGAAATGTCCTCTAGTCTGATGAAACAAAATTAGAACTGTTTGGCCATAATGACCATCGTTATGTTTGGAGGAAAAAAGGTGAGGCTTGCAAGCCGAAAAACACCATCCCAGTCGTGAAGCATGGGGGTGGCAGCATCATGTTGTGGGGGTGCTTTGCTGCAGGAGGAACTGGTGCACTTCACAAAATAGATGGCATCATGAGGTAGGAAATTTATGTGGATATATTGAAGCAACATCTCATGACATCAGTCAGGAAGCTAAAGCTTGGTCGCAAATGGGTCTTACAAATGGACAATGACCCCAATCTTACTTCCAAAGTTGTGGCAAAATGGCTCAAGGACAACAAAGACAAGGTATTGGAGTGGCCATCACAAAGCCCTGACCTCAATCCTATAGAAAATTGTGGGCAGAACTGAAAAGGCGTGTGCGAGCAAGGAGGCCTACAAACCTGACTCCATTACACCAGCTTTGTCACGAGGAATGGGCCAAAATTTCTCCCAACTTGTGGAAGGCTACCCGAAACGTTTGACCCAAGTTAAACAATTTAAAGGCAATCATACCAAGTACTAATTGAGTGTATGTAAAATTCTGACCCACTGGGAATGTGATGAAAGATATAAAAGCTGAAATAAATAATTCTCTACTATTATTCTGACATTTCACATTATTCAAACAAAGTGGTGATCCTAACTGACCTAAGACAGGGAATTTTTACTAGGATTAAATGTCAGGAATTGTGAAAAACTGAGTTTAAATGTGTTTGGCTAAGGTGTATGTAAACTTCCGACTTCAACTGTACCTCCAACAGCCCGAGACTAATAAAAAAAAGTAGGAACATAATGCTTTATCGTTGGGTTTAAAAAAAAAAATTTGGCGATCGACTAGGAATGCCTTGGAGATCGACCAGCCGATTGCGATCGACCGGTTGGTGACCACTACTCTAGTGAAGTTCAATATCGTGCTTCTCTCTGTGGCCTGATATTTCTCCTGTGCGGCAGTCCCAGGAGAGTAGCGCGGCAACCTTGTGGCTACTGCACTCCCGCGCATGTGCACAGCTTAGCCGTATAATCAACAAATGCCATTACAGGATTGCATATTAGTTTCCATGGCACAAAATGTGCTTCAAAAGTAGCTAGAATTCATATAGACCCAATATAGGCTGTATCTCAATCCATTTAGAAATAATACTATTTTCTGGTGTTCCTACATTTTGTTGTTCTCCTAACTTTAAGTTGGGAGCACCAGTGTTACCAATGAAAATGTTTAATTTACAGCTCTGCTGTTGAGTCACCTTTATGTGATGCTGAGGTACGTTAGTGCCCATTGACTTCAATAAGACGTAGTCGTACTGTACTTCAACTCAAGGACAAGACTCATGAGGTAACGGCAGCATCAAGTCTATTCCTTGAGAGAGAGCACAGGAAGCACATGTCAAGTCTCTCTGTTCCTTAAGAGAGCGCACAGGAAGCACATGTCAAGTCTCTCTATTCCTTGAGAGAGAGCACAGGTAAATGCTGCACTGAAGAAATATGTAAAAAATACCAACAGCAGTGGAGGAAAGCTTCACTCAATTCTTTCATACTTCTATCTCAAGCCATTAAATCCTTGGCTCATGCATTTGACTATCTCAGAACTAAGAAAGTTGGTCCCGTTTTAAGACTAGGCGGTGAATTAACTTATTTCATCCGGAGTTGACAAATAAATGTACCTGACAGACCTGGGAGCCTGATGACAGAGAGGTGGTCTTATAGGACAGATTAAAGCATACATGAACTGTAGGTGCTTCCCAAATGACACCCTATGCAGTTCATAGTGCACTACTTTTGACCAGGGAACCATTTGGTACGCAGCCTGTGCCTGAGAATGGAATGTATCACGGAAGCGTGTAAGTTCCACACTGATAAAAGAGACTTTGGAAGCTTCTTATCCCCTTTAAATGTACACGGAAAGAAAGACAGTACCTCGCCTTCGGTGCTTCAAAGAGTCAAGCAGGTCTTAAGCAGGTAGAGGGGTGGGGTAAGTCTGTTGAGGTCTAGACTTATTGAAACGCTGAAGAGCTTGGAACCGTGGAGCCTGGCACTTCCTATTCTATTCTAAACATTATTTCTGCATAAGTGTAATAGATGTACAGTGAGGGAAAAAAGTATTTGATCCCCCTGCTCATTTTGTACGTTTGCCCAATGACAAAGGAATGATCAGTCTATCATTTTAATGGTAGGTTTATTTGAACAGTGAGAGACAGAATAACAACAAAAAAATCCAGAAAAACGCATGTGATTTTTTTATAAAATTTTATAAATTGATTTGCATTTTAATGAGGGGAAATAAGTATTTGACCCCTCTGCAAAACATGACTTAGTACTTGGTGGCAAAACCCTTGGCAATCACAGAGGTCAGATGTTTCTTGTAGTTGGCCACCAGGTTTGCACACATCTCAGGAGGGATTTTGCCCCACTCCTCTTTGCAGATCTTCTCCAAGTCATTAAGGTTTCGAGGCTGACGTTTGGCAACTCGAAGCTTCAGCTCCCTCCACAGATTTTCTATGGGATTAAGGTCAGGAGACTGGCTAGGCCACTCCAGGACCTTAATGTGCTTCTTCTTAAGCCACTCCTTTGTTGCCTTGGCCGTGTGTTTTGGGTCATTGTCATGCTGGAATACCCATCCACGACCCATTTTCAATGCCCTGGCTGAGGGAAGGAGGTTCTCACCCAAGATTTGACGGTACATGGCCCCGTCCATCGTTCCTTTGATGCGGTGAAGTTGTCCTGTCTCCTTAGCAGAAAAACACCCCCAAAGCATATTGTTTCCACCTCCATGTTTGATGGTGGGGATGGTGTTCTTGGGGTCATAGGCAGCATTCCTCCTCCTCCAAACATGGCGAGTTGAGTTGATGCCAAAGAGCTCAATTTTGGTCTCATCTGACCACAACACTTTCACCCAGTTGTCCTCTGAATCATTCAGATGTTCATTGGCAAACTTCAGACTGCATGTATATGTGCTTTCTTGAGCAGGGGGACCTTGCGGGCGCTGCAGGATTTCAGTCCTTCACGGTGTAGTGTATTACCAATTGTTTTCTTGGTGACTATGGTCCCAGCTGCCTTGAGATCATTGACAAGATCCTCCCGTGTAGTTCTTCTGGGCTGATTCCTCACCGTTCTCATGATCATTGCAACTCCACGAGGTGAGATCTTGCATGGAGCCCCAGGCTGAGGGAGATTGACAATTCTTTTGTGTTTCTTCAATTTGCGAAAAATCGCGGCAACTGTTGTCACCTTCTCACCAAGCTGCTTGGCGATGGTCTTGTAGCCCATTCCAGCCTTGTGTAGGTCTACAATCTTGTCCCTGACATCCTTGGAGAGCTCTTTGGTCTTGGCCATGGTGGAGAGTTTGGAATCTGATTGTGATTGATTGCTTCTGTGGACAGGTGTCTTTTATACAGGTAACAAACTGAGATTAGGAGCACTCCCTTTAAGAGTGTGCTCCTAATCTCAGCTCGTTACCTGTATAAAAGACACCTTGGAGCCAGAAATCTTTCTGATTGAAAGGGGATCATACTTATTTCCCTCATTAAAATGCAAATAAATGTATAACATTTTTCACATAACTTTTTCTGGATTTTTTTGTTGTTATTCTGTCTCTCACTGTTCAAATAAACCTACCATTAAAATTATAGACTGATCATTTCTTTGTCAGTGGGCAAACGTACAAAATCAGCAGGGGATCAAATACTTTTTTCCCTCACTGTACCTCCCACCGTTTTCAAGGAGCTAGTTAGTAGTATTCGGGTTTCTCTGAATACAATGACTAATAATTATATTGTGGCAATATGGTTTTACCACCTTAATCAAATTAATACACTATATATACAAAAGTATGTGGACACCCCTTCAAATGAGTGGATTCGGCTATTTCAGCCACATCCGTTGCTGACAGGTGTATAAAATCGAGCACACAGCAATGCAATCTCCATAGACAAACATTGGTAGTAGAATGGCTGCAACACTGCCGAGTTCAAAACTGCCTCTGGAAGCAACGTCAGCACAAGAATTGTTCATCGGGAGTTTCATGATATGGGTTTCCATGGCAGAGAAGTCGTACACTAGCCTAAGATCACCATGCGCAATGCCAAGCGTTGGCTGGAGTGGAGTAAAGCTCGCAGCCATTGGACTTGGAGGATGCCAGGTGAACGCTACCTACCCGAATGCATAGAGCCAAGTTTGGTGGAGGAGGAATAATGGTCTGGGGCTGTTTTTCATGGTTTGGGCTAGGCCTCTTAGTTCCAGTTTGGTGAAGGCCCTTTCCTGTTTCAGCATGACAATGCCCCCGTGCACAAAGCCAGGTCCATACAGAAAATGGTTTGTCAAGATCGGTGAGGAAAAACTTGACTGTCCTGCACAGAACCCTGACCTCAACCCCATTGAAAACCTTTGGGATGAATTGGAACTCTGACTGCGAGCCAGGCCTAATCGCCCCACATCAGTGCCGACCTCACTAATGCTCTTGTGGCTGAATGGAAGCAAGTCCCCTCAGCAATGTTCCAATATCTATTGGAAAGACTTCCATTAGATATTGAGTGGAGGCTGTTATAGCAGCAGAGGAGGGACCAACTCCATATTAATGCCCATGATTTTGGATTGAGAGGCGGGTTTATAGGACAGATTAAAGCATACATACATAGACCAGCATGTGTCCACATACTTTTGTAGGCCATGTAGTGTATATATGTTTTCTTCGAAAATGAACAATACTTTATTTTATTTTGTGTTCCCAGAAATGGTTGTTCCAGGAAAGGTATTCAAAGTCATGTACAGTAGGACCTTATTGAGACAAATTACTTATAATGACCCAATTATAAACTAAATCATGTGCGTGAGTATGACTACATTTCCTGTAACTATCTTTTTTTGAGAACACTCAAAAATCATTTATTGTTCATTTCCGAAGAACACAGAAACTGCTTGCTTTGGATATATTTAGATTATCAAGGGAGTAAAACTAAACCATGATCAGTTGACATCAGTATATAAACACAAAACCTCAAGGAAAATATCCAGGAAAGTAGTACAGAGCAAATGATACAACAGTAACACTTTTCCAGTTTATTCAAAAACACAGATATGACATTTATTGGAATGAATGTGAGGTGAGTCTAAAATAAAATGTCAGAAAACACATTCATCATAAAAATTAAAAGCCCAGAATGCTCAAGAGGGATATTTGTGGACCAAGACAAACTCAAACGGTGAAGAACAAAACAAAGACCCTACCCGGGAAGAAATCTCTTAAACATATATTTAACTATTTTCTCCCTCAGTCTCTCCCTCTCCTCCCGGTGCCCCCCAAAATGTAATGTGTCAGGATGATGACATGATGTCCAGAAAATACGCTCAAAGTCTTCCAAACCTATTAGTGTGAATGGCAAGGTCTTCTTGTCTAAGTCTCTTCTCTCGCTGTTCTCGCTTCTCTCTCTCTCTCTCTCTCTCTCTCTCTCTCTCTCTCTCTCTCTCTCTCTCTCTCTCTCTCTCTCCCCACCCCTCCTTCCCATATGTATAACTAACTTTCATTCTCGTGATCAAAGAGTACCAGCGTTCGACACGGCGCTCCCCCAAGGATTCGCTGTTGCATAGCCTCTAAAAGGAGACGTCCGCTAATAAATTAATGATTCTCTCAAGCAAATAGCTCTTTATGAATAAGTTATTACTGATTTAGACTTCAATGCCAAGGAGTAGGAGAGGTCTGGGAAAGTGGGGGGTTGAGTTGAGGGTTGGGATAGAGAGTGAGGGTGTTGTTAGTGTATTAAATAAACAATCCTTCGATGACCAGCGACTGCAATATTCCTGTTATTCCCACTGGTTTTCCTTTCTTGCCGGGAGACCCGTTTAACAGTTGCTTCAATGCTTCTAACTTTCAGGAATGTTTGGTGATTGATGCATTCATTCTGGCTGTTGTTTGTTTTTCTGCCTGTAAAACTGAAAGAATGTAGACTTTTCCTCTGCAGCTATAGATGCTAGCTAAACAGCCCTTCCCCTTTGCACCATGCTAAGCTTGGCTAGCCAGTAGCAGCCTAGCGGGATATTGTGAATCTGTCTTGGGAGGGTATTTATCCTTTGGCTACGCTAACGGTACGTTCCTTGCATCACCCATAACTTACCTTACAGCCACTGAGGGTATATATCATTCTGAACCAGTCATAGTGATACAGCAAATTAATATTGTTAAGGAAATTCATATTCACGGCAGATACCTAATTGAACTTTCCAATTGATTTTACGCTGACACCCATTCAACACAGCAAATGTTCATGGTATGGGCTTCGAGTCATTGAGGCTAAACATTTATTTGGCGGTATCACAGAGCGTTGTTTGGCCTTTGTAATACATTCATTACACACAGTGGAATCCCAGATAATAAAGACCTCGATTGGAATGCTACTTTCCTCTAAATTGCTTTGACTAAAAAGCCTCTGCTTAATTCAACGCCGACCAACATGAGGCATTTGAGTAAACGCAATGACTGACAGCCCTCATAGAGCTAACTACAACAGATAAGAGAATCCATTAGCCATGTTTTTTTTCTACTCTTGACGAGGCCATTAAAAATTATTTTATTTTGGCACATAAAGTCCATATATATAGAAATACCCTGACAATTTGATGATTTTAATGCAGCTGCCATATTTGGAGATGGAGTCGGAGTGAAATACAGTCAACCAGCTGTGTGTGTAATCCTGACTAGGAGCAGAGAGGAGGATCTGTGTATTAACAAGTTAGCAAAGCCTGGGCAGGTGGATGTTGAGCTAACAGTCTTAGTAACCAATAAAGCCAGACTAATGGGTGTGGGGTTGCAAGAAGGAGCATCATCACATAATCTTAGCGATCAAATTATGATGGCCAGTGTGTGTGTGTGCGTGTCATTGTGTTTGCGTGACGTTGTGTGTATGTGTGTGTGTGCATATGCATACAAGCGTGTGTGTGTATGTTTGCGTGACCGAGTGTGTGTGTGTCCGTCTTTTCAGGGCCATTGGCTCGATCTCAAAAGCATGCTATAGCCCTGACTCTGACAGTATGAAGAGTCATCATGATGATAATGGTGCTGGTAATATGATGCCTCTCCTCCCACTACTCTTTCTCTGTTACTGCTGCTTCCTCCTCGACAGCTGCTACAGTAATCCTCTAACACACACACACACACTAGGTTTATCCAATATATATTTGCATAGACACTGGCTCTCAGTGATTAAGTCACTGATATTCACACTGCAGGCATTATTCAACCTAAACTGGTCACCAGATTTCAATTTATTCAGGATAACCCTTCAATAAAGAAAACATATAGTATTGTGCCTCAAAGACTACCAAGTTAGTGTATTTGTACCTCATAAGTTCCTGACACAATTTCATTAGAAGCTGGCACATACAGCAACAGATGGCTGATAAACACTTAGGCAGCCCAAGGTTCTGTTGTGCTACAGTGATCATGTTAGTCAAATCTACAACATCTACTTGTTTGTGTTTATGTGTGTGTGTGTGTGTGTGTGTGTGTGTGTGTGTGTGTGTGTGTGTGTGTGTGTGTGTGTGTGTGTGTGTGTGTGAAATCAGTGGTGCAACAGAAAGGAGCAATTAAAATACCTCTGTTCCAATATCCACACTAGCATATACCACTTGGTATGAAGCAATGTATTGGACATGCATTCTATTTACGGACAAGCAAACAGTCTCTGGACTGGGCAAACGCATGTATAGGAGCAGAAGCTGATAGCGGGGAGCAGTAAACAATTCATGAATTATTGAATTGGATTGAATTGAAGAAGAACCTGAAAGGCCCATGCTCAGAAAATGGCTCTGAAATTCTCCAGCCAGGCGAGGAGGTCAGAGCTCTCATAAGTCTACATCTCCACAACACAGGGCAGAGAACAGAGAGAAGGCCTCAGTATCACTGGAGTGTACACACACTCACCACACACACACAAGCAGTCCCTCTTGTGCCGGTAGCAGCAGCGCCTATTACCATTGAGGACCATGGAGAGTGACAAAGTGTCGATGCAGAAAGTCAGCCATTTTGGGGATGGATGAGACCATTCTGGTAACTACGGCTGTAGTAATACAGTAGTCACCCCCTAAAAAGGGACTTAATGGCAATCTACATGAAGCAACTTCTTTATATGCATTTTCTACAGCAAGAGGATATCACTTAGTGCCTCGTTATCATTATGATCTTTTGGATAGTGAGAATTAAGAATACACAGCAGGTGCACATTTTTTGCTTAAGAAATTGCTCTCTGTTAAGAACTATTGCTCTTTGTTTCTTTTTGACAATTTTAATTGAGAACAATCACAATCAAGGTACTTAATTGATACCTAGAAAATATTTGATATGGAGATAAAAACGGCTGCATTAGAACTTTAAACTACCCACCTAGAGATCTTCAAATGAACACAGAGTTTTAAGTTAGTTTTTTTTTCTCTCTAAACTCTCTCTAAACACAATTACCCTCTTTCTCGCTATCTCTCTCTCTCCCTCTCTCCATCCCTCTATATCTCTCTCTATCTCCCCCTCTCTCTCTCAATTCAATTCAATTTTCAATTCAATTTAAGGTCTTTATTGGCATGGGAAACCTATGTTAACATTGCCAAAGCAAGTGAAGTAGATAATATACAAAAGTGAAATAAACAATAAAAATGAACAATAAACATTACACTCACAGAAGTTCCAAAAGAATAAAGACATTTCAAATGTCATATTATGTATATATATATACAGTGTTGTAACGATGTACAAATGGTTAAAGTACAAAGGGAAAATAAATAATAAATATGGGTTGTATTTACAATGGTGTTTGTTCTTCACTGGTTAACCTTGCTGCTGTGATGGCACACAGTGGCATTTCACCCAGTAGATATGGGAGTTTATCAAAATTGGGTTTGTTTTCAAATTCTTTGTGGATCTGTGTAATCTGAGGGAAATATGTGTCTCTAATATGGTCATACATTGGGCAGGAGGTTAGGAAGTGCATCTCAGTTTCCACCTCATTTTGTGGGCAATGTGCACATAGCCTGTCTTCTCTTGTGAGCCAGGTCCGCCTACGGCGGCCTTTCTCAATAGCAAGGCTATGCTCACTGAGTCTGTACATAGTCAAAGCTTTCCTTAAGTGTGGGTCAGTCACAGTGGTCAGGAATTGAGTACACAGCCACTGTGTACTCTCTGTTCAGGGCCAAATAGCATTCTAGTTTGCTCTGTTTTTTTTTGTAATCTTATATGTAATTAAGTAATTATCTTTTTGTTTTCTCATGATTTGGTTGGGTCTAATTGTGTTGCTGTCCTGGGGCTCTGTGGGGTGTGTTTGTGAACAGAGCCCCAGGACCAGCTTGCTTAGGGGACTTCTTCAGGTTAATCTCTGTAGGTGATGACCTTGTTATGGAAGGTTTGGGAATTGCTTCCTTTTAGGTGGTTGTAGAATTTAACGGCTCTTTTCTGGATTTTGATAATTAGCGGGTATCGGCCTAATTCTGCTCTGCATGCATTATTTGGTGTTCTACGTTGTACACAGAGGATATTTTTGCAGAACTCTGCATGCAGAGTCTCAATTTGGTGTTTGTCCTATTTTGTGAATTCTTGGTTGGTGAGTGGACCCCAGACCTCACAACTATAAAGGGCAATGGGTTCTATAACTGATTCAAATATTTTTTTGCCAGATCCTAATTGGTATGTCGAATTTTATGTTCCTTTTGATGGCATAGAATGCCCTTCTTGCCTTGACTCTCAGATCGTTCACAGCTTTGTGGAAGTTACCTGTGGCGCTGATGTTTAGGCCAAGGTGTCGTTTTTTGTGTGCTCTAGGGAAACGGTGTCTAGATGGACTTTGTATTTGTGGTCCTGGCGACTGGACCTTTTTTGGAACACCATTATTTTGTTCTTACTGAGATTTACTGTCAGGACCCAGGTCTGGCAGAATCTGTGCAGAAGATCTAGGTGCTGCTGTAGGTCATCCTTGGTTGGTGACAGAAGCACCAGATCATCAGCAAACAGTAGACATTTGACTTCAGATTCTAGTAGGGTGTGGCCGGGTGCTGCAGACTTTTCTTGTGCCCTCGCCAATTCGTTGATATGTATGTTGAAGAGGGTGGGGCTTAAGCTGTATCCCTGTCTCACCCCACGGCCCTGTGGAAGAAATGTGTGTGTTTTTTGCCTATTTGAGTTCTGGTAGTCATTAATAGTTGATTTCTAAGATTTGTATTTGATCATGTATATGTTTTTGCTGTTTGTTAATTGTTATAGAGTCAGTCAGATTGGAGAAGTTGTTTGGATGTATTATTATTCGTGTTGTTGTTTGTTTAGTGTTTTCCAATTTTCCCAGAAGTAGTTATCGTCTATGGAATCTTCAATTACACTGCGCTGATTTCTGACGTGCTGTTCCTTCTTTTTCCGTAGTGTATTTCTGTATTGTTTTAGTGATCCACCATAGTGAAGGCGTAGACTCTCTATGTTTTTGGTTGGACGGGTTTCTCAATTTCTTTCTTGCATTCTTCATCAAACCATTTTCTTTGGTTTTCTATTTGAGATTATATTTTTTTCTATTTTTAGATTTGATAGGGAAGCTGAGAGGTCAAATATACTGTTAAGATTTTCTACTGCCAAGTTTACACCTTCACTATTACAGTGGAACGTTTTGTCCAGGAAGTTCTCTCTCTGTCACTCTCCCTCTCTCTCTCTCCATTATTCCTTCTCCATATGTCTCTCTTTATCTTTGCCTTCGTGTGACTTTTTCTCCTCCTTCTCTTTCTCTGCCCCCTGCCCTCTCTCTCTCTCTCTCTCTCTCTCTCTCTCTCTCTCTCTCTCTCTCTCTCTCTCTCTCTCTCTGTCTCTCTGTCTCTCTGTCTGTCTGTCTGTCTGTCTGTCTCTCTGTCTCTCTGTCTCTCTCTCTCTCTCCTTCTCAATATGTCTCTTTATCTTTGCCTTCGTGTGACTTTTTCTCCTCCTTCTCTTTCTCTCCCCCTGCCCCCTCTCTCTCTCTGTCTCTCTCTCTCTCTGTCTCTCTCTCTGTCTGTCTGTCTCTCTGTCTCTCTCTCTCCTTCTCAATATGTCTCTCTTTATCTTTGCCTGTGTGTGACTTTTTCTCCTCCTTCTCTTTCTTTGCCCCCCGGCCCCTCTCTCTCTGTCTCTTCATCATTGTCATCTCACACGGAGTCAGTGACAGTGGGGGCTCTTGTCCTTGGACTTGGGAGCCAAGGCTCCACTTTTGACAGGCATGATGAGCTACTTGTTCCTTCCACACGATCCCCGTAATACCTGAGTCTTAGCCGGGGAAGGGATGTTTGTCTGTCAACGCTCATTATATCAGACCACAGAGAATGACAAGGGAGCAAGAAGGCACTCACACACACTTACAAGCAGACATGCACAAACACACACTGGCAAATCCACAAATGTCAGAACAGTCACATACATGCATGCACATTTGCACATGCACCCAGTCACGCACACTCACACACATTCCAGGAAGAGGTATGTCATGCCTGCGCCACATGCCCGGGGTGAGAGAACCTTTGCGGGCTCCAAAGCTCACGTGGTAGTGTCTTCTTCCCCCCTCTCTCTCCCCTGGTGTCAGAACAGCCCTGTGCAACAGGAGATCCCCCCACTGTTTTCTGTTTCCTCCTCAATCTCCTTTCTTTCCCTGACACCTTGGTGACATTTATGTCAGTGAAGAGGGCAGAGTGATATCTCTCTCCTTTCTCTTCTCTCTCTCTCTCTCTCTCTCTCTCTCTCTCTCTCTCTCTCTCTCTCTCTCTCTCTCTCCTGCATTGGGAGACTGGTTCACTGCAGTGCCACACTCTCTGTTCCCCACCATCTTTGTTGTGAAGACTGAAAAATACTTACGATACACTCCACACTGTGTACGTGCAATTTGCACTCTTAGGTCAACGACCTTAGTCAGGGATAAAAAGAAGACAACGGAGAAGCAATAAGAGTCTCAAGACAAGACACTATATGTAGTTACCTCCTGTAGTAGAACATGTGTCCTCATGCCTGTGTGTCTCTTCCCTCTACAGGAAGCAGTGAAGGACAACCACAAGAAGAGGGAGATGGAGGAGAAGATCAAGAGAGCCCGACTGGCCAAGGAGAAAGCGGAGCGCGAGAAGCAGGAGCGCCAGCAGAAGAAGAAGCAGCTGATTGACATGAACAAAGGTACGCCACTTCTGTCACTTCTAGAGACAGAGAGAGAGACAGACAGAGAGAGATTGAGAGTGTGTTAGAGAGCGACTGTGTGTGTGGAGGGGGGACTGTGTGTGTGTGTGTGCGCGCAAGTATGTGTGTGTTGAGGGGTGTGTAGTGTGTGTGAGGGTTGAAGCACTGAACTGTACCTCACATTGAGTCTAACTACAGGGGGTGGGAGAGGCATCTTTATCACTGAGAAGAAATCACATGCTTCGGATGTGTTTTATCCTGTCTCTATGTAATAGTGAACAACAGTGTGGTATAGCATCCATATGTTTTGTTCAAAATTCATATATGTATTATTGATATTGTTGTTATGATGATTGCTAATAATAGTAGTCATAGTAGTAGGCTAATAGTTACAGTACAATACTACAGTATTAGTCATTGTAGTACAGAAAAGTGTATTTTCAGATAGCTACGTAAAACTTGTATATTTGAACCAAGGTATAAGTAGTACTATTAGTAGTTATAGTAATCACCCTAGTAGTAGCAGTAGAAACAGTCACAGTTACATCAAAGCCTGGCAGTTCCTGTGTGAATCCCTATTATGTCATTGTGTTCGTCACTGTGGTGGCTGTTGGGTGTAGCTCAGCTCTGTGGGGTGACGAGCAGAGAGCTGGCCGCCTGCCGCCAGTGTCGTGGTGATGTAGGGATCTCAAGGCCCACTGGCTTTGTAGAGCAGACAGTTGATAGGACTGGCACATCACACAGAATCACACATACATTCATGAGGAGGCCCTTTTTTCACCAAACTAGTCACATGCTATTAAAACATTTAACAACCCTGGATGGCTAACATGGAGTTACAATTTTTATTCAGACTTTTTCAAACAGAAATGGAATAGAAATGAGAGGATAATCATTTTGAAATGTTCACAACCGTAAAACTTCAAGTGAGACGTATTATACTGTAGTTACAGGAAGTTTAAGAGAGATTTGTAGGAAGTTA
This sequence comes from Brachymystax lenok tsinlingensis, assembly GCA_030435695.1. Classification (NCBI taxonomy): domain Eukaryota; kingdom Metazoa; phylum Chordata; class Actinopteri; order Salmoniformes; family Salmonidae; genus Brachymystax; species Brachymystax lenok. The sequence continues at coordinate 19,328,277 of CM059789.1, forward strand.
TTTCCCCCAACTTCCTGGTTTCGATTTGGACTTGGATTGCTTTCTCTTTCCGACTCTGTCCCAGCCGGGTTGTTTATAGCTTATCGTTTTGACCGACTGCCTTTTTATCTTTCTCATAAACAGTGTAATGGTGGTGAAAACGCTATTGATTATTTCAGACGGCACAGTTATTCAGACATGGCAAATAGCAATAGAGATCTCTGTGCCCTATTACTGAAATGACATTGAGACAGGCAGAATGTTGTGCCTAGAGGCCTTGGGGGGCTGGGAACCAGTCAGCGTGGTCTTTTTTGTTATTTTCTGACAAACACACTGGGATTTTTTACAATCCACCAGCTTCAAATGTCACAGCTAGCCGAGGACCTTTTTGTAGCTCTGCTGTGTTCAGCAATGTGACAAGCCGCTCCAAGTCACTCTCCATCACACACTGCTGCTCTAACTCTCTGCCAGATAATTGATGCATACAACTTTTTCAAGCAGAGAACTCTTTGAAAGCTTCATTTTTAATAATCCAGAATGGCTGTCTTCTGAAGATGCCTGGGAAGCCTATCCCTCTCTCTCTCTCTCTCTCTCTCTCTCTCTCTCTCGCTCTCTCTCTCTCTACTCTCTTGCTCTCTCTCTCTCTCTCTACTCTCTTGCTCTCTCTCTCTCTACTCTCGCTCTCTCTCTCATTCTCGTTCTCTCTACCTCTGTCTGTTTCTCTCTATCTTTCTCCCTTCCTCCCAGCTCTGTCCCTCCCCCTCTCCCTTACCCTCTCTTTATGTGTCTAAGCAGATGGAGGAAAGTAGGTGTGATATTAAATATTTCTGCCGGAGCAGATTTGGATCTCTGTTTCAGTCGGAAGACACCATAATACGTTGGGGGATGAATAAAACATGACAAGGACACGGACTAGTAGCCTGGAGCCTAAGATATAGCATGGATACTCTGCCATCCCCATCACCCAACTCCTGGTCTCTCCCGACTTTGTGTCTGATCATCCAGAAGTAGGAGTTCTGAATTCGGAGCCTTTCAAGTTTCAAGGACGTTGATACCTACAAGCTTTATATCATTGGCAGTTGGTGGTTCTGAAATCAATAAGCCAATATGATTTAATCAAAGTCGACTCGTCCCCCTTAGAAATGTTCTTTCGTCATGTTTTGTACCCTGACTAGGTCATTTTTGTGAAGTACAAGAAGGGGAATGATAGTTGGATGATTTTTTTTACCCTATCTAAATGGGACTGCGAACGGCAAACTCAGCTTGAAGGGGGTTAAAGGTTAGGGTTTCTCTGTGTTGTGTCTCTTGTGAGTAGACTCTGCTTCGACTCAGTTTCTCTCTTTAGCTCTATGTTCAGAACACAGATGTCGGTCTATCCAGTATTTTTCCATTGTATTCTTCATAATTGTTTCTACCCTGCTGGCTAGTATCAGCCTTCCTCTCCTACAGATGACAGCCTTGGGTGTGAGAGGCTCCTCGGCTAGCCTTGCTATCCACACTCATCACCAGCAGGCCTCATTGACGGCGCTGTTGAAAAATTCTATGTGTACTTCAACAGTTTGCTGGAGTTAGTGAGTTGGATGCCTTACATCCATATTTTATGGCCCGGCATCAAACATGTTTTAATAAAAAGTTGGGGAAGATAAGGCAGTGTATGGTTTCTGAGGCAGATAATATTTTATTCTTCAAAACCATTTACCAATCATATCCAACCATTTTCAGCATTAATGTTGCATGGGTGGGCCAGTTATGGAGCTAGAATAGAGCTCTATGTTTGATAAACATACATTTTCTTGGAAATGTATTTAATTTCAAATAATACTTTGATAATACATTTACACTTTCAACACCTTTGTTGAAGGCAAATATCTTCTCACAGCCAGCTGGCACGAACATATGGCCATTATTTTCCTCGAATGACATACATGTACATTAAGCTTTTGGATATATATTTTCTATGGGTTTATGCATTCATTCATTCCAAATATTGAAGGATCATACCATGGTGTTTAATGCAATTTCAAGGGGCTATTTTGGTAGATTTAAGTCATTTTGCAAATTATGAACTAATCCTCTTCACATGCAAATGATTAACAATGAAATGCATATTTAATGACAATTTAATACATTTAGCTTTAAGAGGATGGTGGTGGTGGTGGTAGGGTGGGGGGAGAGGCTGATCGACAAATGCTTTTAGGAAATAGCACACAAGTGAAACTTGAGAATATGCCCTTTTGTGAGTTCAGTCAGCGAGTACTTCCTGGAACGCCCGTGATTGATGCGCGAGAAAAGGGCTGGGCTAAATCTGTTTTCGTTGTGAAGTATTAGAAATACTAATATGGGAAATTGCTTATGAAATCATTACGTGCTTCTCTCCATTTGTTTTAATTTGCCCTAAGTGGATTCCCATATTCTCTTGGACTAACCAGATGTTCAGCATTCAACCCAAATTGCTTTACCCCGGCTGCAAGTGAACGGGCGAGCCATCGCTGCTGTAAAATAGAGCCTAGATCTGCCGTAATCCTTCTGTCTCTAATAGGAAAAGATGTTTCATCCCAGCAGGGTATTTATTAGGCCGGCAGATATGAAACAATGTCACATAGAGTGTTCAGACACAGCCTGTAGAGCGGGGAGGAAGGGAGAAAGAGAGAGAGGGCGCAGTAAGAGAGAGGGTGGAGGGAGAGAAGGAGGGCGGGAGGGGAGAGAGAGAGGGGGGGTTGGCCACGTAAATGACTGGACTGGACATTCTAATGGGGAAGTTCAACACAGGTCTGTTGAAGTTAAAACACACTTTATTTAGAAGTTGAATATCATTGATGTTTTAACCAGCAGATGGAGTAAGGGAGTGGAAAGGTGGGCATTTGTGACACTTGTGGCCGACTGGCATCAGACAGGGTCAGTGTCCTGGTCTTAGCCAGTGTCCGTGCCCACACGTGGATGTGTCCCCCCCAGTCAAATCCACTTAGGTCTGAATGGGGCCTGGAAGCACATATTACTCTGCTTTGAGCACAATGTGACATGGCATAGGAACAATTCAACAAGTTAAAAAGTCATTTGAACATGTTTCATAATAACAAAGCAGATATCTGCTAGTAAATACAAAACCTAGTCAGATTAATTTAAATTTCACTTGAATCACAACAGACTTTATTTATTTAAAAAGGATTAAAAGAATGACCGCCTTAATTTGATGTGTTCATTCTCCTGTTTGGTCTGTATGTTAGCTTACATTATATAGTATTATGACATACAGCACCTTCAGAAAATATTCATACCCCTTGACTTATTTCACATTTGTTGTCTTACAGCCTGAATTGAAATGTATATTACATTTTTTTCTCACCCATCTACACACAATACCTCATAATGACAGTGTTTTTTGAAATGTTTGTACAAGTTTGACACTCCATCTCATTCAAGGGTTTTTCTTTATTTTTACTATTTTCTACATTGTAGAATAATAGTGAAGACATCACAACTATGAAATAACACATATGGAATCATGTAGTAACCCCCCAAAAAATCAGGAAATCAAATCAATATATATTTTAGATTCTTCAAAGTAGCCACCCTTTGCCTTGATGACAGCTTTGCACACTCTTGGCATTATCTCAACCAGCTTCACCTGGAATGCTTTTCCAACCGTCTTGAAGGAGTTACCACATACACTGAGCACTTGTTGGCTGCTTTTCTTTCACTCTGCGGACCAACTCCTCTTAATTAACTTTTCAGGGATCACTGGGGCGCTAGCGGGCTGCTCCCGACACTACCAGGTAAAATGTAAGGCGCCAAATTCAAAATCCAAAAGTTGAATTATTAAACATCCACCAATATACAAGTGTTCCATACTCATCAAAAGCTCTGTTTCTTGGCAATATCACAGCGTTGTCAGATTTCAAAAAGGCTTTACGGCGAAAGCAGCACATTTGATTGTTTGAGAGTAGCACCTCACATATTTTTCCCATAGCCATTTCATTTCACAGCAAAAACAAATCAATTACCTGTTGAAGAACTTCTGCTGAGGTCATCCTAAGTGTCCAACGAAGACAATCCATGGTTCTTTTGTTAGAAAAAGTAATGTATTCTATCCATAAATCCTCCATTTGGTTCGCGCGTTATAATCAGAAACGACAGCTTCCACTACTCCATTAAAACGTGACGCGAACTCGTTCATCTTATACCTATAAACTTGTCCAAGAACAATCAAACATAGTTTTAAATGTATCCTTAGGTACACTTTACGTATATTTACTATTATAAATCAACCGAATATAAACTGATCGATAACGACGGTAAAAAAGACACTGCGCGCTTTGTCGGGAGCGCGCGCTGGGTACTGTTTACATGAAAGAGTGACTTCCTTGTTTGCTCTTCTTCTCTGGTCTTATTCATCCAAAATTAAAAAAATACACTGTCTCGAGACTGTTGACATCTAAAGGAAGCGATGGGTACTGCATTCATATGCCCTTATATGGTCATTTTCATGAGGGAGGGGTGCCCAAATGAGCAATGTGTCAAAATCACTTTTTCCAGGACAGAAATTCCTCGGGGTTTCGCCTGCTATATGCGTTCTGTTTTACTCACAGACAAATGGTTAACAGTTTTGGAAAATTCAGAGTGTTTCCTATCCAATGGTACCAAATATCTGCATATCCTATTTTCTGGGCCTGAATGGGAGGCATTTTACTTTGGGCACGCCAGGCTCTCCAAAACCGACCCCTCAGCTGCCACTCCCTAACAAGTTAAACCATCTCAGCCCTGCTGGTTAAGTGTGCCTTGAATTCTAAATAAATCACTGACAGTGTCACAAGCAAAGCACCCCCCACACCATCACACCTCCTTAGAGCATTGGGCCAGTAACCGGAAGGTTGCTGGATAAAATCCTCGAGCTGACAAGGTACAAATCTGTCGTTCTGCCCCTGAGCAAGGCAGTTAACCCACTGTTCCAAGAGCGCCGAAGACGTGGATGTCGATTAAGGCAGCCCCCCCCCCCGCACCTCTCTGATTCAGAGGGGTTGGGTTAAATGCAGACACATTTCGGTTGAATACATTCAGTTGGACAACTGACTAGGTATTCCCCTTTGCTTTTCCTTTCCTCCTCCATGCTTCATGGTGGGAACTAAACACACAGAGATAATCCGTTCACCTACTCTGCGTCTCACAAAGACACGGCGGTAGGAACCAAAAATCTAAAATTTGGACTCATCAGACCAAAGGACAGATTTCCACTGGTCTAATGTCCATTGCTCGTGTTTTTAGCCCATCAAATCTCTTCTTCTTATTGGTGTCCTTTTCTAGTGGTTTCTTTGCAGCAATTCAACCATGAAGGCCTGATTCACGCAGTCTCCTCTGAACAGTTGATGTTCAGATGTGTTTGCTACTTGAACTCTGTGAATCATTTATTTGGGCTGCAATCTGAAGTGCAGTTACTTTGCCGATTTTTGAGGCTGGTAACTGTAATGAACTTATCCTCTGGAACAGAGGTAACTCTGGGTCTTCCTTTCCTGTGGCGGTTTCATCATAGCGCTTGATGGTTTTTGCGACTGCACTTGAAGGAACTTTCAAAGTTCTTGAAATGTTCCGCATTGACTGACCTTAATGTCTTAACTTCTTAGGGAGCGGCTCCCGAGGTGACGGTTTTGGAGAGTCTGGCGTGCCCAAAGTAAAATGCCTCCCACTTAATAGAAGAAGAATTTCGAAGTGGTCATCAGATGTAAACAGAAGAGGATGCGCGTTCATGGGCTCGCGCGCACTGTGGTTTTTTCTTTTCCTATCGCCCAGTTTATAATCCGGTTGAAATATTATAGTAAATATACATAAAAGTGTTCCTTTATTTAACTTATTGTGTGACTTCTGAAGGTAATTGGTTGCACCAGATCTTATTTGTGGCTATGAACACACCACTTTTCCCTTTTTTTTTTTTATCTGAAACAAGTTATTTTTTAAATTTCACTTCACCTATTTGGACTATTTTGTGTATGTCCATTACGTGAAATCCAAATAAAAATCTATTTAAATTACAGGTTGTAATGCAACAAAATAGGAAAAATGCCAAGGGGGATGAATAATTTTGCAAGGCACTGTTTCTGGGCTGAAAAGCTTTTTGGTTACAACTTGCTACCATAACAATGGCTGTATGTTGTGTCATGTATTATAATGACCCACTTATGCTTAGCTACCTAGCTGCCTAGCTACTTAACTACCTATCTACTTAACTGTCTAGCTGCTTGGCTACGTAGCACACAGTATTTGCTCAGTAGTTTTTTTGTTGTGTGATCATACTTGCATTTTTTATGAAATATTTATATAGCTCTACAGGGAATTAGGAGGACGAAAGCAAACCACAGTTTTCAAAAAACAAATAGTTCCCAAACTATTCCAGCCATTTATAAAATACTCAAATAGTTGGAGGCTCACAGATAATTTTTTCCTAATTCACTTTTACCTGCAAGTGATCATTCCTCACAGTGCAAATTAAAATCCACTCATCCAGTTCAATCCATTTTTGCAACAGCTTGCAGGGACTGGCAGAATTCAGTTTCATTCAATTCTCTGCTCTGGGGAAATGTCATCAACAATTGAGAGGGAGGCTTTGGCTTTTGGCTGAGGTGGTTTGGGCTATTCACTGATATCAATGTTTACTGTGTACCAGCTCAAGTGATGTTGAATCGAACCTCTCTCTTGTTCAAAATAAGATGAACAACTGCTCGCCTAGACATAAAAGAACACCATTTCCTTGAAATGGCTCTGGGTCTATTAGTAAAAGCAAGGTAGCAATCTTCCTAATATCTCTAAGCGGCGTGGACACCGTGTTTACATATAGTCAGCGACTAAATAAGTCGGGATGTTTTGAGTCTTTTCACCGGTTGTATAATGAGACGATTGTGTCATTTGCTTTTCATTTGTTATTTTATTATTAAAAGGCACTGTTCAAGATTGACTGAGTGCAACCATTTCAAAAGCATCACTTTTGCTGATGATAGCCCATCTAGTAAGCTTGCTCAGTTCACTGGGCCTATTAGAATAAGGAAGAGGATGCCTCTGTGGCTCTGTAGAGAGAGAACAACTGTGAATGTTGACAACGATGGGCACTAACATCAATTTATGCATTCTCCCTGTCGGCTTTTCAGCTTGAAGAGACTACATGTCTCCAAGAAAAAGAAGTGGGTGTCTTGCTTTTCACATAAAGTATATGTTACAGCAAAAAGGTACAATAGACCACCGGTATTACAATAGACCACAGATATAGATATAGAACGGTTATGGAAAAATCAGCAAAGAACCACCAGTGGCTTTGATATACATTTGTATACATTTCTATTCTACTTATCCTGATTATCCACATGTTACTATACAGTAGCATACCTCATCCACGTCGTTCTCAATCTCTCTACCTAGCTAACAGGTTCAGGCTTGTGTCATCTTGAATGCTGATTGTGCATATGTGCCAATCTCCATTAGCAACGCGTGCCATGCTCGGGGGAGCCGGAGATCTTTTTGCTGTTGCCAGGGCCGACAGTAACACAAGAGTGACAAGGCAGTGTGAGGGGGAAGTGGATTGATGGTGGTGTGTGACAGTGACAGCTAGCACCCGTTAGGGCCGGAGAGAGCATACCTGTGTGTTAATTCTATGTGTTCATTATCCTGTTTGGTCTGTATGTTAGCTCATATACTATTATGACATACATATAATATGCACTGAGAATGGGAATAGATAACTTTATCGTTGGTCAAAGAGATAAACAGTACATAATTTTGAAGACATTTGAGGTGAATTATGGAACCTAAGACATTCTCGGCTGAAAAGCTTTCTGGTTGCAACTTGCTACCTTAACAATGGCTGTACGTTGTGTCCTGTATTACATTGACCAACTACATCAACGGGACTGCACTGGAGAAGTTGGAAAGCTTCAAGTTCCTCAGCGTACACATCACTGACGACAGAAAATGTGGTGAAGAAGGCGCAACAGCGCCTCTTCAACCTCAGGAGGCTGAAGAGATGTGGCTCCTAAAACCCTGACAAACTTTTACAGTTGCACAATTGAGAGCATCCTGTTGGGCTGTATCACCACCTGTACGGCAACTGTACAACCCGCAACCCAGAGGGGGGTGCGGTCTGCCCAACGCATCACCGGGGGCAAACTACCTGCCCTCCAGGACACCTCCAGCACCCAATGTCACAGGAAGGCCAAAAAGATCATCAAGGACATCAACCACCCGAGCCAGGTCCTGTTCACTTCGCTATCATCCAGAAGGCGAGGTCAGTACAGGTGCATCAAAACTGTGACCGAGAGACTGAAAAACAGCTTCTATCTCAAGGCCATCAGACTGTTAAATAGCCGTCACTAGCCGGCTTCCACCTGGTTACGCAACCCTGCACCTTAGAGGCAGCTGCCCTTTATACATAGACTTGGAATCACTGGCCACTTTAATAATGGAACACTAGTCACTCTAATAATGTTTACATATTGTTTACATACTGCTTTACTAATCTCATATGTACATACTGGATTCTATTCGACTGTATTTTTTTCAATGCCACTCCGATTTTGCTCAATCTAATATTTATATTTTTCTTAATTCCATAATTTTACTTTTAGATTTGTGCTAATTGTTGTGAATTGTTAGATACTACTGCACTGTTGGAGCTAGGAACACAAGCATTTCGCTAAACACCCGCAATACCATCTGCTAAATATGTGTATGTGACCAATAAAATTGTATTGTATTTTATTTATGCCTAGCTGCCTAGCTACCTAGCTACCTAGCTGCCTAGCTACATAGCTGCATAGCTATTTAGCTGCCTATCTACAGTGAGGGAAAAAAGTATTTGATCCCCTGCTGATTTTGTACGTTTGCCCACTGATAAAGAAATGATCAGTCTATAATTTTAATGGTAGGTTTATTTGAACAGTGAGAGACAGAATAACAACAAAAAAATCCAGAAAAACGCATGTGAAAAATGTTATAAATTTATTTGCATTTTAATGAGGGAAATAAGTATTTGACCCCTCTGCAAAACATGACTTAGTACTTGGTGGCAAAACCCTTGGCAATCACAGAGGTCAGACGTTTCTTGTAGTTGGCCACCAGGTTTGCACACATCTCAGGAGGGATTTTGCCCCACTCCTCTTTGCAGATCTTCTCCAAGTCATTAAGGTTTCGAGGCTGACGCGTTTGGCAACTCGAACCTTCAGCTCCTCCACAGATTTTCTATGGGATTAAGGTCTGGGGACTGGCTAGGCCACTCCAGGACCTTAATGTGCTTCTTCTTGAGCCACTCCTTTGTTGCCTTGGCTGTGTGTTTTGGGTCATAGTCATGCTGGAATACCCATCCACGACCCATTTTCAATGCCCTGGCTGAGGGAAGGAGGTTCTCACCCACGATTTGACGGTACATGGCCCCGTCCATTGTCCCTTTGATGTGGTGAAGTTGTCCTGTCCCCTTAGCAGAAAAACACCCCCAAAGCATATTGTTTCCACCTCCATGTTTGACGGTGGGGATGGTGTTCTTGGGGTCATAGGCAGCATTCCTCCTCCTCCAAACACGGCGAGTTGAGTTGATGCCAAAGAGCTAAATTTGGGTCTCATCTGACCACAACACTTGCACCCAGTTGTCCTCTGAATCATTCAGATGTTCATTGACACACTTCAGATGGGCATGTATATGTGCTTTCTTGAGCAGGGGGACCTTGCGGGCGCTGCAGGGTTTCAGTCCTTCACGGCGTAGTGTGTTACCAATTGTTTTCTTGGTGACTATGGTCCCAGCTGCCTTGAGATCATTGACAAGATCCTCTTGTGTAGTTCTGGGCTGATTCCTCACCGTTCTCATGATCATTGCAACTCCACGAGGTGAGATCTTGCATGGAGCCCCAGGCCGAGGGAGATTGACAGTTCTTTTGTGTTTCTTCCTTTTGCGAATAATCGCACCACTTGTTGTCACCTTCTCACCAAACTGCTTGGCGATGGTCTTGTAGCCCATTCCAGCCTTGTGTAGGTCTACAATCTTGTCCCTGACATCCTTGGAGAGCTCTTTGGTCTTGGCCATGGTGGAGAGTTTGGAATCTGATTGATTGATTGCTTCTGTGGACAGGTGTCTTTTATACAGGTAACAAGCTGAGATTAGGAGCTCTCCCTTTAAGAGTGTGCTCCTAATCTCAGCTCGTTGCCTGTATAAAAGACACCTGGGAGCCAGAAGTCTTTCTGATTGAGAGGGGGTCAAATACTTATTTCCCTCATTAAAATGCAAATAAATGTATAACATTTTTCACATAACTTTTTCTGGATTTTTTTGTTGTTATTCTGTCTCTCACTGTTCAAATTAACCTACCATTAAAATTATAGACTGATCATTTCTTTGTCAGTGGGCAAACGTACAAAATCAGCAGGGGATCAAATACTTTTTTCCCTCACTGTACTTAGCTGCCTAGCGCACAGTGTTTGCTCAACTGTTTCCTTGTGTGATCATACTTGTATTTTTTATGAAATGTTTGTATTGCTATACAGGGAATTAGGAGGATGAAAACAAGCCACAATTTTTCAAACAAAACCAATAGTTACCGAACTATTCCAGCCATTTATAAAATACTCAGATAGTTGGATGCTCACAGATGCTTTTTTCCTAATTCACTTTTACCTACAAGTGATCATTCCTCACAGTGCAAATTAAAATCCACTCATCCAGTCCAATCCATTTTTACAACAGCTTGCAGGCAATGACAGAATTCAGTTTCATACAATTCTCTGCTCTGGGGGAATTTCATCAAAAATTGAGAGGGAGGCTTTGGCTTTTGGCTGAGGTGGTTTAAGCTATTCACTGATATCAATGTTTACTGTGTACCAGCTCAAGTGATGTTGAATCGAACTTCTGTCTTTTTCAATTCATTTCAAAATAAGATGAACAACTGCTCACCTAGACATAAAAGCACACCATTTCCTTAAAAAAGGACGATCCCAGGAAGATCATAGAGTGATAATAGACTGATCTTAGACATCCTGTATAGCTATCTATTATATTTTTAGGGGAAGGACAAAGTATAGCATCTGGGAGATTAGACCTGGTGTAAAACTATGTTATCGGCTGAGACTGAGGTTATGTTGTCAACACTAGCATAGTGCTTATAGTGCCAAGACATTTGTACTAATTTGTAAGTTGGTGTGGATATTGGAAGAGACCTTTAGAGTATCCAGAGACAAACGGCAATATGATTAGGATCAGTGTTTGGGGGGGCTATTGTACATCTATACATCTACATTAAAGTTATTATTGTATACATTTTTTGCAGTGGCGCACCGCTGCTACTATGTGTATATAGGGGAAACACTGATGATGTATGGCGTCCAGCTCCGTCCGGCTTTAATTTAGAGATTATCATGACACTGATGTGTGTGTGTCTCCCTCTGTGTGCGTCTCCCACTGTGTGCGTCTCCCACTGTGTGCGTCTCCCTCTGTGTGCGTCTCCCTCTGTGTGCGTCTCCCTCTGTGTGCGTCTCCCTCTGTGTGCGTCTCCCACTGTGTGCGTCTCCCTCTGTGTGCGTCTCCCTCTGTGTGCGTCTCTCCCACTGTGTGCGTCTCCCTCTGTGTGTGTCTTTCTCTCTGTATGTGTGTGTGTGCGTGCGTCTGTCTGACTGTATGTGTGTGTGAATACATTTGTGTGTGTGTGTGCTTGCGTGTGCGCTAACAGTTAGTCAGTGTGTGCATGTGTGTGTCTCTGACTGTATGTGTGTGTATGTTGTTCCTCATTGGGGACGTGTGAAGAAAGGACCCTACCACATCTGCATACGATGGCCGCTGCTTCCCTGTCACTTCTGCCTGTGTTATTAACGCCGGCTGTCAGCAAGGCAGCATCCTCTTTAAATAACACTACATTACATTCCAAAGCCGCAGGGATTCGGGGGACAGGCGTGGGTAGGGAGCAAGCCATTCCTCATGCACGTGACGGATGGCATTGACTGCATCCCATATGGCTCTGGTCAAAGTAGTGCACTATATAGGGAGTAGGGTTCCATTTGGGAAGTAGTCATTGTGAATTTGTGATTTTGTAATTACCCTGAAAGGCATCAACAAGGGCATTGGGCTTCACCGGGTTTATCTGCTGTAGCCTATCAACTTAATAAATAACGCCTTATTAGATTGCGTTCGTATCATCTTGGAGGATCTGACTGTGCCCTAAGGTGGTGATTGGCTGTGTGTGTGAATGTGACTGTCTCTGCTTCCCAAATGACAAGCTATTACCTATATAGGGGAAAGGGTTCAATTGGGACGCACACTGTCTGTCTGTGTCTGGGCCCCTAGAACCTTGACGGGGTGGAAAGAGAGTTGGCTGGCTTGTCTCACATAAACAATTGTCATGCAAGGATTTACTCTATCTGATTTAGTGTGAAATGTATTTCTGTCAGCCAAGGCGACACAGTAAGCCACTACCTTATCAATGTTCTACCAGACTTACACGCCACACATTGTTTTCAATGCATTTCTATCAAAATCATGTTTGACACAATGTGCCATCCAGATTGTGAAGAACCCAGAAACCCTTTGATTATGCGCCGATAATTATTTAATTGCCAGTTAATATTACCCCAGGGAACTCTCTTCTCTTCTCCCCCTCTGAGTTTTTTGTCTGAGTCTGCTGTATCAAATTGTATATTTAAAAAAAAAATAAGAAACGTTTGGTCTGTGTGTGGAGAGAGAGGCCTAATTAGTAGTAGTACTTTAGGTGTCTAATCATTTTCAATCTGTCTGACTTCATTTGGTCTGGTTTTCTCTCAGGTCAGAAAATGGTTCTGAATGAGATGATACAGTACAGAGAACCCCCCATCCCCGTGGGTGTGTCTATTATCCCTCATTGGTGACATATCCCCTCCAATCCTCCTCCTTCGCGTAAACAGTATGACGCCGGAAGAAAGAAGAAAAACTGAAACGCAACACAGTTAAATCTCATTAAATCATTACATTTCCTCATGCAGTCATGGCTGGTCCATCTCCCTGATCAATTCAAGACACTTCACCATCTGGACCTCAGAGTCACTTTACAGTCAATCAGACATAATTATGCTTACTACAAAGCCCATCCAAATTGCATTGTCAAATCCATTTACCCACTGACTACAAGAACGGGATTGGAGTCAGAGAAGATGGTATCTCACCGGAACGAAATGGAAGGCAAGGGATGATAAGTGTGCCACTCAGAGAGAGAAGGATGACAGGGAGATGTGTTCAGGATGGATGGCAGACAGCTATGGATGTTGTACAGAGTTAACTCAACTCTCCCCCTGCCTCACAAACTTGCCTAGACTATTGGACCTCTTCGTTCTTCTCACGTTGCCGTCGTCTACCGTGAGCTAGTGGATGCAGGGACTATAATTAGGCAATAAGGCCAGAGGGGGTGTGGTATATGGCCAATATACCACTGCTGAGGGCTGTTATTTTGCACGGCACAATGCAGAGTGCCTGGATACAGCCCTAAGCCGTGGTGTATTGGTCATATACCACAAACCCCTGAGGTGCCTTATTGCTATTATAAACTGGGTACCAACTTAATTAGAACAGTAAACAAGAAATGTTTTGTCATACCCGTGGTATACTGTCTGATATACCACGGCTGTCAGCCAATCAGCATTCAGGACTTTAACCACCGGGTTTGTAATGATATATGTATATATAGTCATATAGCAGACACTTTAATCCATATCGGCTTCCTCAACAAACTGTCGACATTGACAGAGTCCCATTTTCAGTTAGTTGCCTATGTGGCAATTGAACGCACAACCCTGGTTTAGCCAGGAAAATACTCTAACCCACTGATCCATTGGAACTACTCAACTACATGCTTGGCTGTGTTCATTAGGCACCATACAGTAGAAAACAGACTGAAACGGGGAGGCACTAGCTGGCCTTTCCCAATAAGATATTTTTTTTCTCCATTGCAAATCGATCAATAACATTTTCCATAGTGTTCCCTAATAAATATGAGCCCTTGTAAAGAAGGTTGGAGGCGGTAGTAGTAGAAGTAGTAGTGGTGCCTATCTATCCCCTGTGTTACATGTAGCTTTACTGGTTCTCTCCTACCCCAGCCTCACATGTGGCCTCGCTGCTGCTGCTGCAGCCCACCGATCCAGATGGAAGGGGGTTTATTTCAGTTTTTGTTTGTTCACTTATTCATGCATCCAGCTATTCGGGGCATCACTGGGGCTTTCGTCTCCATGCCACAAATGCAAATCGCCACGGTGGCTAATCCACTTTCATCTCCTTCCCTGCCGACATCCCTCTCTCATTCTTTCTCATCCCTCTCTCTCTGGTTCTGTGATAAGGGGCCATCTTGTGTCAAAGCCAGTGGAGACCTCACTAGGACCCTCCTCCTCTTCCTCCTTTTGCCTCCACCCCTTCCTGGTCTTTGTCCTGACCCACTCCACCCTCCCCGGGCGCCCGACCCCCTGGCGCCATCCTGAGGCTTGTCAGCCTTGCACTCCTATTCGCATCGGACCAGGGAGGGATTTGGGAGCATCCCTAATTCGATTACGAAGGACATGAGTGGGTTTGCACATCAAGCTGTTCCAGTAAGACAGTTGAGAAGGATCTGCTGGAGGATCCATCTTCCTCATTAGACAGAAGAGACCTCCCACCACCCCTCCACTCAAGAGGGTCCTGCTCAAATATAGCACAAAAAGACACCGAACAGAAAGCTTCACTCTGTCAAACAAACCCTCTTACACCAGGACACTTCTCTTGACTCATGAAAGTAAATGGAAAAAGCAGCATTCAGATGTCTGCAATTATGTTATTTTAGGGACAAACAAACCTTTCAGCTTACGATTCAGTGTGACTTTGCTCAGTTTGGCCCTATAGTGTGAATCAGTCATCTGTGTATGTGGAAAGTTTTTCCCTGTGTCAAGCTTGGCTAGGAGAGAGGAGACAGGAGAGAGAGGGGAGCAGCTAACAGGTGTGGTGTGTGTCTGTCCTGTGGGTACCTACGTTCTCCCTGCCCTCTGTAGAAGTAATGTTATCGCTGACTGGCTGGCTGACTGGCTGGCTACTATCTTGCTGACTGTCTGGTTGACTGTCTGGCAGGCTAGCTGACTGTCTGGCAGGCTGCTGACTGTCTGGCTAGCTGACTGTCTGGCTAGCTGACTGGCTGGCTGGCTGGTGCCTTATGAGCCACAGGAAATGGAGGAAGGAGAGACAGCCCTCCTCTAGCCAGTCAAACCTTTTCCTCCTTCATAAGACAGAGAGAGAGAAAGAAAGAGGGAGCAAAGAGAGACAACAGAAGAGAGAGAGACAAAGAGAGAGAAAGAAAGAGAGAGAGAGGTGCTGCCTATACACCTGGCCATAGAGCATGCTTCCCTCCCTCCACAAAAAGGCTTTGTTCACAGCTAATGCACCAGGTTAATTACACAGGTGACTGTGCAGACCAACAGTTGGGCTAAAATGTGTTCAAAAACTATTCTGGGGAAGAAAAGAAAGGGAGTTGTTTTCATTTTCCATTCTTCTACATCTTGTTTTCCATCGAGAGAGAGAGAGAGAGTTGCAGGAGAGTGAAAGAGAATAGCAAGGGGCGGAATAGGGTAGAGAGAGAGTAGAGAGAGATGGACAGAGAGAGAGAAAGAGCGAGGGGGAGAATGGCAAGGTAGCGAGGGAGAGCTATCAGGTAGCAGTCTCCAGTAGGAGCAGCAGCGCTCTCCCTTCAGAGTGGTCTCAGCTCATCAAGCACAGGGCTGCAAGCTCTTATTACAGCTCATTACAGTGCAAATGAGAGTAAGGGATCAGTCACTGAGAAAGCTTTAGCAGGGGAGGCTGGAGACGGCAGCAACACACACACACACACAAACACACACACACAGAATACAGAGACGCACGCACAGACACACACAAACACATACACACACACAGACACACAATACACACACAGACAAATCATAAACACACAGACAGACAGACACACACAGGCAAATCATAAACACACACACACACACACAGAGAGACAGACACACACAGGTGATACAAAAACACACATACACACAAGACAAATATTCCCCCTTCCCACCGATGGATTTACACACTATCGGGTTAGCTAGGAGAATCACTTGTGTTCAAAAGAGAAAGGACTACCGGCATGTTGGCTAACACCATGCCGTTGCTGCTAATGATGACATAAACACTATATATATATATTTACTTATTATTATTGTTACATGCTGAATTAGCGTTAGTGATGTTTGCCACTGCAATGGCTACCAATATAAATTGTGTTATCTATTGAAGAATTTGAATCCTATGGGTGTTGGTCAAAAAGTGCAATAAATAGGGAATGTGGTGCCTTTTGGGACCCTATTGTTATTATGTACCACTACTCAGACCAGACAAACTCTCTGCTTAAATTCTGCTAGTTTTCCTCAGTTTTGGTCCCTTCCCTCCAGAGCTGTCGGCGGCTGCATGCGAGCCATCAGAAATGTAGTTCTCCATCGATCCCACTGTATTTTTCCCCCTCAACATGGAGGGAGATGACAGATAGCAAATTGAATTTATGAACAGCTTGTGTTGACACTGCTGCATAATGATAAGAATGCCATCCCTTTGGTGTTTAAGGAGGAGTGCATGGTGCCGAATACAGATTGAAACCAGACTGCCTCCGTTTTCCTTGGGAAGATGGGAAGAAGACGGAGGGTGCCATTTGAGATTCAGACGAAGTTAACAGACATGTATCTGTTTGTACATGACAGATCCGCTTTTTATTTTTATCTTGCATCCACATGCAAATACTTGTTTTTTGATTAACTTGAAGATGCGTATTGGTATACCGTCAAATGTTCTATTTGTATTTGATGGAAGTAAACTGACAGTGGCATAGACCTGTACTGTGGAGGTTTGTGTGAAGTGTTAGGTATTAGAGGAGTCTGGCTGGCTGTCTAGTTTCTCCTCTAGCTAAATTGGCCAAGAGCAGGCACGGCCATAGGTCACACTGCATGGCTGACACCATTCTGTGTTGGAGCACACACACATACATACACACACATACACACCACGCACATATGCACACATACACACCACGCAGGCACACACACCCCACATAGGCACAAAGACACACTATCCTACACCAGACACACACACAGTTGTTTGAATTTCCTTTTCCACTGTGGAAGCACCAGAACACCCTCTCTCTCTTTCCACTGTGGAAGCACCAGAACACCCTCTCTCTCTTTCCACTGTGGAAGCACCAGAACACCCTCTCTCTCTTTCCACTGTGGAAGCACCAGAACACCCTCTCTCTCTTTCCACTGTGGAAGCACCAGAACACCCTCTCTCTCTTTCCACTGTGGAAGCACCAGAACACCCTCTCTCTACAAAGGCAGCGTTTTAACAACCACCTTACATCACTGCTATGGGAGACACTCCCCTGGACATAGAATACACAATGAATCAGCATTAGACTTGGGGCCTGTCACTTCTCCTGGCCCTCCTCTGTCTCCAGCTGAATGGCTTTGGGCGGGGGGAAATCACCAAAGCACAGAGGCTATGTCCCAAATGGCACCCTATTGTCTATATCTCTTTAGGTCCTGGTCAAAAGTAGTGCATTGTATAGGGAATAGGGTGCCATTTGGGACACAGGCTGAGTTGCTTCAGCGGCTAATACAGGCAGAGGATGAAAGCCTCCACTGATGGCCATTGAAAGATCTTCTTTCTGTGGCTAACGCAGGGGAGCTAAGTGCTCTTTACCAAGATTTAGTGTGGAGCCGGTCAATACCGGGCTGCTCTATCATTGTTCCGTCGATGACATCGGGACCTGCCTTTGGAAAACCTTCCAACCGCCAAACGGCTTAGTACATACATGGCACCGCTATGTTACCACAGGAGGGGAGAGGAGAGTAGATGGTAGACTAAATGGAGGAGAGTAGATGGTAGACTAAATGGAGGAGGAGAGTAGATGGTAGACTAAATGGAGGAGGAGAGTAGATGGTAGACTAAATGGAAGAGGAGAGTAGATGGTAGACTAAATGGAGGAGGAGAGTAGATGGTAGACTAAATGGAAGAGGAGAGTAGATGGTAGACTAAATGGAGGAAGAGAGTAGATGGTAGACTAAATGGAAGAGGAGAGTAGATGGTAGACTAAATGGAAGAGGAGAGTAGATGGTAGACTAAATGGAGGAGGAGAGTAGATGGTAGACTAAATGGAGGAGGAGAGTAGATGGTAGACTAAATGGAGGAAGAGAGTAGATGGTAGACTAAATGGAAGAGGAGAGTAGATGGTAGACTAAATGGAGGAGGAGAGTAGATGGTAGACTAAATGGAAGAGGAGAGTAGATGGTAGACTAAATGGAAGAGGAGAGTAGATGGTAGACTAAATGGAGGAGGAGAGTAGATGGTAGACTAAATGGAGGAGGAGAGTAGATGGTAGACTAAATGGAGGAGGAGAGTAGATGGTAGACTAAATGGAGGAGGAGAGTAGATGGTAGACTAAATGGAGGAGGAGAGTAGATGGTAGACTAAATGGAGGAGGAGAGTAGATGGTAGACTAAATGGAAGAGGAGAGTAGATGGTAGACTAAATGGAAGAGGAGAGTAGATGGTAGACTAAATGGAGGAAGAGAGTAGATGGTAGACTAAATGGAGGAGGAGAGTAGATGGTAGACTAAATGGAAGAGGAGAGTAGATGGTAGACTAAATGGAGGAGGAGAGTAGATGGTAGACTAAATGGAAGAGGAGAGTAGATGGTAGACTAAATGGAAGAGGAGAGTAGATGGTAGACTAAATGGAGGAGGAGAGTAGATGGTAGACTAAATGGAAGAGGAGAGTAGATGGTAGACTAAATGGAAGAGGAGAGTAGATGGTAGACTAAATGGAAGAGGAGAGTAGATGGTAGACTAAATGGAAGAGGAGAGTAGATGGTAGACTAAATGGAAGAGGAGAGTAGATGGTAGACTAAATGGAGGAGGAGAGTAGATGGTAGACTAAATGGAAGAGGAGAGTAGATGGTAGACTAAATGGAAGAGGAGAGTAGATGGTAGACTAAATGGAGGAGGAGAGTAGATGGTAGACTAAATGGAAGAGGAGAGTAGATGGTAGACTAAATGGAAGAGGAGAGTAGATGGTAGACTAAATGGAAGAGGAGAGTAGATGGTAGACTAAATGGAAGAGGAGAGTAGATGGTAGACTAAATGGAGGAGGAGAGTAGATGGTAGACTAAATGGAAGAGGAGAGTAGATGGTAGACTAAATGGAAGAGGAGAGTAGATGGTAGACTAAATGGAAGAGGAGAGTAGATGGTAGACTAAATGGAAGAGGAGAGTAGATGGTAGACTAAATGGAGGAGGAGAGTAGATGGTAGACTAAATGGAGGAGGAGAGTAGATGGTAGACTAAATGGAAGAGGAGAGTAGATGGTAGACTAAATGGAGGAGGAGAGTAGATGGTAGACTA
The DNA here is from genome assembly GCA_030435695.1 of Brachymystax lenok tsinlingensis. Classification (NCBI taxonomy): domain Eukaryota; kingdom Metazoa; phylum Chordata; class Actinopteri; order Salmoniformes; family Salmonidae; genus Brachymystax; species Brachymystax lenok. Next base: position 19,347,664 of record CM059789.1, read on the forward strand.
AATGGAGGAGGAGAGTAGATGGTAGACTAAATGGAAGAGGAGATTAGATGGTAGACTAAATGGAAGAGGAGATTAGATGGTAGACTAAATGGAAGAGGAGAGTAGATGGTAGACTAAATGGAGGAGGAGAGTAGATGGTAGACTAAATGGAGGAGGAGAGTAGATGGTAGACTAAAGGGAAGGAGAGAGGAGTTGATAGAGGAGAGGAGATGGGAGGGGAAAGGTAAGAGGAGCTGGTAGAAGAGAGGGAAGAGGAGAAGAGATGGTAGAAGAAGGGGAAGAGGAGAGGGGAGAGGGAAGAGGAGTGGGAAGGGGAGCGGCATTGGTAGAGGAGAGGGAAGGGGAGAGAGGGGTGGTAGAGGAGAGGAGGGAAGAGGAGAGAGGATGATAGAGGAGAGGGCACCAGAGTTCTGGGATAGGCCACTGTCTGTGTCTCTAAACAGAACAGTACAGGACAGCACATGTCTCAAACAGAACGATTCAGATGAAGATGAAGCAGCATTTGGCCCTATATCTGGGTCATCTATCTTTAGCCCCATACTAATGAGTCAGTAGGCCCTCTCTTCATCATTGTGGTCCAGAACAGACATTATTTTAAACTGGGATCATTAGGGTGACTTATTGTAGCGCGCTGGACTACGCCATCCATCGTTTGCATACATGGCTGAACTTGCTTGTGGGTAATGTTTACGGCAAGAACGGCCGGGGCTTCTTATTTCGCTTCTGGGCATCATGGTAGAGAAGAAATGTTTGCGCCGGCCTGAATCTAGAGATGACAGTTGCTTTTGGCAGCACTTTCAGCGAGCTGTGATCAATCTTTTGTTTTTCCCATCCTAACGTTCAAAGAGAAATGATAGTCGGGAAAATTGAATATATCAACAGAACAAGTTGACATGGCGACATAATTAATTTGAGGAAATGCCACATATTCTCATTACCAGAGAAAAGCTATTTTTTTGGTTTTTGTCGTTCTCTGAGCAACACAACCTCCCAGTGAGAAATAAACACAACCAAAAGAAGAAAAGAGAGCCAAGAATAGAAACTCATCTTATGTAAATACGCCACAAACAAACTCTTAATTTGCGCTAATTTCTTCTCTTGACTTGTTGGTCTCATTCCCTCTTCCTGAGGCCCTTCCCAAGGGCTACTTTGAAAACCAAAGTGTCTGTTCTCTCTTTCTGTGTGCTGTGTTTAAAAGCAGCCTAGATTAAATTAAGCTTAATTAGACCGGCTCGGAATAGAACTAAACAAAACAAAGAACAAGTAGCTAGCGCTTATCTTCAAATTGGCTAGTCTATACCTTTGTTAGTCTTGCTTATGGGTTTAAAGTTTCACCTGCTTTTCTCTGTAGAAACGAGATGGCCGATCTGTCTCAAACAGCTACGACTCCGAGAACAGCACTGGCTCCCACTTTGTTCATGTTTTTCCATATCTAGGCTAACCAGTACGTCTTGTGAGTTCGAATGCAACACGTTAAGTCCGGGCAGGTAAACATTTATCTACTGCAACTCGGCTCCTGGAAAACTTTTTGACAGCTCTTGCTTCAGACATCACAGGGGGCACCTGACAACTTTGATCAATTTGTCCTAGTTTTTGCTTAACTGTAGCCCAATTCATCATCCATAATGACCAAGGCTTGGGAGCTGGGCTGAGTAGACTGGGTTCAAGAGGGAGGATCGCAGACACAAAGAAGCAAAATGACTAAAATGGGAAACATGCTCCCCAGTGACCTGCTAGCGCTCCATTAACAATGTTCTATTGGACCGGCTAGACCTCGGCTCTGATGAAGGAAGCTCAAAGACGAGGCCCTGGCTTCTGAGAATCTCTTAACATCTCCAACTGTTCTCTGAACGCTTCCCCTCCAGACATTAAATATAATGTTTAAACAAGAATGTAAATTAAAAACTCATGTGTTTTAGATTACTTACGTCTAAATCCCCACAGCAAGCTTTTCTCTTCGTCTGACACATTGCCCACTTAGAAGACTACTGGTTTTTGCCCTGTTCCTGTTCCAGCTCCACCTGTCTTATTTTGAGCTGTAAAAACCCACTGCGAATAAATTCTGCTGTTTCTCAATTAGCAAGTCTCGTCGATTGTGCGCTGGGGAAATACAGAAAAGCTAACCTTTATGCAGGAGGATCTGTCTTGAGAGGAAGAGATACACCACTCGAAGGAAATTGCTTTCCAAAATAGGTTAAGATGGGACAAAACTCTCCCCAGCAATGTAACACCTTGTCATGCACCTCGGGAGACAGCCCTGGGGTCCTTTAATGATCTTATCAAGGAAGGGCAAGAGTGGAACATGGCTGGGCTTTTACACTCCACACTATGTGCACCTTCTTAAAAACCTGAGGCAGCTGACATGGCACTACATGTACCTGTTCTCCCTACCTTCCATTGTGAGCTAGTGTACCTGTCCTCCATACCTCCCATTGAGAGCTAGTGTACCTGTCCTCCATACCTCCCATTGAGAGCTAGTGTACCTGTCCTCCCTACCTCCCATTGAGCTAGTGTACCTGTCCTCCCTACCTCCCATTGAGAGCTAGTGTACCTGTCCTCCCTACCTCCCATTGAGAGCTAGTGTACCTGTCCTCCCTACCTCCCATTGAGAGCTAGTGTACCTGTCCTCCCTACCTCCCATTGAGAGCTAGTGTACCTGTCCTCCCTACCTCCCATTGAGAGCTAGTGTACCTGTCCTCCCTACCTCCCATTGAGAGCTAGTGTACCTGTCCTCCCTACCTCCATTCCCTCATCCCTGGGTATCAGGTGTAACTTGGGCCCTGGAGCTCTTGCCAAATGTTACAGTAAACCCTGCAGCCCGGGCTGCTGTCTCTCTCTGTCTCTCTGTCTCTCTCCCACTCTCGCTCTCGCTCTCTCTACCTCCCTCCCTCTGTCTCTGTAATGTATTTACTAGGGTGCACTATTACATGTTTTAATTAGGTGGATAACAAGGGCCCTGGCTCTCTGCCGGATTTGTTAACTTCACACATCATAATTTGCTTCCCTCTCCCCATCAAGGTGTGTGTGTGTGCTTGCATGAGTACTTACGTGTGTGACTTATTGTCCTCTAGCCCTGGGAGAAGATGAAGGGGGAGGAGACACACAAGTTAAGTGTCACCATAGGGAAAGGAAGAGGGGAGGATTGAGGAGGGGGCAGCAGACAATGAAGTGGGCCTGTGTCTATAGCTCTGGTGTCTCCGGAGCTGTTGAGAGGACTAGTGGAGCGGGGCGAGGCGCAGGGTCCTAAAACTCCCTCTGAGACATTTGACTGCCCTGGGCCTCTGACATTGAATTATTTCTACAACATATGCAAGCGTGTAAGCGCACGTGAACGCATACATACAAACATACAAGTACATGCACGGACATATGCAAACACACTCACTTTATCAGAAACATTATCAGTATTATAGCTAATCTCATACTATTTTACACGTTTTGCTATGAGCCTGAGAGACATTGTTGCTGTTTTAGATCTCTTGGAGTCTTCAAAGACGGGACATTCTCAACTTTTTTTTCCAGAAATATTTTTCTTAATATTAACACAATTTGATAGACCAAAGTATCGTCTGTCACACCATGTAAACGAACAACCAAATATATATATATTTTTTAACCATAAAATCATTATGGGGTATTGTGTGTAGATTGATGAGGGAAAAAGACTGCAACGTAACAAAATGTGGAAAATGTCAAGGGGTCTGAAAACTTTCCAAATGCACTGTATGTATTTGTATATAAATTCCCCTTTTCAGGACCCTGTCTTTCAATGATAATTAGTAAAAATCCAAATAACTTCATAGATCTTCATTGTAAAGGGTTTAAACACTGTTTCCCATGCTTGTTCAATGAATCATAAACAATTAATGAACATGCACCTTTGGAACGGTCTTTAAGACACTAACAGCTTACAGACGGTAGGCAATTAAGGTCACAGTTATGAAAACTTAGGACACTAAAGAGGCCTTTCTACTGACTCTGAAAAACACCAAAAGAAAGATGCCCAGGGTCCCTGCTCATCTGCGTGAATTTGCCTTAGGCATGCTGCAAGGAGGCATGAGGACTGCAGATAAATTGGGCAATAAATTGCAATGTCCGTACTGTGAGACACCTAAGACAGCGCAACAGGGAGACAGGACGGACAGCTGATCGTCCTCGCAGTGGCAGGAGCAGGATCAATTTGGAGGGGGAGGGTCCGTCATGGTCTGGGGCGGTGTGTCACAGCATCATTGGACTGAGCTTGTTGTCATTGCAGGCTATCTCAACGCTGTGCGTTACAGGGAAGATATCCTCCTCCCTCATGTGGTACCCTTCCTGCAGGCTCATCCTGACATGACCCTCAAGTATGACAATGCCACCAGCCATACTGCTCGTTCTGTGTGTGAATTCCTTCAAGACAGGAATGTCAGTGTTCTGCCATGGCCAGCAAAGAGCCCGGATCTCAATCCCATTGAGCACGTCTGGGACCTGTTGGATCGGAGGGTGATGGCTAGGGCCATTCCCCCCAGAAATGTCCGGGAACATGCAGGTGCCTTGGTGGAAGAGTGGGGTAACATCTCACAGCAAGAACTGGCAAATCTGGTGCAGTCCATGAGGAGAAGATGCACTGCAGTACTTAATGCAGCTGGTGGCCACACCAGATACTGACTGTTACTTTAGATGTTGTCTTTTGTTCAGGGACACATTATTGAATTTCTTTTAGTCACATGTCTGTGGAACTTGTTCATTTTATGTCTCAGTTGTTGAATCTTGTTATGTTCATACAAATATTTACACATGTTAAGTTTGCTGAAAATAAACGCAGTTGACAGTGAGAGGACGTTTATTTTAGTTTATATACCGTACCAGTCAAAAGTTTGGACACACATACTCATTCAAGGGTTTTTCTTTATTTTTACTATGTTCTACATTGTACAATAATAGTGAAGACCTCAAAACTATAAAATAACACATATAGAATCATGTAGGAACCAAAAAAGTGTTAAACAAATCAAAACATGTTATATATTTTAGCTTTGCACACTCTTGGCATTCTCTGAACCAGCTTCACCTCGAATGCTTTTCCAACAGTCTTGAAGGATTTCCCACATATGCTGAGCACCTGTTGGCTGCTTTTCCTTCACTCTGTGGTCCAAGTCATCCCAAACCATCTCAATTGGATTGAGGTCGGATGATTGTGGAGGCCAGTTCATCTGATGCAGCACTCCATCACTCTCCTTCTTAGTCAAATAGCCCTTACACAGCCTGGAGGTGTGTTGGGTCATTGTCCTGTTGAAAAACAAATGATATTCCCACTAAGCCCAAACCAGATGGGATGGCGTATCGCTGTGGTAGCCATGCTGGTTAAGTGTGCCTTGAATTCTAAATAAATCACAGACAGTGTCACCAGCAAAGCACCCCCACACCATCACACCACTCCCTCAATGCTTCACGGTGGGAACCACACATGCGGAGATCATCCGTTCACCTGCTCTGCATCTCACAAAGACAGCGCGGTGTGAACCAAAAATTTCAAATTTGGACTCATCAGACCAAAGGACAGATTTCCACCGGTCTAATGTCCATTGCTTGTGTTTCTTTGGCCAATCAAGTGTCTTCTTATTATTGGTATCCTTTAGTAGTGGTTTCTTTGCAGCAATTTGACCATGGAGGCCTGATCCACACAGTCTCCTCTAAACAGTTGGTGTTGAGTGTCTGTTACTTGAACTCTGTGAAGCATATATTTGGGCTGCAATCGGAGGTGCAATTAACTCTAATGAACATATCCTCTGCATCAGAGGTAACTCTGGGTCTTCCTTTCCTGTGGCGGTCCTCATGAGAGCCAGTTTCATCATAGCGCTTGATGGTTTTTGCGTCTGCACTTGAAGAAACTTTCAAAGTTCTTGAAATTTTCCACATTGACTGACCTTCATATCTTAAAGTAATGATGGACTGTCTTTTCTCTTTGCTTATTTGAGCTGTTCTTGCCATAATATGGACTTAGTCTTTTACGAAATAGGGCTGTCGTCTGTATACCACCTCTCCCTTTAACAACAAAACAGATTGGCTCAAATGCATTAAGAAGGAAAGAAATTCCACAAATTAACTTTTAACAAAGCACACCTGTTCATTGAAATGCATTCCAGGTGACTACCTCATGAAGCTGGTTGAGAAAATGCCAAGAGTGTGCAAAGCTGTCATCATTGCTACTTTGAAGAATCTCAAATATAAAATATATTTTGATTTGTTTAACCCTTTTTTGGTTACTACATGATTCCATATGTGTTATTTCATAGTTTGGATGTCTTCACTATTATTCTAGAATGTAGAAAATAGTAAAAATAAAGAAAAACCCTTGAATGAGTGCTTGTGTCCAGTCTTTTGACTGGTACTGTATGTATGTGCTTGTGTGTGTGTATTCTTTTCAGTGAGTGTGCATATCCTCTAACCATGTTCCCTGTCTGTCCTGTCCTACAGAGGGAGGAGAGAATGAGACAGGTGTGATGGACAGCCTAATGGAAGCCCTGCAGTCCGGAGCAGCCTTCCCGCGACCGCCGAAAACGAACCCCGCGCAACGGTAATGTCCCCCCACCTCTGTTGAAGTAACCTCCTCCCTCAGTCTCAACCATAGTTCTAAATATGAAAGGAGTGTTGCCGGATCAAGTCCGTGATATGCCGAGGGCGTACACGTCTTTGTGTGTACACTCATGTTCTTCTGTATATGTGTGTGTGTCACTACACACACACACACACACACACACTACACACACACACTTGTACTATCCCCCGGTGCACTTCATTACACATTCATTGTCACATTGTCATTCATAAGGCTCTGATTACAATAGAAATGGGATGTGAGCGGGGTCTATGGGCTACAGGCTCCAGCAGTGGAGGGGATTTAGCATAATCCTAATGTTAACATATTCCATCCTGCCGTGGTGAATGGCCTGTGCCCAGGGGAATGGTAAGGTGCCACCTGGTAGAGGTTACATTGATATGCAGGTGGAGAGACAGAGCCCTGTCTGTATAGAGGAGCCACAGGTGCTGCTCTCTCTGTGGTGGATGAGTACTGTGATATTTCTGATGCTAATCTGCTCATTGGGCCTCATGAGGGTTAGCATAGTTTAGTATGATCAGAGGGAGTGAGTATACACAGAGGTTTAGGCCCTGTCCGGCAACAGCTCCTTCTTCCCTTATCAAAAACCTCAATGACAAACATACCAGCATATGCACACCATGGCAGAACGAATCGTCCTAAATTAACTGTCACTATGTCAAATGTCAGAGATATGTTGCCAGACCACATTGTCTCTCCTCCCTCTTATCTTGGCCAATCACGTTTCCCTACCAGGGTCCATGTCAAGGTTTGTCCAATAAGACCAGGTTAATGAAACAGGGTGTCACAACTCACAACACACACTCCTGAATCGTTCTCCTAGCTTGGTCTGCGATCACTGGCAGACAGCTAGCCATGTAGAGGAGAACATACATGCACACACACTCACACACACACACACACACACAGTTATGTTTCACTTGCCCTCCGTCTACAATATCTCTTCTACTCTAACATGGTCCATCAAGACTGACATGATTGCCAACAGCCCAAACCAATACAATGTATTTTCCTTCTCAAGTGCCTTCTCTCTCTGTGTGAGTGAGCATGTTTGTACAGTGTGAGTGTGTGCTGAGGTATTGTGCCAACAACCAGACATTTCAGAGTGGATAATTGGTGCCAAACTCCTGAAAAGACTCATGTCTGACATCGTTCTCTCTTTTTCTTCCCCCTGTCTTTCTCCTCCCTTTCTTTTTCTTCTGTTTACTTGGTCATGTTGCAGGTGATCAAAGTCCATGCAGTCCTGTCTCTCGGTGGCCGGGTGCTAACCATGGTAACCCAACCAAAGCTGTGTCCGTAGTTTAACCCTTTCCCTGCCCCTGTACTGCACTGCACTGTACAGCTCCGCCTCCACTCCTGGCTGTGTAACTCTCATCTGGCATCTTCCCCAACCAGAGCTGGTGTACTCTCTGACAGACTCCTACACTGAGCTAGAACTTGTCTGATTACTTCTCTGACTCCTGTCAATTAGGTTACATAGTGTTATCTTGTTTCAACCAGTGGTGATAGCAACTCAAAGTAAAACAAAAAAATACTTGATGTGGTCACTTATTAGATTGATTTGAATGATAGATTAGGTTGCAGACAGATTGATTATCTCAAAAACAGGAATGAATATAGGGATCTGGCCAAAAGTAGTGCACTATATAGGGAATTTTGGGGTTGTTTTTTGGTTGCACCTCAGACTTGAGAGTAGTACTCTTGAGCTTCCCTCCTGCTTTAATAACTCAGTGACTCAAATCTCAGTCTGGTTTCTGAGTAGTACACCAGCTCTTGTATTGTAGAGCTTGTTCCCCATTCCTGTAGGCCTACGCTGACAGAGCATGACATCACATCCTGTCTCATGGCACTTTATAGGAAAAGCTTTGTCACCAACACGAGGGCTATAATTGCTTTTCGTCATGTGTCGCCACGCACGGATTTGTTTGTTGTGTTCATTCCCTCACTCTTCCTTTTCCAGATAGGGCATTCTGGGAAATGTCAACCGTTGCACAAAGCGCAAACTCCCCCAAAATACTCCCCTGGCCTACTTTGAAACAACTGTCTGTGGCGCAATGGTGTGATTTTTTTCCAACCACCATTCTAATCTAATCTGCTGTATCTATGTGGAGTGCATTTTTCACTGTTGACTGTCTGTCTTTGCTTTTGTCTCAGTCTCGTATGTGCGCGTTTAAGGAGTGTGTGTATGAAGTGACAATGAAACTATCACAAGTTCGTTTAGTTTTTAGGATATCTAATACACTCAGTCAAATGCAATAAAAATAGGTACCAGTTGTATTACGGGAAGGCATAGGATATTTAGGACTTGGGATAAAGGGATCTCGGTAACACTCTATATTACGGTTCCTTAATAAACCATTTATAAACAGATTGTAAAGAGTTTAATCCACATGTATTCATCATTATTCCTACATTTGTAAATGTCAATAAGCAATTTCTAAATAGTAATTTATGCATTTATAAACACTATTTGAAATGATTTATTAATTATTTATAAAATAATAAATAAGTTGTATGTTCACAATTTGTAAATGATTAATAATGTACTACTAATGTACTTATAAATCAGCTATAAAGGAGTAATTGTTAACTCATCAGATTATTAATAAGGCATTTGTTAATGGTTGATTAATGGTTTGACTCACCATTTATATACATATTTATAAATCTATTTATATATGTCATGAATGGTTTATTTATTAATTGTTTAAGTTTTTAAATGTGAGTTAAAGCACTTACTAATACCTCAGTTGATTATTAATGTAGATCCTTATAAACCATGTACTAATTATTAACTACTTTGCAGCCCCTAGTTTAAAGTGTGCACTATATATACTTTATAAACGTTAATAAATTACTTGTTACTCCCCCAAAGCTGGCTACATTAGTAGACAGTACCTGATGCATCACCAATGGCAAAAAATAACCTAAAACATTCAATAGTAAAATAAGATTTTTTTTCATGAGCTTCATAACTGCAGCCATTAACAAAGGCCTGATAAATCACAAGTGATCATCAACTTCCCGATGAATCAAAGGCATATGTGTAGTGCTAGTCCATATGTAACATAACATATGCCATTTAGCAAACGCTTTTATCCTAAGCGACTTACATTCATGCATGCATACATTTTATCTATGGGTAGTCCCAGGAATCGAACCCACTATCCTGGCGAAGTAAGTGCCATGCTCTACCAACTGAGCTATATAGGACCGTATGTGTAGTGCTATGGCCATTTAACTGGCCTCGATAAATCCAACTAGCCCACAATGGGGCGTCTACATTTTAACATTCACATAAATCCATTTAATATACACCATCACAAAGAAATACATTTTTTTCTTTAGGCAGGTTTTAAGAAACATAATGATATTAGTAAAATGTATTGGTATTTTTTTCTGAAATGATTAATACAGCAATTCACAAAGGTTGATTTGGGAGAGATGCAGACTTCCAATCGCCGTGCTCCGAAGCACCTCTCACTCACATGGCTCTGTCAGGTATCTCAATTAAATATTCTGAACATACTCTGGGACACTTGTGGGACGCGATAGATCCCAAATTAATACAATCACTGTATAATAAAAATTACTTTTAAAAGCAATAAGGCTGATGCAACAGATCAGAACATTTATGTGCTCCCTCTCCGGCCTCTAGGTCACCAGGCTGCTCGTTAGGGCGCACACCTGTCAACAGCGTTAGGCGCATAATGACACTCACCTGGACTCCATCACCTCCTTGATTACATGCCCTATTTATGTCACTCCCTGGTTTCTTCCCCAGTCGTCATTGTTCCTGTTTTATGTCGGTGCACTGTTCGTGTTTCTTGTTTTGTTCTTTTATTTTTTGAATGTATTCACTCCCTGAACTTGCTTCCTGACTTTCAGCGTACATCGTTACAGTTTAGCCTAAAATGTTGATAAACTATTAGGCTATTTCTTTACAAAAAAAGCGCAGCAATACGCACATGGCAGTAGGCTATAAGCACAAATATTCCCAAATGAAATTTGCCTTCTCAAAAGTGCACCACAAAAGCGAGTGGTTTCATATAACAGAGATGAAAATATCCTTCAGAAATGTAGAAAGAGGGAAGACGCAACAACTAGCATGGGTTCTCAATATGAACACAGTGGCCCCCATTATTCTTAAATGGAAGATGTTTGGAACCACCAAGACTCTTCCTAGAGCTGGCTGCCCGGCCAAACTGAGCAATCGGGGGAGAAGGGCTTTTGTCATGGAAATGACCAAGAACCTGATGGTCACTCTGTCAGAGCTCTATAGTTCCTCTGTGGAGATGGGAGAACCTTCCAGAAGGACAACCATCTCTACAGCACTCCACCAATCAGGCCTTTATGGTAGAGTGGTCAGACGGAAGCCACTCCTCAGTAAAGGCACATGACAGCCCACTTGGAGTTTGCCAAAAGGCACCTAAAGACTCTCAGACCATGAGAAACAAGATTGTCTTATTTGATGAAACCGAGATTGAAATATTTGGCCTGATTGCCAAGCGTCACGTCTGGGGGAAACCTGGCACCATCTCTACTGTGAAGCATGGTGGTGGAAGCATCATGCGGTGGGGAGGTTTTTCAGCGGCAGGGACTGGGAGATTAGTCCGGATCGAGGGAAAGATGAACAGAGCAAAGTATAGAGAGATCCTTGATAAAAAACCTGCTCTAGAGCACTCAGGACCTCAGACTGGTGCAAACGTTAACTTTCCAACAGGACAACGACCCTAAGCACACAGCCAAGACAATCCAGGAGTGGCTTTGGGACAAGTCTATGAATTTCCTTGAGTGGCCCAGCCAGAGCCCGGACTTGAACCTGATCGAACATCTCTTGAGAGACCTGAAAATAGCTGTGCTGCGACGCTCCCCCATCCAACCTGACAGAGCTTGAGAGGATCTGCAGAGAAGAATGGGAGAAACTCCCCAAATGCAGGTGTGCTTAGCTTGTAGCGTCACACCCAAGAAGACTCTAGGATGTATTCGCTGCCAAAGGTGCTTCAACAAACTACTGAGTAAAGCGTATGAATACTTATGTAAATGTGATGATTTGGTTTTTATTTTTAATACATTTGCAAAAATTTCTAAAAACCTGTTGCTTTGTCATTATGGGTTATTGTGTGTAGATTGATGAGGGGAAAATACGATTTAATCAAAAAAAATTTAAAAGCTGTAAAATAACACTGTATGCACTGTATGTGCTTTCGAAGACCAGTAAGATGTACTGAATGATATTGTGAAACATATTGAACAAAACAGGCAGACAGTGAAAAATGATATGGATTTAAGAATATTTTGGTTGCACATACAACAAAATCCCTTAACAATATTTCTCCATTGTCCATTATCATTAGCCTTGAGTGAATAGCAATCATTTAATGGGCAACTCAACCTCTTGGAAGAGCATATTTTTCAAGAGTTCATAAAATGTTAAAACAACATCATATTACTAATTTAATCATTATTAAATTATGTTTTAGAAGTTAACATTTTACAACGTTGTGTAATTTCACATTTTATACACAGTTAGTACAAAAAAAATTGTGGCAAATGTGGTTCGGTTTTGCTTGCATTCACCTCCTGGTTTTAAACCATCTTTGAATGCGTGTTTCAAAAAATATGGGAGTCTGATAATGAAACCAAATGAGCATTTTACTAAATGGCATTGGTTGAGATGATAAAATATGCCAAACTAAATTCTAAAATTCTAAACTAAATGTAAAATTTCATTTAAAATTGGTTGTCAAAATTAGCTCAACCACTCAGTTGAGCTGCGTGTTAAAGGGTTAAAAAACAGAAGATATGCTGTCATATAATGCTTGTCACAGTTATGGGATTTTAGGGCCCTGCCGCCTAATCTCAGTGGTCTAGTCGTTAATTCACCCAGGCAAGAGAGGAGAGCTGGCCCCCTGTATGTTTAATGAGGATTAAATTACATATTTTCAGTCATTAAATATTAAAGTGGAGAAAGGGATGAATCTGCAAAGAAGCAAATGAAAGAGAAGGGAGAAAGGGGGAGGGAGGAGAAAGATGGACAAAGATAAAGGATTTTTTTCTCCTCTATTATTATTCCCCCCATCGTGTTGTAAATGATATCTCAATACCATATGTATTAGGTTGTCCCTATTAATGGGCCTACGTACTAGACAGCTATGTTACGTTGAGATAGGGAGCTGCACTGAGTGTACAAAGCATTATGAACATCTGCTCTTTCCATGACAAAGACTGAACAGGTGAAAAGCTATGATCCCTTATAGATGAAACCTGTTAAATCCACTTCAATCAGAAAGGTTAAATAAGGATTTTTAAGCCTTGAGACAATTGAGACATGGATTGTGTATGTGTGCCATTCAGAGGGTGAATGGGCAAGACAAAATATTTAAGTGCCCTGGTATGGTAGTAGGTGCCATGCGCACCGGTTTGAGTGTGTCAAGAACTTCAACACGGTTGGGTTTTGTTGGGTTCTGAAAATATGAAATATACTTATTCATGTCACTGAGGGAGAGAGAGGAATGTATAATGTTTACATTCTGTCCGGATAGGTTATTGTTAGCCATCAGGGATCCTATGGGAAGAGAAAAGACACAGGCTGGTACGAGTCAACATGACAGCTGTGAGTTGGGGAGGAGTGAGCACTTTAGGGCTCAGATATGGCTGTTCAGATGAGTAGGAGACTCAGCATAGGAAAAAGGGTTAAATATCAGTGCTTCTGTGAATATGTATTTTGTCTTATGCAGCTGTATTGATCCAATGGGTGAATAAACTTGGTTTAAGCTTTACTAATCATCCGTGAAATTTTATAAAGTTAATTTAGACCCTTATAAAGTTTTTAACACTCATCTGTTTTCCATGTGTATCAAGAATGGTCCACCACCCAAAGGACATCTAGCCAACTTGACACAACTGTGGGAAGCATTGGCGTCAACATGGGCCAGCATCCCTGTGGAACACTTTCGACACCTTGTAGAGTTCATGCCCTGGCGAATTGAGGCGTTTCTGAGGGAAAAAGGGGGGTGCAACTCAATATTAGGTTGATGTTCTTAATGTTTTGTACACTCAGTGTGTTTCTTTATCCTTCATGTGATCTGGGGAGAATTACGCAGTTTGTTACTTAAATTAGTCTATGTTATTGTATCAAGTAGATGTGATAGTGATCGCAATTCCCATAGCAATGAATTTCCTCTCGCACACATGTTCTCGTGTACGTCTCTTTATCTCTCTTGATTGTGCTCCCTCACTGTCACACACACACACTATCATATAGAGGCTGTTGCTATATATCACCTCTTAGTTGGCAGACTAAAGCCCCTGCTTTCTCCCCTCCACTTCAGGGTGTTGATAGATGTTATTCATTCGGGGTCATTCCCCCGGGGCCACTCCTAAAGGAAGTGGAGCTAACGTGATTTGCTTGGGCCGAGGGGACCTGGAGGGTAGTGCCCTTGGCTATGGACTGGGGATGGCTTAGTAGATCGTAGATATCAATAGAAGGGAAGAGAGAAGGGAAAGAGAGGCTCTGCTTGTGGTAGATAAGAGATATTTCTCAACAGCTAAAAGGAAGAGGCTAGACAGGGGCGAGACTGAAGGATCGGGGGCCGACAGACCATTGATGTCTGAGGGTAGATGTGCTACACTTCTATTGTCCCTCTCTGTCCTTCTCATAGACCCCAAGGACCTCCAGTCCTGAAAACAGCTTAGCGAAATATAGATGAGGATTTGATGTACCGTTTGAGTACCCCCCACGCATAACTGATCTGACTTTTACTCCGTCAGCTGGAGAGGACAGTTCAAATAAGACAAGTGTGACACACAATACATTTTTCGAGGATAAATCAAATCTCAATAAAAGGGTGGACATTCTGAATGGCATTTAGGGTATCCCGGGCGAGACCCCCGAAGACAACCGGCTCTCCAGTCCTGCATTATTTGATTCCTTACAAGAGGCTTTGGACCTCCAAATCTAGTTGAAGGGCCCCAACAGGGTGTCCGCTTTCCCTCACACTGTGTCATTCTAACGCCGACCCATCTGTGTATACACTTCCAATACCAGGCCTTACTCCCTGCCTGTCTGTGTCGTGCATACCCTTTCAGAGGGAAGTCAATCGCCCGGCACAGCAAAGGGCTCCACACATGGTTATATCCAATTGGACATTGGATTATTTTGTCCAATGTTAGCCTTTCTCCCCAGGAATGTGGCCTCACTGATGTGAATAGTGACAAGCCGGTACTCCCTGCAAAGTGAGATGCCAACCTCTCAATGACCAACGTTTCTTTGTATAAATCTTTCATACAGCAGCATTTCTTACCACTTTATCCACTGTCAGACTGCTCCCAATACAGTACTGGTCCTCAAGTATGTGGGCAGAGCTCTGAAAAGGTGATCTGAAGTGCAAATTGTCAATACCGGATCAATTTGGGCCCCGTAATTGAAGTTTTTATCTTATTTTTCCCCCGGCACATTCACACAATAGGATTGATTTAACTCATTGCGTGATTAATTCCCAATAGACCTATAACTCTCAGCTGCTACAAGCAAAGGGGAATCACTTCTTGAAACCGCGGAGAGGCGTATGAACCAACCAAATGACCGTCCTCAGGGCTGAAAAAATCGAACTCATAATATTCCAATGGAATCTCCACAGCTATCATACTTAGTCTTTTGAAGGATGGAAAGTTCCCTTGGACGAATAAAACCATATTCATCGCCTGTTAGAGCCGAGAGAGGGCGAAGAGGCTCTAATAACAATCCTCAGTAGAATAAATAAAGGCTCTCTGCAATAGGATGTAGTTATGTTCCGTGACAATGAGAGGCGATGACAGCTATTTTGATGCTATTTCCCTCTGTCTTTCTGTCATATCCCTTATTATTTTTCTCATCTCCATTACCTCAGACAAATAGCGTCCGGGTGGTGTTTGCGTTTAGTTTCCCATTTGGCAGGCTGGATGGCGTGTAATAAGGAGGTATAAGGTGGTAGAGGTAGGTGGGCAGGCGAAGCTGAGTGAAAGGACTAATTCCCCGAGAAATAAGAAGTTCTCATCCTCCTACAATGGTGCTACTGTGGAGTTTCAATGAGCACAATTGTCTATTAATTATTTGTTAATGTACAATTCTTGTCAAATGAACTTATCTGTAAAAAGTCAATTATTGTAATTGTTTAGAAGTTGTGGTTTTACAGAAAATTTGAACATGTGTGAGGTTGTTAACAAGTTGAAAAATGTGATGTTTTGGATTTGTGTCTTGCTCGACAGATTTGTGTGATTAGCAGTTCACGGGATTGTGTCGCTACAGACGAGGTGATTTTCAAATGTAGTTTGTTGCAAAGCACTAATTGGTAGAAGTCACACCAAAGGAGTAATGGCAACACAGGAGTATCATTGTTTGTTTCTCCAGGCCACATGTGAAGGAAAGGTAAAGCTAAAACAATCAAGTATTATTTTCTATCCATATTTTCAAAATAACTAGTGTATCTCTGTGTCCCTAAGCAACGACAGCAAAGTAAAACATTAATTTCAAATATGTTTACCCATGATATTTCGTTTTTTTTAATTGTTTTTACCATTTCCCATTTCCCAAGCGTCTGTCCTTTCAGATTATTATGACATATTGAATGGTGTGCTGCAAAATGGCTGGTAATTACATGTAGTTAAGTGAATCACGTGGCTTAAAGCTTGGCTCTGATATAATAGCTCCTGACAATGTGAATACAACTCCTGTCTGCTCCCCATGGTGCAGTAAGCACTGGCAATCTGGACAGATTGTTCACTCTGCAGAATCAATCAGTTAGCCTGGTCCCAGATCTGTTTGTGCTGTCTTGCCAACCCCTAAGGCCATACAACTACAAGAGTTGGCTATACAGCACAAACAGATCTGGGACCAGGCTGTCAGTAAATACTAGCTTTAGGAATTCAGCCTGAATGCTCTAATAGGGCTAACTGTATATCTGACCTGTGGCATTATGGTAGCATGTCTTGATTGGTTGTAGATAAAGGTGGCACTACGTTAGACTGAGCACTCAGCAGTAGAGCTCCACTAGTGGATCCACAGACTGACTATTTTGTCCCAAGTAGCTAAACAGATGTACGGATGTTTTAATGGATAATTTTTGCAAGCAGATGTGAATTATGTGTAAGGTAGTAGGGGGGTTTTGCACTATTTACGAGGTGTTACCTTTAATTGTCTATCATTTAGTCTTTAAGAATCCAATGGAAGTGAGCAATGAAGTACACCCAAGAGGTGTTTCAAGGTCACGATGGGATTGCATTGCGTGTGCGTGCGTGCGTGTGTGTGCTCGTGCGAGTTGAGCCCTGTCAGACCACTGGCTTTCAAAGGCCTGACAATAGCACAAACTCAAAGACATAGAGAAGGAACATTCATGTCACAGCACTCCTGTTTGGACAGAGAGACGGAAGAGACAGAGCGATTGGAGGGGAGGAAAGAGTAAGAGAGAGAGCTTCAGGGAGAGAAGGGATGGAGAGGAGGAGAGACTAAGAGAGAGAGAAGGGGAGGAGAGAGTAAAAACACGGAAAGGGAGAAAGAAAAAACTGAGAGAGGTAATGAGGGCTTAGGGTGCAAGGCGAAGATTGAGAGAGAGGGGGCATCGTTGGGTAGCGGTGGAGGAGAGAAAGACTGGACGGACAGAGTTAAACAGAGTGAAAGAGAGACAGCAAGGAGGGTAAAAAGAAGTCAGGAGTGAAGGCTGCCTTAGAGCCCTTGCGTTGGTTCGTCTGGCGGAGTGCCCCTGTCTCTCTCTTAGGGGAATTGTGTGTGCAATCAGGAAGAATCTCTCCGCCCACCCAGGCGTGATTGTGCCTGACATCGCTCCATCACTAATGCTGACGGTTGCCCATTAGCCAGTCCTCGTGCATTTATTTATTTATCTGTTTGTTTGTGTCAAGTTTATTTATTGATGGGGCTCGAAGATGTAACGGCATTTCCATTTGTGTGGAGAATGAACAACAGAGTGAATGGGAGAAGAGAGAGGGCCTAAGAGTGTGCAACATTTACACTCAAATGAACAGCTCCCGTC
Source organism: Brachymystax lenok tsinlingensis (assembly GCA_030435695.1). Taxonomy (NCBI): domain Eukaryota; kingdom Metazoa; phylum Chordata; class Actinopteri; order Salmoniformes; family Salmonidae; genus Brachymystax; species Brachymystax lenok. Next base: position 19,365,289 of record CM059789.1, read on the forward strand.
TACCTTAGGAGGCAGAGGGAGAGCAGGTTTACCATTTAGATCACAGCAGTCCAAATAGTCCCTCTCTCCTGGTAATGGAAAACTGATATGACCTATTTAGTTACTTAGCACTAATCACACTGGTTTACACACTCTCTCTCTCTCTCTCTCTCTCTCTCTCTCTCTCTCTCTCTCTCTCTCTCTCTCTCTTTTCTTCTGACTTATAGCTGGGTGGGTTTAGGGATTTGAGCAGCTTGAGATCTCTGTGTGTGTGTGTGTGTGTGTGTGTGTGTGTGTGTGTGTGTGTGTGTGTGTGTGTGTGAGAGAGAGAGAGCTGGCTCTCGGTGGTTTGGGTAATTGTAGAGTTTATTTTTTTAACACACTACCAGATGAACTGTGTACAGCAGGACTAGTGAACAAGCAAGACAGCTGCAATACAGCCATGATGTCTTAAAACTGCAAGCATGAAATTTTGGTCCATTGCCAAGGGATGTTAACTTTAAAACTGCCTTCGCTATCATCTGTGACTGTGTGGAGCTTTACCATGGACTGTCCCGATGGCTCTCTGTGATGATGGCGATGATGATTCAATTAGCGGGCAACTTTGATAACCCCTAATGGATGTTTATTCTCCTATATTTACTGTACTGAGAGACTGGGGAACGGCTATGCCTAATTACCCACAAGTGGACCATTTCAGGTCGTTAGCCTTCAAAGCCAATATTCCAGACAACGGTCTGCCCAGGGAGATGCTAGCTAGTCTGAATGATGGCTACATGCTTAAAGCTAGCGAGTTATTTGACCTCTCATGATTCTCTTGTTTTTCTCTACAGTACCTCTGCCTTAGGCTAGCAAGCCTCACATAACACCTGTGCCAGCACCCACATGCTAAGTGGCAGAGCAAATGTTGATATACAGTATATAAAAAAGTATGTGGACACCCCTTCAAATTAGTAGATTCAGCTTTTTCAGCCACAATGGTTGCTGACAGGTGTATAACATCGAGCACACCGCCATGCAATCTCCATAGACAAACATTGGCAGTATAATGGCCTTAATGAAGAGCTCAGTGACATTCAATGTGGCACTGTCATAGGATGCCACCTTTCCAACAAGTCAGTTAAAGATCACCATGTGCAAGCATCAGCTGGAGTCGTGTAAAGCTCGCCGTCATTGGACTCTGGAGCAGTGAAAATGCGTTCCCTGGAGTGATGAATCACACTTCACCATCTGGCAGTCCGAAGAACTAATCTGGGTTTGGCGGATGCCAGTACCTGCCCGAATGCATAGTGCCAACTGTAAAGTTTGGTGGAGGAGGTATAATGGTCTGGGCCTATTTTTCATGGTTCGGGCTAGGCCCCTTAGTTCCAGTGAAGGGGAAATCTTAACGCTACAGCATTCTAAACGATTCTGTCCTTTCAACTTTGTGGCAAATGTTTGGGGAGGCCCTTTCCTGTTTCAGCATGACAAAGCCCCAATGCACAAAGCGAGGTCCATTCAGAAATGGTTTGTTCGAGCTCGCTGTTGAAGAACTTGACTGGCCTGCACAGAGCCCTGACCTCAACCCCATCGAACACCTTTGTAATTAATTGGAACGCCGACTGCAAGCCAGGCCTAATCGCCCAGCATCAGTTCCCGTGGCTGAATGGAAGAAAGTCCCCACAGGAATGTTCCAACATCTAGTGGAAAGCCTTCCCAGAAGAGTGGAAGCTATTATAGCAGCAAAGAGGGGACCAATTCCATATTAATGGCCATGATTTTGGAATGAGATGTTTGACGAACAGGTGTCCACCTACTTTTGGTCATGTAGTGTAACACGGGGTAATCCTGCACGAGGAGTTGATTGGCATCTGGCTGCCGTAATGTTTCGAATCTCAGAATCCTACCCCAGCTGGGTTTAGGAGTTTATTTGCAATAATCTCAAATTCTCCCCATGCTGAGAAGGAAAAATAACAACAAGCAAATAGAAAAAAAGCTATTGGTATTCATGAATTCCATAAATTACAATGTTGCTCCCCTTCTAACAGATGACTAATATCTTGGTTTAAAAACAGACAGCATGCCATAACAACACAAACATTTTCCTTCCATGTGCAGGAGATCAAGAGAGAAAATGCCTGAATATTCGGGGGGTTCTGCTATATTAGGCTAAGGTAGGGTCTGTTGGTGGAGACCCAACACACTGAGTAACACAGACTGGGAGTCTTTCTTGACTGTTTTCTAGGATTTACAAATATAAACATCAGCGTGGTGCCACTATGTGGCTATGTGAGTCCGATAGGCTAAAACACAAACCAATGGGCCGGTGGTAAGTGTGGTGTGAATAGGACAGGAAGCGTTCATCAGTGGGCAGGCTAGTGGAGTTTCCTAAGTGACCTCCGTGCCCTGAGGGGGAGAGCACTAAGTCATTGATGAGGCTGGCGACTCACTGCATTACCTCAACTTGGGAGCAGCTTTTTTGCACTCTCTCTCCTGCAGTTCCTTTCCAGTGGGTTAGGTCAGTGTTGCCCTGCGGCTGCCTGCTGTTATATGGATGGGGCTGTGGTGGGTTTTTGGCACTAGGAGTGTGTGTACGTATGTGTGTGTGTGTGTGTGTGTGTGTACGTATGTGTGTACGTGTGTGTGTACGTGTGTGTGTGTGTGTGTGTATCCTGGAGCCTGGCCGCCACTGGCTGTCTTGGTAATGACACAGGCTGTATGTCACCGAATCCCAACAGATTATACTGGAGGACAATGAGGACAGTATGGTTGTAGATTATACTGGAGGACAATGAGGACAGTATGTTTGTAGATTATACTGGAGGACAGTATGATTGTAGATTATACTGGAGGTCAATGATGACGGTATGGTTGTAGATTATACTGGAGGACTGTATGGCTGTAGATTATACTGGAGGAAAATGAAGACAGTATGTTGTAGATTATACTGGAGGACAATGACGGCAGTATGGTTGTAGATTATACTGGAGGACAATGAGGACAGTATGATTGCAGATTATACTGGAGGTCAATGAGGACGGTATGGTTGTAGATTATACTGGAGGACTGTATGGCTGTAGATTATACTGGAGGAAAATGAAGACCGTATGTTGTAGATTATACTGGAGGACAATGACGGCAGTATGGTTGTAGATTATACTGGAGGACAATGAGGACAGTATGATTGCAGATTATACTGGAGGTCAATGAGGACGGTATGGTTGTAGATTATACTGGAGGACTGTATGGCTGTAGATTATACTGGAGGAAAATGAAGACAGTATGTTGTAGATTATACTGGAGGACAATGACGGCAGTATGGTGTAGATTATTCTGGAGGACTATGAGGACAGTATGATTGCAGATTATACTGGAGGACAATGAGTACCGTATGGTTGTAGATTATAATGGAGGACAATGAGGACGGTATGGTTGTAGATTATACTGGAGGACAGTATGGCTGTAGATTATACTCAAGGACAATGAGGGCAATATAGCTGTAGATTATACTGGAGCACAATGAGGACAGTATGGCTGTAGATTATCCTGGAGGACAATGAGAATAGAATGAGGACATGGGAGGCATTGTCGGCAGGTAGCCTAGTGGTTAGAGCGTTGGACTTGTAACCGGAGGGTTGCAAGTTCGAATCCCCGAGCTGACAAGGTAAAAATCTGTCGTTCTGCCCCTGAACAAGGCAGTTAACCCACTGTTCCCCGGGCGCCGAAGACGTGGATGTTGATTAAGGCAGCCCCCTCACCTCTCTGATTCAGAGGGGTTGGGTTAAATGCGGAAGACACATTTCAGTTGAAGGCATTCGGTTGTACAACTGACTAATAATGGTGACTTTGACTTTGAATGGTTGGAGATTTTACTGGAGGACAATGATGACAGCATGGAGAAAGTCACCCTGTGGAAATATACTCTCAATCAACTCTCAGAAGCATCATCTTCAACCTAGCTATATAACATCCACCCATTACCGTATTCACAAACCTATTGAAGCAAGAGTGCTGATCTAGGATCAGGTCTTCCTTTTCCATATAATTATATTCATTATGATCTGAAAGGCCAAACTGATCCTAGATCAGCACTCATACTCTAAGACTCTTGATGCATACCCCCAGATCTCCAGACACAGGTACAGCTCCATACTGTGCTGTGGTTATACACACTCTGCCAAGCCAGCATACATTTTGATTAGCGTAAAAGCATGTAAAAATCCCTCATTGATACACAGTGTTGTAAAACTCCTGGCTTTGACTCTTCTGTCTTCATTCAGTCGATATTTTTTCATTAATATGTTTACAGGGCGTTTTTTAATTAAAATGCTTACAGTGGTCGGTAAGCAAGACTGTAAGCGATGGATTTTCTTTTGCCTGTTGTATAAGTTTTATGACAGCCCATAAGGCTGACAGAATAGATGGTGGCTGCTTATGAAGGCTGAATAATTGACGAGGGGAATAAGTCAATGGGAGAGAATAGAGAAGGATAGAGCTTAGATGGGAGGCGAGGGGCCTCGACACTTGATGCATCACAAATTATACCCTATTCCTTTTTATAATGCACTAGGTCTGACCAGAGCAAAAGTAGTGCACTATAACGGAAATAGGGTTTCATTTGGGATGCGGACATTGTACAGAGATGACATCAGAGTAAAACAATGCCAGGAGACTTATGATCTGACGTGCTATCGCTTTCTTTCTTGTCATCCCCGTACCTCCTTTCCTCCTTCTTTATCAACCTTCCTTTGTATCCTCCTCCTCTCGACACTGTACTCTCTGCTTTTCTTTTGTTTCTTTTTCTCACATCCTCTCTGTCCATCTTCTCCATCCATCCTTCCTTCCATCCACCCATCTATCCTTCCGTCCATCCCTCGCACTAATCCTTTGTCACTCTAGGCGGAATTCTTGCTCTCGATCACACGAGGTAGAATGGCGGAGGCAGGCTGCGGCGCCGTTCGGTACTTTATCGGCCCGCGTTATCCATTTACGGAGTATCCTGTTTTGTGGTGCGCCGTGTTCCTATAGGCCGGTAATGGCCTGACACGGACACCTATACGCTGCGTAAGCAACCCTGTGCATTATGGTCCGTAATATAAGACGCTCTCATTACGACCGAAGGCTTCCAAGGCCTCTGCTCCTCCTCATGTCCATTACATTAATTACTACACATATCTTACCCATCCCGTGCCCCCCGTATTCAGTTACAGCACAGGGATTTATTTTCTGGCACAACCCATTTATGAGTGCCACTCAATCACTCTGCTGCTAAGGTGAGGATGTTATTGAAGATTGGTTACATTGAAAATAGAAACATTTGCAAAGGTCTTAGCCATAGTACAATAGTTTCTTCTTTTAATATGACCGGTTTGTTTACGTTTTGCTATTTGTGCCGTGGCCAATGAAAAAGCCTTTCAGATCTAATAAATTGAAGCCAAGTGCCCTCTATCACGCTGTTGTCAGTCATATTTCCCTCATAAGCAGGCCGCTATAATAATTGCTTTGATGGTCCAGCACGAACAAATCACTTGTGGGCATAAATAGTGGCTTCCGAGTTGGCCGCCAGAGAGAAAAGGTGGGAATGAATTAAAGCACTTTGCGTTCCTCTGGGGCATGTGGCCCAGATTTCTTTTTCAAAGAAAATATAAGGAACGGACGGAGAAAAACAATTTTCTTTGCTTCTGGAATAAATGTAGCAATAAACATCCAGTCTCCATCATGTTCAGGTCGTAGACAATGATGGGCACATAGTTAACTGGCAGGTGGAAAAAGGGTGATTTCGTTGGAAATAATCCGATTTTGAACTGCCCTCCGATCTATCCGAGTACCTCTGGTTGGCCCTTTGTGAGGGGAACAAAAGTTTGGCCCTTTAGAAGGAAAGGCTTTGAATGTTTCAGAGGGCTTATGAATGGGTCCTAGTGCATGTCCCAGGGCCCACTCTGACTATAGTAGGAGCCCATCGGACAGGCCTCTGCCCGTGATTAGCCCAGCTCCATTGAGCCATCGCTGGGAGTGACAATGCCTCCCATGTCCTCAGACCCAGAACCAATCACTAGCTATATCCATTGAGTTCCTCAAGGTGTGATTAGAGAGGGGGCCACTCCAGGAGAACAAATGCAACTTCTCTAGAATATGTTGATGTTTAACATTGTAGTTAGTGAACAATATGAGTTGATATTTTTTCCCCAGAATAATCTTGAGATGTCCTCAGTGCCAACCGTTGATATATGATTTTACCATTTGCAAAACATTCACCAACGGAATTGTTTTCTTCTTCACTTCTGAAGAGTGGTCATTGTGATCTTGTGTGCTAGACAGATCTGAGTATGATTTAACTAAAAAAAAGAGGAGGAGGTCAGATGGTACAGTATGGGTGACCCTTATAAAGCTCAGAATTATCTTGTTTTGCTCTGCTTGGTGGAGTAGCTCCTCGGGGTGAATATAGGCTGATTGGACACTAGGTTATGGATGGGTGGATGGAGTGTTCTGTGTTTGGGTGGGTGGGTTGGTAGTTTGACAGGAAGAGACTGGTGCTTTGGGTAGAGAGAAAGACTATAAAGGTTGTGCACATGACCTCTTCATCACAGCTGCCGTCCCTCACACAAAGCACTGGGCCATGGCATCTAGTCCAGAGACCCTTGTTTTCCAAGAGACCCCAATAGTTTCCCAGGTGAGAGAATGCAAAGGGAGGAACACCCTTTTTTTCCAGGTCTGGTCCCAATGTCCTACCAACCCCCACCCTCAGCCCCCACCTCAACCCCTCTTCAGCGCCCACCTCAACCACCAACCCATAGCCCCATCCTCAACCTCCTCTCAGCCCCCACCTCAACCTCCTCTCAGCCCCCACCTCAGCCCCCACCTCAACCACCAACCCTTAGCCCCATCCTCAACCACCAACCCTTAGCCCCATCCTCAACCCCCTTTCAGCCCCCACCTCAACCACCAACCCTTAGCCCTATCCTCAAATCCCCCTTCAGCCCCCACCTTAATTTCCAACCCTTCAGCCCCCACCTCAACCGCAAGCCCTTAGACCCATCCTCAATCCCCCCCTTCAGCCCCCACCTCAACCGCAAACCCTTAGCCCCATCTTCAACCCCCCTTCAGCCCCCATCCCTCCCGGTCCCCATCTCAACACTCCCTCAGCCCCCACCTCAGTCCCCAACTCAACACTCCCTCAGTCCCCACCTCAAGCCCCACCTCAACACGCTTTCAGCCCCCACCTCAAATGCCAACCCTTAGCCCGATTTTCAACCCCTTCACCCCTACCTTAACCCACCCCTCAGCCCCCACCTCAACCACCAACCCTTAGCCCCCACCCCACGCCAACCCTCAGTCCCTGTTCTCTAGATCACGGCTAAGCCTCTTTGGCTCTTTTCGGTGGAATGTAATTTTTTTGCGTTGTCGACAGTGCATTACACTTTTTTGGATGTGCAGGCCTCCGTTCGTTCTGCCTTTTTGGAGAGGGGGAAAATGGAATCAGTGGGCCAGACAAACGCAAAAACTCAATTTATTAAGGTCAGGTGGATAACAAATATTACGTTTGTGGGGTTGGGAAGAGGAGAGGGGTGTTTTTTTTAGCAATACATTGAGATTTGGGGAAAGAGAACTGCCCATCAAGGGTTTTGAAGTTTAACTGGGGAAAAAAAGACCCAGAATGCAATGAAAAGTTGTAGGCTGATATTTGTTATATTTCTTTCTTCCAAAGCTTAACTTTGACAGTACCAAGCATGAAGGCTTATGGTGATCGTTTTTTCCCATGTTTTTTTATATTTTTGCTGCTTTATTGTCAACGAGAGCACAATCAAACCAGTGACAGTTTACATAGAGAAATCAGGTTGAATATGTTAAGATTCACACACAACAGAGACGGATCACATTAGCGACATTAGCCATGCAGACTAGCTAATTAGGTTCTGCTTTCCAGCTCGTTACATACTGACGAGTGGTGCGCTAGCTTTGTGCAGTAGCTGGTTCTTTAGCCATGGAAGGCGACCAACCGTGTGTCTGAGGCCCTGTTTCCCCCCATCCCTCCATTCATAATTAACCTCCCTCCTTCATAATTCAGTCCTTCTTTCCACCGTTCAGTGATATGACATTATTTTGCGGTCGCCCAACAGACGCAACCGTGGTCCCGATACCCCCCCGCCATGTGTGCCTCCCTGACACACTTCTGTCTCTACAACCGCAAATGGAAAAGACACTGCAAAAAAAAACTAAAGCTACATTGAGTCATATTGCTGACATGTTTTAGTATGGTCTCTCTCTTTTTGTACAGGGTGTTGAAAAAAAAATAGCAGTCTAATGCTGAGCCGGTGCTGGCCGCACTGCTAGAACCGTACCATGACAGCATGGTTATGTATGTGGCATATTTTAGAAGTGAGCCGAGCATATGTGAGAAGAGCATATCTGAGTCAGTCATGAGCAGCAGTATACCTCAATGCCAGGAGGAGGAGGAGGAGGGAAAGAGAGCGAGAATGCATCAGGTGAAGCAGAAAGGTTATGGCTGCAGTAGGGAGAGTGAGAGAGCAGCAGTAAAGGCTAGATCACCTCGCCACTCACGGACTCACCACAGCTCAATAACATGGCCGCACATTTAGTCAACCCCTCTGTCCAGTACCGCCATTTTAATCAGCTTACATTTGTCCTGGACAAAATTGAATTGGTCTGAATTAGAGGTACTAAACCTGGTCTGGATTTGTATGGTAGCCGGCAGGCAGGAGGGCTGCTGCTCTGCTGTCCACACCAGAGCCAGGTGCTACATAACAGCCCCGGAGCCAATCTCCCTCCATACATCATTGTCTTTGCTGTTCACCTCTGCAGTACCAAGCTTATTTAATGGCCAGGACTCAGAGTGCACAAAGACCCCAATCCCCCACTCTCTACCCATTTGCCCTCTGGCACTGGACTGGGAAGTGTGTGTGTGTGTGTAATGGGGTTTACAAGTTCAGTTATGAAACTGGGCCCCTACACACACACACACAACTCTTCCATGCTCTTGCCGTTAGCCGTGCTGAAGATTACATTCAGCCTTGTCTTGGATGTAAGAAGATTATGTGATGGCATACTCTATCACTCTGCCACTGTATAGTGTGTGCTGTAGCGCATACAAGCCCGGGTGGCAATGCTACTGCACGTTTCTATTCTTCAACAGATTGTGCCTCTATCTCTCTCACTCACTCGCTCTCCCTCTCTGTCTCTCTATATATATCTCTCTCTATATATCTCTCTCTATATACTGTATATATATATATATATATATATATATATATATATATATATATATATCTCTGTCTCTCTCTCTCTATATATATATGTCTCTGTCTCTCTCTCCCTTTCTCTTGATAGCATGTTGTTTATTATTTTGAGTCAGCACAATCTCCCTCTGCAGATTGATCAGAAATATTACACAGGATGTTCTGTTCCTGCAAAGATGGAAAGGGTTTTGTACTGTGGAAAATGCGTGGGTAAGGCAGAGTTTATTCACCGTTTCCTAAGAAGTCGTTTTCTTTTTCACACAACTAAGGCAGGTCAGGAAGTATGAGAAGCAGCATATATGCTTGTTGTAGTTATCTGGTCTGGAATACTGCAATGCTAGCATGATTTTAGATGTTTATGCTAACTGTTGATCCTCTACAGCAATTGTTCCCAAATGTTTTATAGTCCCATACCCCTTCAAACATTCAAACTCCAGCTGTGTACCCCCTCTAACACCAGGGTCAGCGCACTCTCAAATGTTGTTTTTTGCCATCATTGTAAGCCTGCCACACACACACACTATACGATACATTTATTAAACATACGAATTAGTATTAGTTTTTGTCACAACCTGGCTTGTGGGAAGTGACAAAGAGCTCTTATAGGACCAGGGCACGAATTATAATATGATAATAATTAATCATTTTGATCTTTATTTAGCCATCTTACATATAAAACCTTATTTGTTCATCAAAAATTGTGAATAACTCACCACAGGTTAATGAGAAGGGTGCGCTTGAAAGGATGCACATAACTATGCAATGTTGGGTTGTATTGCAGAGTCTCAGTCTTAAATCCTTTTCCACACACAGTCTGTGCCTGTATTTAGTTTTCATGCTAGTGAGGGCTGAGAATCCACTCTCACATAGGTACGTGGTTGCAAAGGGCATCAGTGTCTTAACAGCGCTATTTGCCAAAGCAGGATACTCTGAGCACAGCCCTATCCAGAAATCTGGCAGTACCTTCTGATTAAATTCAATTTTCACAGAACCGCTTGTTGCAATTTCGATGAGGCTCTCTTGTTCAGATATCAGTAAGTGGACTGGAGGCAGGGCATGAAAGGGATAATGAATCCAGTTGTTTCTGTCTTCCGTTTCGGGAAAGTGCCTGCGTAATTGCGCATCCAGCTCACTTAGGTGCTTTGCTATATCACATTTTACATTGTCCGTAAGGGCACGCCAGGAGACGTAAAATGCCTACCATTCAGGCCCAGAAAATAGGATATGCACATATTTAGTACCATTGGATAGGAAACACTCTGAATTTTCTAAAAGTGTTAACCATTTGCCTGTGAGTGAAACAGAACGGATATGGCAGGCGAAACCCCGAGGAATTTCTGTCCTGGAATAATTGGTTTTGACACATTGCTCATTTGGAACCCCTCCCTTATGAAAATGCCCTTATAAGGGCATATGAATGCAGTACCTATCGCTTCCTCTGGATGTCAACAGTCTCGAGACAGTGTTCAGATTTTTTTTAGATGCTATTAGAGCAGAGAAGAAGAGGAATCAGGAAGTGCCCCCAGAGATGTCAATAGAAGAGGACGCGCTCTCTCGCCAAGCGCGCTCTGTGTTTTTTTCCTTTCTTATAGACCAGTTTATATTCCGGTTGAATTATTATAGTAAATATACGTAAAAGGGTTCCTAAGGATACATTAAAAAGGATGTTTGATTGTTCTTGGACAAGTTTATAGGTATAAGTTGAACGAGTTCTCTTCACGTTTCAATGGACGCTGTAGTTTCTGATTATAACGCGCGAACCAAACAGAGATTTATGGATATAATACATGACTTTTTCTAACAAAAGAACCATGGATTGTATTCGTTGGACACTTGGGAAGCCATCAGCAGAAGTTCTTCAACAGGTAATTGATTTGTTTTCGCTGTGAAATGTGTTTTCTGTGAACCGTGGAGGCTTATGAATTCATGGTAATGGTAAAAATATGTTAGGTGCTACCCTCAAACAATCAAATGTGGTGCTTTCGCCGTAAAGCCTTTTTGAAATCTGACAATGCTGTGATATTGCCAAGAAGCAGAGCTTTTGATGACAATGAAACACTTGCATGTTTAATAATTCAACTTTTGGATTTTGAATTTGGTGCCTTGCGCCCCAGCGCACCTTACTGGTCCTTAAGAAGTTACTGTAGTGTACAAAATGTCTTTCAAGCTGTCAGGTATTCCCTTGGCAGCAAGAGGCTCTCGGTGGATGCTGCAGTGTACCCAAGTGGCGTTGGGAGCACTCCACTATGGCTCACTGTCATGGTTTTTGCGCCATCAGTACAGAAACCAACACCTCTTGACCACCAACGTCCATTTGATGTCACAAAGATGTCCAGTACTTAAAAAATATAATCAAATCAGTAATGTAGAATTACTGATGCTAGCATTGGATGTGCTCGTGGAAGCAGAACAACTTGTTTCATCGACAGGTGCAGGTGTAGTACTGCTGGTAGTAGCAGTACTACCAGTAGAGCTGGTATGTGTGTCTATGGATGCGGACCTTATTTCTTTTTCAACCATTCATCAATTTTTGAGCAAACGGAATGAGCAGCAGCTATGTTTGGCTACATACAGACCGTTAGTGGAATTCCCGCCAGAGAGGAACAGTTAATTTATTTTTTATTTTACCTTTATTTTACTAGGCAAGTCAGTTAAGAACAAATTCTTATTTTCAATGACGGCCTAGGAACAGTGGGTTAACTGCCTGTTCAGGGGCAGAACGACTGAGGCCCTGTTTCCCCCCATCCCTCCATTCAGCTCGGGGAATTGAACTTGCAACCTTTTGTTTACTAGTCAAACACTCTAACCACTAGGTTACCCTGCTGCCCCATGTGATTGGATGTTACTTATTTGACTATGGTACCAGTATTTGACATTGTGTTGTTATTTCGCTGAACACTAGAAGGTTTAATTGTATTCTTGGCAGTGAAACGAGGCTACTCAGGCGAGAGAAAAAACACTCAAATGTATAGCCCTGTTGGAAAATCTAAATGGACTGTTTAAAAATGTGAGGAAAAAATAAAATTATTATTATGATAATTTTTTAAAATGTGAATCACATTTTTGTTTGGCGTACCCCCGACGGCATACCCCAGTTTGGGAATATCTGCTCTACAGTTCTTCCCATAGTTACCTCCCATTTAGTTTTCAATGCTAACTTTTGGTCAGCTGCAGTTCTTCCTATAGCCACAGCAATGCTAGATAGGTTTTTACCTTTCAATGCTAACTGTTGATTTCAATGCCGTTGTCGTTGTCCAGAAGTACGAGCTAGCTAGCCAGATATCAACCTTACCTGAGGATAGTGAATGGCCTCTCACCTCACGATGCTACCCATGGACACACATTCCTGGCCCCGAGTCACGACTAAGTTTGTTCTGAGTAATTGAATGTAACACTTTCCCTTTTTTGGGTCAAGTCATTTGCATTAAGGGGAGAAGAGAGGCGTGTGTAGGGGGAGGTCATAAAGCATTTCTGATTCAGATGCAAATGTTCCTATTATCAGCAGTGGACCTGATGAATAATGGGATGTACAAAACACACAGCCCACCAGGAGGAAATGAAAGAGCGCCTCTTTTCTGCTCCACTGATTTCATTATAGACACTATTATTGGCTTAGAATGGTAACATCTATTATCTGGAGTCAGAATATGACCATTTTATTGGATGGGGACGAGTCCTTTGATTAATTCCAAAGCTCATCAAATACGCACCAATGCCCCAGATAGGGGACCTTCTTCCGCTAAGATCAGGGTTCAAGGAGGGCTCAGATAAGCTAAACATGTGATGGGTAGGCACTCAAAAAGATGTTTCATAAAGCTTACTTCATTCATTTGAATAATGAAATAGGCTTTTTGAGTGCGTACCCATCACATGTTTTGCTCGTCTGAGTTCTCATTGAACCCTAGTCTTACCTGTACACATCGTGACCGTCTAGTGTTTATTCTTCACAAGTCATTCTATGCATTCTATTCTGTTGAAATTAAATGTGTTTGTCAATGCCAAGGCGCCACGTTGAATTGACCCCAGGTTGCCTGTTATGACAGCGGGTGGATAAATGGAATAGTTTCTAGGTAAGAACTAAGAATAAAGGAACGCTTGTGACAGAGGGCAAAGGGGGCAAGGGAAAGCAGGAGGAAAGGGTGTGAGTAAGACTCCTTGACGACAATGTGCCAGCTAACCTCTTGGGAGCTTGTGTGTCTTTGTTGCTGATGCTAGTCGCTGTATTCCCCACTGGATTCATCAAGTCCTCATTTTGCTGTGGCGGTGGCTGTTTTTTTAGCATGTTGACGTGATACTGTATGAGAACTCAATTCTGAAAGGCCTTATCAATGATATTGAGGCTGGAATGCTCAAGATTTCTCCTGTTTAATTTCTGAGTTGAATGACATCCATGAAATGCGTACTTTCCATCTACTCCTGTCTTCTCTTTAACATCCTTCAAATAAGAAAATCAGTAAGTCTGCTGACCACAATAAAGGTGTTATCTCTACTCTGTAGTGGCCAGATACCATTGGATAATAAGATGTCCTAATATCTCTGTATTTAAGTCATGGTAGTGTTCCGAAGGTTGTCCACATGCTCCCCTACACACACTGAAACGTGTACTGGAATCGTGGAGATAAGTCAGTTCCAACTGCCTCTCCATTGTCCCAAATGACTACTTAGGAGCCTGATACACTTGATTAAAAAACACCTGCAATCCAATCCTAAATTAGCCCCATGTTGATGAGTATCTGACAAGCAAAAATTGAATAAGTTGGAAAGGTGGGGGCAAGTAACAAAGTGGATAACATTTCCTTTTCTAGCCGTCAAGCATCAACACTTTTATTGGGGCGGTGGTGTGTAGTGTTGTGAAATTAAAGGTGCAATCTGCAGTAGCTGCATACATTTTTGGACTTTAAATGAATGATTTGTACCCACTGATTCTTGAAGATATCATTTTTAAATGTCTCATGAGCTTAGTTAAACTTTTGGAACCCAAAAGTAAAGCTTGTTTCACTCCAATGTTTGTAAACAAAGTAAATGTAAACAAACACTGTATAGCCTCAAAACATGGTTAAAAACTATCATGGACGACCAGTCCTTGCATCCATAGCTCTGCCCAATAATTTGAGACTGGTTCCATTTCTCCAGACCCATTCCTCAGCTTTTTAGCGAAACAGTGGCAGGGAAACACTTTGTTATTGTTTAAACTGCTGATTGCCACTTTAAGCTAATCGGTTCTGCTTTCAATGAAGTGCAACGTTCTTCGGGTACCTTATTAAGCGTTTATAGTGCCTCTTGGCAGCCGAGTCGACATATTATTTTCTCCTCCCAAAAATCTGGCTTTGGTGAGATTATGTCTATTTCCATTCCGGGGCGCCGTGTGCTATTGGCTTCGATTCGCCAGGCCCTTCACCTCTGCAAGCTTAGCCCTAATCTGCATTTAAACGAGTCTCTGGAAAGACAGCTGCGATTATCACCACTTTTTTAATGCACCACGCAAGCCTTTATTTAATAATTTGTTTTAATGTGTTTTTTTGCCTCCCTTTTAATGTGTCATTTGGAAGGCTACAGAGTCAGAGGTTAGCTTTTTTCCCCCCAAGTGAATACATTTTTTGGAGGGAGTGCCAACAAAAAAGCTGCTAATTTTAGGATGGGAGAATTCCCTTCTTTGGTTGTGCTGTAGTATCCGGAGGTCTTAGTCACCAATGAGCTGGTCTTGTTGCTGGGCTGGGGCCAAAGGTTGGGGTTCAAAGGGCATGTCAGAACATGTCCCCCACTCCATTCTCTGGACATTCGCCAGATTGTAGTAGATTAGCCACACTCCTGCTGACTGCACTGGTTCTCCTCTCTTCCTCGCTTCCTCTGTCATTTCCTATGACACACTGCAAACCTCGAGAGTCCTCCCCCCTTCTCCCCCCCTCCCTCTACCACTAGCCCCATATGCCTCGTGATTGGATGAGCAAGCTCTGCCATCCCATATGGTCCCTTGTCCCGCTGTATCTGATCACGGGCGGTGAACGAGGGAGCCGGCGCGTCACAACAGGTTTGTTCTGCCGCACTTGTCACACTCCGGCTCGGTGCTGTCGGTCGCCCACTTCCTGTCCAGTGAGCAACGAGCAGACGCTGGAGCTTTTTAACTCCTCAGACGGCTTGTTGACTGATGGAAGGAGAGAAGGAATTCAGGCCCAGACCAGGCTCCCTTCAGCCTTCAGTATCTGCCTGGCATACAGTTAAACGCCCTGGCACGCTCCCCCGACTCTGCCCGTCCTCCGCGATCACCGCCAACACCACTGTCATTTATAAAACTTTTAATATCAGCACTGCGGGGGTAATGGCTAATTTCTCCCGGCACATGGCCCTTCATTAAAAGTGGATTTTCTGTCAGAGTGGATCCCTATCAAATTAGCTGCAGCCACTTGGTCGTCTGAGGGTTTCTTGCCTTCACTTATTTAGTTTAGTTTTTTAATCCGGAGTGCATTTCTATTTTCCATCAGGCAGCGCTGGCCCTGTATCAGTGAACCATAGAAACCGTAGAAAGGCATTTTATCTGTCTCACGTTTTCTGTCTCTATCTCTTTCTATTCATCCATCTCACTCTTTCCCTCTCTCACCACGTTGTCTATATATGGATCTCTTTATCTCTTTCTATTCATCCATCTCACTCTTTCCCTCTCTCACCACGTTGTCTATATATGGATCTCTTTATCTCTTTCTATTCATCCATCTCACTCTTTCCCTCTCTCACCACGTTGTCTATATATGGATCTCTTTATCTCTTTCTATTCATCCATATCACTCTTTCCCTCTCTCACCACGTTCTTTGCCAATGGATCTCTTTATCCCTTTCTATTCATTCATACCTCCCTCCCGCTGTATACAGTGCATTCGGAAAGTATTCAGACCCCTTAACTTTTGCCACATTTTGTTACATTACAGCCTTATTCTAAAATGGATTAAATTTTTTTTTTTTCTCTCATCAATCTACACACAATAGCCCATAATGACAAAGCAAAAACAGGTTTTAGAAATGTTTGCAAATGTATTAAAAATAAAAAACTGATATCACATTTACATAAGTATTCAGACCTTTTACTCAGTACTTTGTTGAGTCACCTTTGGCAGCGATTACAGCCTCGAGTCTTCTTGGATATGACGCTACAAGCTTCTCTGAAGATCCTCTCAAGCTCTATCGGGTTGGATGGGGAGCGTCGCTGCACAGGTTTTTTCAGGTCTCTTCAGAAATGTTAGATCGTGTTCAAGTCCAGGCTCTGGCTATGCCACTCAGGGACATTCAGCCACTCCTGCATTGCCTTGGCTGTGTGCTTAGGGTCGTTGTCCTGTTGGAAGGTGAAACTTTGCCCCAATCTCAGGTCCTGTGTGCTCTGGAGCATCAAGGATCTCTCTGTAATTTTATTAGTTCATCTTTGCCTCGATCGTGACTGTTCTCCCAGTCCCTGCCGCTGAAAAACATCCCCACAACCTGATGCTGCCATCACCATGCTTCGCCGTAAAGATGGTGCCAGGTTTCCTCCAGAAGTGACGCTTGGCGTTCAGGCCAAAGAGTTCAATCTTGGATTCATCAGACCAGAGAATTTTGTTTCTGATGGTTAGAGTCCTTTAGGTGCCTTTTGGCAAACTCCAAGCAGGCTGTCATGTGCCTTTTAATGAAGAGTTGCTTCCATCTGGCCACTCTACCATAAACATCTGATTGCTGGAGTGCTGCAGAGATGGTTGTCCTTCTGCAACGTTCTCCCATCTCCACAGAGGAACTCTAGATCACTGTCAGAGTGACCATCGGTTTCTTGGTCACGATACATTTTTGTGAACGTGGTGGTGTACCTAATAAACTGTCCAGTATTTTCTCTCTACCACTCTCATCTACATCTTCTTGTCTCCCTGCTTTTCATTTGCGTTCTCATGCAGCTGATGTCACAGACAGAGGTTCTATGAGACTGCAGACCGCTCTGGAGGTAGGCTACTTAGGTGCTGGTTATGTGGTTCAATATCAGGGAAAAATCAATACATATCCAACAGGTTCATTCGTGCACAACTCATACTGTAGAGCGCTGGTGTGAAGGAAACACATCTCTGCCCTCCTTTCTTCTTCTTTGAATACTATTCATTGGCGTTTACTAAAAACACAATAAATGGCTTTTTATGTTTGTTGTCCATTCCCTCCCTCCCTCCCTCCCTCCCTCCCTCCTCCCTCCCTCCCTCCCTCCCTCCCTCCCTCCCTCCCTCCCTCCCTCCCTCCCTCCCTCATCTCCCCTTCTAGTTTTCAGGCTTTTATTTATGTTCCTTTTCTCTGCAATATTATTTATTTGAAAATACTAAATCAATAGCTTATTTTTTCCTCTCTGCTCGGCCTAGTATTTGTGTGAGTGCGTGTGCTCGAAAATGAATTATCTGCCCTTTTCATGCAAGTAAGTGATAGCGCTAGCCGTGATAGCTCTCCTAGCGCTCGTAGCCTAGCCGTCATTAGTCATATCATCATTACACTGTGGAGCCATGGAGGACTTCTGCCAAGGCCCTGCTCTCTTCATTACGGGATCCCAGCCAAGTGCTCCTCCGGCTGGGGAGGTCATCCCGGATGCCTGGCCTCTCCTCCCTTCATCCTCCACCTATTCTCCTACAAGGCCAGTGATGAGATTACTCTCTTCTTTCTCTACCCCAACCTCTGAGAGAGGCCTGGATGTGATGTCCTAAAGGGCTGTGCTGGGTTGAGAGGTTAGCCAGGTGGGGAGGGGTTGTTACAGTAAGTATTGGAGGGCTGTAGTGATTGGTTGTGCTGGGTTGAGAGGTTAGTAGGGCTGTGGCGATTGGTTGTGCTGGTTGAGAGGTTAGGAGGGCCGTAGTGATTGGTTGTGCTGGGTTGAGAGGTCAGCCCGGAGGGGAGGGGTTGTTAAAGTAAGACTGCCATCTCTGTTTAGTTCCTTGCCTTTACTCCTCACTGGCACAAAATCAGCTTTTAATGGAGAATTAGATAATCTCATAATACTTGTTTAGATTAACCCAGACACAAGGGATCCCATATACCCTGTTTCATTACACGGGTATGCGAAGTGAGAACGAGCCACACAGCGCCCTGCTCTGACGAGTTCAAATCAAATCAGATTTTATTGGTCACATCCACATATTTAGCAGATGTAAAAGTTGTTGCGGCTTCTTCATCACACTGTCTGTGTGGGTGTACCATTTCAGATTGTCAGTGATGTGTACGCCGAGGAACTTGAAGCTTTCAACCTTCTCCACTGCGGTCCCGTCGATGTGGATAGTGACCTTCTCCCTCTGCTGTTTAATAAAGTCCACGATCAGCTCCTTTGTTTTGTTGACGTTGAGTGAGAGGTTATTTTCCTGGCACCACTCTCCCAGGGCCCTCAACTCCTCCTAGGCTGTCTTGTCATTGTTGGTAATCAGGCCTACTACTGTTGTGTCGTCTGCAAACTTGATGATTGTTGGAGGCATGCATGGCCAAGCAGTCATGGGTGAACAGGGAATACAGTAGGGGGCTGAGCATGCACCCTTGTGGGGCCCCTGTGTTGAGGATCAGCGAAGTGGAGATGTTGTTCCCTACCTTTACGACCTGGGCGCAGCCCGTCATGAAGTCCAGGACCCAGAAGCACAGGGCAGGGTTCAGACCCAGGACCCCAAGCTTAATGATGAGTCTGGAGAGTACTATGGTTTTGAAAGCTGAGCTATAGTAAATGACAGCATTCTTAAATAGGTATTCCTCTTGTCCAAATGGGATAGGGCAGTGTGCAGTGCGATGGCGATTGCATCGTCTGTGGATCTGTTGGTGTGGTAAGCCCATTGAAGTGGGTCTAGGGTGTCAGGTAAGGTAGAGGTGATATGATCCTAAACTTGCCTCTCAAAGCACTTCATGATGACAGAAGTCAGTGCTACGGGGCAATAGTCATTTAGTTCAATTACCTTTCCTTTTTTGGGTACAGGAACAATGGTGGACATCTTGAAGCAAGTGGGGAGAGCAGACTGGGATAGGGAGAGATTGAATATGCACGTAAACTCTCCTGCCAGCTGGTCTGCGCATGCTCTGAGGACGCTGCTAGGGATGCCGTCTGGGCCGGCAGGCTTACGAGAGTTTACACACTTACAGTGGGGGAAAAAAAGTATTTAGTCAGCCACCAATTGTGCAAGTTCTCTCACTTAAAAAGATGAGAGAGGCCTGTAATTTTCATCATAGGTACACTTCAACTATGACAGACAAAATTAGAAAATCACACTGTAGGATTTTTTATGAATTTATTTGCAAATTATGGTGGAAAATAAGTATTTGGTCACATACAAACAAGCAAGATTTCTGGCTCTCACAGACCTGTAACTTCTTCTTTAAGAGGCTCCTCTGTCCTCCACTCATTACCTGTATTAATGGCACCTGTTTGAACTTGTTATCAGTATAAAAGACACCTGTCCACAACCTCAAACAGTCACACTCCAAACTCCACTATGGCCAAGACCAAAGAGTTGTCAAAAGACACCAGAAACAAAATTGTAGACCTGCACCAGGTTGGGAAGACTGAATCTGCAATAGGTAAGCAGCTTGGTTTGAAGAAATCAACTGTGGGAGCAATTATTAGGAAATGGAAGACATACAAGACCACTGATAATCTTCCTCGATCTGGGGCTCCACGCAAGATCTCACCCGTGGGGTCAAAATGATCACAAGAACGGTGAGCAAAAATCCCAGAACCACACGGGGACCTAGTGAATGACCTGCAGAGAGCTGGGACCAAAGTAACAAAGCCTACCATCAGTAACACACTACGCCGCCAGGGACTCAAATCCTGCAGTGCCAGATGTGTCCCCCTGCTTAAGCCAGTACATGTTCAGGCCCGTCTAAAGTTTGCTAAAGAGCATTTGGATGATCCAGATGAGGATTGGGAGAATGTCAGATGAAACCAAAATATAACTTTTTGGTAAAAACTCAACTCGTCGTGTTTGGAGGACAAAGAATGCTGAGTTGCACCATACCTACTGTGAAGCATGGGGGTGGAAACATCATGCTTTGGGGCTGTTTTTCTGCAAAGGGACCAGGACGACTGATCCGTGTAAAGGAAAGAATGAATGGGGCCATTGAAGCTCCTTCCATCAGCAAGGGCATTGAAGATGAAACGTGGCTGGGTCTTTCAGCATGACAATGATCCCAAACACACCGCCCGCGCCAACGAAGGAGTGGCTTCGTAAGAAGCATTTCAAGGTCCTGGAGTGGCCTAGCCAGTCTCCAGATCTCAACCCCATAGAAAATCTTTGGAGGGAGTTGAAAGTCCGTGTTGCCCAGCGACAGCCCCAAAACATCACTGCTCTAGAGGAGATCTGCATGGAGGAATGGGCCAAAATACCAGCAACAGTGTGTGAAAACCTTGTGAAGACTTACAGAAAACATTTGACCTCTGTCATTGCCAACAAAGGGTATATAACAAAGTATTGAGATAAACTTTTGTTATTGACCAAATACTTATTTTCCACCATAATTTGCAAATAAATTCATAAAAAATCCTACAATGTGATTTTCTGGATTTCTTTTCCTCATTTTGTCTGTCATAGTTGAAGTGTACCTATGATGAAAATTACAGGCCTCTCTCATCTTTTTAAGTGAGAGAACTTGCACAATTGGTGGCTGACTAAATACTTTTTTTCCCCACTGTAAATGTCTTACTCACGTCGGCCACGGAGAAGGATAGCCCACAGTCCTTGGTAGCGTACTGCGTCGGTGGCACTGCCTCCAAGCCGGCGAAGAAGGTGTTTAGCTTGTCCGGAACCAAGAGGTCGGTGTGGCTGGCTTTGTAGTCCGTGATTGGCTGTAGACCCTGCCACATACATTTTGTGCCTGAAACGTTGTCTCAGTACTGACGTTTTGCCTGTTTGTTTGCCTTATCGAGGGAATAACTACGCTGTTTGTATTCGGCTAAATTCCCATTCAACTTGCCATGGTTAAATGCGGTGGTTCGCTCTTTCAGTTTTGTGCAAATGCTGTCATCTGTCCACGGTTTCTGGTTTGGGTAGGTTTTAATAGTCACAGTGGGTACAACATCTCCTATACACTTCCTGATGAACTCAGTAACCGTGTGTATTCGGCGATGTTATTCTCAGAGGCTACCCAGAACATATATCGTGAAGCATGCATTCCGATTGGTCAGACCAGCATTGAATAGACCTTAGCACAGGTACTTCCTGTTTGAGTTTCTGCCTATAGGAAGGGAGGAGCAAAATGGAGTCGTGTTCAGATTTGCCGAAGGGAGGGCGGGGGAGGACCTTGTAGGAATTTTGAAAAGATGAGTAGCCATGGTCCAATGTTTTACCAGCGCGAGTACTACAATGTGTTGGTAGGGTTTTCTTCAAATTTGCCTTTTTAAAATGCCCAGCTACAATAAATGTGGCCTCAGGATATGTGGTTTCCAGTTTGCATAAAGTCCAGTGTAGTTCTTTGAGGGCCGTGGCTGTGACTATAACCGAAGATCATTCTCTTGGGAGGTAACACGGTCTGCATTTGATTGTGAGGTATTCTAGGTTTGGTGAACAACAGGACTTGGGTTTCTGAGTGTTATCACAATCACACCATGAGTAGTTAATCATGAAACATACACTCCCGCTTTTCTTCTTCCTGGAGAGTTTATTCCTGTCTGCGCAATGTACTGAGAACCCAGATGGCTGTATGGACTGGGACAGTATATCCCGAGAGAGACTTGTTTCCGTGAAACAGAGTATGTTACAATCCCTGATGTCTCTCTGGAAGGAGATCCTCTTACTTCTTCCTTGAGTTCTCCTCATTCTGACAGGATGAACGCGGCTGAGATTCGCCCACTCTTAATTCATTAGGGCCCGTGTGTGAGAAAACGGCACGCCTGTCTCTCAGGAGCCAGATGACAGCCCGGATATGGGAATTAGCCAGCGCTAAATCCGCGAAAAGCTACAGACGAGGAGGAGGATGGAGGCTCTCTGGTGCCAACAACATGACATTTTCTTCAAGTAATAATAAAAATGTTATAATTTTCACAGAAGAGCATCTGGTGCAGATTGGACATTTGCATTTCAACACCAAAAATGATAGGTTGTTTTTTCTCTCTCTTGAGATGGATGTTGATCCCCTCGGCTAGTTGTGGTGATATATTTATTTCTTCATTAGTTTATTTGGATCCCCATTAGCTTGTGCAGAAGTAACAGTTATTCTTCCTGGGATCCACAAAAAAACATAAAACATAACAAGTAACAAAACATAGACAGGGACAGTCAAGTATAGTCACACAAATGTAATGTAAATCAATGCAATGATATTCAAACAATACTTCAACAACAAAAATATGTATGTGTTAGAGTGTGTGTGTCCCCTCACAGTCCCCGCCATTCCATGATATGTATAATCTTTTTTTTTAAAGGTAATTTTAATCTGTTTGCTTACGTAATTTGAGATGGAAGGGAGCTCCATGCGATCATGGCTCTGTATAATACTGTGCATTGCTGTGAATTCGTTTTGGACTTGAGGACTGTGACAGTGCCACCGACACGGCCCGCTACCAAAACCTGCGGGCTCACCGCAGCCAACGTGAGGAAAACATTTAAATGTGTTAACCCTCGCGCAAGGCTGCTGGCCCAGATGGCATCCCTGGCCTGTGTCCTCAGAGCATGCGCAGACCAGCTGGCTGGTGTGTTTACGGACATATTCAACCAGTCCCTATCCCAGTCTGCTGTTCCCACATGCTTCAAGAGGGCCACCATTGTTCCTGTTCCCAAGAAAGCTAAGGTAACTGAGCTAAATGACTATCGCCCCGTAGCACTCACTTCCGTCGTCATGAAGTGCTTTGAGAGACTAGTCAAGGATCATATCACCTCCACCCTACCTGACACCCTAGACCCACTCCAATTTGCTTACCGTCCCAATAGGTCCACAGACGACGCAATCGCAATCACACTGCATACTGCCCTAACCCATCTGGACAAGAGGAATACTTATGTAAGAATGCTGTTCATCGACTACAGCTCAGCATTTAACACCATAGTTCCCTCCAAGCTCGTCATTAAGCTTGAGACCCTAGGTCTCGACCCAGCCCTGTGCAACTGGGTCCTAGACTTTCTGACGGGCCGGCCACAGGTGGTGAGGGTAGGAAATAACACCTCCACCCCGCTGATCCTCAACACTGGGGCCCCACAAGGGTGCGTTCTCAGCCCTCTCCTGTACTCCCTGTTTACCCATGACTGCGTGGCCAAGCACGCATCCAACTCAATCATTAAGTTTGCTGACGACACTACAGTGGTAGGCTTGATTACCAACAACGACGAGACGGCCTACAGGGAGGAGGTGAGGGCCCTCGGAGTGTGGTGTCAGGAAAATAACCTCTCACTCAATGTCAACAAAACAAAGGAGATGATCGTGGACTTCAGGAAACAGGAGAGACTGAATTGGACCACCCACACAGACAGCGTGATGAAGAAGGCGCAACAGCGCCTCTTCAACCTCAGGAGGCTGAAGAAATTCGGCTTGTCACCAAAATCACTCACAAACTTCTACAGATGCACATTCGAGAGCATCCTGTCGGGCTGTATCACCGCCTAGTACGGCAACTGCTCCACCCACAACCATAAGGCTCTCCAGAGGGTAGTGAGGACTGCACAACGCATCACCGGGGGTAAACTACCTGCCCTTCAGGACACCTACACCACCCGATGTCACAGGAAGGCCAAAAAGATCATCAAGGACAACAACCACCCGAGCCACTGCCTGTTCACCCCGCTATCATCCAGAAGGCGAGGTCAGTACAGGTGCATCAAAGCTGGGACCAAGAGACTGAAAAACAGCTTCTACCTCAAGGCCATCAGACTGTTAAACAGCCATCACTGACATTGAGTGGCTGCTGCCAACATACTGACTTAAATCTCTAGCCACTTAGGAATTGGATGTAACAAATGTATCACTAGCCACTTTAAACAATTTTGTATATAATGTATATAATGTTTACATATCCGACATTACTCATATAAAATGTATACACTGTACTCTAAACCATCTACTGAATCTTGCCTATAACGTTCGGCCATCGACTCAAATCTCTAGCCACTTTAATAATTATAATTGGATGAAATAAATGTATCACTAGCCACTTTAAACGATGCATTTATATAATGTTTACATATCCTACATTACTAATCTCATATGTATATGCTGTACTCCGTACCATCTACTGCATTTGGCCTACGCCGATCAGCCATCGCTCATCCATATATTTATATGTACATACTCGTATTCATTTCTTTACTCTTGTGTGTATAAGGTAGTTGTTGTGAATTTGTTAGATTACTTGTTAGATACTACTGCATGGTCGGAACTAGAAGCACAAGCATTTCGCTACACTCGCATTAACATCTGCTAACCATGTGTATGTGACAAATAAAACTTGATTTGATTTGAGACCCCTTGGGGCATGTCTTGTGGGGTATGTATTGGTGTCTGAGATGAATGTTTTTCGATTATGCAGACAATCTGGAATTTTTATTACAGTAATATTTCTTATGAAAACTAGAAGAGAAGCAGTTAATCTCTGGTCAACCCTCAACCAAGAAAGACTGGCCTGCATGTTGTTGATGTTAGTTCTGTATGTGCAGCTAAGGGCAAGGCATGCTGCTCTGTTTTGAGCCAGCTGCAGCTTTGCTAGGTCTTTCTTTGCTACACTTGACCATATTACCGGACAGTAATCAAGATGGAACAAGATCAGAGCCTGAACAACTAGTACATTTGATTTTGTGTTAAAAACACAGAACATATTTTTATAACAGACATACCCTCCCTATCTTCACAATAACTTTGTCAATATGACTTGACCATGATAATTGACCATCCAATGTTATACCTAAGAGTTTAGCTTCCTCAACTTGCTCAATGGTCACACCCTTTATGCACAACTCCAGTTGAGGTTGTTTAAGACCAATTTATTATTAATCACCCATTTTGATACTGACTGTAATTTCCTTTTAGAATTTAATTGAGCGCACTGGCTTTGGATGATGACATGTAGAGTGTGGAATCATCCGAATACATAGTCATTCTAGCTTTGTGTAAGACCAGTGGCAAATCATTTGTAAAAATAGAGAAGAGTAATGCCCAAGGCAACTGCCGTGAGGGACACCGCCACTGTACTGGATAAATAACTCTCTAACCATGTGATGGCAGGTGATGTAAAGCCCTAACAAGTGAGTTTCTTCAATAACAATTTATGATCAATACCATCAAAGGCTGCACTAAAATCTAACATTACTGCTCCAACTATCATCTTATTATCCATTTATTAAAATACTTTTTTAACCCCCTTTTTCTCCCCAATTTCCTCATATCCAATTATCTCATCGCTGAAACTCCCCAACGGGCTCAAGAGAGGCGAAGGTCGAGTCATGCGTCCTCCGAAACATGACCCGCCAAACCGTGCTCCTTAACACCCATCCGCCAGCCGCACCAATGTGTCAGAGGAAACACTGTTCAACTGATGACCTAAGTCAGCCTGCAGGCGCTCCCAGCCTGCCACAAGTAATCAATAAAGCGCGATGAGCCAAGTAAAGCCCCGGCCAAACCCTCTCCTAACCCAGACGACGCTGGGCCAATTGTGCGCCGCCCTATGGGACTCCCAGTAACGTCCGGTTGTGACACAGCCTGGGATCAAACCCGGATGTGTAGTGACCCCTCAAGCAGTGCCTTAGACCGCTGCACCACTCGGGAGGCCATAGTCCATTTCTTTTAACCAATCATCTGTCATCTGAGTCAGTGCAGTACAAGTTGAGTGCCCTTCTCTATATGCATGCTGAATGTCAGTAGTTAACTTGTTCTCTGAAAAATAGCATTGTATTTGGTCAAACATAATTCTCTCCATAAATTTACTAAGAGGCAGAAAACTGATTGGGCGGCTGTACCGTATTTAGGTTGTACAGTATTTAGGCTGTACCATATTTAGGCTGTACGGTATTTAGACTGTACAATATTTAGGCTGTACGGTATTTAGGCTGTACAGTATTTAGGCTGTGCCATATTTAGATGCGAAATGTGCACGGTGCGGTAGATGTTTGCATTAGGTGACTATGAGTCAAGGAATGGGCCTTCGGAGTGTGTGTATGTCACTGCATACATTCTGTATGTGTGTGTTGTGTGTGTGTGTTCATGCTCAAGCTTGTGGAGTCTGAGGAGGAGCATGTTAACCAGAGGGGCAGCCGGCCCACCAGATGTTCCTGGCCCCTGTAGACTTGTCACAGCAGGACCTTTAGTCTTCAGACACACACACACATACACTCTAGGAAAGCCATATGGTTGTTAAAGTTGAGATCTATGCCCGTAATATGTAAACAGTTAATCAATGATACTCCATATCTTGATTTTGTGAGATTATTGTCGGGAGTAGCAGGCATATCTGTAGATAGGCTAATTCTACAGAGTCCACTCAGGGTTCAGAGTTCACTCTCAAATTAAGGAGTGGTATATGTTTATTTAAAAAGAAAGTGGGTTACTACATGATTCCATGTGTTATTTCATAGTTTTGTTGTTATTCTATAATGTAGAAAATAGTCAAAATAAACAAAAACTCTGCAATGAGTAGGACCTTGTAATTGCAGGGGTTTTCTTTATTTTTACTATTGATTGATAGTGATTAAGATGAAGGTAAACAGAGGCCATATAAAACCCTAATGGGGGACTTGTGGTGGCAAAAATGCATTGTGTATTACTTTCTGAAAGGGGCTGGGAAAAAACTAGGTCTCCACTTCTTCCTTCCACACACTATCAATCAAATTGAATTGTGCCCCCAGTTGAAATCCATCAATTCACGTCGTGGTGCAGGACTTTTCATTTTGCACAGCCAGAAGAAACAAATGTGCTGATTAGTCAACAAGTTCTGGGGATGGCGACATTTTAAAGAACAAACTATTTGACATTTGAAATATGAGAGGCCAAGTTAAGCACCCACCCTCCCCTCCCAGCCCCCAGCCTGCATATGCACAACTAGCTCCCTGCTCAAAAGAGTCCTAAAGTGAGTCACAAATTGCTAGCAAATGATTCCCTGCTCTTTGGAATAATAGGGTCCCTGCACAGCCTTTGATTCCATCTCTTTTTGTGTCCCCTCTGTCTGGCAGAGACTCTGCTGGAATCCCTATTGATAGCTGTCACACTGGGTTGCTGGGCAGCAGTGAGGGGGTGTGTTCTTTGTGTGTGTGTTTGTGTGTGTTTGTGCCTCTGTGTGCCTCTTTGTTTGTATGTATGTTTGTGTGTGAACGTGTGTGTGTGTGTGCGCATGAATGTGAGTGTGTGCGTTTAACGAAGTGTTTGCGTGTGCTTTTGAGCCTGTGTGTGTGTGTGTGTGTGTGTGTGTGTGTCAGGAGGGTGACGTGGTATAGAGGGCACTTCTGTCAGATCCGATGTCAGGGCTCGTGCTGTGATGTGAAGGCCGCTGTCAAGAGACGGCCGCGAGGCAGTGCAGGTACAGCTGCCCTCTGTGTTCCCCCTCTCCTCCCTTCACCACAGACTGGCTGCATGAGACACACACTTCCTGTGACCCGGGCACATGCACACTTTCCGTGACACAGCGCACACGCACTTCCTGTGACCGTTCACATGCACTCTTCCCGTGACCTGGCATACACACTTCCTGTGACCCACTGTGGGCAGACATGCCGGGGAGCAGGCCTAAAAATATACCTCATCATCCTAAAAATATGTCTCATCATCCTAAAAATATACCTCATCATCCTAAAAATATACCTCATCATCCTAAACATATACCTCATCATCCTAAAATATACCTCATCATCCTAAAAATAGACCTCATCATCCTAAAAATATACCTCATCATCCTAAACATATACCTCATCATCCTAAACATATACCTCATCATCCTAAAACTATACCTCATCATCCTTGCCCAAAACCTGTTGATCTATTCTTAAATTCAATTAAAAATAATTAATTCAAGGGATAGTCATGTCTCGTTGATCCTCCGAGTCCAACAGTACCAGGAGGTCAGTTGTAGTGTATGTCAGGATTCTATTTCTTTATTTAGTTATCCCTCAGGAGCGGTGTTATTACGTTAGGCCAGGATGCAAAGAATACATCATTGGTATACATGGAAATGGATTTGACCTTTTAGACTGTATTTCCAGCTGCTCTGAAACTACTTGGAAACTTCATTTCGCCTTCCCAGTGTCGTCCACTCTGTATCCAACCCATTCACCTCTGGACTATTCCCTCTCATATTTCCTCATCCATCTCCCGAAACTCTTTGCAGGAGTAAATGATACAGCCTGATGTTCAATCAGTGCTTTTAACTGTCTGGGAGGAAAAGGGAGAAAAGCATTAGCAAGGTCGTGCTGGGATTGATTTGGTGGAACTGAGGAAGAGGTTGAACAGTTGAAATCAGGACAGCATTGACAACAGGTCAGTATTGTCAGCCTTGGAGGCCTGTGCCTCTTTGTATCCTCCTCCTGTATCCACCTGCTTGGATGGACAGGTCGACATGGCTGGTGTGTGTGGCTGCTGTGGTTTGTCCCACGGTTTCCCTTCCTGGCCCCTCCAGGGTACAGTTCTGTGCCACTATGCCCACATAGGAGGTTTCCCAGATGGCACCATATTTCCTATATAGTGCACTACTTTTGACCAGGGCTCTGGTCAAAAGTAGTGCACAATAAATGGAACAGGGTTCCTATATTACCACTAGGTTAGATGGTGGTAGACCAGACAGGGGCCTTAAACTTTAATGCTAATTGATCTAAGGAAGGCCAGGGAAGGAGTGTGAACACAGGTGTGTTGCCGTAGGGCCTGCCACAGAAAGACAGGGGAGGGCTGGCTAACAGCATGGAACGCTGCGGTACAGGACCACGGCACGGCATAGAGTGCCCACTGGCTGGGAGGGAGAGGGAGGGATGGATGGAGAATGACCTATTTTTTTAGTCAGCACAACCATTGTGGTATGTGTGGGGGTTATGGTTGTGTGTGTGTGTGTATGGATGGGTTGTAAGGTGTGTGTGGGTGGGTGGGTTGTAGGGAGGGTGTGGGTGTGTGTGTGTGTGTGTGTGTGTGTGTGGGTGGGTGGATGGGTTTAAGGCTGTGTGTGGATGGTTGGGTTGTAGGGTGTGTGTGTGTGTGTGTGTGTGTGTGTGGATGGATGGATGGATGGGCTGTAGGGTGTCTGTGTGTATGGATGGGTTGTAGGGTGTATGTGTGTGTGGATGGGTTGTAGGTGTGTGTGTGTGTGTGTGTGTGTGTGGATGGGTTTAAGGCTGTGTGTGGATGGTTGGGTTGTAGGGTGTGTGTGTGTGTGTGTGTGTGTGTGTGTGTGTGTGTGTGTGTGTGTGTGTGTGTGTGTGTGTGTGTGTGTGTGTGTGTGTGTGTGTGTGTGTGTGTGTGTGTGTGTGTGTGGATGGATGGGCTGTAGGGTGTCTGTGTGGATGGATGGGTTGTAGGGTGTTTGTGTGTATGGATGTGTTGTAGGGTGTCTGTGTGTGTGTGTGTGTGTGTGTGGATGGGTTTAAGGCTGTGTGTGGGTGGTTGGGTTGTAGGGTGTGTGTGTGTGTGTGGATGGATGGGCTGTAGGGTGTCTGTGTGTATGGATGGGTTGTAGGGTGTCTGTGTGTGTGGATGGGTTGTAGGGTGTCTGTGTGTATGGATGGGTTGTAGGGTGTCTGTGTGTGTGTGGATGGGTTGTAGGTGTCTGTATGTATGGATGGGTTGTAGGGTGTCTGTGTGTGTGTGTGTGGATGGGTTGTAGGTGTCTGTGTGTATGGATGGGTTTTAGGGTGTCTGTGTGTGTGGATGGGTTGTAGGGTGTCTGTGTGTATGGATGGGTTGTAGGGTTTCTGTATGTGTATGTGTGGGGGATGGTTGTGATGTGTGTGGATGGGTTGTAGGGTCTGGTGGTCGTGTGTGTATGTGTGTGTACTGTGTCTGTTTTGTATCTGGTTTCTGAACAGCACACAACACACGTTGATCTGCTGGAAACTGATGCTGAAATAGTACTGGAGATTCTCTAATAGCACTGGAGATTCTCTAATAGCACTGGAGATTCTCTAATAGCACTGGAGATTCTCTAATAGCACTGGAGATTCTCTAATAGGACTGGAGATTCTCTAATAGGACTGGAGATTCTCTAATATTACTGGAGATTATCTAATAATACTGGAAATTCTCTAATATTACTGGAGATTCTCTAATAGGACTGGAGATTCTCTAATAGTACTGGAGATTCTCTAATATTACTGGAGATTATCTAATAATACTGGAAATTCTCTATTTGTACTGGAGATTCTCTAATTAAAGTTTTCACTACTGGTTGTATGTTTGTGTTTCTACCAGGAGGGACTCAGCCAGGTTACAGCCAAGTTGTAGCAAGGTGACAGCCAGGTTTCTGCAATGTTACAGCCAGGCAACAGGCAGGTAACAGCCAGGCGACAGCCAGGTTACAGCCAAGTTACAACCAGGCAACAGGCGAGTGACAGCCAGGTGACAGCCAGGTAACAGCCAGGTAACAGCCAGGTGACAGCCAAGTAACAGCCAGGTTACAGCCAGGTAACAGCCAGGTAACAGCCAGGTGACAGCCAGGTGACAGCCAGGTAACAGCCAGGTTACAGCCAGGTTACAGCCAGGTAACAGCCAGGTGACAGCCAGGTAACAGCCAGGTAACAGCCAGGTGACAGCCAGGTGACAGCCAGGTAACAGCCAGGTTACAGCCAGGTTACAGCCAGGTGACAGCCAGGTAACAGCCAGGTGACAGCCAAGTGGCAGCCAAGTGGCAGCCAGGTGACAGCCAAGTAACAGCCAGGTTACAGCCAAGTGGCAGCCAGGTGACAGCCAAGTGACAGCCAGGTGACAGCCAGGTAACAGCCAGGTGACAGCCAGGTAACAGCCAGGTGACAGCCAGGTGACAGCCAAGTGACAGCCAGGTGACAGCCAGGTGACAGCCAGGTGACAGCCAGGTGACAGCCAGGTGACAGCCAAGTGGCAGCCAGGTGACAGCCAAGTAACAGCCAGGTTACAGCCAAGTGGCAGCCAGGTGACAGCCAAGTGGCAGCCAGGTTACAGTCAGGTGACAGCCAGGTGTAGGGGTCACTACTGATCCTGTCTCATATTGTCAGAATTATCTCATATTTCATCAAAAACTAGCTAACAATAGCTCTCAATGACAGACGCCCAAGCATCTGGTGAGCCATCCACTGAGATGTTCAAACCGCTTACTGCACACCCTGTCGCTCCGATTGAACAAGAGAGAAAGAGAAACAGGGAAGTAAAGACTAAACAAACACAACTTGGAGGGTGGGGCTTTGAGAGAGAGAGAGAGAGAGAGAGAGAGAGAGAGAGAGAGAGAGAGAGAGAGAGAGAGAGAGAGAGAGAGAGAGAGAGAGAGAGGTGAAAGCCTCCTCCCGTGTTGCTGTTTGCACTCGTAAATGCTTCAAAATACACATTGGGATCCTAACCAATGTTGTGCCACCAAATTGGGAGCCGCCTCTTTCAACCATGTCCTTGTTACCGGTTTCCCTCCTGCTCCCTCGCTCCTCCAAAGGGGCAAAGTAAAGCCCCATTAAAGAGTGATGAGAAGCCTCGGCGAGAGGACCTGTGTACATCACTTTATTCAGGAACGATCAATTATTTATAGGTGTCGGAATCGTGTTGTTTGCTTGTTTTATTGAAAACCTTGCGGGTAAAGTGGCGCCGGTGCTGGCATATGAATGCCATCTCTCGGGGGCTTCTCTGCGGAAAAATTGTCTTCCTTTTTGATAAATAAGTGATTAATTTTTTATTCCCGCAAAGATCCATTGTCGCCCGGAATGTCTTGAGGGACATGTTGGTGCGCTCCGTGTGGAAAACAACCTAAAACACACCCACACACGTCCCAGGTCAGTGGTGGACCCCTAACTGTGCTACACAGAGTGAGTGGCAGCCGTGATTAAGGAAGATACATGCATAGCCTACATCTTTTAGCTCTCACAGTGAAAGGCAACAGAGCAGACTGTTTGCACTGTTACATCTACAACCTTACTTAAACATCCTGTCATACTGAACATCTACAACCTTACTTAGACATCCAGTTATACTGAACATCTACAACCTTACTTAGACATCCAGTTATACTGAACATCTACAACCTTATTTAGACATCCAGTTATACTGAACATCTACAACCTTACTTAAACATCCTGTCATACTGAACATCTACAACCTTACTTAGACATCCAGTTATACTGAACATCTACAACCTTATTTAGACATCCAGTTATACTGAACATCTACAACCTTACTTAGACATCCAGTTATACTGAACATCTACAACCTTACTTAGACATCCAGTCATGCTGAACATCTACAACCTTACTTAGACATCCAGTTATACTGAACATCTACAACCTTACTTAGACATCCAGTTATACTGAACATCTACAACCTTACTTAGATATCCAGTTATACTGAACATCTACAACCTTACTTAGAGATCCAGTTATACTGAACATCTACAACCTTACTTAGAGGTCCAGTTATACTGAACATCTACAACCTTACTTTGACATCCAGTTATACTGAACATCTACAACCTTATTTAGACATCCAGTTATACTGAACATCTACAACCTTACTTTGACATCCAGTTATACTGAACATCTACAACCTTACTTAGACATCCAGTTATACTGAACATCTACAACCTTACTTAGATATCCAGTTATACTGAACATCTACAACCTTACTTAGAGATCCAGTTATACTGAACATCTACAACCTTACTTAGAGGTCCAGTTATACTGAACATCTACAACCTTACTTAGACATCCAGTTATACTGAACATCTACAACCTTACTTAGACATCCAGTTATACTGAACATCTACAACCTTACTTAGACATCCAGTCATACTGAACATCTACAACCTTATTTAGACATCCAGTCATACTGAACATCTACAACCTTACTTAGACATCCAGTCATACTGAACATCT
Source organism: Brachymystax lenok tsinlingensis (assembly GCA_030435695.1). Classification (NCBI taxonomy): domain Eukaryota; kingdom Metazoa; phylum Chordata; class Actinopteri; order Salmoniformes; family Salmonidae; genus Brachymystax; species Brachymystax lenok. Next base: position 19,398,446 of record CM059789.1, read on the forward strand.
ACAACCTTACTTAGATATCCAGTTATACTGAACATCTACAACCTTACTTAGAGGTCCAGTTATACTGAACATCTACAACCTTACTTAGACATCCAGTTATACTGAACATCTACAACCTTACTTAGACATCCAGTCATACTGAACATCTACAACCTTACTTAGATATCCAGTTATTCTGAACATCTACAAACTTACTTAGATATCCAGTTATTCTGAACATCTACAACCTTACTTAGATATCTAGTCATACTGAACATCTACAACCTTACTTAGATATCTAGTCATACTGAACATCTACAACCTTATTTAGATATCCAGTCATACTGAACATCTACAACCTTATTTAGATATCCAGTCATACTGAACATCTACAACCTTGCTTGGACATCGAGTCCTATTGAATGGATTACTCTGGAGTACTCTTACTCTCTGTCAGTTGATTGCAGTGATTTAGATATAGGCTTTCGTATCTCCTTCTCTGTACTGTTCTAGAATCCGTTTCCTACAGGGTTTTGAGGAGGGAACTGCACATTCCGCCTTGGCCCTTTAGAATGAGTATGATGCAGTAACATGGCACCTCACTTGCCTCCCCTCCCTTAGCTGAGAGGGCATCAGATAAATCAAAGTGCTAGACTTCACATCCTAAGTACAAAGCATCATGGGAAAGAGTGAAGTGCGGCCCATACCAGGTTGATTTGTGTACATCCGGGAGCGCCAACCGATTAATGATTTAGAGTGGAGAGAAGAGAGAGCTCACTGTCTTTAATGCCAAGCCACGCGAAACACAACGTCTTTGGCATCTTCTTCACCAAATGGGTCTGATGTTGTTGAGGAAAGAGGCTCCTTTTATACCCTAACTGCACCGCCATGATTTCTCTTGGCTCTTTTTGTGCACTGGAACACATAAAAAAAAAGAAATGTCTTTAACACAATAAGGCAAGGATGGGAGAGGGTCCTGATGAAAGTAGCCAGGGTTTGAGAAGGGCCCGAGGGCACGTTTTCTTGTAGGGAGAACTTTCCCAGCGTAGACTTTTGCGAACTTATAGTTTGAGGTTTTGTGATGAGAAACAAGGGACTTGAGTGTTTGGGTGTGCAGAGTACAGTACCTGCGGGGTATCTGAGGCAAGTTTCCATATATCCAGACCCATATTACTGAACAATGGTCATAATAGCTGTTCTTTGCCTATTTTTCACTGTGGATATTTACTGCATGTTGTTGTTGTTCTTTTGTAGAAGTATATTGTGATCTTTTACTATGGCAGCAACACATATTTATTTTCATAACCCCTTTCTCAGGTGAACACTGGTCTGTTTTCACAATCTCAATAGGCTGCTTAGAGTCCACTCACCAGGTGTTATTTCTCATGGTTTGTGAATGGGTGTGTGTCTTTGTCTCTTCATCTGTGCGTGTGTGTATAAGATCACTTTATTGGTCAATTGCACACAAGGTCCAACTGAAATGTGACTTCCTCTTTTAGCCTCCTAAAGACACATACAGTACACACACATGCATATAGAGGTTTTGGAGAGGTGTGGGTTTTGGAGAGTGTGGGGGCCACACTGGGCACCCAGGGAGCTGTTGTTGTGAGGGGGCACAATGGCAGGTAATGGCATCTAGAATTTGATTCCAGCAACCCTCCGGTTGCCAGCACACTTCCCACCAAATATTTCCCATCGGACCCGGGATTTGAACTGGCAGCCCTCCGGTTGCTGGCCCGCACTCTAACCGCTATGTCATCGCTGACTGTGTGTGTTTTTGTGCCTGCCTCATGTGTGTATCTGAGGATATGCACCTGTGTGTGTGTTGGTGCGTGTGTGTCATTGAGAGTGCACTCTGAAGGTGTCATTGTGGAAGCCAAAGCCCCTGTAGGCTGTCAGACAGTGAGAGATGCAGCACCTCTAAAGGCCATGATTTTCTGGGCCCCGCTGTCTATTAAAAGCCCTGCAACACTTCTCAGGGCTGTCTCGCGGTGCCTGCTTGGTCCCCCTCAGGTCCCTGAAGGAACAGCAGAGTAGGAGACGGCCCCTTTCAGACCCTCCAATGCCCCTGTCTTGTCATTTTGAGGTCATCAACGAAATCCAACGATAATGAGGCATTGAGTTGTCAGGGCGGACATTTTGTTTTGAGTCTTAAAGTAGGCATCCCATCAGCTCAGTACTGTAGGACTATTAACAAGTAGGTGCGTAAACAACCGATGTGTGTTTACCCTCCTATTAATCCCTGGTTGTATTATTTTAGTCCACTCCCTCTCATCCTACCACCATCCCCCCAGCCCTTAGCGCTCTTCCCAAGGTCAAAGGTTAGCACATCGTTAGCGCACCACCCTCAGTGATTTACGCTAGTTTAAGGGTGGGCCCTCAAATCCCAACTGTCATGTTGTGGATTTGTATGAATATGTGTCAGTCTTCTCTCACCGTGTGGTTTAAAAGGATGGATTTCTACATAGAACCCCTCCCCATGACATTCAGAGCGGGGACAACAGGCACCCTCAGAACAAGTATACAGCTAAATGGGCAAACAAATAGAATAAACAATCTATCGATCTCCCCACCCGAACCCCAATCCACCCTCGTATCAACATGTGTGTTTATCTTTCTGTCTGGCGTTCCCATCATCACCAAGGTTTTTGTTTCCACAACCCGGCATTATCTGGCGTTCCCATTATCACCAAGGTTTTTGTTTCCACAACCCGGCATTATCTTGCGTTCCCATTATCACCAAGGTTTTTGTTTCCACAATCTGGCATTATCCGGCGTTCCCATCATCGCAGAGGCTTTTGTTTCCACAACCCGGCATTTTGTTCCTGTATTTGTTTGGTGATCCATCAGTCTATTTACTTTATCACTCTGCCAAACCATCCATTTACGCTCCCATCTGTCTGTCAAACTGTTAATCAAAGCAGTGCTGCGGGTTTAGCTCTCCTCCTGCAGGCTGGTGTATTACGGCTCTGCAGGCCTCAGAATTAGACCCTTGTTTAAGCAGCTCCAGCAGCAGCAAGAGTGTCTGCAGCAATTAGGCTCCTCCGTACTCCCTGTTATCCTCTCTGCCTGCTTACATACATACATGCATTCAGGTCACACATATAATTACAGGCAATTCACAGCTATTTCTGTGGTGACATTTGGTTGAATTAGATGGTGAGGGATTCTAGGTAATGGATTGTAGGTGTCGTAAGTGACACAGAGACAGTGATGTGTTTTTTTTCACCAAGTGGAACGATGCTGCCATTTCCTAAGTGTTTTGATTGATGTTGGCCTATGGTATCATGGAATGATATGCTATGGTTAAAGGTGTGTGTTTTTGGCCGCAGCCACTTTACCACACGGGTATAGATGACAAGCGGTGGCGAGGCGGAGACAAGCCGAGCTGTGCTGAACCAGGTCATTTTACTGGCTCATGGTCATGCTCGGCCCAGCTCTGTTCTCACTGGAGCAGCTAGGTCCACGATGCCCACCCTGGCCTCCTGCCGAGCCCCCAATCAGTCTTGGAGCATCAGTGACGGTCCCCCTCGGGCAGCCCTGTGTCGGGGCCTGATGGATTGATTACCTGCTGTCCTGGAAAAGGCCCTAGCTGCCCCAGACCCCATCTGTGTCTATTGCTGACTCCAAACCCAGATTGCCCCCCAGCTGCAGGCTCAGACTGCTAATGACCCCCTCTCAAAGGCCCACTGTCCATACTAGCATCCCCACAGCATTATATACCCCAACCCAACGCTAGTCTTTTGTCAATACGTACAGCTAGCTTAGTGGTGAATCTCAAACATGCATTGAGAAGGCACCCTAACGATTTGAGGAGTGTATGCACAGTTGATGTTTTTTTTCTTGAAGTCTGCTTCCTGAAATCTAGTACTGAGAAGATGATCATGAATGGGAGTTTGGCCGTTAGCGCTTCATCGATTGCAAGAACGTTTTCATCTTTCTGCTTTTTGGTGCGTTTGTGTGTTGCCTCGACGGCCAGAAAAATGCCAGGAAGCATTGTTCTGTGGCTAAATAAATCACCTCCAGTCCAGATATCAGAAGGGATCTCTGAATGTGAAATGGCCCAATGAGAGATCATAAGTACCAGCTGCCTGTCAAGCTTGTTGTTTTCAATCAAAAATGGAGGACAGAGCACAAGCTAGGCTGCAGAGGAAGGAGTTTGGACTTTTCTTTTGAGATTGACACACACACACAAACACACACAGCTTTTATCTCTCTTCCCGTCTTACTGTTTGTCCCTGGTACAAACCTGTCAAGGCCATCCCGCTGAGGAGATAAACTAGTACCCTTTCTTTCCTCTAAAAATAAGCATTTGTTTATGGACACGTGTAGTGATTTCCAGCTCTCCTGTGCCGTATTGTGTGCCGCGCTGTCAAGAGACATTACTCTCAGCCCCTACTCCCCTTTCAGCCACAGTGAGCAGGGGAGAGAGAGAATGAGGGAGAGGGGGCAGCAGACAAGGGAGGAGTGTGTGGTGGGGAGTGGAGCGGCACAGCAGTGGGCAAAAGAAAAAGCAAGGCCTGTAGCAAAATGAGTTAAGATGCTGCATCTTTTCAAATAAGGGACTAAAGGGCCCGGCCGGTCAGTACTGTAATGCAGTCCTTAAGGTAGATTTGTGAGAGAGGGGCAGTTGGGGTTGGGAGAGAGAATAGGTTGTATTGAGTATCTGGGTCATTCATCAGTGTGTGTGCGGCGAGCAGCGTGCTACATCACAGACGACCCAGTGCGTGATTGAAATCTACGAAACGAGAGACGAGCAAAGATTAGCTCCATCCAGGTCCCTGATGACTCGCATCAGTCGGAGAGAGAGTGAGAGAGATGGAGATGGGGAGAAAATGAGTGAGAGAGAAAAATAATGTAAAAGAGAGAGAGAGAACTGGAGAGTAGGAGAGTGGGGAGAATTTCAGCATCTTGCCTCAGAATGTTTATCCAGGACCATCGTCTATGTTTCCTCTGTCACGCCTCTCTGATCCCTTCTTCCGTCTGATGCGGGCTCCGTGAAGAACACGCACACATACCTCACACACACACCCACCCCTCAAATCTCCTAACGCCCTGTACGCTCATTTAACTGACGTTACTTAAGACCAAAGGTCTTGTTCAAACGCCTTGTTCACCAAATACCAGACATGAGACATTGCCTACATGACATCCTCCAAACAATGAAATGCTGTGTAAATAAAACAAGCTTTGAGTGAGCTCTAGCTGTTTGTTGAGTTAGTGTTAGGAAATAGATAGCAATGTTCAGGGGGAGTCTACGTAAATCAATGCATCTCCGCCAGAATATGACAGTGTTATATTTGTTACACGGTTCAAAATCTGTTTTATTGATAATGCGTCCCTCCACGTCTGTCAATCTTCTGTATTTTCTCAGACACTGTCATGCAGCTAATGGATGTATGTCTATAACAGAAGCTGATCAGACAAATGTAAAGTCATTCAGGAGGTTGCTCCTAGTAATTGCCTAATCTTCCTAAATGTAAAGTCATGCAGGAGGTTGCTCCTAGTAATCCCCTAATCTTCCTAAATGTAAAGTCATGCAGGAGGTTGTTCCTAGTAAACCCTTAAACCTCCTAAATGTAAAGTAATGCAGGAGGTTGCTCCTAGTAATCCCCTAAACCTACTAAATGTAAAGTTATGCTGGAGGCTGCTCCTAGTAATTTCCTAATCTTCCTAAATGTAAAGTCATGCAGGAGGTTGCTCCTAGTAATTGCCTAATCTTCCTAAATGTAAAGTCATGCAGGAGGTTGCTCCTAGTAATCCCCTAATCTTCCTAAATGTAAAGTCATGCAGGAGGTTGCGCCTAGTAATCCCTTAAACCTCCTAAATGTAAAGTAATGCAGGAGGTTGCTCCTAGTAATCCCCTAAACCTACTAAATGTAAAGTCATGCTGGAGGCTGCTCCTAGTAATTTCCTAATCTTCCTAAATGTAAAGTCATGCAGGAGGTTGCTCCTAGTAATTGCCTAATCTTCCTAAATGTAAAGTCATGCAGGAGGTTGCTCCTAGTAATCCCCTAATCTTCCTAAATGTAAAGTCATGCAGGAGGTTGCTCCTAGTAATCCCTTAAACCTCCTAAATGTAAAGTCATGCAGGAGGTTGCTCCTAGTAATCCCCTAATCTTCCTAAATGTAAAGTCATGCGGGAGGTTGCTCCTAGTAATCCCCTAATCTTCCTAAATGTAAAGTCATGCAGGAGGTTGCTCCTAGTAATCCCCTAAACCTCCTAAATGTAAAGTCATGCAGGAGGCTGCTCTTAGTAATCCCCTAAACCTCCTAAATTAAGTCTGTGTTGTAGACTATACATTTCAACTGCAACGGATAGATCACCTGAAGACTGATCTGAGATCAGATTTCAAAGAGTCAGTCTGCCCATGTTCTTTTGACATCCATCCATCCACCCTCTTCCACTCTCCTTCTCCCCTTTCTCTCCAACTTTCCCACCTCCCCTCCTCCAAAACTTAAGTTACTCTTCAGTTGGATTCCAGTTTTTCCACATCCCCCAAAAATTATCTTAGCTTTGTTGTGGTGCAAACTGTAGTTTTGCCCTTGTAACCCTATAAGGGAAAGCCAAAGAAATAGCTGTTCTCCCCCCTGCACCCCATTTATATATATTGTTTGTTGTCTTTCTGGGAGCTCCATTACTCTGCAGCCACCAGCCCTGGCTGAGGCGAGGGAGAAGATTTGAGGGAGAGTTACACTACATGGCCAATAGTATGTGGATAGTGTTACCAAATCATGGGCATTAATATGAAGTTGGTCCCTCCTATGCTGCTATAACAGCCTCTACTCTTGAGGGGAAGGCTTTCCAATAGATGTTGGAACATTGTTGCAGGGACTTGCTTCCGTTCAGCCACAAGAGCCTTAGTGAGGTCGGGCACTGATGTTGGGCGATTAGGCCTGGCTCGCAGTCGGTGTTCCAATTCATCCCAAAGGTGTTCGATGGGGTTGAGGTCAGGGCTCTGTGCAGGCTAGTTCATTTCTTCCACACCGATCTTGACAACCCATTTATTAATGAAGCTCCCAACGAACAGTTATTGTGCTGAGATGGCTTTCAGAGGCAGTTTGGAACTCTGTAGTGAGGGTTCCAACCGAGGACAGAAGATTTTTACCCGCTTTCGCACTTCCACACTCTTCCCATTCTGTGAGCTTGTGTGGCCTACCACAGAGCCGATGTTGCTCCTAGACGTTGACACTTCACAATAACAGCACTTAGAGATGACTGGGGCTGCTCTAGCAGGGCAGAAATGTTACTCTGATTTGTTGGAAAGGTGGCATCCTATGACGGTGCCACGTTGAAAGTCACTGAGCTCTTCAGTAAGGCCATTCTACTGCCAATGTTCGTCTATGGAGATTTTTTTTTTTATAGACCTGTCAACAACGGGTGTGGCTGAAATAGCCGAATCCACTAATTTGAAGGGGTGTCCACATACTCTTGTAGAAGCAGCAGTGGGGAGCCTAACTCTCAGAACTGGGAGTAAACACTGTGTGTTGACATGTGGCTCAGAAAATATTTAATTACCCCTTATTGCTTTTGTCTCATTGAAATATATATTATTGTGTGTTTGTGTTTGGGTGGGTTTTGTTTGGTTGGGGGGAGGGGGGGTAGTGTGTATGGGGATGCGTGCACTAGTGCGTCAACAAATAATTTGAGTTAGGATTCAGTATGCAGAAAAACCCTATTCAATCACAATCCAGAAGAAACAGAACCTAGGCCCCGTCTGCTGTGTATGTTTTCTTATCCTAAGAGAAGGATGGTAATTATGTTTACCTTAACCACTGTTTTCTTAACCCTGATGGATACGAAGAGCGTGTCTTTGTAGTTGTCCAAAACCTTGGCTATCCCAGATGGTAATGAACTTTAACAACTTAAACATACATCATCCGGAATAGTCTTCCTGTTTATAGGGATCCCTGGAAGATCTTACTGGGAAGGCTTTGATAGATGACTGACAGGCTTTCCCTTAGCGTTCAGATCACAGGCCCCGCTGATGATGTAATTCTGTGTAATTAGTAAAAGATGACAGTAACACAAAACCCATTATGGGTTTTAATCTCTTTTGGAGGGAACGCACCAGAGATGCGGGAGCTCCCCTATCACTCCATCACAACATGAAATGGCATTTTCTCAGCACGCCTTTCAGCCAATCAGACGAGAGCTGTGTGTGTGTGTATGTGCGCATGGTTGGTTAGACTGTTTAGTCATGTTGGCATCCTCACTTCGTATTACCCTTTGCTTATACAGACGCTGTCTCCCTGTGGCGTGGATCATTGTGATACATTGTGATACACCCCTTAGAGTGTGCGTGTGTGTGTTGTGTGATGTGTACGTCACTCTTTACCCATGCCCCTTGGTGCGATGCTTTACCACTCGAGAAACAATGCCAGTCATTTGCATTTAATTAAGTTCTGTGAGAGCTAGACAAGTCCCCACTGTAACCAGGAATGCTGTTCTTCTTTTGTCAATTCCTCCTTTCTCCTTCTCTTGTGCTTCTGCGTCTTCACTAACTGAAAGATGTCGCCTCGGGGAGAAGCAGGTAAAGGAAGCTATCAAAACCAGAAGACAGAAATACCCTTGAAGTTGTCTGATGTGTGGTTGTCCTTGTATAGTGTGTGTGTGTGTGTGTGTGTGTCTATGGCTGTTGGGTAAGTGTTTCATTTTCTGTGTAGATAGCTGTAACGTTTCATCTCTCAATAGAAATGGCCACTGTTTGTGCAGTTGTTGTCGCTAGATTGATGTGGGGAGGAAAGATACCTGACGATGTGAACTGGAGGGCTTTTATACCAGCCGATGCGAACTGGAAGGGTTTTATACCTGACGATGCGAACTGGAAGGGTTTTATACCTGACGATACGAACTGGAAGGGTTTTATACCTGACGATACGAACTGGAAGGGTTTTATACCTGACGATACGAACTGGAAGGGTTTTATACCTGACGATATGAACTGGAAGGGTTTTATACCTAGCGATGCGAACTGGAAGGGTTTTTAGACCTGACAATGCGAACTGGAGGGGTTTTATACCTGACAATGCGAACTGGAGGTTTTTTTTACCTGACGATACGAACTGGAGGGGTTTTATACCTGACGATACGAACAGGAGGGGTTTTATACCTGACGATGCGAACTGGAGGGGTTTTATACCTGACGATACGAACTGGAGGGGTTTTATACCTGACAATGCAAACTGGAGTTTTTTTTTTACCTGACGATACGAACTGGAGGGTTTTATACCTGACGATACGAACAGGAGGGGTTTTATACCTGACGATACGAACAGGAGGGGTTTTATACCTGACGATACGAACTGGAGGAATTTTATACCTGACGATGCGAACTGGAAGGGTTTTAGACCTGACGATACGAACTGGAGGGGTTTTATACCTGACGATGCGAACTGGAGGGTTTTTATACCTGACGATATGAACTGGAAGGGTTTTATACCTGACGATGCGAACTGGAGGGGTTTTATACCTGACGATGCGAACTGGAGGGGTTTTATACCTGACGATGCGAACTGGAGGGGTTTTATACCTGACGATGCGAATTGGAGGGGTTTTAGACCTGACGATGAGAACTGGAAAGGTTATTGAGAAGCAAATGGTTCCACTCTGAGGTACCCTCCAAGGGGAGATGGTTCCACTCTGAGGTACCCTCCAAGGGGAGATGGTTCCACTCTGAGGTATCCTCAGAGGGCAGATGATTCCATTCTGAGGTATCCTCCAAGGGCAGATTGTTCCATTCTGAGGTATCCTCCAAGGGGAGATGGTTCCACTCTGAAGTGTCCTCCGAGGGCAGATGGTTCCACTCTGAGGTATCCTCCAAGGGGAGATGGTTCCACTCCGAGGTATCCTCCAAGGGGAGATGGTTCCACTCTGTGGTGTCCTCCAAGGGCAGATGGTTCCACTCTGAGGTGTCCTCCAAGGGCAGATGGTTCCACTCTGAGGTGTCCTCCAAGGGCAGATGGTTCCACTCTGAGGTGTCCTCCAAGGGGAGATGCATTTGATTTTACTGCCCACTTTTTTTCTCTTCCCTTCTCTCGCCAAGTAAAAGCTTCCCCATACCTTTAACAATAGGCTTGATGCAATTACCCATGTTATTTTTAAACTGTTGTGCGGTCTTCTGAATGAAAAGCCTATCTTTTCTGGTGATGGTTTGAATTTTTTGTTTTAATTTCTGTACTCAATGGCTGGCAAACAATGCACCATACAATTTGAAGATGTTTGATTCTCTTGATATTTTGTGTCTGGTTATGATGACTTTAGCACAGTCGTTGGTATTCAACTTGACGTGATGGTTTGAACCATTTACAATTTTGACCTTCTACATGTTCAAGAAGAAGATGTCCAAGTCTCTTCGTGCCAACCTTAACGAAGTCGTTTCAATGTAACTTGTGCATTTCCAATGTCAACCTTCCTTACACAATGGCCGGTTGTTTGCCGCACCGAACAAGTTCAAGAACATCTTCTAGTCTGTTTATGGTGACCTTAGCACATAATGTATAACTTCAAATCAATTCCAAACCGAAGCAATTCCAAACCGAAGACGAAAATAAGTTCGTGGAAGTGTTTGTTTTTTCTCGCTCCATCCTCCTCTTCATCTCTTGGCCATGCCTAGTCCCTCTCCCTTTTGTCTTTCATCTCTCCTCTCTCCTCCTCCTCTTCTCCCTCCCACGTCTGGTAATAGATACAGTCAATTCTGACCCCGGTATTAAAGGGAGGAGAACTGTATTCTCCAAGCACTGCTGTTCTGATTGGCTCAACGTTAAAGGCGAGTGCTCGCCCCGAAATGAGGTCACCTTGATTGGAATTGCAAATGGCAAAGGCGAGAAATCGGACATGGAGGTTTTCTGGATTTTTTAAAAGTTCTTCCTTGGTCTCTCGTTTTATTCGATTTTTTAACATTGGTGGTGGTTTGCGTGGAACATTTGGCGCCTTGCGAAAGGAGTTTGAGCTTGCCCCTCAGGCACGGTGAAACCCTTGGAAGCGTTTTTGAAGACGGAATGGATGAAAGAGAGGGTGATTGAGGAATGTCGCTCAGATGTTCTCTGCAGTACGGAGCATGCCAAGTTCAGAAGGTCGCAGGCTGTAACTTTCACCAACTCAATGCAACAAGAAGTGTATAGCACATCTCTCGCTTTCCATGCATATACAGTATATCTCTCTGGATTTCTCTGCCTCTTTCTTTCTCTCTCTCACTCTCTCTCGCTTGCTCTCTCTTTCTATCTCTAGGTTCCTAGCGCTCTCTTTTTATATCTTCTCTGCTTTCTTTCTCTCCCTTTCCCACTCTCTCTTTCACTCTCTCTCTTTTACTCTCTCCCTATTTGTTACCCCCCCACAGCTCTCTCTCCTCCATCCTTCTCCCCCCCTCTCCTCCTGTGCACCATCTGCATGTTCTCTCTCCATCTGAGGCGTCTGTTGGGAATCCTGGTGGTGGAGACATATGCGCACAGCCGCCGTCACAATCACTCTTAGCTCATTACCTGACGTGATGGATGGAGCCGGCACCATTAAACAACGCCCAGCCCGGGACGCCTGGAACCCCACAGCTGGCACTGAGTAATGGGCACCACCATGGCAGCATGGTGGCGCCAGACTTGGAGACCGCCAGGGGAGGCTCGTGTGGGCGTAGCTAGCTACCTTGTTTCCGTGGATACCTCGCTTCCTGGCCATCCAGTGCCGCCCAACCCACCTGCCACCTTGCATGGCGGGGCCGGTGCCATGAGTAGCCATGGGCAGCCATAGTTCGCCTTCTGGTGGGAGGGGGTGTTTGTATAACTCTATTATGGAGAGGTGAAAGTGGGCCAACGCAGCCTACCCAAAGTGTTCTAACTGGTTGGCTCACAGGAGCAGCCGGAGTGAAACCTCTTACGTAAATATTGGAAGACTTCATAGAAATTAGCAACAACACGCCTCATCATGCCTGTCTGAAACTAACCAAAGGAAACCACATCTCTCTCTCGCTCTCTCCCCTGCTCGCTCTCTCTCTGTCTCCCCTGCTCACTCGCTCGCTCTCCCCTGCTCACTCGCTCGCTCTCCCCTGCTCACTCGCTCTATCGCTATCCCTCTCTCTCTCTCTCTCTCTCTCTCTCTCTCTCTCCTGTTCACTCTCTCTGTCTCCCCTGCTCACTCGCTCTCTCTTCCTCTCCCCTACTTACTCTCCCTATTCCCTGCTCGCTCTCTCTCCCTCTCTCTCCCTCTCCCCTGCTCACTCACTCTCTCTCTCTCTCTCTCTCTCTCTCTCTCTCTCTCTCTCTCTCTCTCTCTCTCTCTCTCTCTCTCTCTCTCTCTCGCTCTCTTGCTCTCTCTCTCCCTCTCCCCTGCTCACTCTCTCTCCCTCTCCCCTGCTCTCTCTCCCTCTTTCTCTCTCTCTCTTGCTCTCTCTCTCCCTCTCCCCTGCTCACTCGCTCTCTCCGTCTCCCCTGCTCACTTGCTCTATCTCTCTCTCCCTCTCTCTCAATTCAATTTCAATTCAACTTAAGGGCTTTATTGACATGGAAAACATATGTTTACATTTTCATTTTATTTTAATTTTATTTCACCTTTATTTAACCAGGTAGGCTAGTTGAGAACAAGTTCTCATTTACAACTGTGACCTGGCAAAGCAGTGCGACACAAACAACAACACAGAGTTACACATGGAATAAACAAGCGTACAGTCAATAACACAATAGAAAAAATCAAGTCTATATACAGTGTGTGCAAATGGAGTGAGGAGGTAAGGCAATAAATAGGCCATAGTAGCGAGGTAATTACAATTTAGCAAATTAACACTGGAGTGATAGATGTGCAGATGATGATGTGCAAGTAGAAGTACTGGTGTGCAAAAGAGCAGAAAAGTAAATAAAAACAATATGGGGATAAGGTAGATAGATTGGATGGGCTATTTACAGATGGACTATGTACAGCAGCAGCAATCGGTAAGCTGCTCAGATAGCTGATGTGTAAAGTTAGTGAGGGAAATATAAGTCTCCAGCTTCAGCGATTTTTGCAGTTCGTTCCAGTCATTGGCAGCAGAGAACTGGAAGGAAAGGTGGCCAAAGCAGGTGTTGGCTTTGGGGGTGACCAGTGAGATAGACCTGCTAGAGTGCGTGCTACAGGTGGGTGTTGTTATCGTGACCAGTGAGCTGAGATTACCTAGCATAGACTTATAGATGACCTGGAGCCAGTGGGTCTGGCGACGAATATGTAGCGAGGGCCAGCCGACTAGAGCATACAGGTCGCAGTGATGGGTGGTATATGGGGCTTTGGTGACAAAACGGATTGCAATGTGATAGATTGCATCCAGTTTGCTGAGTAGAGTGTTGCCACATTGCCAAAGCAAGTGAAATAGATAATAAACAAAAGTGAAATAAACAATCAAATGAAATAAAAAATCTCTCTCTCCCCTGCTCACTCCCTCTCCCTCTCTCTGTCTCTCTCTCCCTCTCCTCTGCTGACTCTCTCTCCCCTGCTTGCTTAGTCACTCGCTCTCGCTCGCTCTCCCTCTCCCGTTCTCACTAACTAACTCTCTCGCTCCCTCTCTCTCTCTCCCCTGCTCACTCCTTCTCTCTCAATTCAATTAAATTCAAAGGGCTGTATTGGCATTGGAAACATGTTTACATTGCCAAAGCAAGTGAAGCAATATAAGTGAAACAATATAAAATGAACAGTAAACATAACACTCACATAAGTTCCAATGGAATAGAGACATTTCAAATTTTATATTATGGCTATATACAGTGCTGTAACGATGTGCAAATAGTTAAAGTACAAAGGGAAAATAAATAAACATAAATATGGGTTGTTTTTACAATTATGTTTGTTCTTCACTGGTTGCCCTTTTCTTGTGGCAACAGGTCACAAATATTTCTGCTTTAAAGGCACACTTTGGTAGATTTTGGAGTTTATCAAAATTAGATTTGTTTTTGAACTCTTTGTGCCTCTGTGTTATCTGAGGGAAATATGTGTGTCTAACATGGTCATACATTTGGCAGGAGGTAGGAAGTGCAGCACAGTTTCCACCTCATTTCGTGGGTAGTGTGCAGATAGCCTGTCTTCTCTTGAGAGCCAAGTCTGCATACGGCGACCTCTCTCAGTAGCAAGGCTATGTTCAGTCTGTACATAGTCAAAACTTTCCTTAATTTTGGGTCAGTCATGGTGGTCAGGTATTCTGCCACTGTGTACTCTCTGTTTAGGGTGAAATAGCATTCTAGTTTGCTGAGTTTTTTTGTTAATTCTTTCCAATGTGTCAGGTAATTATCTTTTTGTTATCTCATGATTTGGTTGGGTCTTATTGTGTTGCTGTCCTGGGCCTCTGTGGGGTCTGTTTATTGTACAGAGCCCCGGGACCAGCTTGCTTAGGGGACTCTTCTCCAGGTTCATCTCACTGTAGAGGATTGCTTTATTAAGGAAGGTTTGGGAATTGCTTCCTTTTAGGTGGTTGTAGAATTGAACAGCTATTTTCTGGATTTTGGATAATTAGCGGGTATCGGCCTAATTATGGTAATCCTGATCTCTCCATCTCCCCTGCTCAATCGCTCTCTCTGTTTGTTGTGTGCTGTGTTTGTGCTCTTCCTTGGCAGTTACTATGACACTAGACGCAAGCACCGCCACTCCAGGCCCCTCTTGTCTGTTCCCCTCCACCCTGCTGCTCTCTTCTTAATCAGCTTGGGTTCTGTTATTGATGTTTCTCTCCCTCCTCCTCTCCTACCCCTCACACCCTCTTTGTGTTACTATGACTCTAACAACACTTTTTTCTCTCTCTCTCTCTCTCTCTCTCTCTCTCTCTCTCTCTCTCTCTCTCTCTCTCTCTCTCTCTCTCTCTCTCTCTCTCTCTGTCTCCTTCTTGCTCTTTCTTATTTTCTCTCTCTCTCTCTCTCTCTCTCTCTCTCTCTCTCTCTCTCTCTCTCTCTCTCTCTCTCTCTCTCTCTCTCTCTCTCTTTCTTCAGACACCCGCCGCGCAGTCCTGGAAAGGTCTCGGTCGCGCCACAACGGAAACCCCCAGGCTCGATGATGGCCCGCGCCTACCAGAAGACGTTAGATAAGTGCCAAAGAGGCCTGCGAGGAGAATCTGAAGACGTCTAGTAGGAGGGATGGACCCCAGCTGCGTGGCACGCACACACACACAGACAGACACACACACACTGCCAGGTCTTGAAGAAAACAAAAGGCCCCTAAAGAGTCTAAGAGTAACTGAGAAAACAAGAACATCATCACACAGGATATTCAATAGTCATACTGTTGGTCTGACTGCCTTAAATAATTATTCTCTACTTTGTCATGGCTTTGCCTGTACGTGACTGTCTAAAGCTTTGATTGTTTTGGGAAAGAAAATAAAAAACTTTATGTACTTACTTGGTTGCTGAAATTGTCATATAGGCTCACAGAACTTCACTATATCTGTCAGACAACCCAACCCTCCTAAAAACTGCCACTCCTGTCCTCTCATCTCTGGTCATGTACTTCTGATTGGATGCAGTTTTTCTTAAATTCTGAAACGTGAGTAGGGATGTAACTAGAGAACAGACATCTCT
Source organism: Brachymystax lenok tsinlingensis (assembly GCA_030435695.1). Lineage (NCBI taxonomy): Eukaryota > Metazoa > Chordata > Actinopteri > Salmoniformes > Salmonidae > Brachymystax > Brachymystax lenok. The sequence continues at coordinate 19,413,938 of CM059789.1, forward strand.
CCAGTGAGGACTGACCACTAGTGTATCCTGTCTAACCGCATGTAACAAAGCTTTCTTTCTCTTTTCTGCTTTTATTCAACACATCAGCAATTAACTGTGGCCACAGGTGTGAACCCCTTTATTTGTGAAAGAGTATTTCCCCCCGAATTTATCAGATAATATTATGCATAACATTTCTCACAACAAGGATACAGAACTGTAAATGTGCATCAGTGATCTTTAGATTATATGACTGAATTCTCCATATGTTGTGGTAGAGAAAGCATCGTATTCATTGTTTTTGGTTTTTCTCCCTCAGATATCAAATGCCTTAGGGTACTAAACATGTTTTTAGATATTTTTGCAATTGTATTGAAAATGAAATACAGATGTCTAATTTAAGTATTCACACCCCTGAGTCAATGCATGTTACACCTTTGGCATCGATTACAACTGTGAGTCTTTCTGGGTTAGTCTCTAAGAGCTTTGCACACCTGGATTGTACAATATTTGCACATCATTCTCAAAACAATTATTTAAGCTCTGTCATGTTGGTTGTTGATCATTGCTAGACAGCCATTTTCAAGTCTTGCCTTAGATTTTCAAGCTGATTTAAGCCAAAACTGTAACTAGGCCACTCAGGGACATTCAATGTAGTATTGGTAAGCAACTCCAGTGGTACACAGTGATGTGTTGTGTTGGATTTGCTCCAAACATAATGCTTTCTATTCAGGACATAAAATTCATTTCTTTGCCATATTTTTTGCAGCTTTAATTTAGTGCCTTATTGCAAACAGGATGCGTATTTTGGAATATTTTTATTCTGTGCAGGCTTTCTTCTTTTCACTCTGTCATTAAGGTTACTATTGTGGAGTAACTACAGTGTTGTTGATCCATCCTCAGTTTTCTCATATCACAGCTATTAAACTCTGGAACAGTTTTAAAATCACCATTGGCCTCATGGTGAAATCCCTGAGCGATTTCCTTCCTCTCCGGCAACTGAGTTAGGAAGGACGTATCTTTGTAGTGACTGGGAGTATTGATACACAATCCAAAGTGTAATTAATAACTTCACCATTCTCAAAGGGATATTCATTGTCTGTTTTTTTTTTTACCCATCTACCAATAGGTGCCCTTCTTTGCGAGGCATTGGAAGACATCCCCGTCTTTGAATCTGTGTTTGAAATTCACTGCTCGTCTGAGGGACCTTACAGATAATTGTATGTGTGAGGGAACAGAGATAAGGTAGTTATTCAAAAATCATGTTAAACACTATTATTGCACACAAAGTGAGTCAATGCAACTTATTATGTGACTTGTTAAGCACATTTTTACTCCTGAACTTATTTAGCCTTGCCATAAGGGGTTGAATACTTATTGACTCAAGACATTTCATCTTTACATCTTTTATGAATTTGTAAACATTACTAAAAACATAATTCCACTTTGACATTATGGTGTATTGTGTGTAGGCAAGTGACAGAACATCTCAATTTAATAATTTTTAAATTCAGGCTGTAACACAACAAAATGTGGAAAAAGTCAAGGGGTGTGAATACTTTCTGAAGGCACTGTACAGTATGCCTCAGCAAAAGGCTGGTTTCCATTAGTCAGCACAAGCACAAAGTCCAAATTGGCTATCGTAAAATTTAAGGTTAAGGTTAGGGTTAGGCTTAGGCTTAAGGTTAGCAGTGTGGTTAAAGTTAGGATTAAGGTATTAAATCACATTTTAAGATGAGAAATTGTAGAAATAGGTGGGGTTTATTACTTTGTGGCTGTAGTTACTATTGGCAACAGCTTTCATTGAGCACTAGACAACACGAGCCAGTCGAGCTCCTGAATTGCTAACTAGCTTTAGCATGCTAAAACATTAGCCTGTCTTCTCCAGTTAAGCTTCTAAATGTCTTAGTGGTTTTAGCATGCTAAGCCTTTAGCTTGTCAGAGAGGGAAAGACATGCATGGGTTCTCAGAAGGGGGGCTAACATTCTATTAAAATTGTGAAACCCTTTCAAATAGTTTTTATTGTGTACATATTTCTTTCTAATGATTTTTGTGGCTATGTTATGAAAGGCCTTGTTTCTTGATGTCAGTGCTAAGAGCTTTCCCGTTACTAGCAGTTTCCTAATCGCAGCATAACCTGCCCAGACTTCACACTCATTTGACAAGATGTCATACGAAACAAAATGGCCATATGAAAGGGGGAAAAAATAGAATGCATAAAGGCTAGTTTGAGCATTCAGTCGACCGCAAGGAAAATAAAGCTCTGAGCAATGTGCTCACATTAGGAGCCATTTGAGTTTTTTTCCACCCTCTTTTCCTTATTTTTTTGGTTGCACGGATTCATTCCCATATTCACAGAGAGTGCCTAGAGCATGCTTGTCCCTTCCATGTCTGAGCAGTAAGCAGATGCGAGGGAAATCGTCGCTTTCCCCCACAAGGAAACCGTACCCAGTGGAATACATTGAGGGTCTATGCAGACAACACGGTGGCTGTCTTAGTAAGGGAAGCTTCCACACACCCTCCCTTGACCTACTGCTTATGGCGTGAGTAAATGCTCGCCATAACGTGATGTCTCAATTATACCATATCACTGCTGGCAAAATTGTGTGCAGCAAATCATGCCTTTCCCAGTGATCGGAACAGAAGCTTGGGAGAAAAGCGGTGGCTGTGCTTGACTTATGACTGAATAGATAAAGAGTTGCTGTTTAAACAGTCTCCCAAAGAGGTGCGTGATGGGTCGGTTTGTTGCAACCCTCATCTTAGAAGCCTCACAGGTCCAAGTTTCATCAATTCATTCTATTCATAGGGTGCAATGTGCATGAGAGTTGCTTGGGAGAAGTGTGCATATTCATTCAATGTGATGAGTCCTATTCAGTTAATATGTAAGATTGGGGTGGTAAGTTACACAGAGGCTGCTTTCCAAATGGCACACTATTCCCTACATAGTGTACTACTTTTGACTGGAGCCCTATAGGCCCTGGTCAAAAGTAGTGCACTCCATTAGAGTAGGGAATAGGGTACCGTGTTCATGAAGGAGTGTATTTGCCATAGCTTTGGCTTCATAAACACTAGAGAGCCCCACTGTGGAAAATCCAGCACTGCCAAAGGCACTGATTTGCTTTTTCTAATAATACATCTCCCTTTGTATTCTGTTTTACCATTACACAGTAAGCAACCCACTGTTTTCTTAACACTCCATGTGTTGTGAGCCCACACCCAAGGTGTTTCATTTGTAACCCCAATTCCATAAGTTACATGTGAGTCTGCGTTAAGAGCAATGCCAAGTTTGTATTCAAAACATGAAAAACTGTTACAGAATGGTGACTGAATACTCCGTTTTGTTGTATTGTTTTTGTATTCATCAAAATAAAAATATCTTGCCTAGTGAAATTATAGTTCAGCTTGTGCAGAATTAAATCTTGATTTTTTTCCCTGGTAGCCAACTGTTAAAACAACTCCATAGTTTCATTTACCTTTTACTGCCGTGGGCTAAATCAGGGTCACGCAGAGTGTTTCTTGGTAGTGTTAAAGAAATCTACTTTGAAACAAAATTATACACCTCACACACATGGTTATTGGCTTAAAAAAAAGAAAACACCTGTACCAAATCAGATATAGAGTTGAAATGTATAACATTTTGAATTTGCATCCTAATATTAACTTTATATACATCACAGAAGTCTTAAATATATCAAAACCGTTGGAATAGAAACACAGGGTTTTCGGGATAAAAAAGTTTATTAATTATGAAAAATATTTGTAACATTCCACCCATGAGGCTACTAGATAATTTGACTGCAGGAAGTCCAGAAATTGTGATAACACATACTAGAATGTTGTTTTATGCATTTTGGAAATGAATATATCATAGTTTGACTGTTTTTTATTTTAAATTGAAGATGGATATCTCATTCTTGGTTTACTGGTACAATGAAATCAGAGACTAAAGCTACTTTCCCCATTTGTGATTATTGCATTTTCCCCTGTAGCCTGGTCCCAGATCTGTTAGTGCTGAATAGCCAACTCTCAGCTAAGCAGCACAAACAGATCTGGGACCAAGCTATTTCCCTTGTGCTGTAGGGTGATAAATGTGTGCTGTGTATGCATAGAGAGTAGCAGCAGTGTTGCAGGTGGCAACAGTAACCTGTAAAGGGACTGAACCACCAGTGGTATTAAAGGATCCCCTGACTGGGCCAAACCATCTCCCTCTGACTGGGCAAAACCATCTCATGCTCACTCTGTGTTTTTGGTATTCTTACTTGAGATCTGCACTACGGTTTCCATATTAAGAACATGCTAACTAATACGTCTCTTATTGACATGGAAGTTAAATTATTGTTATGAAAGTCTCAGTTGCGCAAGTCATTGAGGTGACAGAGGCATGTGAAACTATTAGGTGCCATTCATTTCAATTGATTACTAGCTCGATCAGGAAGAGAGCAAATGTTTGGATCAACATTCACACTCATTGATGGTGCATTTTAACTTTCTGTTATTCTGCTAAGCTACAGAAATGGTTTGATTTGATTTGAATTTCATGAGTGCTGCCTTGCCACAGAAACCGAGTGAATTACTTGCAAATAGTTCAGTGCTGCCACACAAATAAATAAAAAAATATATTTTGTTAGTAATTTGTAAAATGATGATATGATGAATAAAGAAAATATAAAGTAACAGTGTTGACATGATGTATGATACCATGGCCCTGCCTACCCTCGACTTTCAAATTGACTAGGTTTTTATTGGCTTAAAATATATATATATATATTTGTAACATCTTTATGTTTATTTTTATCCATAAGGAAGAAACATTTTAAGTGTTATGCACACTGTTCCTGACTAAAGTATGTAATGGAATATCACACAAAATAATAACCACTTTGTTATATAAAGAAGTGTCATCTTTATCATTGAGTTGTGCCTATTTTATAACTGTTACTTTTACCAACCCCTGTTTAAATGTCTATTTTCCTGATCTAATCACAGAGTATCACCTGGTAACACTTAACCAAGTGTTATTTTTACCAAGTGTTAATTTAATTTGGGTAACCCTTTAGCTGACTGGTATAATGATGTATTATGAGACTGTTAATTTCCCTCTGACTTAAAGTACCTGTCCTCTTTCAAAAGTTCATATTCTCTTCACTCATACCCAAATAATATTGTTTACCCATCCTATACACGTATTTGTGGCCAAAGCATAAATTGGAGAAAAAACACTTAAAAAAAACTCTCAAACTTGAATCTCAAACAGACAGTTTAAAAAATACTTCCTCATAGATGATGATGTCATTGCCTGAGGTGGATGAGCTGGCCAATTTTTTATGACCGGTATGCGCCCACACCATTCTGTTGTTGGATTACGCCCACACCATTCCAACACAGAAAAGCTTTTAAACATGGTTAATTACCCTTTTTTGGAAGGAAAACTATTTCAATAATATTGTAATTAATTATAGGTAATATTTCATAGAAACCTGGAAACACTGGAAAGTTACTTTAAAATGTTTTTGTTGTTGTGAGAATCATTCTGAGATTAGACGTTATAAAGTGGTTAAAACAAGTCTTACTTTGCATTTTATAACTGCTTCATAATGCATTATAGCCTTCAGCTATGGCCTTGCTATGGTAGAGCAGATGATACCTGCAGATGATACCTGAACCTGATGATAATAAGGGGGCCATGTGTGCTTATGACAAGTCTTACAATGCATTATAGCTTCATCATAATGCATTATACCTACATGCTGTAAGTAAAGTACACCTTTCCTCACTTTCTTCCATTGCAGTCTCCCTTCGATTACAGAGCAGATGATACCTGTACCTGGCTGATTTATGGACAGAGACTGCTGAGTGCTAGCGGTGTTAGTGCATGATAAATGGGACTGCCTAGAAAGGCAACATATTTGGAGCTTCACACACCAGCCCTTCATCTTGCACTGTGTCAAAGGCAAGAAGACAACACTGTCAGGAATAACTGTAGCTTAGGGAAATGACCATCAACCCATGAAGTTGGCACAGGAATAAGGGAAATATTTATCTTCAGACATTGAAAAATGCCATGATTTCCTTGCATTGAAGTAAGTTTTTTGTTGTTGCAGGTTGTCAATATTGCTGCTGTTGTTTGCCTCAGAAATACACACGGCATTGTTAGGCTACTTATTTTGTGGTGATGATTTTGAAGAGTGGATATTTTACTTGTAAGAAAAGGTAATGTTATATTTCTGTTTTTGTTAGCAAGTTACATTTTGTTGTACTTTGACAAAACACACGGAAGGTCTTTAAACTAGGTACAGAGGGATAGTGTGTGTGGGTGGGTGTGTGCGTGCGTGTGTATGTGATCGTCATCTCCTCCCATGTCTCTGGGTTTATGTCTCTCTCTGTCCCTAGAGTAGCTCTTAAATGGATGGGGGGAGGTCTGTTCCTGTCCTAGCCTCTTAGTGTTACTCCTCATTCCCCTCCTCCTCTCTTCTACCCGTGACACTCCAATGGCGTGTTCACTCCCTAAGTACAGATGTGACATCATCATATGAGGTGCTGAAATCAAAATGTGACCCCTGGCCACAAGGGTCTTCTCTCTCTCTCTCTCACACTCACACACACACACACACACACACACACTAAGAGGCTCAAACACACTGAAACTCACACTACGTTCTTCATTCTTCTCAAAGCCCTCAGTGATCATTTTCATTTCCATCTCAATCTGCTGGAGGAGTGTGGAGACAGTCTGCTGGAAGAGCATGGAGACAGATGGAGCTCCAGACAAGCTGTGATCTCCAGTTAGAGATGTACGGCGGCGGAACACAAACCTAATTATGTTGATTGTTGATTCTTGGAAGTTCATTTGTAGTCGTCTGGAACTATAAGCCAGACCAGACCACATTCTTAGAATGTAATACACTGTTTTTCCTAATATGGTCTGAGTGCGAGGAACTTTTCTGTTAGCAAGGAATTTTGTTTTTACACATCAGCTACCTACTGCTACTAGCTTTGGTGCAGACCCTGACTCTGCCCTCACTCTACCCTCATTCTGCTGTTCTTTATTATTTCAAATCAAATCAAATTGTATTTGTCACATGCGCCGAATACAGCAGGTGTAGACCTTACAGTGAAATGCTTACTGACAAGCCCTTAACCAACAACTCCTCCTTAAGAAAATACCCCACAAAAAAGTAATAGATAAGAATAACAAATAATTAAAGAACAGCTGTAATTAACAATAGCGGGGCTATATACAGGGGGTACCGGTACAGAGTCAATGTGTGGGGGCACCGGTGTCGAGGTAATTGAGGTAATATGTACAGTGGGGAAAAAAAGTATTTAGTCAGCCACCAATTGTGCAAGTTCTCTCACTTAAAAAGATGAGAGAGGCCTGTAATTTCATCATAGGTACACTTCAACTATGACAGACAAAATTAGGAAAAACAATCCAGAAAATCACATTGTAGGATTTTTTATGAATTTATTTGCAAATTATGGTGGAAAATAAGTATTTGGTCAATAACAAAAGTTTATCTCAATACTTTGTTATATACCCTTTGTTGGCAATGACAGAGGTCAAATGTTTTCTGTAAGTCTTCACAAGGTTTTCACACACTGTTGCTGGTATTTTGGCCCATTCCTCCATGCAGATCTCCTCTAGAGCAGTGATGTTTTGGGGCTGTCGCTGGGCAACACAGACTTTCAACTCCCTCCAAAGATTTTCTATGGGGTTGAGATCTAGAGACTGGCTAGGCCACTCCAGGACCTTGAAATGCTTCTTACGGCCACTCCTTCGTTGCCCGGCGGTGTGTTTGGGATCATTGTCATGCTGAAAGACCCAGCCACGTTTCATCTTCAATGCCCTTGCTGATGGAAGGAGGTTTTCACTCAAAATCTCACGATACATGGCCCCATTCATTCTTTCCTTTACACGGATCAGTCGTCCTGGTCCCTTTGCAGAAAAACAGCCCCAAAGCATGATGTTTCCACCCCATGCTTCACAGTAGGTATGGTGTTCTTTGGATGCAACTCAGCATTCTTTGTCCTCCAAACACGACGAGTTGAGTTTTTACCAAAAAGTTCTATTTTGGTTTCATCTGACATTCTCCCAATCCTCATCTGGATCATCCAAATGCTCTCTAGCAAACTTTAGACGGGCCTGAACATGTACTGGCTTAAGCAGGGGACACGTCTGGCACTGCAGGATTTGAGTCCCTGGCGTAGTGTGTTACTGATGGTAGGCTTTGTTACTTTGGTCCCAGCTCTCTGCAGGTCATTCACTAGGTCCCCGTGTGGTTCTGGGATTTTTGCTCACCGTTCTTGTGATCATTTTGAACCCACGGGGTGAGATCTTGCGTGGAGCCCCAGATCGAGGAAGATTATCAGTGGTCTTGTATGTCTTCCATTTCCTAATAATTGCTCCCACAGTTGATTTCTTCAAACCAAGCTGCTTACCTATTGCAGATTCAGTCTTCCCAACCTGGTGCAGGTCTACAATTTTGTGTCTGGTGTCCTTTGACAGCTCTTTGGTCTTGGCCATAGTGGAGTTTGGAGTGTGACTGTTTGAGGTTGTGGACAGGTGTCTTTTATACTGATAACAAGTTCAAACAGGTGCCATTAATACAGGTAATGAGTGGAGGACAGAGGAGCCTCTTAAAGAAGAAGTTACAGGTCTGTGAGAGCCAGAAATCTTGCTTGTTTGTATGTGACCAAATACTTATTTTCCACCATAATTTGCAAATAAATTCATAAAAAAATCCTACAATGTGATTTTCTGGATTTTTCTTCCTCATTTTGTCTGTCATAGTTGAAGTGTACCTATGATGAAAATTACAGGCCTCTCTCATCTTTTTAAGTGAGAGAACTTGCACAATTGGTGGCTGACTAAATACTTTTTTTCCCCACTGTACATGTAGGTAGAGCTATTAAAGTGACTATGCATAGATAACAGAGAGTAGCAGCAGTGTAGAAGAGGGGTGGGGGGAAATGCAAATGTCTGGGTCGCCATTTGATTAGCTGTTCAGGAGTCTTATGGCTTGGGGGCAGAAACTGTTTAGAAGCCCCTTGGACCTAGACTTGGTGCTCCAGTACCACTTGCAGTGCGGTAGCAGAGAGAACAGTCTATGACTAGGGTGGCTTTTTAGGGCCTTCCTCTGACCCCGCCTGGTATAGAGGTCCTGGATGGCAGGAAGCTTGGCCCCGGTGATGACTGGGTCGTACGCACTACCCTCTGTAGTGCCTTGCGGTCAGAGCCCGAGCAGTTGCCATACCAGGCAGTGATGCAACCCATCAGGATGCTCTCGATGGTGCAGGGGAATAGGTTTTGCCCTCTTCACGACTGTCTTGGTGTGCTTGGACCATGTTAGTTTGTTGGTGATGTGGACGCCAAGGAACTTGAAGCTCTCAACCTGCTCCACTACAGCCCCGTTGATGAGGGGGTGCTCAGTCCATCTTTTCCTGTAGTCCACAATCATCATCCTGTTTGTCTTGGTCACGTTGAGGGAGAGGTTGTTGTCCTTGCACCACACGGTCAGGTCTCTGACCTCCTCCCTATAGGCTGTCTCATCATTGTCGGTGATCGGGCCTACCACTGTTGTGTCATCAGCAAACTTAATGATGGTGTTGGAGTCGTGCCTGGCCGTGCAATCATGAGTAAACAGGGAGTACAGGAGGGGACTGAGCACGCACCCCTGAGGGGCCCCCGGGTTGAGGATCAGCGTGGCGGATGTGTTGTTACCTACCCTTACCACCTGGGGGCGGCCCGTCAGGAAGTCCAGGATCCAGTTGCAGAGGGAGGTGTTTAGTACCAGGGTCCTTAGCTTAGTGATGAGCTTTGAGGGCATTATGGTGTTGAATGCTGAGCTGTAGTCAATGAATAGCATTCTAACATAGGTGTTCCTTTTGTCCAGGTGTGAAAGGGCAGTGTGGAGTGCAATAGAGATTGCATTATCTGTGGAGCTGTTGGTACGGTATGCAGATTGGAGTGGTTCTAGGATTTCTGGGATAATGGTGTTGATGTGAGCCATGACCAGTCTTTCAAAGCACTTCATGGCTACAGATGTGAGTGCTACGGGTCGGTAGTCATTTAGGCATGTTACCTTAGTGTTCTTGGGCACAGGGACTATGGTGGTCTGCTTGAAACATGTTGGTATTACAGACTCAGACAGAGAGAGGTTGAAAATGTCCGTGAAAACACTTGCCAGTTGGTCAGCGCATGCTCGCAGTACACGTCCTGGTATTCCGTCTGGCCCTGCGGCCTTGTGAATGTTGACCTGTTTAAAGTCTTACTCACATCGGCTGCGGAGAGCGTGATCACACAGTCGTCTGGAACAGCTGATGCTCTCATGCATGTTTCAGTGTTACTTGCCTCGAAGCGAGCATATAAGTTATTTACCTCGTCTGGTAGGCTTGTGTCACTGGACAGCTCTCGACTGTGCTTCCCTTTGTAGTCTTTAATAGTTTGCAAGCCCTGCCACAGCCGACGAGCTTCGGAGCTGGTGTAGTACGATTCAATCTTAGTCCTGTATTGACGCTTTGCCTGTTTGATGGTTTGGCGGAGGGCATAGGGGGATTTCTTATAAGCTTCCGGGTTAGAGTCACGTTCCTTGAAAGTGGCAGCGCTACCCTTTAGCTCAGTGCAAATGTTGCCTGTAATTCATGGCTTCTGGTTGGTGTATGTGCGTACAGTCACTGTGGGGACGTCCTCGATGCACTTATTGATAAAGCCAGTGACTGATGTGGTGTTCCTCCTCAATGCCATCGGAATAATCCCAGAACATATTCCAGTCTGTGCTAGCAAAACAGTCCTGTAGTTTGGCATCTGCGTCAGCTTGTAAGCAGGAATCAGGAGGATATAATTATGGTCAGATTTGCCAAATGGAGGGCGAGGGAGAGCTTTGTACGTGTCTGTGTGTGTGGTGTAAAGGTGGTCAATAATGATAGAAATTAGGTAAAACTGATTTAAGTTTCCCTGCATTAAAGTATAAGAATGTAACACAACAGTTTACAGCTGATCTTATAGCTTTGTCTGATGATGACAGCAACAACAGCCAAGGTGGTCTGTTTTTGTCTGAATAACTTTTTGGTGTAATTCAGAAAGATTATGCTCCTCTTGCTGTATTTGTCTTGTGTGATTGTACCACTTATGAAGGTGAGGGATAGTATCTAACTAGGACGAGGCAGGGGTTGCCCTGTACAGGTAATAAGCTTGGAAGTGCAGTATACGGAATGGGATTTTATTATTTTTACACATCATGTAAACTAGCCCTGTCAGGGTCTGCCCACACACACACACTCTCCTCTCCTCCCGTTCCATCTCTCTCTCTTTCTTTCGCTCTCTCCCTGTCTCCCACTCTCTCTCGCACCCTAATAAATACACCAGTGTTCCTAATGCACGCGCTGACAGATCAGCTGTCAAGGAGAGTACAACATAATTATGTTGCGTTTAAAAAAAAATAACTAATAGGAGTATGACGGTGTGTGGATGGAGAGACGAAGACTCCCTACTTACCTTAGCTAATTCTGTCTCGGAGTTGGAGGCCACCTTTTGTTGAGTTGCATGCATGTGTGTCAGCATGTGTCTCTGTTTGAGACAGAATCTAAATGTATAAATCTGACGTCCTCCAGGTGTGCGCTTTAAAAACAGCCCACTGATCATCGGATGACCATCTCAAAGACATGCAGAAGTGGAACCTGCAGTGAATTTAATCAGCCTGTTAAACCTAATGTGATGTTGAACAGTGGTATTTTTCTACACCCGCAATAACATCTGCTAAATATGTGTATGTGACCAATAACATTTCATTTGATTTTGATTTATTATCGCAAGCCAACACTGTAATGTAATAGCAGTGCAATGATGTCATTCATGTTATGGTTCTCGAGGGTTCTCCTGTTCTGGTACCAGTGTATAGAACCAAACCTCTTGCTTTTGTTTGTATGTCTGTGGCAATGTCAATAATCTACCTGTAGTTTCTAACCCCTTGGCACTAGTTCATAAGAAAATGATACATTTAAGCATTATGGTAGGTACCATATCAGAAGTAGGGACCGACCAGGAGTTGTTTGTGTCTCCTCCTTCATCATAGACCTTTAGATCCCTGAAGAGCCAAGATGTCTATCTCCTCTCCAGACTGCTGAGGCTGTTCATGAAACTGGATGTGGGTCTCTGTCTTCCTGGCATAGTGTCTCTCCTCCTCTCCCCTCACTAGCAAACGGGCAGTGAGCTGGCCTCTTTTCTCCTGTCTGCCCTGGGGCTGTGGAGCTCACTGCAGCTCCCAACATGGTCCTGTCTATCCCCCAACTCCCCCATCCCTCTATATCTCTATCTCCCCCAAACCGCACCCAACCAGAAACCAGATCCAGGAGGAGGAGTCTCATGCCAGCTGGGAGGGGTTGTCACAGGATAGGCTACAGCCTGTCAAAATATGTTCATGTCTCCTATCCCCACACCCCTGTCGCTCCTCTCCATCTCCCTCTCTTCCTGCTTTCCTCCTAGGCACCCATCTTTCTATATCTCCCATCCACCACAGGAGGCTGGTTAGGGGAGGATGGCTCATAATAATGGCTGGAAGGGAGCAAATGGAATGTTATAAAACACATGTAAACCATGTGTTTGATGCATTTGATACCATTCTATTTATTCAGTTGCAGACATTACTATGAGCCCGTCCTTCCAAATTATAGTGCCACCAGCCACATATACCGTCCACACACACCTTCCATTCTAACCCATCTCCCTCTTTCCTTCCCTTCCTCCCTGGCACCCATCTTTAAATCATTGAGGCAGACTCCTCTTTTGTCAGAAGTTCCATTAGGCAGACAGTCAGTGACCCTTCAAGAGGAAATGGGAGCTGCTCCAATAGAGAGGAAAGAGGTAGCACATCTTTTTTGGGATGTACGGTGTATAACAGGACTGAAGGGAGAGCACTTTTATCTGGCAAACTTGGGTCTTTGCTTGGGTCTTTGCTTAAAGGGATTCCAACCTGAGTTAAGCGCAAGTATATGGAACGTAATTCCTTTTTTTATGCACTTTTCTTTCCATGCGTATTCTGACCTTGAATTTAAGCATGAGAATAGCATGCTATTCACCCGCTATTCGTTTGGGGTGGAGGTTGAATAAATGAAGGTGTGGTGGAGGTGTGTCTACAGATACGCCGTATTCCGACCTTGACTTAATTCCCTCATAATGCCACCACCTTTACATGCGAGAAAACAAGTGGAAATAGCATCTACCTCCGATAGAAATAACACCATTCTCCATGCACTGTAATTTACATCTTGATAAGAGCTATTGATAAGAGCTAGGTAAATGAGTAATCTGTTTGGATAAGGGAATTGTCAATATAAATGAGACTTGTTTTAGATCTATTTTACCTTGTAATCACTAGAGACAAATGGGAAACCAGTCATATGGCAGCAAACTGAAGCATACTTTCCCACCATAAAGTTGATGAAATGCCTTACCATGATGCAGTATTTAAATTGTATAGCCTTTTAACTTTCAGGTATGGGTACTCTCAAATGTATTATTTATAGGCTACCCAAACTTTGTTTCCTATTTCTATTATGTTGATTATTGACCATTATCAGTATCAACTAGGGATGTTACGGTGACCGTACTACCGCCACACCGGTGGTCAAGAGTTGATGACCGCAGTCAATTTCCATGTGATCGGTTACTAGGTTTCTCCAAGCTCTGATGCCACTGATGGCAAGCAAACAGCTGGAGTCAGGGCTTTCTCCAATAGAGCTCAATTTTTATGGAATGGTCTGCCTTTCCATGTGAGAGACGCAGACTCGGTTTGCTTAGAAATTCAAGGGACAGTAAGGAGGCCTGCGTCTTGTGACCATATTGTACGTGTAGGTATGTACGGCAGGACCAAATTGGAAAGATAGGTAGGAGCAAGCCCATGTAATGCTTTGTAGGTTAGCAGTAAAACTTTGAAATTAGCCCTTGCCTTAACAGGAAGCCAGTGTAGAGAGGCTAGCACTGGATTAATATGATCAAATTGTTTGGTTCTAGTCAAGATTCTAGCAACCGCAGACTCGGTCTCAGACTCGGTCTCAACCTCTTCTTTATTGAAGACTCATCTCTTCAGTAGGTCCTATGATTGAGTGTAGTCTGGCCCAGGAGTGTGAAGGAAATGCACTGGAGCAATGAAACACCCTTGCTGTCTCTGCCTGGCCAGTTCACCTCTCTCCACTGGGATTCTCTGCCTCTAACCCTATTACAGGGGCTGAGTCACTGGTGCTCTTCCATGCTGTCCCTAGGAGGGGTCAGCATCACTGACGTGATCTTCCTGTCCGGGTTGGCGCCCCCCTTTGGGTTGTGCCGTGGCGGAGAGTTTAGTGGGCTGTACTCGGCCTTGTTTCAGGATGGTAAGTTGGTGGTTGGAGATATCCCTCTAGTGGTGTGGGGGCTGTGCTTTGGCAAAATGGGTGGCGTTATATCCTGCCTGTTTGGCCCTGTCCAGGGGTATAGTCGGACGGGGCCACAGTGTCTCCCGACCCCTCCTGTCCCAGCCTCCAGTATTTATTCTGCAGTAGTTTATGTGTCGGGGGACTAGGGTCAGTCTGTTATATCTGGAGTATTTCTCCTGTCTTATCCGGTGTCCTGTGTGAATTTAAGTATGCTGTCTCTAGTTATCTCTCTCTTTCTCTCTTTCTTTCTTTCTCTCTCTCGGAGGACCTGAGCCCTAGGACCATGCCTCAGGACTACCTGGCCTGATGACTCCTTGCTGTCCCCAGTCCACCTGGCCGTGCTGCTACTCCAGTTTCAACTGTTCTGCCTGCGGCTATGGAACCCTGACCTGTTCACTGGACATGCTACCTGTCACAGACCTGCTGTTTTCAACTCTCTAGAGACAGCAGAAGCGGTATAGATACTCTGAATGATCGGCTATGAAAAGCCAACTGACATTTACTCCTGAGGTGCTGACCTGTTGCACTGTCAACAACCACTGTGATTATTATTATTTGACCCTGCTGGTCATCTATGAACATTTGAACATCTTGGCCATGTTCTGTTATAATCTCCACCCGTCACAGCCAGATGAGGACTGGCCACCCCTCATAGCCTGGTTCCTCTCTAGGTTTCTTCCTAGGTTCTTGCCTTTCTAGGAAGTTTTTCCTAGCCACCGTGCTTCTACACCTGCATTGCTTGCTGTTTGGGGTTTTAGACTAGGTTTCTGTACAGCACTTTGTGACATCAGCTGATGTAAGAAGGGCTTTATAAATACATTTGATTGATTGATGAGCTCTGCTTTGTTTGTCTCATGCAGCCTTAGAATGTATAAAAAATGTTAAAAAAATCATATAGCCTAATGTTTATCACAATTAAAATTGCATAAATAACTCTAAATTAATCATATAGGAGGCCCTATTACTTTGTTGACCGATCAACACAGAATAGCCGCAAGTCCACACCCCCTCAAATCGTTTGGAGAAAATATCCTTTCTTTTTTATTCAACTATATTCAATTGTATTCTTCATACTATAAAATAATTCCATGGAATTCTAGGCAAATCCTGTCTGCTAAATTAACTAGTGTAGCTCACAGACATATGGCATAGCCAGATTAGGGCCTAACATAAGGACAAAGTATGCTATTCTGTTCTTCTGAAATAGACTACATTTTCTTCACACCATGTTTCTTCAGACCTGTCTAAAATAAATGGATTTATTGTGATGGTGTAGGCTATATTACATGGATTTATTAGACATTTTTCAAATGTAAAGTTCTGCTTAAATGGCTTGTAGGCTATGTGTGGAAGCCAGGAGATGCAAAGCGATCAATTGTTGTGAAACCGACAGTTATTTGCTTGACAATCACTGTCTGACAAAAAGCCCTAATATCAATCATCAGTAGGCCTAATAACCACACATATTCAACTGCCAATTTACTGCTTATTCCCTTTAGTTGGTATAGCCTACATTATCATACCATTTAATAACATTGTTTTGTTTACCTTCATTTGCTTTCTCCGTAAACGGCATCAAGGCCATGTGGTTGTTGCTGATTAGTAACAGTTGATAATATACAAAAAATAAATGTAGGCTAATGAAATCGTTATGGAGCGGAGTACAGACCAAGCGCTAACAGTTTGAACCTGACACATGGCGCAATACTTGACTGTGTCATCACACAGTTCCCTGGTTAGTGCAGGCAATAGACCAGGGTATAGGCTACTATTGCACATTCACATCTTCTCCTGCTCCTTCCCTCCTGCGTACGACATCGCCAGAATACTTAGCACCGGTCCTGAGATTGATCATTACGCACACCTGGCACTCATCATTACGCGCACCATGTTAATTGTTAGGATTCACACCTGGACTTTATTACTTCCCCTTTAAATGTCACTCCCTTATGTTTTCTCATCAGTTGGTATTGTTCTTGTTTACCGGTGTGTAGCCTTATGGAATTGTCTCGTTCTTGGCTTTGTTGTTTTGTTAAATGTTTCACCTCCACCTGCTTCCCAACTCGTTATTATAATTACCATGTGTTGAATAACTGAATGTGGCAATATTCTTTTTACTTTAGTGCGTAAAGGCTCTCTAAACCCGTTTTTTATCATTCAAAAATACTTTCCAAAACCTAAATAATCTACAAGATCATAGTATTTTTTAACCTACTAATTGGTTCTGAAACTGAGACTATGCATATATTTAGATAATTTTCTTTAATTGATCCCTGATATTCTGAACCCATTCTCCAGATAT
Source organism: Brachymystax lenok tsinlingensis (assembly GCA_030435695.1). Lineage (NCBI taxonomy): Eukaryota > Metazoa > Chordata > Actinopteri > Salmoniformes > Salmonidae > Brachymystax > Brachymystax lenok. The sequence goes on from CM059789.1 coordinate 19,430,625, forward strand.
ATTCTAGTGAGTCTGTCGTCAAAATTCTAACTAAAAGGTACAGCTTATTTAAAGGGATGGCTGAAGATAAATGCACTGAAAACCCTATTGAATGAAAAATCCATCAGAAAATCTGTTGGCCAGCAAATGGGAGGGTTTTCAGTGGTTGAATTACATTTATTCAGAACGTGCAAGGTAGCCACACCTGTAGAGCATGTTACGCGACTGAAAAGGTACGTCTGAATATCAAATACTGAGAATTTTGTAGGAAAGGCATAAATTCCTACATCTGAATTGGCCCCAAAGTACTGTGTTGTTGCCAGAGAGGGAGGGAGGGACGAAGGAAGGAAGAGTGATATATATAAAATGTAAGAATGTACCTTGTTTGTTTTCATCTGTCGTATAGTTTATTCAAACAAAGAATTTGAAAATATACACTTGCCAGACCTAGGCGAGGCACTCCTTTAGAAATGTTTGTATAGTGAATATAGTATGTATACTATCGTTTGTATATTATAGTATGTATGGTATGTATAGTATATTTTAGTATATTATGTATAGTTTATGTATTTATAGTATATTATGTATTATGCATATTATGTATAGTATGGTATGTATATTATAGTATAGTTTGTATAGTATTTATAGTATATTATGTATAGTATATTATAGTGTAGTATGTATAGTATAATATGCATTGTATATTATGTAGAGAATAGTGTGTATAATACAGTATGAATAGTATTAGAGCATCGTATGTATTGTATTGTATGTGTATTATTGTATAGTATGTATAATATAGTCTGTATATTATAGAATTTATAGTATTGTGTGTATATTATAGTATGTGCAGTGTAGTATTTATAGTATTGTATGTTTAGTATGTATTGTATAGTCTATTACCGTCAAGCTCAACTCTGGACCTCAAAGCCAGTTCCACTTCATTTTTTCAATGTTCCCCTCTAATCAGGGACTGATTTAGACCTGGGACACCAGGTGTGCAATTAATGATCAGGTAGGTCAGAAAACCAGCAGGCTCCGGACCTCGTAGGGTAAGAGTTGAATACTCCTGGTATAGTATGTATAGTATAGTGTGTATTTTGTCTATACATTATTGCTGGAGTAGGGTAGTCCCCAAAATATCAGTGTTCAGTTTGTTGCATCTGGTTATGCTTACTGATTGACATTTTTGAATATCCATGTAGAAAGCTCCCAACAACACACCCGTGGCGATGCATGTACAAGCAGCCGGGATGCAGGCCCAAGAATATGGAAGGTGGGGTGGATGGAGGGAGAAAGCTTGGTAATTGAGTAAGTGCCCTTCTAGAAGTGGAAGCCTGAATAAAAACAGTTTTCATAAAAAGGATTTCTTAAGATCGGGTTCACTCCGAAGTACATTAAAGCCCTTCCCAAAGTTTGACTCTGTTTTCGCCCCTTAGCTGAAGTAGTCCCAGTGGAGAAAGCACAAACACATGCACACCCACATGCATGCACATACACACTTGCACACATTCCTGAAAAAATAAAGTAGGCATTCTATTCAGGTCTGCTATCATTTTGGAGCCACGGCGTCTTAACCCCATATTCATTAATAATGCTCCAGTTGAAACAGAACAGGACTTAGTTTGCACTGAAAGGTTCAATGTGTGCAAGAAAGCAAACATGCGAGCAAAGTACAGTAGGCTTTTATCTCCCCCTCTGTCCTCTTCCCCTAGTAGCCAGGACTGACCTGCATTGGCATAGCCAGCAGAGATAAAGAAGAAGAGACGGACTACTGCAGTCAAGAGGCTTTCATAGCTCTGCTATGTAAATGGACCAAAAGGTATGACTATCAGAGGATAGAGAGACTGAAAAAGCTCTTAGAAATATGAGAGAGATCATGATAACTTAAGCTTATAGCAAAGAAAAATTGTACCAAATACTCTAAATAATATTGTTTTATTAAGATATTGATGCAATGTCATTTGCATATATATTTTTTAAGCATTAAACAAAGAAGAGGATTCATTTCTGAATGTCTACGGTTAGATTAACTTTATCTTTCATTGATTTATTTGGTGTTGAATGTTTCTTTAGCCATAGAATGCGAGTGTACCCAGGTGCATGCAATTCAGATACTTCACCACTTGAATATAATGGGCATATACTGATCTACTTTAGCCCAGCATGAATATAATGGGCAGATACTGCACCACTTTAGCCCAGCATGAATATAATGGGCAGATACTGCACCACTTAGCCCAGCATGAATACAATGTGCAGATACTTCACCACTTTAGCCCAGCATGAATATAATGGGCAGATACTGCACCACTTTAGCCCAGCATGAATATAATGGGCAGGTACTGCACCACTTAGCCCAGCATGAATATAATGGGCAGATACTGCACCACTTTAGCCCAGCGTGAATACAATGGGCAGATACTTCACCACTTTAGCCCAGCATGAATACAATGGGCAGATACTTCACCACTTTAGCCCAGCATGAATATAATGGGCACATACTGCACCACTTAGCCCAGCATGAATATAATGGGCACATACTGCACCACTTTAGCCCAGCATGAATATAATGGGTAGATACTGCACCACTTAGCCCAGCATGAATATAATGGGCAGATACTGCACCACTTTAGCCCAGCATGAATACAATGGGCAGATACTTCACCACTTAAATTCTTTCTCTAGGACAAGGCTTCCCAAACTCAGTCCTGGGGCCTCCCCTGGGTGCACGTTTTGTTTTTTGTCCTTGCACTACACAGCTGATTCAAATAATCAAAGCTTGATAATGACTTGGTTATTTGAATCAGCTGTGTGGTGCAAGGGCAAAAAACTAAACGTGCAACCAGAGGGGGCCCCAGGACTGAGTTTGGGAAACCCTGCTCTAGGACATTACTATCCAAGGACAAAAAAAAGTTTTATTTTCTCTTTTTCTGGGAATAGTAATCATCATGAAGTGTCTTGAGGTAGAATTGTTTTTTTGTAGCCTTTTTTATTCATGTCCAGATGTCTATTGTCAACCTAGTGCTCAGACCCTAGACATGTAGTATGCTTACAAACTGTTGAATGAGGCTGGGGCTTTCTCTATGCACAAAGCTATTGAGTGTCTGTCTGACTCACTCCGCATCTCTGCTCCAGTCACAGGTACCCATTCACCAGAAGAGCTGGAGTGGGCATGTGGTGGTGAGCTCCCAAATTTCAGTAACTACTTCTTCCCATTCACATAACCCCTGTGGGTTCCACATTCCACAGCATGGTATCTCCCGTGATGGTTGATGTAATCGCTGGCGCATCCCTGAAGGTTAGGCAAACAGAGATGTCTAGAATTGACACGTACAGGGCAGGCCCATTATGTGAGGAAGTGAGGGGGAAGGGAGCAGATGGGGGAGAGACCCTGAACCAAGCAAGACTGTTCCCAGGGGCTTCTTAGTCACCCTGCAGCCAAGGAGTTGTTGGAATCCATTTGAATGGGGCCCAGGATCGAAGCATATGCAGCCGTGCGGCCATTTTGTCTCAGTGGGCTTCTGTCTGCACCGCCCTCGTATGTCTTTGTTTGTCGCGGAGTGTGCCCATGAAGGCAGGCGGGCAGGCAGTCGGGCAGAGGGGGTTTATATGCCGAGCAGGTGGCCATGTTGTTGGGGCCAGAAAGCATAAAAAACAGCCTGCCCCCAGCAGCTGTGCTATAAAACACATTTATGTCATGATGTCCATTGGTTGTCCCTGAAGTGTGATTCAGGCTGTGGTGAATTTGGGCCAGAAAGGGAGCAACAGGACTGACTGGGCTTTGTGTTGTACTCGGAGTCGAGCTGTGTAAAGTCTGCGGCAATAACCTTTGACCGCCTTACAAAACCATGTCATTGTGTCTCATGCTGCTGTGAAGGTCGGAATAGTACAAGGCTCCTTTTTCTCTTTGGAAGAAATTCACTTCTAGGAAATGTGAAAACCGTGAAGATAACCAAAGATAAAAAGAAACATTTTAACTTTCATGTGCTGCCTGCATTTCCCTGTCTGAGTCATTTTCCTTTGAGTTTGTTCTGTATGTTGTTTCCAGTCCTCCTCCTCTACTCTTCCTTCGCTGTTCCTAAGAAAAGTGTCTGCCTGCAAAGTCGTTCCGATGGGCGGTGTCAGTGTGCCCACTAAAGTATGCCACAAGGTGGACCGGCATGTTAATGGAATCCAGTGAGAGCAGCTGACCTGTGAAGCAGCGTGGCAGCGGCGAGGTAAGCAGCTCTCCCTTTCAGTAAATCAGCAAACAACAGCTCTGCCTACCAGTAAATCAGCTAACATCAGCTCTCCCTACCAGTAAATCAGCTAACATCAGCTCTCCCTACCAGTAAATCAGCTAACATCAGCTCTCCCTACCAGTAAATCAGCTAACATCAGCTCTCCCTACCAGTAAATAAGCTAACATCAGCTCTCCCTACCAGTAAATCAGCCAACAGCCGTCAACGTTCTCCTCTACCTTCACCTCCCATTCCTCCTCCAGGGTCCATTAATGTAATGTTACCGACAGATGACAGAATAGTCCATACATTTTTGGATTAACCGTCTGGTTAATGTTTTAACCGGTCATAACTGGCTCCTGTTTGCGTTCTTGTTTCAACCCCCCATAACAAATCAAGAATAATTGACAGCCTTCAGGGTCACAGTCATGGTCCCATGTCACGTATGCAGCCTGGGTACATTCATGGCGAACAGGAAGCCGATACATAATGTTAGAGCCCCCGTTCCAGAACATTGTGATCTTTATTTGTGTGATTTGTGGTATTCAAATTCACGTACCCTTTAAATGCAGCTTGTTTCGGTTGAATTATCAATAAGTTTGGTTTTATCGTTCATATAAATGCTGGTAAATCAAAATGACACTACTGTTGACATTGTGATGTTGTGTACCAGACTATTAATCTAAAAGTTAGATTAGTCCTGGCAGGCAGTTAATGAATGTCTATTGAATACCTACTCATTCATTTAGCAACAGTCAGTGAAAGGCAAAGTGTATGCTAAAGTCCCCAAACAGCATATGGATGTAAACACGTATTTTCTAGTGTTGTCACGCAACGTCTCTTGATTGTCCAAAGAGACAGACCTCGGGTCAGCTCCGTGCATGTTATGAATCGGTCCACGTGCCCATGTCTAAAACAACCTTGCAGAATATTTTTCAATAATGTATGGAAGAGGACACAGGGTTTGCATGTATTGTCAGTGAAAAGGACATGATCTCTGACTTCAACAGTCATGTGGGATGCTGGGATGCTGGCACTGAATGATAATAGCCTCTCCCCCTTTGGATGAATTATTAAAGGCAAAATTGTTTTGCAAACAAAACATATTTGTTAACAATGAAATCTGGGGGTGAAAACTGGAGCTTTATCAATATTTAATTTTCTCCGTAGACAACAATATAGCCTTTGGCCAGTCGCTGGTAAAAATGTATGTTGGGGTTACAATAACAATGCACAAAATAATACTTCTATTGTCATATTTACTCAGGATTTAACACGACAAACAACAGTTATTACTTTGATATCTCGTTAACACTGAAAACAACAGTTATTACTTTTATCTTGCAGCACACTGAGCAACTGTCAATGAGGACATTACAATAAAAAGTACACTTTTTAAACTAAACTGTACAAATGGCTGGTCCCAGAAGATATATTCAGAATCCATGTGTCCTCTGTCCCAATTCATGATCTAATAGGTGACATCTTTCATTTTTTAATTTGTGCTTTTTGATTGTTTGGATCGCAATGTCAACCTGCCTTATGGCGACAGGACTTTTATAAGCAAACAATAATCATTTATTTCCTGAAAGGTTGCTCTCCACTGACATCTGAGTCACTGTGGGACATAGAGGAGAGAACTCATGGAGAATATTAAGCGACTGATTGGGGTTGTCACAGAGGGCTCCAGTCACCAGATTTGTGTCGTTGGTGGACACATGGTGCAGTCCCACGGTGCAGTCCCACTCCACTGACTGCCACTCACACCTGTCTTTGTTTCAATTGGTCACTGTCAGAGGACTGCTGACGCTGGGGTTTAGACGCCAGTGATCCGGTACTCTGGTGCCTGGGTCATACAGCTCTAAGAGGAGGCAAGTGCATTTATTACCCCTAGGTAACTTTACAATAAACTTTTCTTACAATTCATAGCCATTCACTGGGCATGTCCACTGCATCCTCCTTGTTAGATGTGCTGTGTACCTATGGCCCGAATGCCCCTCAACCCACACTGCCGTAAGGCACCTGGGGATCACCTGATCGATAAATGCATATAGCAGAGGACATATAACAGGAGGACATTCTGTTATATTGATTGTTAGTGTAGAACCCTGCTATTTAATTGTGCCCAACTGTGCAATACATGCATAATAAGTTGCATTGTGTTGACTGAAGGTCGGAGTGTTCATGTTCTACTTCTTTGTGTTTGTCATTACTTGACGTGTGCCGTGGGCATTGCATGGAGGCTGATAGAGAATAGAGAAAAGTCTGTTGTTGCAGTTTGAGGGGCACCTACCTGCCTGCATTCACTTAAGTCTCCCCAGACTTTGGAACGCTCATTTAAACCCACCACCATTGTCTTCCAACAGCGCTGTGGATTATGTGGAGCCTGTTGCCATGGAGGGGAGGGGAGAGAGACAGTGGTGTGTCTGTGTGTGTGTTACTGTGTGTGTGTATGTGTGTGTGTGTTACTGTATTTGCTTGTGTGTTACAGTATTTGTGTGTGTTACTGTATGTGTGTGTTGTGTGTGCTGTCTGTGGGTAGAGCCACAGCCAGTGGAGCGCAGGAACATCTGAACACAGTGGCACAGGCCTTCTGCCATTACACGCGGCTCCCGCCGAGCAGCACTTCACGGCCTAGCAGGCTGTGACCTCCCACAGGCTCCCAGGGACCGCTTCCTCTTGAAAGCCAGCTGTGCCTTCTTTTCTCTCCCAGCCAAATATTCCACAGCCCAGCTGTTCACCTGAGAAGTATAGAGGAGAGGCCTCTCACTTCATTTTATTTTGTCTTTTATTTTGTCCTTTTTTGGGTCAAGTCAATAGTGTGATGTTGAGAGAACAATGGAGGATGTTTGGAGTGGTTGGCTGATTCATGCCAATTTCCACGCTGAGAGAGAGTTGGATTTAGTTTGGTTTTATTTTGGGGGATTCTCTAGAATTGATCGATAAAGCATTGGTCATTGACACGTGTGGTAGGACATTAAGTCTGTTTTTTTATCAGAACTTTTGTTTCTCATTGAAATGTCTCTGTGAACGCGGACACTTACTTCTCTTCTGGAGAAATGTTGCTCTTCAGCATCCACTTCTAATAAACAAGTCTGATTCGTTATCAATGAAACTTGGTTTGAAAACCTTTTCATCACGTTTCTTTTACATACCATATTCTCTTATCTTTGGGTTTCAAACAGCCAGCCCAAGATTACACTTTTTGAAAATATTTTCTTAGGGAGTGAACCTGAGAAAACCGGACCTCTCTTAAATGGATGGCTCAGCAAAATATATTTGACCTAAACCCTCCCTGAACGCTTGAAAAAAAAGTGACCCTCCCCTATACCCAAAATGATCATTAAAACATAAGTGGATAGCAGAGTACATGCCAACCGTTTACCCTCACTTCTTGGACAGACCAGAGACTTGATATGCAGTTTTAGAAACTGTTCTTCGTCCTATAAGCATTACATGGCAACGCATACATTTTTATAGAGCAGAGGGCTGTGGGCCAGAAGGTTGTGGGTCCGCAGACCACCGTGGACAAGAAGAGTAGGTGTGTTTATACTTTATGACGACAACGACAAGTTTGATGTTGTCATATGACAATAGAAGGTTCATGATGTCATTGCGACAATATAAACCATCCTTTAGTCTTGAAATATTTGTTTGTTTAGTACATGGCCTCACGTGAATCCTTAAATAGCTGGGTGGGGCTAAGGCTTAAGAGGGTGTGAACGATGCTGATTAGGTCAAAGTCACCATTATTAGTCAGTTGTACAACCGAATGCCTTCAACCGAAATGTGTCTTCCGCATTTAACCCAACCCCTCTGAATCAGAGAGGTGCGGGGGGCTGCCTTAATCGACATCCACGTCTTCGGCGCCGGGAACAGTGGGTTAACTGCCTTGTTCAGGGGCAGAACGACAGATTTTTTCCTTGTCAGCTCGGGGATTTGAACTTGCAACCCTCCGGTTACAAGTCCAATGCTCTAACCACTAGGCTAGGTGTAGACAAAGAAGAGTTCTCCAGTAGCTGTACCAAAACATTCATGGTGCATTTTCTCAAAAGTTGGGTTACAAGTTGATCAACTTTCAAAGCAGAATTACTTTCCCATTGTTCATCAACTGTAGTATATGATATACAATTTTCTTGCTCCGAGTCTCTACTTTTATCCAATGTAAAAAGCACAATTTCAAATGTTTCTACATAAGACCGAATCCAGCCAGTTGGTCACATATACTATAATAAGCAACTCATTCTAAAACACTGAGAAATATTGATGTTTACTGCCCAATGGACACAAATGACATGACCCTCCCTGGACTAGATTTTTTTTAAATTACTAAACCCTGCCCTTGACTGAAATTGTAAAAGCATGACCCTCCCCATTTTCCTCGAGGTACCAATTCTGTGCATTTCGATACATCCCTTAATCAGATGGATCGATAATGCTGGGTGATTGCATGCAAGTGAGCAGCCCTGTTGCAGGTGACAGGAACAGCATCAGCACACTGGTATACAAAGACAAACAAACATTAATGCAGAAGCAGGGAACAGAGCGGGGGAACCAGACAGATATAGGGTAGGTAATGACAGAGGTGATTGAGTCCAGGTGAGTCCAATAATTGCTGATGCGCGTGGCGGTGGAAAGGCAGGTGTGCGTAATGATGATGACAGGAGTGCGCAATGCTGGGGAGCCTGGCGCCCTCGAGCGCCAGGGGGGAAGAGCGGGAGCAGGCTTGACACTACTAGCTTGTTTTTTCTCATACTCCTGTTTTCTCTAGTCCCTGTTTTCCAGTTCTACCTATTCTGCGTGCCCTGATCCCGAGCCTGCCTGCCGTCCTGTACCTATCTGACTCTGACCTGGTTCATGAACTTCTGCGTGCCCTGATCCCGAGCCTGCCTGCCGTCCTGTACCTATCTGACTCTGACCTGGTTCATGAACTTCTGCCTGTCGTGAGCTTGCCTGCCACCCTGTACCTATCAGACTCTGACCTGGTTTACGAACCTCTGCCTGTCCTCAACCTGCCCTTTGCCTGCCCCCTGTGGTTTTAATAAACTACTCTGTTTATTGAACCTTCCGTCTCCTGTGTCTGCATCTGTGTCATATCCTGAGTCGTGTTAAGAGGTCCATATTAAAAGGATTGGGAGAGCAGCAATAGGATCTCACTTCTAACACAATTAACCTGCACCTAAGCATTTCAAGAGGATGTCAATCATTGGCAATAGAAGACTTTAGTAGGGCCTTGTTGCTTTTGATTGAATTGCCCTCCTAGAATATACTGATTTTTGTTCCTTTCATAATTTTTGCATCGGTTTCAGACGTCGGATGAATCAAGGACATTTTCATGATTGATTGCATGTTATTTTTCAACTCGCGGGGGTTTCCTTGATGTGTTCATGTCAGTGTGGGTGTTGATTGCTGTATATTAGTCTGCGAAGGCTTTACTGCCCCATGGACGTTTTAATGATCCAAATCAATATAATGAATAAGACAGCTGATTATTGATGTGTTTTGAATAGAGACGTTGTGTGAACCCAGGCCCAAATAGCTTCATCAAGATACAAGTTCTGAGTAGCTACAACATTGAAGTCATCACATTCACTTGCAAAATCCATCAATTAACAAAAATAACTATTATTTAATAACTTATTCATCATGGGGTGGATAAGGGTAATGTTTGAAAATACTTTGCTCATATACTGCTGGTCAGGAAGGGTGCTTTTGCAACCCTTTACCTTGAGCGAGAACAAAACCAAATTGCGTCAGTGGTTGAGAGGCAATCACAACATTTCTGACAGCTAGGGTTAGGCCTACCTTTTTTTCAGAGGGGTTAAGAAAACCTCTCCATAATATCTCTTACACCAGGTGGTTTGTGTTGGCAAAGTGTTTGGAAGATGTTGAACTGAGTGAAAATGTAATCTTTCTCATTACAGGGAGAGTGGGGAAGATTCGCTGGGACTCACACACATGTAATGTACCGATCAAACACACCTTGAGGAAAGAATGGAGAGCCGGGCTGATCACTGATGAAAAAGAGGAAATTACTTCCAAGGCTCTGTGTATTACCACTGTAACAGCCCTATACAGCCCTCATACAGCCCTTATACAGCCCTAATACAGCCCTCATATAGACCTCATACAGCCCTAATACAGACCTCATACTTTCCTAAAACAGCCCTCATACAACCCTCATTCAGCCATAATACAGACCTCAGACAGACCTCATACATCCCTAGTACAGCCCTCATGCAACCCTCATACATCCCAGATACAGCCCTCATATAGACCTCATACAGCCTTCATACAGACCTCATAGACCTCAAATAGCCCTCATACAGCCTTTATACAGACCTCATACAGCCCTCATTCAGACCTCATGCAGCCCTAATACAGCCCTCATACAGACCTCATAGACCTCAAACAGCTCTCATACAGACCTCATACAGCCCTGATACAGCCCTCATACAGCCCTGCAAATACAAAACACCTAAGCAAACTTGTACACGAACATACACATACACACACAAGGACATATTAAAACATGTTCTCAAACACACCTGTCAACTAGAACCGTTTGATGGCTTGCCATCGATGACTCACAGGCCTCCAATTTGTTTGATGTGCCTATCATCAGGGGAGAGCTGCATTCATGTACAGTGTATGTCATCAGCCACAGTGAGGAAGCATGACTGAAGTTTGCCCTGAGACAGTTATCACTGAGCTTTAGCAATTTGAGAATGTTTTTCAATGAAAAGCATGTTATAAATTAAATGTATTATTGTGATTATTATTATTGAGCTAATCCTCAGGTTTGCACTAAGGTTACCACTGAGACTGTTACAGAAGCACTCATCCCCGCAGCTTGGAGAAAATGAATGAGGTGAGCAGGAAGCCGAACATAAACGACACCAGCTCGCTAGTCAGGTAGCTGCTGTACGCGGAGCGACGTGAAGAGTTCCCCCCAAGGGTGATTGATGACTAGTACGACGCTGATGTATCACCCCCTACTGCCATAATTTATGAGCAAGCTCATTTAATTTGTCTGTGGCCTAATTCAGGGGCTTGGTGTATGAATCATGTCCAGCAAGTGATGGGTTTCTTTCAAACGTCAGGCCTGACTATAGCGATTGTACATGTCCTTTGGCACAGACACCTTCAATGTCATCTGTCCCATCTACATAACCAGACAATTAAGCTAATAAGTGAAAATGGCACCTTTCCAATACAATTTTAATGAGCGCCACGTCGAGCGGAGAATTCCGTCAGCCGAGAGCTAAAAATGGATGACAGGAAGTACATGTACAAGTGCAGTTTAAATGAGAACTGACCTCTGTAACGTCTGGTCACTGTAACGTCAGGCCACTGTAACGTCTGGTCACTGTAACGTCAGGCCACTGTAACGTCAGGCCACTGTAACGTCTGGTCACTGTAACATCAGGCCTCTGTAACGTCTGGTCACTGTAACGTCAGACCTCTGTAACATCTGGTCACTGTAACGTCAGGCCTCTGTAACGTCTGGTCACTGTAACGTCAGGCCACTGTAACGTCTGGTCACTGTAACGTCAGGCCACTGTAACGTCTGGTCACTGTAACGTCAGGCCACTGTAACATCAGGCCACTGTAACGTCAGGCCACTGTAACGTCAGGCCACTGTAACGTCAGGCCACCGTAACGTCAGGCCACCGTAACGTCTGGTCACCGTAACGTCAGGCCACTGTAACGTCTGGTCACTGTAACGTCAGGCCACTGTAACGTCTGGTCACTGTAACGTCAGGCCACTGTAACGTCTGGCCACTGTAACGTCAGGCCACCGTAACGTCTGGACACCGTAACGTCAGGCCACTGTAACGTCTGGTCACTGTAACGTCAGGCCACTGTAACGTCAGGCCACTGTAACGCCAGGCCACTGTAACGTATAGCCAATGTAATGTCAGGCCACTGTAACGCCAGGCCACTGTAACGTCTGGCCACTGTAGCGTATAGCCAATGTAATGTCAGGCCACTGTAACGTCAGGCCACTGTAACGTCTGGCCACTGTAACGTCTGGCCACTGTAACGTATAGCCAATGTAACGTCTGGCCACTGTAACGTCAGGCCACCGTAACGTCTGGACACCGTAACGTCAGGCCACTGTAACGTCTGGTCACTGTAACGTCAGGCCACTGTAACGTCAGGCCACTGTAACGTCAGGCCACTGTAACGTATAGCCAATGTAATGTCAGGCCACTGTAACGTCAGGCCACTGTAACGTCTGGCCACTGTAACGTATAGCCAATGTAATGTCAGGCCACTGTAACGTCAGGCCACTGTAACGTCTGGCCACTGTAACGTCTGGCCACTGTAACGTATAGCCAATGTAACGTCTGGCCACTGTAACGTCAGGTCACTGTAACGTCAGGCCACTGTAACGTCTAGCCAATGTAACGTCTGGCCACTGTAACGTCAGGCCACTGTAACGTCTGGTCACTGTAAAGTCAGGCCACTGTAACGTCTGGCCACTGTAACATCAGGCAACTGTAACGTCTGGCCACTGTAACGTATAGCCAATGTAACGTCTGGCCACTGTAACGTCAGGCCACTGTAAAGTCAGGTCACTATAACGTCAGGCCACTGTAACGTCTGGCCACTGTAACGTATAGCCAATGTAACGTCTGGCCACTAACTTCAGGTCACTGTAACGTCAGGCCACTGTAACGTATAGCCAATGTAACATCTGGTCACTGTAACGTCAGGCCACTGTAACGTCAGGCCACTGTAACGTCTGGTCACTGTAACGTCAGGCCACTGTAACGTCAGGCCACTGTAACGTCTGGCCACTGTAACGTCTGGCCACTGTAACGTCTGGCCACTGTAACGTCAGGCCACTGTAACGTCTGGCCACTGTAATGTCAGGCCACTGTAACCTTCACCGCAGCCAACGTGAGGAAAACATTTAAATGTGTTAACCCTTGCAAGGCTGCTGGCTCAGATGGCATCCCTGGCCGTGTCCTCAGAGCATGCGCAGACCAGCTGGCTGGTGTGTTTACGGACATATTCAATCAGTCCCTATCCCAGTCTGCTGTTCCCACATGCTTCAAGAGGGCCACCATTGTTCCTGTTCCCAAGAAAGCTAAGGTAACTGAGCTAAATGACTATCGCCCCGTAGCACTCACTTCCGTCATCATGAAGTGCTTTGAGAGACTAGTCAAGGATCATATGACCTCCATCCTGCCAGACACCCTAGACCCGCTCCAATTTGCTTACCGTCCCAATAGGTCCACAGACGACGCAATCACACTGCATACTGCCCTAACCCATCTGGACAAGAGGAATACTTATGTAAGAATGCTGTTCATCGACTACAGCTCAGCATTTAACACCATAGTTCCCTCCAAGCTCGTCATTAAGCTCGAGACCCTAGGTCTCGACCCAGCCTTGTGCAACTGGGTCCTGGACTTTCCTGATGGGCCGGCCCCAGGTGGTGAGGGTAGGAAACAACATCTCCACCCCGCTGATCCTCAACACTGGGGCCCCACAAGGGTGCGTTCTCAGCCCTCTCCTGTACTCCCTGTTTACCCATGACTGCGTGGCCAAGCACGCATCCAACTCAATCATCAAGTTTGCTGACGACACTACAGTGGTAGGCTTGATTACCAACAATGACGAGACGGCCTACAGGGAGGAGGTGAGGGCCCTCGGCATGTGGTGTCAGGAAAATAACCTCTCACTCAATGTCAACAAAACAAAAGAGATGATCGTGGACTTCAGGAAACAGAAGAGGGAGCACCCCCCTATCCACATCGACGGGACAGTAGTGGAGAATGTGGAAAGTTTTAAGTTCCTCGGCGTACACATCACGGACAAACTGAATTGGTCCACCCACACAGACAGCGTAGTGAAGAAGGCGCAACAGCGCCTCTTCAACCACAGGAGGCTGAAGAAATTCGGCTTGTCACCAAAATCACTCACAAACTTCTACAGATGCACAAACGAGAGCATCCTGTCGGGCTGTATCACCGCCTGGTACGGCAACTGCTCCGCCCACAACCGTAAGGCACTCCAGAGGGTAGTGAGGACTACACAACGCATCACCGGGGGTAAACTACCTACCCTTCAGGACACCTACACCACCCGATGTCACAGGAAGGCCAAAAAGATCATCAAGGACAACAACCACCCGAGCCACTGCCTGTTCACCCCGCTATCATCCAGAAGGCGAGGTCAGTACAGGTGCATCAAAGCTGGGGCCGAGAGACTGAAAAACAGCTTCTACCTCAAGGCCATCAGACTGTTAAACAGCCATCACTAACATTGAGTGGCTGCTGCCAACATACTGACTTAAATCTCCCTCACCCTTGACTTAAATCTCTAGCCACTTTAAAAATAGGAATTGGATGTAACAAATGTATCAGTAGCCACTTTAAACAATTTTGTATATAATGTTTACATATCCGACATTACATTACTATCCGACATATCAAATGTATACACTGTACTCTAAACCATCTACTGAATCTTGCCTATGCCGTTCGGCCATTGACTCAAATCTCTAGCCACTTTAATAATTATAGTTGGATGAAATAAATGCATCACTACCCACTTTAGACGATGCCATTTATATAATGTTTACATATCCTACATTACTCATCTCACATGTATATACTGTACTCTATACCATCTACTGCATCTTGCCTACGCCGATCAGCCATCGCTCATCCATATATTTATATGTACATACTCGTATTCATTCCTTTACTCTTGTGTGTATTAGGTAGTTGTGAATTTGTTAGATTACTTGTTAGATACTACTGCATGGTCGGAACTAGAAGCACAAGCATTTCGCTACACTCGCATTAACATCTGCTAACCATGTGTATGTGACAAATAAAATTTGTTTTTGATTTGATTTGACGTATAGCCAATGTAACGTCTAGCCACTGTAACGTCAGGCCGCTGTAATGTCAGGCCACCGTAATGTCAGGCCATCGTAATGTCAAGCCACCGTATTGTCAGGCCACCGTAACGTCAGGCCACCGTAACGTCAGGCCACCGTAACGTCTGGCCACCGTAACGCCAGGCCACGTAACGTCAGGCTACCGTAACGTCTGGCCACTGTAACGTCTGGCCACTGTAACGTCTGGCCACTGTAACGTCAGGCCACTGTAACGTCAGGCCACCGTAACGTCAGGCCACCGTAACGTCAGGCCACCGTAACGTCAGGCCACCGTAACGTCAGGCCACCGTAACATCTGGCCACTGTAACATCAGGCCACCGTAACGTCTGGCCAATGTACGGCTGTTGTTCCCCGACCTAATTGTCCAAGTCGGTGCCAATCAGGACGAAATACTTTTTCTGCCATATTACTTTCACAGACTCAGATCGTTTTGTCATATGGTTACCCTAAAGGTTTGGTCAGTTTACCCTCCCTTTGGCCACACCAAACACCTTAGAGGATATCATAACATGTCACTGCACTGACCTCAAGCCCACTGCCGTGATAAAAAAGGGACTTTAAGGTGCTTTGCCTTTGCTTCTCGGCATGGAAGTCGGCAAAGGCTGCCATTGTTTTTAAATGCTCCCTAATAGACCCCAGTGGGGCGTCATTCCTATTCCGTTCATGATGAAGACATTCTCTCTCTGCCCGCTCTGCTCTCAGCTCGCTCTGCCTGTGGGCCTATGAAATGTCTCAGTCTGTAGGGAGGGCCCTACCGGAGTCCCACTGGAGCCACTTAGAGAACCTTTATGAATACGTGCTGAAAGGGCGCTTTTTTTTAAGGGAATTATACGTCATGCCACCAGCTCGCCTACTTCACCCCTCAACACGCATTCGTTCACCCCCGCTGGCGTACTTTTTTTGCAGCCTGGTTCGAGTGTGACTCAATGATATTTTTAGAGTTATTTGTTTCTTCTTCCAGTAATGTAAGAGTACTTGCATCTGGTTGTCCTGTACTGCAGGTTTAGGGTACTGTATGATGGTTGTACAGCAGACCTGGGTTCAAATAGTATTTGTCTTGAGTGTTTGATTGAGCCTGGAGTGCCAGATGGGCTGGGTTTGCACTGTAGGGACTATTCCATTGTTTCCCATGAGCCAGGCCTGTTCAAACAAGCGTAGCTACAGCATTCGAAAGAACACAAATACTATTTAAACCCAGGTCAGGTACAGACATGTCTCTGTGTGGGTGAGCGTGTGTCCTTTTACTGACCGACAATGAAAGTGTCTGATGTCTCGCTGTCTCATCCTATAAAGATACAAATAAAGAAAATCTTGCTTCTTCCTTTTCCACTCTTTGTCCCTCAGATTCCCATACAGTCAAGGTATGCTAACTGTACTGGAGAGCAGAAAGCTAAAGTGCCTTGTGTTTGTAACTGCCGCTCGGTATAAGTGCATCACTGAAAGGGGGAGAAATGCAACAGGGCTCTATCTTCTTTGCTTTTAACGCATTCTGTCCCCATGAAATAAATATCACACGTTTTAAAAGCCTTCATGCAAAACTGAGCAATGTTGAAATATTGAAGATGCTCTCGGAGCGATGGCAGTCGGGGGTGTACCGAGTTCGGGTTGGGAAGAATGCATCATTTACTTGTAGCGTTTACCCTAAACTAGATAGCCATAACTGGTTAGAATATGCACTGTATGCCTGTGGCGATTTGTGTCCATACATGAACAGGACGCTTTACTTAGATCAACATACACCCGTTTGTAGTTCTTCCCCCCTCCCCTTTCTCTACTTGAACCTCCTGTTAAAGGGATGTAACCCTGATGAGGTGTGGCGGCACGCTGGACATGGTGGAGCCCCGGCTTGTAAGACAGAGGGAGTTTAACTTCTTAAGGAGCAGCAAGGTGCGCTGGGACGAATTCAAAATCCAAAAGTTGAATTATTAAACATGCATCAATTTACAAGTGTTTCATAGTCATCAAAAGCTCTGCTTCTTGGCAATATCACAGCGTTGTCAGATTTCAAATCAAATCAAATCAAATTTTATTTGTCACATACACATGGTTAGCAGATGTTAATGCGAGTGTAGCGAAATGCTTGTGCTTCTAGTTCCGACCATGCAGTAGTATCTAACAAGTAATCTAACAAATTCACAACAAATACCTTATACACACAAGAGTAACGGAATGAATACGAGTATGTGCATATAAATATATGGATGAGTGAGGCAGGATGCAGTAGATGGTATGGAGTACAGTATATACACATATATATATATATATATATATATATATATATATATATATGAGATGAGTAATGTAGGATATGTAAACATTATATAAATGACATTGTTTAGTGGCTAGTGATACATTATTTCATCCAATTATAATTATTAAAGTGGCTAGAGATTTGGGTCGATGGCCGAACGGCATAGGCAAGATTCAGTAGATGGTTTAGAGTACAGTGTACACATTTGATATAAGTATGTCGTATAAGTAAACATTATATACAAAATTGTTTAAAGTTTCTAGTGATACATTGTTACATCCAATTCCTATGTTTAAAGTGGCTAGAGATTTAAGTCAGTATGTTGGCAGCAGCCACTCAAAAAGGCTTTACTGCGAAAGCACCACATTTGATTGTTTGAGGGTAGCACCTAACATATTTTTCCCATTACCATAAATTCATAAACCATGCGGTTCACACAAAACACATTTCACAGCGAAAACAAATCAATTACCTTTTGAAGAACTTCTGCTGAGGGCTTCCCAAGTGTCCAACGAAGACAATCCATGCTTCTTTTTTTAGAAAAAGTAATGTATTATATCCATAAATCTCAGTTTGGTTGGCGCGTTATATTTTCTCTCCAATCGTCCATTGAAACGTAAAGAGAACTCGTTCAAATGATACCTATAAACTTGTCCAAGAACAATCAAACTTCATTGTAAATGTATCCTTAGGAACACTTTTATGTATATTTACTATAATAATTCAACCGGAATATAAACTGGGCGATAAGAAAGGAAAAAACCACAGAGCGTGCCTGCCGGGAGCGCGCATTTACTACTATTGACATTCTCTGTGGACACTTCCTTATTCCTCTTCTTCTCTGCTCTAAAAGCATCTAATAAGAATCAGAACACTTTCTCGAGACTGTTGACATCCAGAGGAAGCGATAGGTACTGCATTCATATGCCCTTATATGGGCATTTTCATACGGGAGGGGTTCCAAATGAGGCAATGTGTCAAAACCACTTTTTCCAGGACAGAAATTCCTCGGGTTTTCGCCTGCGATATCCGTTCTGTTATACTCACAGACAAAATGTTTACACCTTTAGAAAATTCAGAGTATTTCCTATCCAATGGTACTACATATGTGCATATCATATTTTCTGGGCCTGAATGGGAGGCATTTTACTTTGGGCACGCCAGGGTCTCCAAAACGGTCACCTTGTGCGCTGCTCCCTAAGAAGTTAACGGAATGAGAGAGAGAGAGCTTTTTCTCTAGTCTGGGGCTCATTAATCCTGGCAGGGGGCGACTGTTTTGAGTCCTACCTGATGGTTTGTGCTGCGGGCATGCTGGGGTCAGAGGAAATCACCTGTGCTCTTGAATCATGACTGCCTGAGATCGTCGGCCCAAGCTGTTTTAGGGGGACCATTGGAGGGGGGCCTATGCAGGTCCCCACGACACAGCACCAGAGGTGTGTTGGTGGTCTGATCCCACCGCAATTCCAACCAGATGGCCTCTGCTGGGTGCAAAGGTCACAGCACGTACCCCTCTCCCACCTGTCTCCTCCCTCCCACCTGTCTCCTCCCTCCCACCTGTCTCCACCCTCCCACCTGTCTTCACCCTCCCACCTGTCTCCACCCTCCCACCTGTCTCCACTCTCCCTTTTCCAGAGTGGTATGCCTCTTACTAATCTCCCCTTTCTCAGTCTCTTCATCATCCTATCCTCTCTCCACCTGTTCTCCCTCGCTTTCCTCTCTTCCTGCTCTTCTCATGGTCATCCCTCCATTTTCATCTCCTTGATACTTGTGATATCTCTCTCTTTCCTTCCACCCTCCAAACACAAGCGCACGCACGGGCACACACACACCTCAACCCCCCTGTGAGGGGATTTAGGGCATGCAGTCAGTGTGTGGATATAAAGTAATGATTTCTCCTTCACACCTCCCTTGCTAATTAGCGCCGGCTGCCTGCCGCCTCGCAGGGGGCCGTGTCTGGGGAACCTTTCTATTTGTCTTCAAGAATTACCCATGAAGACTCTGGGCCAGCTCTAATCCCACAGATGCCAGACAGAATATCAGCACTTGCCTGGCCGTGGTCACCTGTCAATTCAATTTAATTATTGTAATGATCATTTTCTATCCTGGAGAGAGAGCACACAGGAGCAGGCAGAGGACAGGGCTGCTGGAATGGGGTTGGTTGACGTTGGTCTGAGGCCCCTCTCTCCCTCGGGACCCTTTATACAGCGGCTATTTATGTGTTCTGTGTCTGCAGCGCCGTCTTCCCAGGAACCGATGTGTCTGCTACAACCTTTCTCCACTCCCTCACCGCTATCTCTCTCCTCCTCTCCACCCCTCTCTCCTCCTTTCCATCCCTCTCTCCTCCCCTATATTTGGAGGGCTGTCAGCGCACTGCAGTGACACCACCATTTAGCCCTTTGTCAAGCGCCGGACCTGATAGCAGCAGTCACCTGTAAATATGATATACCTTTCATTGGGATGAAATCCTGCTATCTATTAACCTTAGCCGTATCTTCGGCCAGCGGTATCGGCCCAGCAGCAGGGCTGAAGCCTACCAGCTGTTGCTTTCCGATTAGTTTTTTTTTTCTTTCTGTCATCGAAGGCAAACCAGTTGTCATAAAATAGCGCAAAAAGTTGGCCACAAAATAATGTGTAGAGAAGGACAGATGAAGGAGGGAAGATATTTTTTTCACAGGAACAATGTGATGTGTGTTGTTATTGGAATAGCATTATCATTACGTTACCTGGAGGTTGAGCTAATTTGCATCACAGCTGCGTCTGACAAGACCGTTGTGACATTACAACGGAGCGAGTCATCAGTGTCAGCATAGAGACGTGTTATATTTCCCTGTAAAGACTTATGTGCAATAACAATGTCAATTTTCCTTCCTGCATACTTCTGGTGGAATCAGGCGGCATGATTCAGACACAGATTCCTCCTTGCTTTGTGCCACACCAGTTGGAAAGTAGTCAGTTTCCCTCTCCCTTTACCCAAACTAACACTTACCCAGGCTGGATGACACTGACACAGTGCCTGCCTGACCTTGGCATTGTAGGCGTGCCATTCACCGTGGGCCCCCACTGTAATACAGCAGTGGACAGTGTGTAAATGCCCTGAGTACTGTACCTGTGCCACACCGCCGTGCCATGGTGACCCAGACCTAGGCTAAGAGGCTTTACCAAAGCTGCAGCCTACCAGCCTCCCGGGTGGTAATGTGTTGCCCTCTCTGCCACCCTCGCTGTGGAGATTGGGCACGGGCCTCAATACCTTCACTCAGGGTGTAGGCGCGGGTGGGCCTGGGTGGGCTCTACTTGTCTTTTTTTTCAGATCGGGGGTTACAGGTACAAAAACAGTTAAAGAAATGCACACAAAGATAACCCCAACCCATTCCCCCCCACCCCCCCAATCCCCACCCACCCGCACGCATCGTCCCTTCCTACCCGGAAACCATTTTTCACACCCTCGCCTCCCCGATGAAAGCATGCCCCCCAACCCTTCCAATTCCACACAGCTTATCACTCCCCCTCCCACCCATCTATTCTCTGAGTCTCCCCTTACACCCCCCTCCCTCCCGCACACACACAAGTAACACCCCTTATCTGTGGGTCTGAAAGCAAAGAAAAGTGTAAATACATACACTACCGTTCAAAAGTTTGGGGTCACCTAACAATGTCCTTGTTTTTGAAAGAAAAGCAAAAAAAAATTGTCCATTAAAATAACATAAAAATTGATCAGAAATACAGTGTAGACATTGTTAATGATGTAAATGACTATTGTAGCTGGAAACGGCAGATTTTTTATGGAATATCTACATAGGCCCGTTATCAGCAACCATCACTCCTTTGTTCCAATGGCACGTTGTGTTAGCTAATCGAAGTTTATCATTTTAAAAGGTAAATTGATCATTAGAAAACCCTTTTGCAATTATGATAGCACAGCTGAAAACTGTTTTCGGAATAAATAAAACTGGCCTTCTTTAGACTAGTTGAGTATCTGGAGCATCAGCATTTGTGGGTTCGATTACAGGCTCAAAATGGCCAGAAACAAAGAACTTTCTTCTGAAACTCGTCAGTCTATTCTTGTTCTGAGAAATGAAAGCTATTCCATGTAAGAAATTGCCAAGAAACGGAAAATCTCGTACAAAGCTGTGTACTACTCCCTTTACAGAACAGCGCCAACTGGCTCTAACCAGAATAGAAAGAGGAGTGGGAGGCCCCGGTGCACAACTGAGCAAGAGGACAAGTACATTAGAGTGTCTAGTTTGAGAAACAGACACCTCACAAGTCCTCAACTGGCAGCTTCATTAAATAGAACCCGCAAAGCACCAGTCTCGACGTCAAAAGTGAAGAGGTGACACCGGGATGCTGGCCTTCTAGACAGAGTTGCAAAGAAAAAGCCGTGAACGCGCATGTCATTCTATTGAGTTCCAGGGTCCACTTCTAAATTCTTCTTCTATTGGCTTCTAATTCAACCTAACGTCATGAAACCCTGTCTAATGACTGTTGACATCCAGTGGAAGCCATAGGTACTGCAGTCTAAGTCCTACATAACTTTGAATCCCATAGACAGACAGGAGAAAAAGGTAATCTAAAAAGAAAACTGCAATTCCGGATGGATTTTCCTCGGGCTTTCGCCTGCTATATCAGTTCTGTTATACTCACAGACATTATTTGAACTGTTTTAGAAACTTCAGAGTGTTTCCTATCCAATAGTACTAATTATGTGCTGGGCCTGAGTAGCAGGTATTTTACTTTGGGCACGACAGACTCTCCAAAACTGACACCTCGGCTGCCGCTCCCTAAATAGTTAAGTTCAGACACTTCAAAATACATTTTGTAACTTTTCCGCAGAAGAATTTAACTGCAGGGCAATCCCAAATCATATGAAGGAATGTGCCTACCTGATTTAGGGGACACAGTTAACAGTTGGGAGTTAGGGCCAATTTAATTGTAAAATGTTTCCTTGCTGTTAAACACTTAACATGCATAAGCTGATGGTTCGGATTATGGGATGCCAAGGTCATATTTTTCCATATTCTGTTCCAGTTGAAGGGTTGTTCAGATTCAATAAGATCCGTGGACCATACTTTTTTAATGGCAAGCTCAGAATATGAGCTTCCCAAAAGTTGTTTATATATTATAGAGATCAGTCCTTTCGGGAGCCCAGATAATTTATTTATAAATCCCATCATTAGAGGATTCGGTAGTTGGCTTTCCCAAGGGATTCCACAGGCCAGCATAGCTGACCTAAGTTGTAAATATATAAAAAATAGTTACCTGGTAATGTGTATGTATCTTTCAAATCTTGAAATGTTCTCACACCTTTAATGTCCATGATATCGTTAAGGGTACGGACTCCACATGTAGACTATTATTATTTATCTTTTTACCGTACTTGACTATTACAGTATTTAATTATTACAGTATTTGACTATTACTGTACTGGACTTTGGCACGACCTCGCCGGAACTGAGTACCAGCACCTCAAATGTTCTTCTGCCTGAGTTCCTACACCTCCTGTAGAAGCTCCTGCACATAAATATAAACGGTACCGTCACCCAAAATGAGTACTGGCACCTATTTCAGTCCAAGACAAGCACTGGTCTGAACATGCATACACCATCAGATAGAATTTATAGCAAGCAGTAGGGAGGGGGTGGGACAACAAAAGGGATATACTGAATATTGACAATAATAATAATTATTAATGTTATTTGTCAGATGCCATTCAGGACACTCAGGGACTCAGGACACTCATCTTACATAGAATCTAGTGCTGTACATCAAATCTATTTCATATGGCCTATGTAATGAATTTGAATGATGCTTGATTATGTAAAACCTTTTCAAGAGGCTGTGTATAGAAGAGGATGTTGGAGAATTTGCCAAGTTATTTGATATCAGGGATTTCACCATAAAGGGGCTCCAGTCCCCGTTTATATCAATCAGTTTCAGTACATTCAGAGATAATGATCAGCACTACTATGCTGTTTTTATTCAACACTTTCAGAAATCATGAAACACTTCTCACACTCACTCCCTTCTTCCACTGAGACATGAACATCAGTCCAGTGAAAAAAACTAACAAGTTATTTCAATTTATGTGCCGATGTACCTCGCAAGTAAAAAGTTACAACATCTGACCTCTGACCAGTGTTATCATATAGCCTAGCTTGAGACTCGAGTTTTGAAATATAAGGGAATCGACATTATTTATAATAAGGAGTTGGCCTACATGGAGAAAACCAGTGCCCCCTCAACTTATTCCACATGTTGTTGTGTTACAGCCTGAATTCAAAATTGATTACATCTATTTTTTTCCTCACCCATCTACACACAGTACCCCATAATGACAAAGTGAAAACATGTTTTTAGATTTTTTTTGCAAATATAGGTGAAAGGTGGATTTGTATCCCAGTGCCTTTTGGAAAGCAGACTGAACCAGGTTTTCCTCTAGGATTTTGCATGTGCTTTGCTCTATTCTGTTTCTTTTTATCCTAAAAAACTCCCTTGTTCTTGCCAATGACAAGCATACCCATAACATAATGCAGCCACCACCATGCTTTAAATACTATATTAAGAGTGGTACTCAGTGTTGTGTTGGATTTGCCCCAAACGCTTTGTATTCAGGACATGAAGTTAATTTCTTTGCCACATTTCTGCAGTTTTCCTTTTGTTTTGGAATATTTTTATTCTGTAAAGGCAACCTTCTTTTAACTCAAATGTAGGTTATCATTGTGGAGTAACTGCAATGTTGTTTATCCATCCTCAGTTTTCTCCTGTCACAGCCATTAAACTCTGTAACTGTTTTAAAGTCACCATTGGTCTCATGGTGAAATCCCTGAGCGGTTTCCTTCCCCTCCGGCAACTGAGTTAGGAAGGACGCATGTATCTTTGTAGTGACTGGTTAATTAACTAACAAAGTGTAATTAATAACTTCTCCATGCTCAAATGGATATTCAATGTCCGTTATGTTATTATTTTTACCCATCTACCAATAGGTGCCATTCTTTGCGAGGCATTGGAAAACCTTCCTGGTCTTTGTGGTTGAATCTGTGTTTGAAATTCAGTGCTCGACTGAGGGACCTTACAGATAATTGTATGTGTGGGGTACAGAGATGAGGTAGTCATTCAAAAATCATGTTAAACCCTATTATTGCACACAGAGTCCATGCATCTTATTATGTGACTTGTTAAGCAAATTTTTACTCCTGAACTAATTTAGGTTTGCCATAAGAAAGGGGTTGAATACTTATTGACTCAAGACATTTCAGCTTTTAATTTTTATTTAATTTGTACACATTTCTAAAATCATAATTCCACTTTTACATTATGGGTTTGCCATAACTGCTCTGCTTTATCTTGGCCAGGTCGCAGTTGTAAATGAGAACTTGTTCTCAACTAGCCTACCTTGTTAAATAAAGGTGAAATAAAAATGTATAAAAATGGGGTATTGTGTGTAGGCCAGTGACACAACAGCTCAATGTAATCCATTTTAAATGTAGGCTGTAACACAACAAAATGTGGAAAAAGTCAAGGGGTGTGAATACTTTTTTTTAAATAAACAGAATGGAGCTAAGCACAGGCATAATCCTAGAGGAAAACTTGGTTTATTCTGCTTTCCACCAGACACTGGGAGATGAATTCATCTTCTGCAGGACAATAACCTATGGACAAGGACAAATCTACATTGGAGTTGCTTACCAAGAAGACAGTGAATGTGGCCGAGTTCCAGTTTACAGTTCAGTTTACAGAAATCTATTCGAAAATCTATGGCAAGACCTGAAAATGGTTGTCTATCAATGATCAGCAACTCGTTTTTAAAACAATAATGGGCAAATGTTGCACAATCCAGGTGTGGAAAGCTCTTAAAGACTTATGCAGAAAGACTCACAGCTAGGGCTGTGGTGGTCATTACATTTTTATACATAAGACTGCCAGTCTCACGGTAATTTACAGTTAATTAACATGAACACGTTTAGCATCTCCAGGCCTCCACGCATACAAGCCGCTGATGCGGGCCTTTGGAACATTTACATTTTATATAATAAATCAATCTAATATACGTACACCATCACAAATCCATTATTTATTTTAGGCATGTCTAAAGAAACATGATTTGAAGAAAATGTATTTCTGAAGAACAGAATATGAGTTGGCCCAGTGTACGTTATCTGTCTAGGCTGTAGGCTTGTTCATTTAGCTGACAAGATATGCTTATAAGTCCCAATGCCGTTATTTTAAATGATATGATTTTATAGTATGAAGAATATATTTGAACTTAGCTGAATAAAATATTTTTCCCATTCCAGGCGAGTGCGCATATGAAGTGGCTGTGTTGAGCATAAATGGGATAATTTGAAACAGGTCCTATATGCTAGATTTAGAGTTAATTGGCAACTTTAGTTGTGAATGATACAAACCATAGAATGCCTTAGAAATCAAAAGATATATGGGCTGCATGATGCGACTATACTGTAGGCTATTTATGATTTGAGAAAGTCGCAATAAAAGCTTGCCTCAGGCTGCTTCCTTGCCCCAGGCTGCACACACTGTTCTCTCATCATATTTTCACCCATCAGACTATTCTCAATTTAATCTAGTATTTTCTAAGATGTGAAATTAGTTTCAATTTAGAATGGCAGGAACAGGGGCAGGTGAAAAAAGACATGTCTTTCGTATGCACTCGAATAGCGAATGCAGGCCACTTTCCAACCATTCGTTTCACTCATGTCAGGTAGGCTACTCCGGTTATTTCGCTGCTTAACAGGTGATATTCCTCCCAAACTCTGTATGCCATGAGCTCTCCAACTCTGTTCCTGGAACTACCCAGTGCTTAATTTGGGAAACCAAGTCTAATCTGTTCGGGAACATCGATAGTAACATATTTCATGAAACTGTTGGCAGCCCCTCTCTCTGCACGCTGGAGAAAGGACTAAAGGAGAGAGGGAAGGAGCTGGAAACTCACAGTGGTGAGATGTTCTGTAGCTAAAGGTAAATTAATCTGCCTATTAATTATGAAAATATAAAAAATTGCCCTATTACTAGGCTATTCAAAATCAAATACAAATTCACTATAATTGTAGGCTAACTCTGAATTTGTTTAATTCAGAAAATACCAATTATCTACCAAGATATCATAAATTAGTATTTGTTTAATGTTTTTCTGCCATGTGTATTATGTGGTTGGCTACGTATTGGATAACAGTACAATAATATTTTTATTCCGTTTTCTTTTGTGCCTATGAATTTTTTGTGCCTATGCATAAGCTCTAAGATGAGTATGTGTGTTTTGAATTAATCTTCACTGTCCATTTCGTTGTGTTAGTCTTTGAAACAACATCCACAACGACCACATTTTCCACTCAGTTTCAAACTGTTGTTGAACTTCTTTCTTCAAATCACAGCGAGGTGAGTTTTTAAAGCAAGATAATGTTTTGATGATAAGTGTTTCATGTGATTTTCCATTCCATTTGCATCGATGTCAGTGGTTAGAGGGACAATAAAGCTCTTAGTACCAGGACATTATCCACCTGATGATCATTAGCGAGTTGGGAACTACTAACACATGTCCAGAGTGCATAAGAGGAGATTACCGTGACTCAACTGTCGCATAAGACTCACAACAGCCCTACTCACAGCTGTAATCATTGCCAAAGGGGATTCTACAAAGTATTGACTTAGGGGTGTGAATACCTATATACTGTATTTTTTTATCGATTTAATCAATTTTGTATTCAGGCGGTAACACATCTAAATGTGGATAAGTCAAGAGGTATGAAGACTTTCTTAAGGCACTGTAGTTAGTCCCTGTTGGCTATTGATAATTTAATTTATATCACACAATACATTGTAGGCGCACTTGATCTCCCACCCAGCAGAGAATTGCACTCAGCTTGTATTTTGACTCATAAAGTGATCTGGAATAAAATAAATATATAGTCTATATAGGCTATGGCTGCCTATGTGATTATTGCTGTTCTATCAGGGCATTATGTTCTAGTATATATAGGCTATGGCTGCCTATGTGATTATTGCTGTTCTATCAGGGCATTATGTTCTAGACCATATAGACTATGGCTGCCTATGTGATTATTGCTGTTCTATCAGGGCATTATGTTCTAGTATATATAGGCTATGGCTGCCTATGTGATTATTGCTGTTCTATCAGGGTATTATGTTCTAGACCATATAGGCTATGGCTGCCTATGTGATTATTGCTGTTATAGGCATATGGTTTACTATGTGTAGGTCTATGTGAGTCATGTAAAATGCTAGAATCGTGTATTGACGTAGTCCTACAAGACTATTTGGTCTGTAATGTGAAATCACATGTTAGATGGTTTGTTGTGTGTGATCGATTACAGTAAGGTAATGGGTAGGCTATGCTTTTTGATCGTTTAATGATTATTTGAGGGCCCACATTTTGGCCCACCTAAAATGTGGCTACTAGCTAATTATGGCAATGATCATAACATGAGTTAATAATAGGAGAAACTAAGAAAGACAGGGAGTAGAGAAGAGAAGAGAGGAAAGGAGGAGACAAGAAAAGAGGACTAGAAAACATTTTAAAAAGAGGAAATAGTGAATCTAAGCCCATGGTAACTGAGCTATGAAGGGTTCCACAGAGAGTTACTGCTCTGACTGGAGGTGGTGGGGGGAGATGGTGAGTGACTACGGTGGGGTGATACAGGGCCTCAAATCTTGAAGCTCAGCCTCATCTCCCTCCGGTCATTACACACAGCGCTCCTGTAGAGCAACAGAACCAGATCCCCTGGACTGCACTGGACATACATTACCATATTTTGTCTTCTCTCTCTTTAACTCCCTCTAACTTTCTCTCTATTCTCTCATTTCTCTTTCTCTCCCTCCCTCCCTCCACTCTCTCTCTCTTAATTGATTCTGCTCTTCCTGCCTCTCCCCCTCTTTCTCTCTCTCTCTTTCTCTTTCACTCGCTCTCTTGTCAGTGCAGATTACTTGTGGGCTTCTTTCTCACTGTTGGTGGAGAGAGGCTTGTAAACACCATTCAGTGTTAGTCTCTCGTGGGCCCTCGGTTGCCTTGTGTGTACAATACGTAATTTTTTTTAGGAAGACAAAGACCTGGGTGTTATTCATGAGAAGTGCCTAATGAAAGACATGATTTTCTGCTCAAGTATGTTACACAAGGTACACATTGTTCTTTTAGCTGTTTTACACCTAGGCTCTCAAGGCTACACAAACTGTTTTTGTTGTTGTTTTTTGGTCTGAGAAACCCGGGTGGCCGGGGAGTTGCATCACACTTACATTATTTTGTCCGGGTGACCGGGGAGTTGTATCACACTTACAGCATGTTGTCCGGGTGACAGGGGAGTTGCATCACACTTACAGAATGTTGTCCTGGTGACTGGGGAGTTGTATCACACTTACAGCATGTTGTCCGGGTGACCTGGGAGTTAAATCACACTTACAGCATGTTGTCCGGGTGACCGGGGAGTTGCATCACACTTACAGCATGTTGTCCGGGTGACCTGGGAGTTAAATCAAGCTTACAGCATGTTGTCCGGTTGACCGGGGAGTTGCATCACACTTACAGAATGTTGTCCTGGTGACCGGGGAGTTGTATCACACTTACAGCATGTTGTCTGGGTGACCGGGGAGTTGCATCACACTTACAGCATGTTGTGATTGTTCTGTCATGTATTTGACTCTTCTACCATTCTGTACAGACTTAGTGACAAAATGCAGCTCAGATGAGGCAACAGTGTTGATCTAAGTGGCTAACATATTTGATGTGACGTCAAATACTAGTTGATCACAACCTACCCTGTCCAGTATTTGAGGATTAGGTTAATGTTTCACTACAGCTTGAAATACATTGAGCTGCATCTCTGTTGATCTACTGTGCTCCATATGGCCGCTGTACTTAGTAGGAGTGTTAAGTCCTCCCATGTCTTTTCACAGAGGAGAATAGTGGTGGGTTGGGCCCAGGCTAGATTCCAGCTCAATACAAGCTGTAATTAGTCTGTAATTTACGGGCAACTTCTCCCCAGCGACCCTGCTGTGCTGAATCCCCTGGCCACTTGGAAAGATCATGTTTTCCTGCACAGTGTACGGCACTCAAATGAACCACAACATTGCCCATAATGGCTGCTTGCTCCCCACTGGTTTGCCCACCTTGTGCAAGGTAGCTGAAAGTCATCGCTTCGTGGATGGATGCTCGGCAGAGCATGCCATACTCTCCTATTTCCATCTATTAATGTGAGGAGAAGGGCGTGCAAAGGCCCTGATAAACACATTAAAGCTACAATCCTGAATTTACATTTCAGCATCAATGGGTAAGACTATATAAAATGACCATTGAAGAGTAGTAAATATGACAGATTTTCCCTCTAATAATGGATCAATTGAAAACTCTGACAAAGTTGGAGGGAGTCTGAGAATGCCATTTGATCTGCTTGATGCCTTTGTGAATTCTCCCTGTCATTCATGGATCTGACAGACAATGTGTTTTTTAGATCTAATGATGCATTTGCATGTAATGCCCATCTGCTTCTTATTGTTCTGAAATCCGCCCAGAGACAATTTGTGCCTCTATTTGGAGTCAAATGTTACTCGAGCAAATAATGGCCAAATTGGAAATATCCTTCTAATAATCTGAGTGAGATTGATGGGTGAACCTAAATGGATTACCCTCGCTAACATGAGTACAATGTGCGATTAGCATAGCTAACCTAGCATTTAGCATCCTATACAGGTAGCTCATATGACTTTGTCCTGTGATTACCTCTGTAAATGCATTCTGTTTTCTCTTTTGTGATGCGAAAAATAGAAGGATCCATTTAGCTTTTATCATTTAGATTTTTAAAAGGCCTCTAGATGAGTAGGGAGTGAACAGGGTGAACAGTGGTGGCGTGGGCTGTGTGAAATTTGTGAACACAGTATGGCACATGAGTAAGAGGTCACCCGGCTCGCTGACACACACTGTTTTTTGCATGGCTGACAAGTAACGTGCTAGTGTTAGCAGCGCCACAATCTTCTAGGATGTCAGAGGAGTTAAAGTAGAGTCTAGGCGGCGTGCAGGGGGCCATCTTTCTGTCCCCCCTGTCCCTTTGTCACTGTTCCCATCACAAGTGGGCCATCACGCATGCCATCACGGTTTTCAACACCACCAAATGAAAGGTGTCTCTCTCCTCTTGTAACCTCTTTTTGGAGTGAATAGATATGAAGTGACACAGATAGACAGTTTTTAAAGGCCCAGTGCAGTCAAACACTTGATTTCCCTCTGTTTTATAAATGTTTCCACACTATGAGGTTGGAATAATACTGTGAAATTGTTAAAATTACGATAATGCCCTTTTAGTGTAAGTGCTGTTTGAAAGGACTGCTGGACATTTCAGCCTGTTTTGGTGGGATTAAGTTTTGGCTTGCCGTGGGGACATCAGGTAATAGACCAATAAAAAGGAAAGTTCCAAACCTCTGTGCCAATAACAGCTCCAGGTTTTATGAGATGCTACGGTGCTCCAGGTTTTATGAGATGCTACGGTGCTCCAGATTTTATGAGATGCTACGTTGCTCCAGGTTTTATGAGATGCTACGGTGCTCCAGGTTTTATGAGATGCTACGGTGCTCCAGGTTTTATGAGATGCTACGGTGCTCCAGATTTTATGAGATGCTACGTTGCTCCAGGTTTTATGAGATGCTACGGTGCTCCAGGTTTTATGAGATGCTACGGTGCTCCAGGTTTTATGAGATGCTACGGTGCTCCAGGTTTTATGAGATGCTACTGTGCTCCAGGTTTTATGAGATGCTACTGTGCTCCAGGTTTTATGAGATGCTACTGTGCTCCAGGTTTTATGAGATGCTACGGTGCTCCAGGTTTTATGAGATGCTACTGTGCTCCAGGTTTTATGGGACGCTACTGTGCTCCAGGTTTTATGAGATGCTACGGTGCTCCAGGTTTTATGAGATGCTACGGTGCTCCAGGTTTTATGAGATGCCACGGTGCTCCAGGTTTTATGAGATGCTACGATGCTCCAGGTTTTATGAGATGCTACGGTGCTCCAGGTTTTATGAGATGCTACGATGCTCCAGGTTTTATGAGATGCTACTGTGCTCCAGGTTTTATGAGATGCTACGATGCTCCAGGTTTTATGAGATGCTACTGTGCTCCAGGTTTTATGAGATGCTACAGTGCTCCAGGTTTTATGAGATGCTACTGTGAAAGCATGTTTGTCGCTGTTCATCTGTTGGCGTAGATTTGACAAAATATCCCCGTTTTAGAACGTGGTTCAATCCATAAAATAATCACATACCTGTAATTGCTGTTGCTGAAAATCATTATCAATTAATGGTTTGAAGTTTGAAATAGTGTTTATATGAATTTAGAGGGAATAAAACAAGTCTAACAGTTCCATCAAACAAAACTAGAGAATGTTTTTTGTCTGACCTTACCAAACATCCCAAACATCCCTCTTCCACCGTACCGTACCCCACCCCCTGTTCCTCACTCAGTCACTCTGCTCTGCTTCAGATGTCAGTGGCCTGATGAAGTGTCCCTCAGGCATCACTAAAAAGAGAAGGATGGAGGGAGGAAGGAAGGAAGGAAGGAAGGAAGGAAGGAAGGAAGGAAGGAAGGAAGGAAGGAAGGAAGGGGAAGATGATAGTATGGAGAGATGAGAGCGGAGGAGAGGGCACAAGGGGTCTGACCCAGATGTTATGAGCGGGCCTCCTATGGGACGGAAAGGAGACACATCGTGGACACCAAGAGGTGAACTGGCGCTTGAAGTGTATACGTCCCTCTGCCCAACCTTCCCCCCTCCTCTCCTTCCCTCCCGTCCCTCTGCTCTCGGCCCTTGGCAGCAGCTCTCACCTAGCTGAGGTTGAATAATTAATGTAACTAGACGCAGGGGTCAGGGTGGAGACGTGCCTGTGAGGGAGCAAATTCCTCCTTGATTAGTACATAAAAAGCAGGTCCCATCTGCCCGTGTGCGCTGGGAAAGTGACAGGCTGTGGCAGGGGAGCAGGACGATACAGAAAGAGGGAGGAAGGGAGGCCTCTCTAAAAGCAAGATGACCCCCCCACTTCATCATCATCCTTACCCTGCATGTATCACAGCAACACCACATTATCGCAATGCCCAACGCACCAATGTACCCCAGCCTTATTAGTCCTGCTCTAGCATATAGGAGGCTCCATCCATTCTCATTGCACCTGTCCAGTATGCTTCTGTTGTTTACACTTTACAGAGACGGTAGTGGCCATGCCTGTCACACACGTGTGTGCATGCACGCACACAAACAGGCACGCATGCACGCACACACAATGAAACGCATAGGGGTGCCGTGCCACAGCTTCTCAGCCAGAGGATACAGTATGTCCTCCTAGACAACCGTCCTCTGATCTCCCATGGGGGGCATCAGTGATCTTATTATCATTTTTATACAGGGATTACCAGGGAAAACCTCCCCACAGAGAGATGTCCGCTCAATTACGGCGACGTCCCGGGGCAGTAGGCTGCGAATTATCATACTGTGAAGATAACCTCCATCCCATGGTATAATGCAATACAAACACAGGTCTAAAAAAGGAGAGAGATAAGCAAGCATAGTTGGGCGAGAGAAAAAAAAGAAAGAACACAAGTCCAGGTTCACGATGGAGTTGAAACTACACCCCCTTTGGCTGCGAATATAATTAATAAGGTAGATTAAATTGCAATAATCGACTAAGGGACTGGCCTGGTGCACTGGAGGTGCAGTGATTAAAACGTTAGGCTGAAGCACAGGGGTGATTGGGACTCTGGCGAATAAAGGGGATTGGATTTGATGGGAGACAATGGGTGCCCTCCCTTTTTCATTAATTAGCCCTAGATCCATAAAAAGCCCATGAAAGACTTCATTTGTGTTTTTCTTCAGCCTTCCCATTAGACCTATTCATTAACTCTCAATGGCTTCCTCCCAGCGTTATTGCCTGCATGGGGTGGAGAGGGGGAGAATAAAAGAGTGAAGGAGAGATTAAAACGAGCACCTCAATGGGTCTCATTATTACACATTGTGAGCTGGTGGATGAATGGGACCATGACGAAGTCCTCTGTTAGGTGGTGGGATTGAGGTGATCTGATTTATTTATTTATTTATTTAACCTTTATTTAGCTAGGCAAGTCAGTTAAGAACAACTTCTTATTTACAATGACGGCCTAGGAACAGTGGGTTAACTGCCTTGTTCAGGGGCAGAACGATAGATTTTTACCTTGTCAGCTCGGGGATTCGACCTAGCAACCTTTCAGTTACTGGCCCAACGCTCTAACCACTTGGCTACCTGCCGCCCCGATATACAGTAATAAATGGCCATTTTGTTTTTTACGTGGCACATACAGTACTTGTTGTAGTTGGCCAAGGATATTTCAAAAAAATAATATGAGATAAAATAATATGTTGCTCTGCAACACAAACAGCGATTCTCCAATCAGAACTCTATATGGCTGTAGCTTTGGACGTGGGACACATGCTAGCAGGTACAATTGTTGGGCCATGTGTTATCCCCAACGCAGTCGCTATGGAATGCCCTTAGATCTTATGAATTAATTAAATAATCAAAAGTTTATTATTGGGCCAAGTGCAATGTCTCAAGCTGTAATCCTCTGTAGGAATGCACTAAAATCTGTGATTAAAATCTCCTTTGACATTTCTCGACTATACTGAACTTTGTGCCTACTGCCTCAACAACTCCAAACAGTTTGTTGTGTTCCCACCGCCAACAACCAAGCCAGAGGATTTAACATGTTTTGATGTGCAAATTTCATTAAGAAGATTAGAAAAAAACAGTAGGGTTTTCATATTTCTGTTAAGAGTGTGTGTGTGTGTGTGTGTGTGAGCGTGTGTGTGCGCGTTGTTTGTGTGACAGAAGGTATAAACCAAGTTAATGAATCCCATAATTACAGACAGAGCGGCCATTGTGTCGTCCTTTGATGCAATTGACAAGTCCCTTTCAGTCAAGAGTGATGTACTATGCCCCCCAACCCCCCCACCCCATCAGGCCTCTCTCACTGGTAGAGCGTGCGGGGTGATAACATTTGATTTGCGTTTAACTGTTGGAAATGACAGCCCCCCCCCCTCCACGACAATAGCACCGCTGGCTCATTTGCATTATGTACAGTATATTAGCAATGGGGCCATATTGATTTGTTTGGGAGCAAACAGCGGGAGAGAATACCACACTCAGAGTTGACATTTATGTATTGGTGCATAGGTGATATGTGTTCGCCATTTCACATGTGTTTTCTATGAATACAGACCGGCTCTTTTTGTGTTATTTTGAGTTGGGTGTTAGATTCCACCAAACAATAAGCAACAATTTTCCCTCAATCTTACATACCTGGCTAATGTGGTGCTTTATATGTTTGTGACAGCGTGAAATTGAATTGGGAAGGAATGGACACCTGTCTTCAGTCCATGAAATGATGAGCCTGTGCTCAAATGTCACCTCCAGTTCCTTAGAAATGGAGTCGATGCCACAGATGTCATTTGTGTTATGTAATGGTATTCCTAGCTCGGTACTCATAAATCTATTTAGACCCCTGTCTTTCTCTCCACCTATTTATTTTCTTCACCTCTCTGTCTCTTCATGTTTTCCAAAATAGAAGTATATCATATCATGATCTTGCTGTACAAACTAGTATAATTTCCTTTGAGGCACCTTACAATAGAGCTGAGTAAGCAATTTCTAACAACATGGCTGCCTATCTGACTACTCTTCCAGAACAGAAGAGTGTTTCTAATCCAGAGACTAAGAATGTCAGCCTATAAGGTCAATGCTTTCGGGTCTCTGATTTTTCCAACATTACACCTTTCTAATGATTGCCTAACACGCCACAGGAGAGGAGCAGGCTGTCATAAATGAGCCGTGTTGTGGATGAGAGGACTCCTGGGAGAAGGACAGATCGGAAGAGAGGATAGAGGAAAACACAGACCTGGCCCAGTGGAGAGAGAGAGCAGAGGAGTTGACAGAGGAAAACACAGACCTGGCCCAGGGGAGAGAGAGAGCGGAGGAGAGGACAGAGGAAAACACAGACCTGGCCCAGGGGAGAGAGAGAGCGGAGGAGAGGACAGAGGAAAACACAGACCTGGACAAGGGGAGAGAATCACGATCTCCTGCGGCCCCCCTTCTCTTCATCATCCTTCTCTCTCTCCATCCTCTAATCATCATCCTTCTCTTTCCCTCTCTCTCTCTGTCCTCTGTCTTCATCATCCTTCTCTCTCTCCACCCTTTCACCATCATCCTTCTCTCTCTCCCTCCCCATTTCTTCATCATCCATCTCTCTCTCCTCCTCTCTTCATCTTCCTTCTCAACCCCTTCGTCATCCTTCTCTCTCTTTAAATGAGAATTAAAAACAGGTTCAGCCCCTGGTTTGACTGTGATCTGGCAGAGTTACTCCACCTCAAGAATTCCATTTGGCAAATCGCTCGGCACATGCATACTCAGGCTGACTGGCTCTCGTTCAGGCAAATTAGAAATACGTGCACTCAGGCTATCCGGAAGGCCAAAGTTAGCTACTTTAAGGAGCTGTTCTCTCTCTGTGGGTCTAACCCCAAGAAGTTCTGGAAAACGGTTAAAGACCTGGAGAATAAACCCTCCTCCTCACAGCTGCCCATGTCCCTTAATGTTGATGATGTGGTTGTTACTGACAAGAAGCACATGGCTGAGCATTTAATCACCACTTCATTAAGTCAGGATTCCTATTTGACTCAGCCATGCCTCCTTGCCCGTACAACATTTCCTCATCTCCCACCACTTCTAATGTGACTATCCCCTAATGCTCCTCCCTCTTTTTCCCTGCCCTGCTACAAAGTTCCTCCCTGCAGGCGGTCACTGAGTCCGAGGTGCTAAAGGAGCTCCTTAAACCTGACCCCAAAAATCATCTGGGTCAGATGGTTTAGACCCTTTCTTCTTTAAGGTTGCTGCCCCTATCATCGCCAAGCCTATCTCTGACCTTTTTAACCTGTCTCTCCTTTCTGGGGAGGTTCCCATTGCTTGGAAGGCAGCCACAGTGCATCCTTTATTTAAATGGGAGATCAAACTGATCCTAATTGTTATAGGCCAATTTCTATTTTGCCCTGTTTATTAAAAGTGTTGGAAAAACTTGTCAGTAATCAACTTTCCACGCCCTGGCCATAGAGAGCCCTCTGGATTTCTCTATGGTGTGTTAGGTCAGGGCGTGACTAGGGTTTTCTAGGTTTCTTTATGTTGGGTTTTGTGTTGGTTCCCAATTAGAGGCAGCTGTTAGTCGTTGCCTCTAATTGGGAATCCTATTTAGTTTGTTCCCTTCCCCACCTGCCTTTGTGGGTTATTGTTTTTTGTATGTGCTGTTGTGCACACACTTATGTCTGAGCTGTTGGTGCGTCTTGTTTTGTAGTAAGTTTCACTTCCATTAGATATGTGGAACTCCATGCATGTTGCGCCTTGGTCTGATTATACAGAAGATCATGACACAACTGACTGGCTTTCTTGATGTCTATAGTATTCTCTCGGGTATGAAATCTGGCTTCCGCTCAGGTTGTGGATGTGTCACTGCAACTTTAAAGGTCCTAAATGATGTCACCATCTCCCTTCATTCTAAGCAATGTTGTGCTGCTATTTTTATTGACATAGCTTTTGATACGGTAGACCATTCCATCCTTGTGGGCCGGCTAAGGAATATTGGTGTCTCTGAGGGGTCTTTGGCCTGGTTTGCTAACTACCTCTCTCGAAGAGTGCAGTGTATAAAGTCAGAACATCTGCTGTCTCAGCCACTGAGTGTCAACTAGGGAGTACCCCAAGGCTCGATTCTAGGCACCACGTTCTTCTCAATTTACATCAACAACATAGCTCAAGCAGTAGGAAGCTCTCTCATCCATTTATTTGCAGATTATACAGTCATACTCAGCTGGCCCCTCTCCATATTTTGTGTTGAACGCTCTACAACAAAGCTTTCTCAGTGTCCAACAAGCTTTCTCTGCCCTTCAACACCTCCAAAACAAAGGTCATGTGGTTTGGTAAGAGAAATGCTCCTCTCCCCATCGGTGTGATTACTACCTCTGACGGTTTAGTCACCTCATACAAGTACTTGGGAGTATGGCTAGACGGTACACTGTCCCTTCTCTTAGCACATATCAAAGCTGCCTCTATTCGTCATCCTCTATCGCAATTGCTCCTCTTTCACCACAGCTGCCAAACTAACCCTGATTCAGATGACCATCCTACCCATGCTAGATTACAGAGACATAATTTATAGATTTGCAGGTACGGGTGCTCTCGAGCAGCTAGATTTTCTTTACCATTCGGCCATCAGATTTGCCACCAATGCTCCTTATAGGACACGTCACTACACTCTATACTACTCTGTAAACTGGTAATCTCGGTATACCTGTCGCAAGATCCACTGGTTGATGCTTATTTATAAAACCCTCTTAGGCCGCATTCCCCCCTATCTGAGTGCGAACGGCCCAGTACATCACCGGGGCCAAGCTTCCTGCCATCCAGGACCTCTATACCAGGCGGTGTCAGAGGAAGGCCCTACAAATTGTCAAAGACTCCAGCCACCCTAATCATAGACTGTTCTCTCTGCTACCACACGGCAAGCGCTACCGAAGCACCAAGTCTAGGTCCAACAGGCTTCTAAACAGCTTCTACCCTCAAGCCATAAGACTCCTGAACAGCTAATCAAATGGCTACACAGACTATTTGCATTTCCCCCCCTACGCTGCTGCTACTCTGTTATTATCGATGCATAGCCACTTTAATAACTCTACCTACATGTACATAATTGCCTCAATTACCTCGACACCGGTGCCCCCGCACATTGACTCTCTACCGGTACCCCCTGTATATAGCCTCACTATTGTTATTTACTGCTGCTCTTTAATTATTTGTTATTCATATATCTTACTTTTTTTTGGGGGGGGGGTATTTTCTTAAAACTGAATTGTTGGTTAAGGGCTTGTAAGTAAGCATTTCACTAAAAGGTCTACACCTGTTGTATTCGGCACGTGTGACACATACAATTTGATTTGAGATAGATACTGCAGCCCTCGTCCTGGACATACAACACCCGTTCTGCCAGTCACATTCTATCCCCAAAGCACACACATCCCTGGGTCACTCCTCTTTTCAGTTCGCTGCAGCTAGCGACTGGAATGAGCTGCAAAAAACACTCAAACTGGACCATTTTATCTCCATATCTTTATTCAAAGACTCAATCATGGACACTCTTACTGACAGTTGTGGCAGCTTCTTGCCCTTTGTGCTGTTGTCTGTGCCCAATTATGTTTGTACCATGGTTTGTGCTGCTACCATGTTGTGCTGCTGCCATGTTGTGATCATGTTGTGTTGCTACCATGCTTTCATGTGTCGCTGCCATGCTATGTTGTTGTCTTAGGTCTCTCTCATGTAGTGTTGTGGTGTCTCTCTTGACGTGATGTGTGTTTTGTCCTATATTTTTATTTTATTTGACATTTTTAATTCCAGCCCCTGTCCCCACAGGAGGCCTTTTGCCTTCTGGTAGGCCGTCATTGTGAATAAGAATTTGTTCTTAACCTACTGGCCTAGTTAAATGAAGGTCCAATAAATAAAATACCTGTGCATCATCCTTCTCTCTCTCCCCCTCTTCATCATCTTTCTCTCTCTCCCCCACTTCATCATCCTTCACTCTCTCCCCCCTCTTCATCATCATTCTCACTCTTTCTCCCCTTCTATTCATCATCCTTCTCTCTCCCCCCTCTCTTCATCATCCTTCTCTCTCTCTCCCCGATCTCTTCATCATCCTTCTTTCTCCTCTCCACCCTCTCTTCATCATCTTTCTCTCTTCCCCCTCTCTTCATCATCCTCTATCTCCCCCCTCTCTTCATCATCCATTTCTCTCTCTCTCTCCCCCCTCTCTTCACCATCTTTCTCTCTCTGTCTCCTCTTCACTATACTACTTTCTATCTCCTCCCTCTCTTCATCATCCTTCTCCCCCTTTCTCTTTCTCCCTCTCCCCCCTTTCTTCATCACTCTTCTCTCTCTCTCTCCCCCCTCTCTCCCTCTCTACTATACTCTCTCTACTTGCTATGGTAGACTTGGATGGCTTTAACCCTTTGTGCAATGTGCCAGGTCTACGGCTAGCCTCAGTCCCTATTCCTATTCCCTATTCACAGACTGGTGATTAAACACATATGGACCCTATCGGCATTTCCAATGAGCTTCTGCCAGCCAGGGGGAGCGCTCTACATCACCTAGGCCTCATCTGCCACCTGTCCTCCATTTAAAAATGGATTTGTCACATTTCTGGGGCCAAGAATCAGCCAGCAGGTTGAGTTCCACCGCTGCCATCTGAGCTCTGTGGTTTTTCTATGGTTTTTAATGGTATCAAAAAAGGATGTGTTAAAATACGGGAGTGATTTGAACTTTGTGTGAACTGCAGTTCCATGCATTATTACTTGTTTTTGTGACAGGAAGCAAGGGCCTCGAGCAATGTGTTTTTTTTCTGCCTTGAAAGTGTCATCGGGGCTATTAATTCTTCACACCACTGAGGGCC
This sequence comes from Brachymystax lenok tsinlingensis, assembly GCA_030435695.1. NCBI lineage: Eukaryota > Metazoa > Chordata > Actinopteri > Salmoniformes > Salmonidae > Brachymystax > Brachymystax lenok. Next base: position 19,470,507 of record CM059789.1, read on the forward strand.
TGGAATGTCAGGAGGTATGCTTCCCTTTGTATGACATCCACCTGTCATGTCCCACCATGTCGATAGAAAATAAGAAACCGTAAAGGAATCTCATCAGGACCCAAATCAAGGTTCCATTATGGGGGTTTTATATTTTTTCACTCGGGTTCAAGCACTGTAATATCTAAGGTCAGAGGAGAAATAGGTTGTCAATTATTGAAGCTGAAAACCTTCTCCATGGGGCTTTGAGAGGAGGGCAGAGCGTGGGGGAAAATGCGGAGCCTGTATGGGAATTCCCATGGGGGAGGTCATTTGCCTTGGCATTCCTGGGCCCTTCACAGATTTATAACTCAATGGATTACCTGCTGTACTTTCCAAGGGCATTAAACTAAGTTCCTTTCAGAATCTATAGGAGAGGCCTTTCCGGCCATCAGCCTTGCTCAATACTTTCCACTTTGTTTCCCGTGCACTAAAAAAGGACCTCTATTTCATTACACTCAGTTGCAGTAGCATCTTTCAGGATATAATTCCTGCTCCTTTGTAGGTTAAATAAGGGTGGATTAGAATCACAGGGAGCGCTTAAGTGCATAGCAGTGATGTCTATTCCCACAACAGTCTGTAGATGTGTAGGCCTATAGGGACCCAGGGAGGAGAACCACAGCCAAAGTCAATCAATGGAAATGGAGGTTGAATGAACGAGGGAAGTGTCTCTCATTTAATGTCAAACAAAAACCATTCCTTCGATATTTCACATTCAGAAATGAGTTGGAGTCAAACTCTTTAAACTTCAGTAGAAAACTTCAGCTTAGAGGATGTACTGTGCCTATATATCTTGAAGCTATTCCAAATTATGCAGATGTCCTCATTATTCATAAAAAAGTGCCATATCAACCTTCCATATTTCTCCCGTAGAGCGTTTCTCATAGGTTGGTTGAAGGGCACTTGTATTTCAGACAGGTTGCTGTCAGGGGGGTTATTGGTGCCCACTTGCACCAGGAAGGGCAACGAAGGTCTTTGTCGCCCAGTGACAGTCAATGCGGCCGCCTATTTACACACACCGCAGCCTTTATTTATCGCACGGTTCCACGTCGTGAAATATCTAATGTCTTTTGGACTGTAAATTTCCCTAATGTAGTTCAGCTGCCTTCCCCTCCTCCCACTCACCCCCAACACAATCATAAAAGCTGTGAAAAAAAAGCTAACCCTAACCTCTTTGGAGGACTATCTACTCCCTTTTATTTTATTGAGTGTTGAGGAAACAAAAATGCCAACACATTTGTTACAGAGGAGGGATGTGGTGAAAGCAGCCGTCACGAGACCCCCATAGCTGTCCCTTTGAGTTGCATCTGACGGCCGTAAAGCTGCTGTCGCCGATCAATCAGTGAGAGTAACACACCACTGTTTACTAGCTCAGCTCATTAAGCAATGTATCAGAACATGTTCATTTAATTTAAGGTGAGATTTATTATGGGCCGGGGGAGAGCCATTGAGAGCCATTGTCCCGGAGCTCAACCCTGGCATGGCATTGTGGATCTGGGTCGCTAAATTACAACTAAGAGCTACTGATAAATTGTCCTGTTCTCATCTAACCTACTTACCGTCTTTCCCGATAGACATTAATGAAGAATCATTGGACGCTGAGCGGGAGGAGCACACCAAAGTTATTTGCCTGGTACTAAATGCAGCCGGGTTGTCGGCGACAGAACAGAGCAAGAGCCAAGATATATTAAGTATGCCCTCATAAACTAGGCAGAATATTAAGGAATCATAATTTAGTTATTTAAAAAAATATATATATATATGTACATGCAATACATAATTAGCCAATGATACTTCTATTAAGAACATAAACTAGCTTACGATGGCAGGTAAATCAAGGCAACCTTTTTGTTGTATTTTGACACATCAAAAACATTTCCTTTAACCTTCAGGTTTTTAACCTTCAGGATTAACTCTACCTTTGATGTCAAGTTGGCACTTGATGAAGGGTGAAATTGGCAATCAAAAGCCGAATTTGTTATTTCATAAAAAAATGCATATGTCATCTGAGCACTATTTCATTAGCCCAGGTGTATCCTGATTCAAGGTGGGAGTACACAACAAAATAGACTCATTTTGCTGACAGCTTTTGCTACCCCCCGCACCCACCCCCACCTCCACCGCCTTCTATCGTAAGGACTGACACCACCCCATCGAGGCCTAGGCCCCACTGATCAGCACCCCTACAGGGTGCCGTGCAAAGCCATGGGCACCCTACCAGGAAACAGGTCCAGGGGCGTCTCGCTAGCCGAGGGCCTCCGGGACTAATCACACTTTTAAAAGACGGAAATTAAGTGCTCGCTCACTGATGTAATTATCTGTCCTGGATCTAACATCTGTTTGCTAGCTGCCGGTGCCAAGTCCACTACACCATGTGCCAGTATCTTGTGGCTGGCGCCTGTTGTCTACCTGTGTCTATCTCTGACGCAGGGTGTATCTTGGCACCTGCCACGGCTACTTTTCACTCTGACATCCTCCACCCATTCAAAATCTGTGCGTTTTTATGGGAGCATCTTGGTGCCAGTCATCACAAATCCCCTACAACTTCTCAATGCCACCTTATCGGTTTCTCTTTTTAACTTTGCAGGGCTTTTCAGTGGAAAAAACGAACTATCATCTACATTAGATAACATAAAATAGAGATGTATATTGTATTGGAAGCAACCCACATTTTCACTGTATGTTCTATATTTCATGCTGAAGGTTTGGTTTATGGTCTATGAGCATTGACACAATACCTTTCTGTCTGTAAATTAACAGTAGTGAACATATTGTTATTCAGACGGGTAGCTCATATTCACCTTAAATAATATTATCTGCCTACTCCTCTTCTTATTATGAGAAGAGGAGCAGTGACAGGTCCTTGGATTATCTATTTCACGGAGAGTTTAGCCCCTGGAAAGCACATTAGCAAACTTAATTTATCAACATCATGCGTGTCAACAGTAGCGTCAGTGTGGGCGTTCTACCTAGCGTCTTATTCCAACAACTCCGCTGTAACAGAACTCAGGTGTGCCTAAGTTTTAGAGAGACTCTGCTCTGCTGCTAATCCATTATGCAGTGGAATTGTTGTGCTCTCTGTTACTTCCCCCTTATTAGAAGAAGTAACTTTTAGTGGTGTCTGTGGCACTTTAGTTTGTACAGCTAAGAAAAGGATTCCATTATTTCAATAGCAGATATTGACATGCCTTTTTCAAATGATTACACCTCAATTCTCCTGGTGGAAATGTCCCCTCAATGCCTCCTGTCATAACCCTGCTATACTCCAATGATGTCGAGGTATCTCTGCAGTGGTGGAAAAAGTAACCAATTGTCATACTTGAGTAAAAGTAAAGATACCTTAATAGAAAATGACAAGTAAAAGTGAAAGTCAACCAGTAAAATACTACTTGAGTAAAAGTCTAAAGGTATATGGTTTTAAGTATCAAAAGTAAACGTAATCGGTAAAATATACTTAAGTATCAAAGTAAAAGTATAACTAATTCCAAATATTAAGCAAACCAGGCCGCGCTGCTTCTTGACACACTGCTCGCTTAACCCGGAAGCCAGCCGCACCAATGTGTCGGAGGAAACACTGTACAACTAGCAACCAAAGTCAGCGTCCATGCGCCCAGCCCACTACAATGAGTCGCTAGAGCGCAATGGGACAAGGACATCCCAGCCGGCCAAACCCTCACCTAACAACACTGGGCCAATTGTGTGCCACCTCATTGGTCTCCCGGTTGCAGCTGATTGCGACACAGCCTGGGATTGAACCTGGGTCTGTAGTGATACCTCAAACACTGCGATGCAGTGCCTTATACCGCTGCACCACTTGGGAGGCTACTTTAAAGTATTTTTACTTAAGTACTTTACACCACTGTATTCCTGTGAATGTTAATTCCAGTGGGAGCAAATAATGCGTGTAAAAGTGAATCTGTATCTTCCACTCCTCCTTGTTAGCTTGTCGCTAGTTACCTTTACTCTTTAGTTAGCGTAGCGAAGAGGATAGGATGTCCTTTCTGTCGGACAAAGCATCTGGGGACGTCTAGGTAAAGGTTCATGAACTGAGGAATATCCAGTGAAATGCAATCAAAGTTCAGCGATTATGGCCAAGCATGTAGCATTTTCTTCTATATACAAGACGTCAAGCCAGGGCAGTTCGCTCCCGAGGGATCCCACCCCTGTTGTTTCAGAACACGATAATTAGGCCTAGCTACTGAACAGAGAGTTTTGTCCTATATCGAATACTCCTTTCAAGTCATTGTGCTGACCACAATACAAATGGACCTGACTGAAGGATAATTTGTCCATTTCTAATTGGGATGCGTGACGTGTAGTGCAGGCTCACTCTGTATAATATTTGCTTAGCCTTTGGCTCGTCAAATGATTCTATAATTGATTAGATTAATAATGATGGGTGTTGACATGGAGCAGAGGGCTGTGTGAGGGAGGTCTGTGCAAGCAGGCCCCATGATTTAATACAGTGAGGCAGTGTGAATGAATTATGAGCTACTGAGAGGTTGGGAATGTGTCCTCGAAGAAATGGGATAGGAACACACAACTGCAAGCTTTTGGAGGGAAGCTAGTTCACCTTTGCATGGAGTTAAGATTTATAGATTGAATATTTACTGCGGAATACTTTCTCAAAAAAGGAATAGAGTACAGTAACATTTTAGTTATAGGTTAGTTATTAAGTGATATCGACTGGTGATGCCAAGATGTGTAGTTGTCTTTAATACTGTCTTATTGCAGATACCATAGGACAGATAAGAACTAAATATGTTCCAATGCTTAGGGCTCTATTCAATCTGTATCGCGGAAGTTCAACACTAAAGCCCAATTTAAATTTAAAGGCATTTTTCCCACATTGGTGGAGACTGCATTCACGGTAAATGCTGCATATGTTGGCTCAATTGGAAATTACCTTTACATTTCTATTGCGCAATGTGTAACACTGCAGCAATCCAGGCTGAACCCTTGGCAACCACCCTCAGTATAAGTATTAGTCTCTTCAGTTCTCTCAAGATATTTTACAGCAAGTTTTTAATATCACAACCTTAGAAGTCTCAGAAAAGCTTTTAATTTTAAGATGATACTATGACAAATTGGTCCCGCCAAAGAAATTCACACAATTTCTACACCTATTTCACAAGCGCTTTTAAGCTATTTATGCATAACCATGAATTAATGCATTTTACACTGGACAATTTATCTGCGAGTTCTACTATCCTTTATTTCAATGCTTAAAAAGGGTGTGTAATTTCCTTCAGGCAGTAGGCCTATGGCTGTGTCTCTCCATTGCTTCTGTTGTCATCTTCTCTTTTGTTCCTGAGGGATTTTAGCTCAGTTCGGATTCACCCCGTCTTGTGGCCATCACTTCCCCAGCTGGACCACAGGTGGCTCCATACACACCCAGCCTCATTCAGCCGTCTGTTCAATATTCAACCCTCTCTCCAGTCTCCACTAATGTTCTCGTTCCACCACGATATTGTTCTGTGATGAGCGGATGAGACAGAGGCGAGAGAAAAAGGCATTTGGCTGGCATTTCCGAAGGCCGGCGAAATCCGTCCCCCGTCGTCTAAGCCAGACTGTTTCTCTTCTGTCTGAGGAGCCATGATGATACTGTTCCAGGTCTCCACCTGTGTCCCCCTCTCCTCTGATCAGCATGGAGGCCCACGCTGGGAGGGGATAAGGAACAGCAGAACACTCTTATACTCAGCCTGGCCTTCCACACCGATAAGCAGGGAGGATTACGGGGGGATTTGATCGTCAAGGTGTTTGAATTTACTGTAGCTTAATTTCCCTATGCGGTTGCATGTTTTGTTTGAAGTGTTGATTGTGGACAACGTGCCGCCATGTTGCCACCATACTGTAAGTTTGTGGTCATGTTGACAGTACAGGTCAAACGTATTTGCATGGATAAATCTGCAAAATTGTTGTTCTTGCTTACTGTGGCTTTGGTTTCTGTCCTTTTGCTGGGAAACAACTCCCACACTCTGAATCAGACATTCCCCATACTCTCAACAAAAAAAGGTGAGGTGAGACCTGTTGATTTGTAGAAATTTTCTAGATATTTTGTGTGTATGTAATAATAAGTAGGCCATGTGCCGTTTTTAGTTTTTAATTGATGTAGTTCTGTTCTTGAGTTGTTCTTGTCTGTTAATGTACTGGAAGAGTAGCTGCGGCATTCACAACAGCTAATGAGGATCCTAATCAAATACCAAATTTGTTCACAACACAGTTAGGAAACAACCTGTGTGGAGGTAGAAATCTCATCTCATCATTTTCACATGCAAACACACACACACACACACACACACACACACACACACACACACTGATGAGAGAGAAGATAACTGCTGCAAACTAGGTTCCAGGCATTGCACAGGGGCCTCAGTACTGCACATAACTCTTAGCATTGCAGAGGGGCGAGAGAAGAAGGATAGATAGATGGATGGATAGAGAAAGATGGAGGGATGTGGTTCTCTGAGTGGGTGGCTCCTCCTTCACAGCGCCTGATCCAAATAAAGGGGAGGGGCGGCTGGAGATTTTTAGCAAACGTGTAGAGAATCTTGTGACAGAGCCCTGAGCCCCAGAACTAATCCTGTTGCAGGTGACTATGGGGGAAAGAGAGAGGAGAAGGGAACCAGGCAGAATATTAGAATACTCATCTCTCCTGCTCTCTGTCCTGCTTTGGAGTCTATATCAGGACTGCCTCAGAGACGAGCCTGGCCGAGACTGACATCAACTCCTAGTGACTGTGGATGTCCTAATATGGACACCGTATACAGAGGCTTTGTCTGAAGGGAACTGTATGTTCTCTCATTCACCAGACGGGCCCCTAGAGCGTCTGTGTGTGTGTGTGTGTAGGTGTATGTGTAGGCGGGCACTGGTGCATTCCATACCACTAAGTATACCCCGATGGATGAAAATCCAATAGATATGGATACCAAATATATCCACAGTTCCAATTCCGGATGTCTCGTGTTGCCTTTATATGTCTGATGTATTGGGCAAGCAGGTAACATTGGGATTTTAGAATGGTGATACTATTTTTGTATGGGAAACAGAATCGATGCGACTCTGTGTCATGCTCTCTTCCAAAGCCATTGGTCAGCTAGCCCAGAGCTCCAGCACACCAGCTATTACTACTGTAGGATTGCCCAGCCCCATTATTACTGCTGTAGGGTGGCCCAGCCCCATTATTACCACTGTAGGGTGGCCCAGCCCCATTATTACTAATGTAGAGTGGCACAACCCCATTATTACCACTGTAGGGTGGCCAGCCCCATTATTACTACTGTAGGGTGGCCCATTATTACTACTGTAGGGTGGCCGAGCCCCATTATTACTACTGTAGGGTGGCCCATTATTACTACTGTAGGGTGGCCCACCCCCATTATTACTACTGTAGGGTGGCCGAGCCCCATTATTACTAATGTAAGGTGGTCCAGACCCATTATTACTACTGTAGGGTGGCCCAGCCACATTATTACCACTGTAGGATGGCCCAGCCCCATTATTACCACTGTAGGGTGGCCCAGTCCCATTATTACTGCTGTAGGGTGGCCCAGCCCCATTATTACCACTGTAGGGTGGCCCAGACCCATTATTACTAATGTAAGGTGGTTCAGCCCCATTATTACCACTGTAGGGTGGCCCAGCCACATTATTACTACTGTAGGGTGGCCCATTATTACTACTGTAGGGTGGCCCACCCTCATTATTACTACTGTAGGGTGGGCCAGCCCCATTATTACTACTGTAGGGTGGCCGAGTCCCATTATTACTAATGTAAGGTGGTCCAGACCCATTATTACCACTGTAGGGTGGCCCAGCCCCATTATTACCACTGTAGGGTGGCCCAGCCCCATTATTACCACTGTAGGGTGGCCCAGACCCATTATTACTGCTGTAGGGTGGCCCAGCCCCATTATTACCACTGTAGGGTGGCCCAGACCCATTATTACTAATGTAAGGTGGTTCAGCCCCATTATTACCACTGTAGGGTGGCCCAGCCACATTATTACTACTGTAGGGTGGCCCACCCTCATTATTACTACTGTAGGGTGGGCCAGCCCCATTATTACTACTGTAGGGTGGCCGAGTCCCATTATTACTAATGTAAGGTGGTCCAGACCCATTATTAGCACTGTAGGGTGGCCCAGCCCCATTATTACCACTGTAGGGTGGCCCAGACCCATTATTACTAATGTAAGGTGGTCCAGCCCCATTATTACCACTGTAGGGTGGGCCAGCCCCATTATTACTACTGTAGGGTGGCCGAGCCCCATTATTACTAATGTAAGGTGGTCCAGACCCATTATTACTACTGTAGGGTGGCCCAGCCCCATTATTACCACTGTAGGGTGGCCTAGCCCCATTATTACTGCTGTAGGGTGGCCCAGCCCCATTATTACCACTGTAGGGTGGCCCAGCCCCATTAGTACTGCTGTAGGGTGGCCCAGCCCCATTATTACCACTGTAGGGTGGCCCAGCCCCATTATTACTAATGTAAGGTGGTCCAGCCCCATTATTTCTACTGTAGAGTGGCCTCGCCACAATATTAATACTGTAGGGTGGCCTAGCCCCATTATTACTACTGTAGGATGGCCCAGACCCATTATTACTACTGTAGAGTGGCCTAGCTCATTATTACTACTGTAGGGTGGCCCAGCCACATGATTACTACTGTTTGCAAGTATTTCCTCAGTGTTGTCTTAGAAACTCAGCATTCTCTGTGTTATCTCACCAAGTTCTGATATCTGATTGGAGGATAACTTGGTCAACAACTCACACTTTAAATCCTAACAACTCAGATGTTATAAAAGGTCTTAGATTAATTTTCTCTACTTTTGTTCCTGACCTGCGCCGGTGAGATACCTACACTCTCTCTCCCTCTTCCATGAGCTTTGTCTCTCTCTCCCTCTCTGATCATGCTTAGAATAATGCATTGTAATGCTTGTTAATGCTTGTTAATGCTTTGTAAGCTTTATGCCTTGCATGTGATTTCATTCATTTTACATTCATTTATTGGTTACCTATTACTGTAACTCAACCATTGTCTCTTGCATATTAATTTAATAATTAATTTAATAGACTTTGTTAAAATATTAATTGCATAGTCTTATTACGAGTCGCATGTGAGGTATGAATAATATATATATGAGAAATATTACCCAACTACACTACAGCTAAAGAATCCTGCAGTAGCATAGATGTCACGCTGGTATAAAGGATTTGGAGACAGGTGCAGGTACACACAATAGGGTTTTTTAATACACCCAAAACAAACTTGTATACAAAAACACTGGGCTGTACCCAAACAAAAAAGCGAGGGTAAACCTTGTTGAACGACACAAGACGATACCCGTTAATATACAATATATAAAGCACGCAGCATAACAGCTGCACAAACACATAGGTAATCACCCGCCCAACGGATATGGGAACAATAACCGACGAAGACAGAGGGAACAGAGAGCACATATATGATGTACTAATCAGGGGAAATGGGAACCAGGTGTGTGTAATCAGACAAGACAGTCCGGAGTTGATGATAATGAATCCCATTCGGCTTGACGCCGATAACTGGAGGTGAGACTGACAGTGACCCCCAGGCGTTCCATGAATGCCTGTCATACCCGTGAGGTGAACTGAGGGCCACGATCTGATACATTATCCTCCGGGATCCCGTAGTGCCGGAAGACGTGTGTGAAAAGAGCCTCCGCTGTTTGCATGGCCGACGGAAGCCCAGGCAGAGGAAAGAGGCGACAAGCTTTGGAAAACCGGTCCACAATGACGAGAATGGTTGTGTTCCCCTGGGAAGGGGGAAGGTCAGTAACAAAGTCCACAGAGAGGTGTAACTAGGGTCATTGTGGAACCGGCAGGGGAAGGAGCTTTCCATAAGGGAGCAGGAGGAGATGTAAACCCAGACGTCCCTAGCCAAGGTGGGCAACCAGCACTTCTCCATTAGGCAGGAGATGGTACGGCCTGTCCCAGGATGAACCGACACAGGCGCCGTGTGCGCCCAGGAAGTCAGTCCCGCACACCTGTGGGCACCTAGGCGCGGTTCTCCGGTCACTGTGCAGGTGTGGTTTCCGTACGCAGGGCCTGTCGTATGTCGGCGTCCACGTCCCATACCACTGGCGCAAGGATGCGGAATGGAGGCATGATGGGGGTTTCCTCTCCCTGCCTCTCTTCTGTGTCATAGAGGCGTCCGCCTTCACATTCTTTGAGCCTGGCCTATAGGGAATCATGAATTGGAACCTAGCGAAGAATAGAGCCCACCTGGCCTGTCTCAGGTTTAGCCTCTTCGCTGCCCTGATGTACTCCAGGTTGCGGTGGTCCGTCCACACCAGGAAAGGGTGTTTGGACCCTTCCAGCCAGTGCCTCCACGCCTTCAGAGCCTTCTTGACCACCAAGAGTTCACAGCTCCCCTACATTGTAGTTCCTCTCGGCGGGTCTCAGCTGCTTAGAGTAGAAACCGCAGGGCTGCAGCTTTGGAGGGGTTCCGGTACGCTGGGACAGCACTGCCCCGACTCCTACTTTGGAGGCATCCACCTCAGCGATGAAGGGGAGTGAGGGATGTGTCAACACAGGAACAGTGGTGAAACGTGCCTTCAGCATCTCGAATGCCCTCTCCGCCTCCGCCTTCCAACGAAGCCGCTGGGGACCTCCTCTCAGCAGGGAGGTAAGAGGCGCAACCACCGTGCTGAAGCCCCGAATGAACCTCCGGAAATAGTTGGCGAACCCCAGGAATCGCTGGACTGCTTTCACGGAGTTGGGGATGGGCCATGACCTGACTGCGCTGACACGTTGCTCCTCCATCTCCACTCCCTCCATGGAGATGAGATAGCCCAAAAAGGACATGGACAGCTGGAAAAAACAAAATTTCTCCTGTTATAGATCATATAGATCATGCTCCAACTGTCTTCTCAGCACAGACCTGACTAACGAGATATGCTGTATGCGGTCAGCAGAACTGCGCCCGTGCATTTGTTCGATGATGGTTGGGATGAGGGGTAAAGGATAGCTGAACTTGATGGTGGTCTTGTTCAGTGTTCGATAATCAATGCAGGGGCGCAGTCTCCCATCTTTCTTCTTGACAAAAAATAAGCTTGAGGAGGCTGGTGACTTAAAACTATGACCTCGGTCTCCTGCAGTACCAGATCCTGGTACTCCTCCGGTAAATCCACTTGAGGAGCACAGGACTGCGCGAGACACCTCCCCTGACGCGAGACACCTCCCCTGACACACCTGCGACCAACCCAGCAGTCTCCTCTCGGACCAGGAAATAACCGGATTATGTAAACTCTACCAGGGGAGACCTACAACAATGGGGTGTGTGGGGGTGTCTATAATCAAGAAAGTGATCTGTTCTGAATGAGTGTCATGGGTCAGCAAAGAACAGGAACAGTAATGTGATGTACGAGCCCTGTCCTTATTGGACGATTATCTAGGGCTCGAACTGGAATGGGTGACTGTAGGGTAACCAAAGGAATGCGTAATGCAGTGGCCAGTGCGCTATGTAAGAGATTCCCGGCAGCTCTGGAATCAATCAGAGCTAACGGGAGTGAAGGGCTAAGGTACTCAGGGAATTAACGGGAAAACACACTGGTTGATTTGATAGACAAGGAGAAGAGACCTTGCCTCCTACTTGGGTTCCCTGGCTTGTCACCTCCTCGCCTCCTAGCGGATAGAGAGCAGGTCGGGGAGAAATGATCCCTTTCTCCACAATAGAAGCAGAAGCCCAGGTTCCTCTCCTCCTATGCTCTGCCTCGGGCAAATGTGCTGAGCCCACCTCCATCGGCTCTGGCCACGGAGCAGGGGTAGCCACAGTGAAGAGGTGACTCCGGGATACTGGCCTTCTAGGCAGAAAAATACATATATTAGACTGGCCAATAAAAATAAAAGATTAAGATGGGCAAAAGAACACAGCCACTGGATAGAGGAACTCTGCTAAGAAGGCCAGCCTCCACAAGTCGCATCTTCACTGTTGACGTTGAGACTAGTGTTCAAAGTGACCCCAAACTTTTGAACAGTAGTGTACATTGTAGAATAATAGTGAAGACATCAAAACTATGAAATAACACATATGGAATCATGTAGTAACCAAAAAGTGTTAAACAAATCAAGATATATTTTATATTTGAGATTCTTCAAAGTAGCCACCTTTTGCCTTGATGACAGCTTTGCACACTCTCAACCATTCTCTCAACCAACTTCACCTGGAATGCTTTTTCAACAGTCTCTTTGCCACATACGCTGAGCACTTGTTGGCTACTTTTCCTTCACTCTGCAATCCAACTCATCCCAAACCTCAATTGGATTGAGGACGGGTGATTGTGGAGACCAGGTCATCTGATGCAGCACTCCATCACTCTCCTTCTTGGTCAAATAGCCCTTACACTGCCTGGAGGTGTGTTGGGTCAATGCTGCAGAATGACTCCCGAGTGGCGCAGCGGTCTAAGGCACTGCATCTCAGTGCAAGGCGTCACGACAGTCCCTAGTTTGAAATCAGGCTGTATCACATCCGGCCCTGATTGGGAGTCCCATAGGGCAGCGCACAATTGGCCCAGCATTGTCCGGGTTTGGCGCGGGATAGGCCGTCATTGTAAATAAGAATTTGTTCTTAACTGACTTGCCTAGTTAAATAAAGGTGAAATAAAATGTTAAAAAAAATACTGTGATAGCCATTCTGGTTAAGTGTGCCTTGAATTCTAAATAAATCACAGACAGTGTCACCAGCAAAGCATCCCCACACCTCCTCCTCCATGCTTCACGGTGGGAACTACACATGCATAGATCATCCGTTCACTTACTCTGCGTCTCACAAAGACACGGCGGTCAAAGGACAGATTTTCACCGGTCTAATGCCCAATGCTCGTGTTTCTTGGCCCAAGCAAGTCTCTTCTTCTTATTGGTGTCCTTTAGTAGTGGTTTCGTTGCAGCAATTCGACCATGAAGGCCTGATTCACACAGTCTCCTATGAACAGTTGATGTTGAGATGTGTCTGTTACTTGAACTCTGTGAGGCATTATTTGGGCTGCAATCTGAGGTGCAGTTAATTCAAATTAATTTATCTTCTGCAGCAGAGGTAACTCTGGGTCTTCCTTTCCTGTGGCGGTCCTCATGAGAGCTAATATCTGAATCAGGATTTGTTAACATCTAGCTTTGATCAACTCAAAATTCTATGCAAGACCTATAATCTCACTCAGATTGTCAACCAACAGTGTAACTAGGTTGAATATAAAGTGTCCTCTGGAATCCTCTTTGATTGATTTGATCTTAACCAATACTCCTCATCGTTTTAATGCTTCTGGTATTTTTGCAAATGACATACAGTTCAAGTCGGAAGTTTACATACACATTAGCCAATTACATTTAAACTCAGTTTTTCACAATTCCTGACATTTAATCCTAATAAAAATTCCCTGTCTCAGTTCAGTTAGGATCATCACTTTATTTTAAGAATTTGAAATGTCAGAATAATAGTATAGATAATGATTTATTTCAGCTTTTATTTCTTTCATCACATTCCCGGTGGGTCTGAAGTTTACATACACTCAATTAGTATTTGGTAGCATTGCCTTTAAATTGTTTAACTTGGGTCAAATGTTTCAGGTAGCCTTCCACAAGCTTCCCACAATAAGTTGGATGAATTTTGGCCCATTCCTCCTGACAAAACTGATGTAACTGAGTCAGGTTTGTAGGCCTTCTGGCTCGCACATGCTTTTTCAGTTCTGCCCACAAATGTTCTATAAGATTGAGGTCAGGGCTTTGTGATGGCCACTCCAATACCTTGACTTTGTTGTCCTTAAGCCAGTTTGCCTCAACTTTGGAAGAATGCTTGGGGTCATTGTCCATTTGGAAGACCCATTTGCAATGAAGCTTTAACTTCCTGACTGATATCTTGAGATGTTGCTTCCATATATCCACGTAATCTTCCTTCTTCATGATGCCATCTTTTTGGTGAAGTGCACCAGGCCCTCCTGCAGCAAAGCACCCCCACAACATGATGCTGCCACCCCTGTGTTTCAAGGTTGGGATGGTGTTCTTCGGCTTGCAAGCCTCCCCCTTCTTCCTCCAAACATAATGGTGGTCATTATGGCCATAACAATTCTATTTTTGTTTCATCAGACCAGAGGACATTTCTCCAAAAAGTACAATATTTGTCTCCATGTGCAGTTGCAAACCGTAGTCTGGCTTTTTTATGGCGGGTTTGGAGCAGTGGCTTCTTCCTTGCTAAGCGGCCTTTCAGGTTATGTCGATATAGGACTCGTTTTACTGTGGATGTGGATACTTTTGTACCTTTTCCTTCAGCATCTTCACAAGGTCCTTTGCTGTTGTTCTGGGATTGATTTGCACTTTTCGCACCAAAGTACGTTCATCTCTAGGAAACAGAACGCGTCTCCTTCCTGAGCGATATGACGGCTGCGTGGTCCCATAGTGTTTATACTTGCGTAACTATTGTTTGTACAGATGAACGTGGTACCTTCAGGCGTTTGAAAATTGCTCCCACGGAAGAACCAGACTTGTGGAGGTCTTGTCACGACTTCTGCCGAAGTTGGTCCCTCTCCTTGTTCGGGCGGTGTTCGGCGGTCGACGTCACCAGTCTTCTAGACAGTTCCATTTGTTTTGTCTTGTTTTACACACCTGGTTTCAATTCCCCAATAATTATGTTCATTATTTAACCCTCTGTTTCCCCCTTGGTTTTGTGCGTGATTGTTTTGTGTTTTGGTCCGTATTGTGGGCTTGGTGATTTTCTATTTGTAATTAGTACGTTTTTTTTGAATACATTTTCTTTGGTACTCATCTCTGCTGTCCTGTGCCTGACTCCTCTGCACCATCTTCACCCAGACTTTTGACAGGTCTACCATTTTTTTCTGAGGTCTTGACTGATTTCTTTTGATTTTCCCATGATGTCAAGCAAAGAGGCACTGAGTTTGAAGGTAGTCCTTGAAATACATCCACAGGTACACTTCCAATTTACTTATATGATGTCAATTAGCCTATCAGAAGCTTCTAAAGCCATGACATCCTTTTCTGGAATTTTCCAAGCTGTTTAAAGGCACAGTCAACTTCTGACCCACTGGAATTGTGATACAGTGAATTAAAAGTGAAATAATTAGTCTGTAAACGATTACTTGTGTCATGCACCAAGTAGATGTCCTAACCAACTTGCCAAAACTATAGTTTGTTACCAAGAAATGTGTGGAGTGGTTGAAAAATTTGTTTTAATGACTCCAACCTAAGTGTATGTTAACTTCCGACTTCAGTTGTAAGTGATCACTGTGCTTTTGACTTTGTGAGAGATGGTAAAATGCCTAAGCGATCTCCACGTGTCATTATGAAAAGAAACTGGAAGCATTTTGATATTCATGTTTTTTTACATTATGTATTTAGCATTGCATGTAATATAATTGAATTCATTTCTGATGTTGAATTATGCAAGACCTTATGCAAGACGTATTACTTCCACAACGCATTTTATGATGTACGCAATAGGCATGCCCCTTTCAAAAAATTCAGGATTAAGTACAGAGAGAACCCTTGGCGTGCTGATGATCTTACTAAAATCATAAGGTAATTAAATGTTATGTGGGCTAAAGCAAGAGGTTCTGGTTCGACGGATGATTGGATGGCTTGTAACATCTTCGAAATCTGGGTGTGGCTATGACCAGAAAACTGAAAGCAGACCACTACCTTAAATCTACTTCGGATAATTTAAATAATCCCTCAAAGTTTTGGCAAGTAGTGAAAGGTTTGGAGTACAAAAAATATAGTTTCCCAAACAATTGTTGGTAGACAAACAGATTGTAACGGAGAGAACCTCTATTACGAAAGCCTTAAATCAGCATTTTTTAGATGCAGGCAGTTTATTTGAAAAGGTTAAATGTCTAAATGAGCCCCCTGTGAATTTACCTGACACCCCTGTGCACTCCTTTGCCAGGTTCTACTTCTCATCCTTCTCTGTTTCAGAAGTGTGTTGGTGCAAAGGTTAAAATGTTGTGCAATTACTGGTCATGATCTAGATTGGTTTATAAATTACCTATCAAATCGTACACAATGTATAATGGCGGATGGTATTAAATAGAGTTGTGCTCAGATGTTGCGCAAGTGGTAGTAGTTTATCTTTACCATTTGAAAATGCCCAAAGAGCATTTAACACCATACAACAGAATCTGTATGATTTGAAGCTGGTTCTGAATAAAACAAAATGTATGGTATTTTCTTATGCCAGGCATGTTACTAATCATGTCATTGCTACATTGGATGGACATACTATAGAGCAAGTCAAAGTGTACAAATACTTGGGAGTGTGGGTGGATGACAAGCTGAGCTTCACTGTTCATGTGGAGAACTTGATAAGGAAGCTCAAGCTGAAAATAGGTTTTATTACCAGCATAAGGCTTGTTTTTCTCTGGAGGCCAGGAAGGAGCTGGTACAATGTACATTACAGGCAGCTTTAGATTTTACTGATGTTATATATATGCAGGCCTCAACCACTACCTTGAGAGCACTTGATTCAGTATATCATGCGGCCCTCTGGGTCATTACCAATCAAAAACATCTAACACATCATTGTGATCTCTACAGAGCCGTTGGCTGGTCGTCATTGACCTTGCGTAGGCTTAAACACTGGTATACACCAAAGGCTCCAGCTTCTACCCTCAAGCCATAAGACTGCTCAACAATTAATCAAATGACCACCCAGACTATGTACATTGACTCCCTCCCCAATTTGTTGCTACTCGCTGTTTATTATCTATGCATAAGTAACCTGTACCCCCGCACATTGACTTGGTACCGGTACCCCCTGTATATAGCCTCGTTATTGTTATTTTATTGTGTTACTTTTTATTATTTTTTACTTTAGTTTATTTGGTAAATATTTTCTCAACTCTTTCTTGAACTGCATTGTTGGTTAAGGGCTTGTAAGTAAGCATTTCACGGTAAGGTCTTCACCGTAAGGTCTAACTTTGATTTGATTTGATGAGGTGCTGCATGAGGCAAATGGTGGTCAAACCAGATACTGACTGGTTTTCTGATCCATGCCCATACCTTTTTTTTAAGGTGTCACCAACAGATGCACATCTGTATTCCCAGTCATGTGAAATACATAGATTAGGGCCTAATGAATTTACTTCAGCTGACTGATTTCCTGATATGAAATGTAACTCAGTAAAATATTTGAAATTGTTGCATGATGGGTTATACATTTTTTCAGCAGATATTCATATTCGTCTCCGTTTCAGCAACAATTGGTCGATTTAAAAATCGTGTGGATTATTTAGGTTTAGGAAAGTATTTATGAATCATAAAAAACAGGTTTGGAGAGACTTTACGCACAAAAGAAATAGTGTACAATACCCTTGTCTATTGCCTGCACCAACCGTGGAACTGTGTGTTGACACAGCCAAATATTGTGCAATGCATCAGGTTCCGTAACAATTTAATTAGCCTACTGTCATGACGTTGGTATCATAAATGTGACGACTGCTGTTTATCGAATAATTAACTATGTTTATAATTACGTGAGTACATTTATCAGGTAATCATTAACTCAGTAGAGAGACTTTCAGTAACCTGGGGCACCATGGGAGTTTCCATTTCCCAAATGAACTCAAAGAATATCAGAATATCGATTTTACAGCAGTCGCTAATTAATTAATTTCCTCTACAGTCTCATTATGAACGTCGCATAATTCGTAAATCTGCACAAACCTGGGGTCTCACTAAATCATTCCGTACCACACCAATTGAGTTGATTATTTATTTACTAACAAAATGATAATATAAGATACACATACACAAACACACAGTCTAGGCTATTGATTAGAACTTAGTACAAGGAAACTGCCCCGAACTGCCGCTCTTATGGGTCAGAATATAATCATGTAATTACTTGAAGGTCTCCGTTGGGTATCTCTGTTGGGCCCACGTCTTCGTGGGCAGAGTTCCGCTTAGTGAGAGAGGTTCAGCCAACATCATGTTCTCTTGGTGGTAGTCTCCTTCGTTCGCGGGTGTAAGTCTCTGATTGTCCACCAGATGTCACAATGTACCTTTTCTTAGTTGTCTGTTTCCTTGTGAGAGAGGTCTTCTGAGGACGGCTAATCAGCCATGTAGATGGTTCCAGCGTGGTAATGTAAGCAGTGTAGACACGCGATTCCTTGGAGAGAATAACCGGGTGGTCCTGCTTGAATTCACCTTTTTAGATACAGATACAGCTACAGCTACTCAACCGTAGCATTGATTGTTAATTGAGGTTCCTTTGTCTTCTTCAACCTCGTGTTGCGTTTTGGGGTCATGACTAGTCATGGACCTCGGCTGCAGAGCGCGGTCAACTTAGTCTGCACGTAAATTCTTAACTCACATGTTTTATACCCCAGGGTAGAAGGGCGTGTCTGTCTTCAGTTAGGAGGCAGGGCATCAGGAATTTTACTCTGATCCAGTTTAGACAACTAAATTCACAGTTCGTCTTTACAAAAACATTCACTTTGATCTGGACATTTTCCAAACAATGCACAGTATGTAAACATAATGTACATATTATGAAAATCTTCAAGTTACAATGTTTTTGTTATAACGTCGTCATTTAACTTTTAATAACAGAACAACAACATAAACAACATACATTTTCATATTCCATCTATCGTTGTTACCACCATTTTGGCTGATGAAATATATTGTCCCAAAGTCCATTTATTGCATGTTACCGTTCTGAGGTAGATTCTCCATAGAGCCCACACAAACATTCCAATCCTCCACACTGAGAGGACAAAGGATTTTGTCTGCTGATTTAATATTTACAATGGGTGTGAGTTGTCATAACCCACCCCCATATCTCTCCCCTCTGGTGGGAGTAAGAGATGTCTCTGTAGGACTGTGATCCACGGTAACCTGACCCGAACAGGCCAGTCATGACAGTCCCTATCTGGTGGGTTCAACTTGGCAGGATTCTGCATTTGGCAACCCACCATAAGAATGACCATCAGATGTCGTGGTTTGTGGATCATCGTAGCAGTCCCCCTCTGGTGGTTTACCCTGGTAGGATTTCTGCAAGCTGCAGACCCACCAGAAAGGACATGGGAGGTCCGCTTGTGGTTCTGCATTCTGGCCCGTCGTCCAGTTGTCCCGGCTAGTGGATCTAGGCATTAACTTAGGCAGTCGTTAATAATGCACAACACTCAGGCAATATGTCATTACATTTCTTCCCCAAATGAGTGGCGTTGTGGCACTAACTGGTGGTTGTATGGGGAACTTGTTTATGGTCTATCACTTCCTAAGTGTCAAAGGAAATTAAACAAAAATTAATAAAAACATAAACAAAAGATATACAAAATATAGCTACCACACCTTAATCATCTAACTTGGAAAACGTTCTATATATAAATTATTCTCTCATGGCATTGTCTCTAATGTCATATCTAAAGTGATCCTACTTGAAGGTGGGTAGTTAAGACATTTGGAAAATGGCACCCTGAATGACAAAGCTAACATTGGGGACATTACGGTGCTGACCTAGCGAATTCGGGAGAGGAGGCTGGGGGTGCTGTGGATGGGGTTTCAGGATCTATTGCCAACTTTCTGAAAATCGGGATCGCTTCCGTTCCATGGATGATCCTAGTATAAGACCTCATTAGGTCTTCCATTGCAAGTGTGCGCCTGTGTACGTAGTAGGTGCACACGTCAAGGGAAATCAAACCAAGGATCATGGTAACAGTCAGGATACTGTCTGGCACTGTGCAAGAGCGGGTGACAGACCAAACTTTTGGCTTGTAATCAGTCGGGTCAACTAAAAGTGCCTCATCCACTACGCTAAGATCAACATTCATTGGTTCCTCATACTGGATTTGGTTTTGAATGGCCCGTGGTAACTCAAGGGAACGCTTAGCAAAAGCATTTCAATCTCTGTGTCTATCCTGTCATCGGGAAGTTGGTATAGAGCGAGGTCGTCTATGTGGATAATCGCCCCCCTCTGGTACCTTAACAAGGTTGGGGAGGTTCAGTTGGGTGGTTGAGTCATGGCGTTCTCGTAAGTCATATTGGTGGACGTGAGCGGGGTGTTAACCAACCAATGATTCCCTACAACCTCCACTTGTGTGATGGTGACCCCATCCCTTGCTGTTAGTTTGGTTCTACAACGTTCTTTGTTGGTGATATGCTTAAGACCACAAAGATGCTCAGTCTTATCCCTGATGGACGGTTTGCTATAACAGAGGTTGTGGATGTCTTTGGTTAGAGTACACATTAACAGGTTAGGGGTGAGATAGAAATCTAGATTGTTTTCCTGATAAGCTACAACTGGGGGTGTGGCAATTTTCACGTGGGTACTGTTGTGCCAAAATCCTACATTTAGAACCGTTTTCAATCTATAGATATTCTCCAGTTCAACAACCATCAGTAAAAATCCCACTTCATTACGATCAACATCAACGTGTATTGGGATTGCCGACCCCAGACTATAGGCCAAATGTGACTGTAACAACCTTATCGTGGTTGTGGTAGCTGAGATCAATGTGTTGTGCACCATTGAGAGGGGCACTAGATATGAGGGGATTCTATTCATGGCCAAGTGGTCCATAGAAGAGGTAACTTCACTGAGAAAATCCTCCAATAACAATCAAACCAATTGGACATGGGCATAGTCATGGATCATGACCTCTACTAGCTTTTTTACAGACAGGGGGGTTTTGTTCAAGAGAGTAGCATGTGTGTTTACCACCAGAATAGTGTCCTGGAGAGACTTTCACACATGTTGCAACCTGAATGTCTGTGCTTTCGTCTGTTGCTGGATAAGTGGCATCTCTTCAGTAATCTCCCTAACATTTCTCTTGACTGTGGCTAGACTGACTGCGTTGACGGCAGCGGTACCTAGGGCAAATAGTGACCCTACGGCTCCACCTATTGAGAGCAGCGCCACAACAAATCATTTTTCTCGCCTGGGCTCTGCTAGTTCTGACTGGGTGACTGTGAACTTTTGGAGTTGGGCCAACATATGAGCAGTGTCTAGCTGGGCGTGCTTAACTGCCTTAACTGCCTGGGTGGTCTAGTCAGCCCCGGCCCAACTCAAATGCTCCAGAGGTGGAATGTGTTGGCGGGAACACGTTCTCTGCATCTATCGGACGTACACCCTCTGCGTGTGTACTCTCCAGTTAGTTATAAGGTGTCCTGGATCATCTCAGGGAACGATTCCGTAATGGGGCTGCTTGTGATTACATCTGCTGGGTTGGTTTTGACCAGGGCACGGTTTCATCGTCACCACAGCGTTGACACACCGCCAAATCCCCGCCAAAGGCGAATGTGTGACGACCCTCCCACTCTGTCTGCCATATTCTCTCTCGCTTTTGCGTAGTTGACTTCTACATCATGGCTCTGCAGCATCATAAGCCAATCCGCTATTCTTCTGTTGTGTACAGCACCTTCACGGATTCGTTGGCATTTCAGAAAAGTCACAGGCTGGTGAAATGTTTCTATGATCACCTTTTGTCTGCCGACATAACTGGTGAAGTGTTTGACCGCCCAGACTGTCGACAGCAACCACATGTTTGTCTTGGTCGTATTTTTGGTACAACCCAGCTCTAAGGCAGTGTTCTGAGAAACTGACTTCCAAAAATAACGTCTTGTGTTTGTTGGGGTATACCAGGCAGGGTGCCTAGCAAAGCAGGTTAATCAAGGAAGCTACAGCTTCGACGTGAGTGCCATCCCAAACGAATGGGGCGTCTTTCTGAAGAAGACGGGTCAAAGGCTTTGACAAGTCGGTGTAGTTTTCAATGAATTGATGGGAGGAATTACATACTCCCAAGAAACTGCGCACCTCATGAAGGTTTGTAGGTGTTTTGATGTTGCGGACTGCTTTGATTCTGCACCCACCAGAAGCTGAACGTAGTTTACCTTGGTCTTGCACCATTGTCCTTTCATGATGGCCAACTTAGCCCCTGCTGCCCCGAGTTGGGTTAGAGCGTGGTCCATCTCGTTGAGATGATGTGACCAAGTCTCACTTCTCATGAGAACGTCGTCCACATAGATTATCGTCCCCCTGGAGGCTGCGTCTGGCATTGCCTTGTGCAGGAAGATGTTGAACTCTGAGGGGGAGTTTGCATACCCGAACGGCAATGATTGAACGTGAAGAGCTTGTTCGAGAAAGAGAAAGCCAAGTTGTGTTGGTCACGAGGGCAGACTGTCATGGTACAGAAACCATTCACCACATTGACGGTGGAGAAGTACTTGGCTTTGTCAACTTTGACAACTCTTGGTTGAGCTGTGTCATTGCCCAACGAGACAAAGGAACCAGCTTTTTGAGTTATCTATAGTTAATGGTAAGACGCTCTTTACCCGTTGGTTTCAAAACAGGCCGCACCGGAGCGCTGTACATGCTGTTGCAATCCCTGATTATCCGTTTAGCTAATAGGGAGTCGATAATCTCTTGTACTGCTGCATACGATGCAAGCGGAATTTTGTATTGTCTCACAAACGTAAGAGCTCTTCTGGGTGCTGTAGGAATATGCATCACATGAATACCCATTACACCGCAATCCAGTGAGTCTGTCGACCAGATCTCACTGTGTTTGTTAATAACATAACAAAAAATACATACATTTTCATATTCCATCTATCGTTGTTACCACCATTTTGGCTGATTAAATATATTGTCTCAAAGTCCATTTATTGCATGTTACCATTCTGAGGTAGATTCTCCATAGAGCCCATTGATATGTACAATTACCTTATCCAAACAGATTACTCATTTACCTAGCTCTTATCAATAGCTCTTATCAAGATGTAAATTACAGTGCATGGAGAATGGTGTTATTTCTATCGGAAGTAGATGCTATTTCCACTTGGAACCGGTAGGTTCGCTAGACCTTATTCATGGTTTCCTCCCACATAAAGGTGGTGGCATTATGAGGGAATTAAGTCAAGGTCAGAATACGGCGTATCTGTAGACATACCTCCACCACACCTTCATTTATTCAACCTCCACCCCAAACGAATCCTCAACTCTTTATTTTAGTCATAGAGCAACATGCAGTGCCTGTCATATTATTTCAATTTTGGAAACATACTGTACATTTGCCACTATTGTGACATTTATCGATAAAATTGATGCCTGAAATTACAAAGTTTGTACAAAAGTGTGATTTTGATTAATTACAATGCCAATTGAAAACACTGTGTGCAACTTAACCCACAGGGTGCTTAAAACTACCTTTTTAAAGACCAATTGGCGCCATGACGGCATTCAAAGGCTAAAAATAAAAAATGTCCTCTGTCATTTTGCGCCCCAATCTCTTCTCTGTCGCTATTTGAGTGGCAGGTCCACCTTGTGACACAGAGTATGCTCTAAATCTGTCAGGACTGGTTCTCCTGGCCCCGTTTGAGTGTGCTCCAAAAAAAAAGGTAGACAGACAGATGTAGAGGGAGAACGTTGTACAAACTCACATTGGATGATACGATTATGAGCCCAAATGTGAAATTCAATCTTCCAGGCTCCCCACAGTTCAAGAGGCCACACTGGCTATGTTTAGATTTTTTATTTTCCCTATTGCGATTTCTCATTGAGGTTGAATGGCACCCATATGCTGTGAACTTTAAGCAGGTGGTCAGTTGGATGGATATGTACATGCAGGTATCAAATGTGTGACGACCCTCCCACTCTGTCTGCCATATTCTCTCTCTTTGCTCTTTTTTCCTTATTAGGATGCAGTGGGTGGAGCCGGGAGGGTCGTCAGCGACATGGGACACACCTGGGCCCCGGTGTGTCCCAGGATAAATACACCACTTTCCCATTCATGGGAGAGACTCGCTCCATGCAGACACACTGACAGATTTTGGTTGTGGCATTTTTGTGGCTGTTTTGTTTGTTTGCGTTGGCACCTTTCAACACACCTCAATATCACATTTATGCACGCATCCACTCACTTACACTACTGATTACTGACTACACACACCATTGTTAATTGTATTTAGTTTACTTACGTTAACTTCTTTGGGAGCAGCGCACGAGGTGACCGTTTTGGACAGCCTGGCGTGCCCAAAGTAAAATGCCTCCCATTCAGGCCCAGAATATAGGATATGCACATGTTTAGTACCATTGGATAGGACCACTGAATTTTCTAAAAGTGTTAACATTTTGTCTGTGAGTATAACAGAACAGATATGGCAGGTGAAAACCCGAGGAATTTCTGTCCTGGTAAAAAGTGGTTTTTACACATTGCCTCATTTAGAACCCCTCCCGTATGAAAATGCCCATATAAGGGCATATGAATGCAGTACCTATTGCTTCCTCTGGATGTCAACAGTCTCAAGAAAGTGTTCTGATTCTTTTTAGATGCTTTTAGAGCATAGAAGAAGACGAATAAGGAAGTGGCCACACAGATGTCAATAGAAGTAAACGCGCGTTCACGGCTAGCACGCTCTTTGGTTTTTTCCTTTCTTATCGCCCAGTTTATATTCCGGTTGAAATATTATACTATTTATACATAAAAGTGTTCCTAAGGATACATTTAAAGTTATGTTTGATTGTTCTTGGACAAGTTTATAGGTATAAGTTGAACGAGTTCTCTTCACGTTTCAATGGAGGAGTCGACGCTATATTTTCTCATTATAACGCGCCAAAAAACGGAGATTTATGGATATAATACATTACTTTTTCTAACAAAAGAACCATGGATTGTCTTCGTTGGACACTTGGGAAGCCCTCAGCAGAAGTTCTTCAAAAGGTAATTGATTTGTTTTCGCTGTGAAATGTGTTATGTGTGAACCGTGAAGGCTTATGAATTTATGGTAATGGGAAAAATATGTTAGGTGCTACCCTCAAACAATCAAATGTGGTGCTTTCATCGTAAAGCCTTTTTGAAATCTGACAACGCTGTGATATTGGCAAGAAGCAGAGCTTTTGATGACTATGAAACACTTGTATATTGATGAATGTTTAATAATTCACCTTTTGGATTTTGAATTTGGCGCCTTGCATTTCACCGGGTAGTGTCCCCACCACTCCGTAAGAAGTTAATAAATATATTTTGTCATTCCTTATCTTCCCGTTGTCTACCTTTTGTTACGAACTTCGAGCCGGTTCGTGACAAATGCACCTAACTTAAACCATTCTGTCATAAAGTCTTGTCATAACACAGTGTGTGTTTCATGGTTTGCACTTGTGTGTGTGTGAGCACGTGTCACACATGTGTATGTGTATGTACGTGCACACGTTGTGTGTGTCGCTAAAGCTGTGGCCGTGTAGTGTTCTGGTGCTCATATCATAACCATTACCCAGGCACGCAATGTCCAACTAGAACATTTATCAGAGCTGAAGTTTCTCTCTGCGACAGCTGAACAAAGTGATTGTGTGATTAATGGCGTCTCATTCCTATTACCAGCAGCTCTGCAGGAGATTATCGTGTATTTGTGAGATGTTCTTCTTAGTGCTCTCTTGTGATGACACAATCCTTAATAAACACTCAGTATGTGATGATCTGATTGATCTCCGTATTATTATGCTCAACCTCTCTCAAGGGACTGTGTTTAATATTCTGTACATTCATGTTTTGCCAAATGTCTTTTGTTCATTATTGTTTGAGCTTTTCTGTAGATCTAAGCCGTTCGTTTTCATACTACACATCAGATCTGACTTAACCCTTTCATGCGTGAGTTCCAAATATCTCTAACGGTCGCCCCAGCGTGAGTTCTTTTATGCACGTGATGATGTTATGACGTTCTCTCCATAATAGAATGTGATTGTTATTCAACAATACATTTAATCCGCGCTGCCCTCAAAACAAGGAATTTAGTCTGTTTTTATGTATAGGCTGTTTCAACTTCCAATGATTTTCTAAAAAGTTTTATTTCCTAAGAACAGTTTGAATTGAGGTGTGTTCCGCCTCCTCATTCATTCACATAAAAATAGTCATTTTTACTTTTGCGGACAATTACATTTTTGGGACATTTCTGACCCGGACAAAATTCCCCAGTTCAAGTCTGCAGACATTTTCTCATCTCGCGTCGGAACGATCTGCACACTTGTTCACATTTTCCATCTTTTGCCTGCATCGCAGTCATTGTTGTTTTCGTTACTAATAATAACTTCGGAAATGTGTGCGTTTCTATCAAAGTAAGTGCCTTATTACGTTATAATAGTTTCAGTATGTCGTGTTATGTCGTTTCTATTGTAGCTCACTGTATTTATGGAGCATAATATATTTGTGTATATTCCTTATAACCGCGGACACGTGAGGTAACGTTACTCATTTCATAACCTTTATGGTGTTATATTCAATCTTGCTTAGGTAGCTAGCTACATTCTTCTATCAGCTCTGTAAAACAATGCTAGTTGCGTCAGAGAAGTATTAGCTTATGTTGTATTTTGAAGCTACCTTGGCCTTATGCCTCCCAATTTGCGCAGCGGTCTATGGCACTGCATCTCAGTGCTGGAGACATCACTACAGACAGACACCCTGGTTCGAATCCAGGTTGTATCACAACCGGCTGTGATTGGGAGTCCCATAGCTCTGGATGGTAATAGAAGAAGAATTTCGAAGTGGTCATCGGATGTAAACAGAAGAGGATGCGCGTTCACGGGCTCGCGCGCGCTGTGTTTTTTTCCTTTCCTATCGCCCAGTTTATAATCCGGTTGAAATATTATACCAAATATACATAAAAGTGTTCCTAAGGATACATTATCAATGATGTTTGATTATTCTTGGACAAGTTAATAGGTATAGGTTGAACAAGTTCACTTCACGGTTCAATGGGCGAGTGGACGCTGTATTTTATGAACATAATGCGCCAACCAAACTGAGATTTATGGATATAATAAATGACTTTTTCTAACAAAAGAACCATTGGATGTCTTCGTTGGACACTTGGGAAGCCCTCAGCAGAAGTTCTTCAAAAAGTAAGGGATTTGTTTTCGCTGTGAAATGTGTTTTGTGTGAACCGCGATGGTTTATGAATTTATGCTAATGGAAAAATATTGGAGGTGCTACCCTCAAACAATCAAATGTAGTGCTTTCGCCGTAAAGCCTTTTTGAAATCTGACAATGCTGTGATTTTGCCAAGAAGCAGAGCTTTTGATGACTATCCAACACTTGTATATTGATGAATGTTTAATAATTCAACTTTTGGATTTTGAATTTGGCGCCTTGCATTTCACCGTGTAGTGTCGGGAGCGCCCCACCACTCCCTAAGTAGTTAAAGTCTCCAGCCACTAGGTGCGCCGCCTCTGGGTGAGTGGTTTCCTGTTTGCTTATTTCCTTATACAGCTGACTGAGTGTGATCTTAGTGCCAGCATCTGTCTGTGGTGGTAAATAAACATGAAGAGAACGCGTTCAAATATACCTATAAACTTTTCCTAAACAAATCAAATACCAGTTAAAATGCATCCTTAGCTATCCTTTTATGAATATGAGCGATAATATTTCACCTCGATGGTCACCTAAACGTTATATAAGTAAAATAAAGTGGGGCGCGCAGCCAGCCTTGCGCACGAGAAAACTTGTTGACATCTGAGCTACCTTGGCCATATCCTTTCCTTATTCTTCCTGCTTCCTCCAATCTCTCTGAGGCTTTATATATAGACTGTTGACATCTAGTGGAAGCCATAGGTACTGAAATCTCGGAGCTGCTTGCCATAGAACTCAATAGAGAGACTGTCAACCAGAGCCAATGTGACAAAAAACAGTAATTCCGGATCGATTTTTCTCGGGTTTTCGCCTGCTTTTTCTGTTCTGTTACACTCACATACATAATGTTAACACTTTTGGAAACTTCAGAGTGTTTCCTATCCAATAGTACTAATTATGTGCATATCCTATTTTCTGGGCCTGAGTGGGAGACATTTTACTTTGGGCACGCCAGACTCTCACCTCGGGAACCGCTCCCTAAGAAGTTGATGCAGAAAAACGTATTTCAGTTCTACCGAATCTCCATCAACATGTTAAATGTGCAACCAAAGGAAAACAATTCTAGATCACCTGTACTCCACACACAGAGACACGTACAAAGCTCTCCCTCGTCCTCCATTTGGTAAATCCGACCATAATTCTATACTCCTGATTCCTGCTTACAAGCTAAAACTAAAGCAGGAAGCACCAGTGACTCGGTCTATTGAAAAGTGGTCAGATGAAGCAGACGCTAAACTACAGGACTGTTTCGCTATCACAGACTGGAACATGTTCCGGGATTCCTCCGATGGCATTGAGGAGTACACCACATCAGTCACTGGCTTTATCAATAAGTGCATCGAGGACGTCGTCCCCACAGTGACCGTACGTACATACCCCAACCAGAAGCCATGGATTACAGGCAACATTCGCACTGAGCTAAGGGGTAGAGCTGCCGCTTTCAAGGTGCGGGACTCTAACCCGGAAGCTTACAAGAAATCCTTTTATGCCATGCGACGAACTATCAAACAGGCAAAGCGTCAATACAGGGCTTGAAAGATTGAATCATACTACACCGGCTCTGACGCTCGTCTTATGTGGCAGGGCTTGCAAACTATTACAGACTACAAAGGGAAGCACAGCCGAGAGCTGCCCAGTGACACGAGCCTACCAGACGAGCTAAATCACTTCTATGCTCGCTTCGAGGCATCAGCTGCTCCAGAGAGCATCAGCTGCTCCAGACGACTGTGTGATCACGCTCTCCGTAGCCGACGTGAGTAAGACCTTTAAACAAGTCAACATTCACAAGGCTGCGGGGACAGACGGATTACCAGGACGTGTGCTCCGGGCATGTGCTGACCAACTGGCAGGTGTCTTCACTGACATTTTCAACATGTCCCTGATTGAGTCTGTAATACCAAGATGCTTCAAGCAGACCACCATAGTCCCTGTGCCCAAGAACACAAAGGCAACCTGCCTAAACGACTACAGACCCGTAGCACTCACATCCGTAGCCATGAAGTGCTTTGAAAGGTTGGTAATGGCTCACATCAACAACATTATCCCAGAAACCCTTTGCATACCGCCCAAACAGATCAACAGATGATGCAATCTCTATTGCACTCCACATTGCCCTTTCCCACCTGGACAAAAGCAACACTTATGTGAGAATGCTATTCATTGACTACAGCTCAGCGTTCAACACCATAGTACCCTCAAAGCTCATCACTAAGCTAAGGATCCTGGGACTAAACAGCTCCCTCTGCAACTGGATCCTGGACTTCCGGGAGGGGCCGCCCCCAGGTGGTGAGGGTAGGTAGCAACACATCTGCCACGCTGATCCTCAACACTGGAGCTCCCCAGGGGTGCGTGCTCAGTCCCCTCTTGTACTCCCTTTTCAACCACGACTGCATGGCCAGGCACGACTCCAACACCATCATTAAGTTTGCAGATGACACAACAGTGGTAGGCCTGATCACCGACAACGACGAGACAGCCTACAGGGAGGAGGTCAGAGACCTGGCCGTGGTGGTGCCAGGACAACAACCTCTCCCTCAACGTAACCAAGACTAAGGAGATGATTGTGGACTACAGGAAAAGGAGGACCGAGCACGCCCCCATTCTCATCGACGGGGCTGTAGTGGAGCAGGTTGAGAGCTTCAAGTTCCTTGGTGTCCACATCAACAACAAGCTAGAATGGTCCAAACACACCAAGACAGTCGCGAAGAGGTTCCTCAGTCGGCGCCGACAGAGATGGCAGCCTCGCTTCACGTTCTCAGGAAACCATGCAGTATTTTGTTTTTTTATGTTTTACTTCTTACATTGTTACCCCGGAAAATATTAAGTTTTATTACATACAACCGGGAGGAACTATTGGATATAAGAGCAACGTCAACTTACCAACATTACGACCAGGAATACGACTTTCCCAAAGAGGATTCTCCTTTCGATAACCCAAAAACAACAACAGACTGGATAGCACGTGGCTACTTCAAAACAACGGCGGCGCCGAGAAGAGGGAAACGCGCCGGTCTTTTGGTCAAGCTTACGCCGACGGGGCGATCGTGCACCTCTCCCGAGTATTTTAATCGCCAATGTACAGTCTCTTGACAACAAAGTAGACGAAATCCGATCGAGGGTTGCCTTTCAGAGAGACATCCGAGACTGCAACGCTTCTTTGCTTCACGGAAACATGGCTCACTCAGGACACGTTATCAGAGTCGGTACAGCCACCTGGTTTCTCCACGCATCGCTACCGACAGAAACAAACATCTCTCTGGTAAGAAGAAGGGCGGGGTGTGTCTTATGATTAACGAGACGTGGTGTGATCATAACAACATACAGGAACTCAAGTCCTTTTGTTCACCTGACATAGAATTCCTTACAATCAAATGCAGACCGCATTATCTACCAAGAGAATTCTCTTCGATTATAATCACAGCCGTGTACATCCCCCCTCAAGCTGATACATCGACGGCACTGAAAGAAATTCATCGGACTCTATGTAAACTGGAAACCACATATCCTGAGGCTGCATTTATTGTGGCTGGGGATTTTAATAAGGCTAATTTAAGAACAAGGCTCGAAATTTTACCAGCATATCGAATGTGCCACCCGGGCTGGTAAAATCCTGGACCACTGTTATTCCAACTTCCGTGATGCATACAAGGCTATTCTCCGCCCTCCTTTCGGCAAGTCTGACCATGACTCCATTTTGTTGCTCCCAGCCTACAAACAGAAACTAAAACAGGAAACGCCCGTTCTCAGGTCTGTTCAACGCTGGTCCGAACAATCTGATTCCATGCTTCAAGATTGCTTCGAGCACGTGGACTGGGATATGTTCCGGATAGCATCTGACAACAACATTGATGTATACGCTGATTCGGTGAGCAAGTTTATTAGCAAATGCATTGGTGATGTTGTACCCATAGCAAATATCAAAACCTTCCCCAACCAGAAACCATGGATTGATGGCAGCATTCGCGCAAAACTGAAAGCGCGAACCACTGTTTTTAACCAGGTAAAGGCTACCGGAAACATGACTGAATACAAACAGTGCAGCTACTCCCTCCGCAAGGCAATCAAACAAGCTAAGCGTCAATATAGAGACAAAGTAGAGTCACAATTCAATGGCTCAGACACAAGAGGAATGTGGCAGGGTCTACAGTCAATCACGGACTACAAAAAGAAAACCAGCCCCGTCGCGGACCATGACGTCCTGCTCCCAGACAAACTAAACAACTTCTTTGCTCGCTTTGAGGACAATACAGTGCCACCGACACGGCCCGCTACCAAAACCTGCGGGCTCACCTTCACCGCAGCCAATGTGAGAAAACATTTAAATGTGTTAACCCTCGCAAGGCTGCCGGCCCAGATGGCATCCCTGGACGTGTCCTCAGAGCATGCGCAGACCAGCTGGCTGGTGTGTTTACGGACATATTCAATCAGTCCCTATCCCAGTCTGCTGTTCCCACATGCTTCAAGAGGGCCACCATTGTTCCTGTTCCCAAGAAAGCTAAGGTGACTGAGCTAAATGACTATCGCCCGTAGCACTCACTTCCGTCATCATGAAGTGCTTTGAGAGATTAGTCAAGGATCATATCACCTCCATCCTGCCAGACACCCTGGACCCACTCCAATTTGCTTACCGTCCCAATAGGTCCACAGACGACAATCGCAATCACACTGCATACTGCCCTAACCCATCTGGACAAGAGGAATACTTATGTAAGAATGCTGTTCATCGACTACAGCTCAGCATTTAACAACATAGTTCCCTCCAAGCTCGTCATTAAGCTCGAGACCCTGGGTCTCGACTCCAGCCCTGTGCAACTGGGTCCTGGACTTCCTGACGGGCCGGTCCCAGGTGGTGAGGGTAGGAAACAACATCTCCACCCCGCTGATCCTCAACACTGGGGCCCCACAAGGGTGCGTTCTCAGCCCTCTCCTGTACTCCCTGTTTACCCATGACTGCGTGGCCAAGCACGCATCCAACTCAATCATCAAGTTTGCTGACGACACTACAGTGGTAGGCTTGATTACCAACAACGACGAGACGGCCTACAGAGAGGAGGTGAGGGCCCTCGGAGTGTGGTGTCAGGAAAATAACCTCTCACTCAATGTCAACAAAACAAAGGAGATGATCGTGGACTTCAGGAAACAGGAGAGGGAGCACCCCTATCCACATCGAGGGGACAGTAGTGGAGAAGGTGGAAAGTTTTAAGTTCCTCGGCGTACATCACGGACAAACTGAATTGGTCCACCCACACAGACAGCGTGGTGAAGAAGGCGCAACAGCGCCTCTTCAACCTCAGGAGGCTGAAGACATTTGGCTTGTCACCAAAATCACTCACAAACTTTTACAGATGCACAATCGAGAGCATCCTGTCGGGCTGTATCACCGCCTGGTACGGCAACTGCTCCGCCCACAACCGTAAGGCTCTCCAGAGGGTAGTGAGGACTGCACAACGCATCACCGGGTTAAACTACCTGCCCTCCAGGACACCTACACCACCCGATGTCACAGAAAGGCCAAAAAGATCATCAAGGACAACAACCACCCGAGCCACTGCCTGTTCACCCCGCTATCATCCAGAAGGCGAGGTCAGTACAGGTGCATCAAAGCTGGGACCGAGAGACTGAAAAACAGCTTCTACCTCAAGGCCATCAGACTGTTAAACAGCCATCACTAACATTGAGTGGCTGCTGCCAACATACTGACTTAAATCTCTAGCCACTTCATACATAGGAATTGGATGTAACAAATGTATCACTAGCCACTTTAAACAATTTTGTATATAATGTTTACGTATCCGACATACTCATATCAAATGTATACACTGTACTCTAAACCATCTACTGTATCTTGCCTATGCCGTTCGGTCATCGACCCAAATCTCTAGCCACTTTAATAATTATAATTGGATGAAATAATGTATCACTAGCCACTTTAAACAATGCCATTTATATAATGTTTACATATCCTACATTACTCATCTCATATATGTGTGCGTGTATGTGTGTATATACTGTACTCCATACCATCTACTGCATCTTGCCTATGCCGGTCAGCCATCGCTCATCCATATATTTATATGTACA
The DNA here is from genome assembly GCA_030435695.1 of Brachymystax lenok tsinlingensis. Classification (NCBI taxonomy): domain Eukaryota; kingdom Metazoa; phylum Chordata; class Actinopteri; order Salmoniformes; family Salmonidae; genus Brachymystax; species Brachymystax lenok. The sequence goes on from CM059789.1 coordinate 19,503,494, forward strand.
TACTTGTATTCATTCCTTTACTCTTGTGTGTATAAGGTAGTTGTTGTGAATTTGTTAGATTACTTGTTAGATACTACTGCATGGTCGGAACTAGAAGCACAAGCATTTCGCTACACTCGCATTAACATCTGCTAACCATGTGTATGTGACAAATAAAATTTGATTTGATTTGATTTGAGAGGGCACGACAAAGCCAATTCCACCTCAGGAGACTAAAAAGATTTGGCATGGGTCCTGAGATCCTCAAAAGGTTCTACAGCTTCAACATCGAGAGCATACTGACTGGTTGCATCACTGCCTTGTACGGCAATTGCTCAGCCTCTGACCGCAAAGCACTACAGAGGGTAGTGCGTACGGCCCAGTACATCACTGGGGCTAAGCTGCCTGCCATCCAGGACCTCTACACGGTGTCAGAGGAAGGCCCTAAAAATTGTCAAAGACCCCAGCCACCCCAGTCATAGACTGTTCTCTCTACTACCGCATGGCAAGCGGTACCGGAGTGCCAAGTCTAGGACAAAAAGGCTTCTCAAAAGTTTTTACCCCCAAGCCATAAGACTCCTGAACAGGTAATCAAATGGCTATCCGGACTTTTTGCATTGTGCTCCCCCCGCTGCTACTTTCTGTTTATCATATATGCATAGTCACTTTAACTATACTTTCATGTGCGTACTACCTCAATTGGACTGACCAACCAGTGCTCCCGCACATTGGCTAACTGGGCTATCTATCTGCAATGTGTCCCACCACCCGCCAACCCCTTTTTTACGCTACTGCTACTCTCTGTTTATCATATATGCATAGTCACTTTAACCATAACTACATGTACATATACTACCTCAATCAGCCTGACTAACCGGTGTCTGTATGTAGCCTCGCTACATGTATAGCCTCTCTACTTTTACAGCCTTGCTACTGTATATAGCCTCGCTACTGTATATACTGTTGTTGTTTTTTTGCACTGTTGGTTAGAGCCTGTAAGTAAGCATTTCACTGTAAGGTCTACACCTGTTGTATTCAGCGCACGTGACAAATAAACTTTGATTTGATTTGTCTTTTTGACAGAGGAATCCATAATCAGTTGACTATTAAAGGAGTGAACAAGACCATAAATCAATCATAAATATTAGATAGCAAAGTAATGATAAAATGATGCCTAAATTGCATTTTACTCAACAGAAATACCTGTCACTCACATGTCACAGACATTTCCTCCAGCAAATAATAGACATGGATATGATATACATTAGATTCACTTCCAGTTTTGTTGACAGTCATTGTTTCCCCCCTCAAACTTTAAATTTGATAATATTTAGACTGTTTTTTCTCTCTCTCTCTCGTTCTCTCTATTTTTCTGCTTCATTGGGTGTTGTGAGTAGCCAGGAATAGTAGCCTTCTGTTTTTCACTGATATGATTGTCACATGGAGACATTGATCATGATGGATGAGATAGTCTTCTACTCCACACCAGGCTACAGTACGTCCCAAATGGCACCATATTCCCTGCATAGTGCACAGTTCTGATCAAAATAAGTGCACCGTTTTTTTATTTAACCCTTATTTTACCAGAAAAGTTGACTGAGAACACATTCTCATTTACAGCAATGACCTGGGGAATAGTTACAGGGGAGAGGAGATGAATGAGCCAATTGTAAGCTGGGGATGATTAGGTGACCATATGAAGGCCAGAATGGGGATTTAGCCAGGACACCAGGGTTAACACCCCTACTCTTAAGATAAGTGCTATGGGATCTTTAGTGATCACAGAGAGTCAGGACACCCATTTAACATCCCATCCAGAAGACAGCACCCTACACAGGGCAATGTCCCCAATCACTGTCCTGGGATGTTTTCTTTAGACCAGAGGAAAGGGTGCCTCCTACTGGCCCTCCAACAACACTTCCAGCAGCATCTGGTCTCCCATCCAGGACCAAGGCTGCTTAGCTTCAGAAGCAAGCCAGCAGTGGGATGCAGGGTGGTATGCTGCTGTAGGGAATAGGTTGTCATTTGGCATGCAGCCCCCACTCCACCCCACCCGGGTATTGGCTGCTTTTTAAAGGGGATGAGGTATGTATGTCATAATACTGCATCTTTGCATCCCAAATAGTACCCTATTCGCTACATAGTGCACTACATTTGATCAGAGCCGTATGGGCCATGGTCAAATGTAGTGCACTATATAGGAAATATATGGCCATTTGAGATGCAACCCATGTGTAGAAAACAAAAAGGAAGTGGCATTTAATGGAAACACAGTGGTCTCTTCTCAGGCAGATACAAGAAGATACATTTCAGGATTTATTTAAAGGGATTAGGGCATTTTCTGTCTCTAATCCCTTTGGTCATTTCGGTACATAAGGATTCTGAGATTAAAGCTAGACAGAAAAGCTAGCAAGCCGCACAGATGCAAAAAAGCAATTTGAGTTTGACTTTCGAGGGGGCGATCACATTCCGAATCCATTTTTTCTCTGCTTTTATTTCTTTATTTTGTCTTTTTTCTCTCTCGTTCTCTCTTTCTAAAGCCAGAGAGTCACTGATTAAATACTGTTTTTCTTTTGGATTTGTGGGGCGGATTGGACTAGCTCTGGCATCTGTTGTGATAGTCTTCTGGGCACAGAGGCCTTAGATAGTATCCCAAATGGCACCCTATTCCCTATGTAGTGCACTACGTTTGACCAGGGCTCCTATAGCTACTGGTGCACCACTTGGCCTCAGCTGCTGTGTTTTAATGTATTGTCATCCATCAGAGATGCATTCTGTTACAGTCACAAGAAAAACACAGGCTTCCTTAATTGCTACATCCACTGGCTTCCAGCTTTACACACACACAGACTCCATACGCACACACCACACACAAACATATATACACGCATACACACAAACTGCCCCACGCACATTCAAATGCACTCCGCAACTACTGAGGCCACCCCAGACAGCCTTCCCTGCATCCACAGATCCACAGCAAGACTATTTCAGTAGCTCAGTCGCGAATCAAAGCCACACACACATAAAAGAGGAAAAGATGGACCCTCCCCTTCTCTTCTCTTTCTTGTCTGCCCCCTCTCTCTCTGCCGCCAGCAGTAATCCACGCCTTAAGAGTGTGGCTCTACATTCACACATACTCAATCTGGCTATGTCATCAGGTTGATGTAATCCTCAGCGTCCAGACGCCTAGGAAGATGTGTAGAATGCGGATGTGGATCTTTGAAATAGACAGTATGTTATTCCAGACTGTTTTAATCGTCTATATAGTAGTGCATTCTCCACATGCAGTCACAAGTGAGATTACACAGAATAAGCTGCCATTAACTCCTATTAGTGATGATTTATGTATTGTGCGCAGTATGTAAAGTACTGTGAAGTAAAACTCATTGTCAGTGATCATATTATTATACTGCCGTTATTCTTATAATTACCTAATGAGGTAGCTAACGATCTTATTTTTTTCCACATGTCTACTTAACACGTACGTCATACACACAATGCCCAATAGGGACTACCGCTTTGATTCCCCTCAGTACCTGGAGTCAAATAGTATTTGATACTCAATCAAGCACAACTAACCACATCTGAATGATTTCAAATACTATTTGAAGCCTGATGTCATATACATCTATCTACACCCATCTCTCTAATTGAGTTCAATGCATTAAATGACTTTTATATCTTTACAGCCTCAGCATGAAGGCCTAATACTCTGAAGCACCATAGTGATTCACTTGAACTCCGGCTGACTGACGTGGCCCTGACAGTTTTGTTGGGAGATCTTTGATTTACTGTGCTTACGCACCGCCACTCGAGCTCCTCTTTCCTGTTTCTGTGTGTATGCATGTCAGACGCCGCTTTCATTCGCCACGTTATTTGACTGTCAAGCCTTGCCTATAATCTTGATACGTGAAGATGTGTTGGCTTGTTTTAATAAATCTATGTAATTGGAGAGGTTGGGGGTTAGAATCTTTAGAGGCTGAATGTTGTTTCTCTCCGTTGTTTCTCAGACAGATCAATAAAGATTTGATTTATAGGTTGACAACAATGTAGCAGACAGTAAAATATAGTATCATCATGCCTTTTCCTCTACTAATATAAAACAAGTATATCAATCTATTATTAATTTGGATAGTTGCCATGGCGCCCTGGTAGCAGCCTAGACAGAGAGCTCCTGTAAATTTGTACATATTTATTTTAAAGTGTATTTATTTTTTTGCTTTTGATAAAAATTGGTTTGTATTGCGTATATCTGGTGGTTTTGAGGCACACATTTTCAGATTGACTGACAGGTTAAAGCTTTTTGGCTTGGCTAGCTTGCTAATCTGCTAGACACAGAACCAGCTTTTTTTATTTCACCTGGCTGTCAGTTATTGATCTTTTGAGAACATCATGTGAGGAGTCGCCTAAAGCGTGAGAGGAATGGGAGATGGAGGAATACTGTGCTAAAGCCGAGGGCTCGTAGTGAGGACGACTGGCTGCTATTCTGAACTTGTGGAAGAGGAGAAGTCCAGTGGCTATATGACCTCTACAAGATCATCAGCAGACTCCATCACCATCATCTTCCATCCTCTGATCAGCTCCCTCCGCTCAAGCCATGAACTACCCTCTCCATCTGCAGAGGATGAAGACTTCCTTCTCTGACTATCAACCCCCCATCCTGTGTTGCCTTTAGGTATAACCTGTAATTTATCTTTCATGAATCGTGAATTGGCACCAAAATGGAGGAACAGCTCTGGTGTTCAGCTCTGAATATCTGCAAGCATGCAGCTGGTGCTGGCCTGCGAACTCCAAATAATCCCTCACACTGGCATCGCACCATAGCCTAAAATAATGATGGCACATTATCTCGGCTAACAACATATTTCCTTGTCGAGGGCAATTTGGCAACCGCCTTGATTGTATTGCCCGACAAGCCTGTAGAATTGTGCTAGGAGAATGGGTGAAGAGACACCCCCCTAACACACACTGTGTTTTTCTGTGATTGATTAGCACAGTGACATTGGTCCAATAGCTCCGAGGCAGTGAGATCCCTAAATAGAAAGTTTGAAGCAACAGCGAGGCTAGCCAAGAATTCTGATCAGCTGTGAATGTGAGGAGAGAAGAAAGTTCCTGGGCCCAGATTCACAAAACCTTCTTATGAAGAAATTTTTTCTTAACTGGCATTTTTTCCTCAGCCATAGACTTAAGAAGAAAGTTAAGCAAAGTTGCTATTCCTTGGAAATTTTCTTGCGCTATTTCTTATGCTTCTCTTAAGCAAAACGTTAAGAAGAAATTCGATTCTTGAAAACAAGGTTTGTGAAAATTGTATTTTTCATTTTTTTTATTTCACCTTTATTTAGGAGAGAAGAAAGTTCCTGGGCCCAGATTCACAAAACCTTCTTATGAAGAAATTTCTTCTTAACTGGCATTTTTTCCTCAGCCATAGACTTAAGAAGAAAGTTAAGCAAAGTTGCTATTCCTTGGAAATTTTCTTGCGCTATTTCTTATGCTTCTCTTAAGCAAAACGTTTTAGAAGAAATTCGATTCTTGAAAACAAGGTTTGTGAAAATTGTATTTTTCATTTTTTTTATTTCACCTTTATTTAACCAGGTAGGCCAGTTGAGAACAAGTTCTCATTTACAACTGCGACCTGGCCACGATAAAGCAAAGCAGTGCGACAAAAACAACAACACAGAGTTACACATGGGATAAACAGATGTATAGTCAATACCACAATAGAAAAATCTATATACAGTGTATGCAAATGTAGTAAGATTAGGGAGGTACGGCAATGAATAGGCCATAGAGGCTGAATAATTACAATTTAGCATTAACACAGGAATGATAGATGTGCAGATGATGATGTCCAAGTAGAGATACTGGGGTGCAAAAGAATATGAGGATGAGGTAGTTGGGTGTGCTATTTACAGATGGGCTGTGTGTAGGTTCAGTGATCGGTAAGCTGCTCTGACAGCTGATGCTTAAAGTTAGAGAGGGAGGTATAAGACTCCAGCTTCAGTTATTTTTGCAATTCATTCCAGTCATTGGCAACAGAGAACTGGAAAGAAAGGCGGCCAAAGAGGGGTTGGCTTTGGTGATCACCAGTGAAATATACCTGCTGGAGCGCGTGCTACGGGTGGGTGTTGCTATGGTGACCAGTGAGCTGAGATAAGGCGGGGCTTTGACTAGGAAAGACTTATAGATGACCTGGAGCCAGTGGGTTTGGCAACGAATATGTAGCGAGGGCCAGCCAACGAGAGCATACAGGTCGCAGTGGTGGGTAGTATATGGGGCTTTGGTGACAAAACGGATGGCACTATAATAGATTACATTCAATTTTCTGAGTAGAGTGTTGGAGGCTATTTTGTAAATGACATCGCCGAAGTCAAGAATCGGTAGGATAGTCAGTTTTACAAGTGTATGTTTGGCATCATGAGTGTAGGAGGATTTGTTGCGAAATAGGAAGCCGATTCTAGATTTAATTTTGGATTGGAGATGCTTAATGTGAGTCTGGAAGGAGAGTTTACAGTCTAACCAGACACCTAGGTATTTGTAGTTGTCCACATATTCTAAGTCAGAACCGTCCAGAGTAGTGAAGCTAGTCAGTCGGGCAGCTCCAAGATAGCTAAATTCTTGTCTTAAACTCTAGCAGTCAGATCAAAAGCTCATGAATGCAATATTTAATTCACTCACAAACTTAATATAAAATTTCAGTACTGATTATTTTAAACCAAAGAACATGTTTTAGAACAGTAATCTTAATAAGAAATATGCTAACATGATTGCCATTGCTAGCCAGATAGCTAGCTAAGATGGTTGCCTAGCAACACACATCTTCAGAAGATTTGTAAGAAGATATTTGAGAAGTTCGTAAGAAAATCATTACATCTTAAGATATTGTTGAGGAATTGCACTGACAAACTATCTTATGAACTTCTTACTTTTTTCTTAAGAAGATTCTTACGTTTTTTGCATAAGAAGTGTTTTGTGAATCTGGGCCCTAGTATCACAGAATTCTGTGAAAATGAACTTTCTCACTTTAAATACATTTTTGTGGGGTTGAATTTGACTATATCCATTTTTTCTGTCAAATTTGAGCGTCTTACTTGTCGGCTTGTGAAAGGTATGGATGACCATTCTTTGATTCTTAAAATAGATTTCCAAATCTGTTGTACATACCGGATACCTGTAAAGGAGGCCATTTTGTGAATTCAGGCTCTGTATCGAATGTGATTCTTTGCTCTTTCTTAAGACTTTATTCCTCTTCACCCGCTGTGCATTTGGCAAACCTTGATGCCGAAGATCTCCCATACTCTGTCAGAGGTATGCAGCGTGTATAACATTCCATCAACAGAGCCTCACTACTCTTCCTAAAGACCATTCCAGTTTCATTTAGAGCGAGACATATCACCTTCCCACTGACAGGAATCCACACCCTCACCACAATGTATGATTCTTCAGAACAAAAAGCTTTGACAAGTGCAAAATCATGTCTCTTCTACCTGACAAGCACTCCACCCCCTCAGTCATCTGCTAGAACGCCCATAGACATTTTACCAGACACTCTTATCCAGAGCGACTTACAGGTGCAATTAGGGTTAAGTGCCTTGCTCAAGGGCACATCAACATATTTTTCATCTAGTCGGCTCAGCGACCTTGAGGTTACCAGGGCAATGCTCTTAACTGCTAGGTTACCTATCACCCCATAGCAAATACAGGTATGCCAGCACTACAATAGGTTGTAGGAAAGGGTCTGGGTAAATATATACTAGAAGTCTGTATGAAATACCATGATACCATGCTGTCTCCTTCCCTCTTTTTGCAAAGACTTCAAGGGTCATTGCAACTCGGGAAGCTATCTAAGCTAGGCTAAGATACCTTGCAGGTAGCTACTGTATCAGCCTGCTCGCTACTCAGGCAAAGCCCTCTTTCTTTGCCCGCTACTTTGCTGTCCACAGCATATAATCTACAACTTAGTCATTTAACAGGCTCTCTCATCCAGACGCAACTCACAATAAGTGCATTTAAATAAGGGAAGCTGAAACGACCTCATAATATGAGCATTCCCATAATGCGGTTTCCTCTATGGCAGACGTGAAGGAGGAAAGATTGGCTGGTCTCGTAAGAGGTCACAGTCGACCTATCTGGATGGCAGATCCACCTACTGGAGAGATGACTTGGTTTACGACCCCCTCTCTCTATCTCTGGGTTTCTCATTTCCTCCCTCTCTCCTTTTTCTTCACTCTACCAGGACTACATGCCACATGACATTCTGAAGGTGAATCCCATAAATACAGAAATTACTTAGGAGGATAAATTACCCAGGAGGGCATTTTTATATTTCATGTTTTTTTTCCGGTGGGCTGGTTATTTTAGCATGAAGCCTGGGTTCATTTAAAAGTCCGACTAATAAAATCCCTGATACCATAGCCCAGGTAACGTAGAGACCCATTTGGGTAAATTATGCCGAAAATGAAATTTATATTTTCCTTCAAGAAATTATGGAGACAAAGGACGAATGAGGGAAACAATTTGGCTGATTTACTTAATCCCACCAGAAAGGTATATCAATTCCAGATTGGTTCCTCACCTCTCCGATTTTCTCGCTCTGTCAGAATTTGTATCTATGAAGACAGGCTGGGGGATTAATCTCTTAAACCCTCCTGACAGGGCCACGACCCACAGACATTCTCAGCAGGTGTTCCTCGTGTATGTGTCCGTGTGTGTGTGTGTGTGTGTGTTGGTGAATGAATGTCCAAATTCCTCTCCATGACAATTGTCTTTCATTGTTATTTTTTAGCAATGTAAATAGGCACAGTGTTTTGTTCACTGTTATAATAGAAAATCAAGCCTTTGTGGATAACATATTGCAATATATAATAGTAGAGAAGGTAGCTATTCAAAAAGCCATTATAATGCATTGACCTCTTCTAGCATGGGTTAAATTGTTGTTCATTATTTGATATAAATAACATGCAAAACAGGTATGTACACATATTGAGTTTGATTAATTGTTATTCAAAATGTTATGCACTAATAATTGTGTGTGTGCGTGCTTGTGAACGATAGTGGCTTTAGTTGGAGAAATGCTAGTTGAGAAGCTTTGGAGGCGACAGGTGAGGCGCTAAGGTGTTTAGAATTTAAATAGTTTCCCACTCTTCCTCAATATACAGTTGAAGGTGAACTCTGAATTGGTTAGTAGTTCACTTTGGGAGATCTCTACTTCAAACGTTAGTACAGGCAATTACATTACTTGCCATCTATAAAGCCCTCTTGCATAAATTTACGCCATTCCTTACCTTATTGTTAACCTTCAGACTTCGAAGTTACCAGACTCGGACTCAGGGATGGCTAACCCTGGAGATCCCTTTCATCTCTACCGAGTTAGGTAAATCTACTTTTAGTTATTTTTGCGCCTCTGATGTGGAATCTCCAAAAGTCCTTAAAGTTGGTCGAGTTGGTGCCTCTAGGCCAATTCAGGTGGATCTAAGACAGCCGTTTTACTGAAGAATGTATTTGTTTCATACGATTGTGTTTCGATTTTTGTGTTTTGCTTTTCATGTATTGTGTAATTTGTCACGCCTGCTCCCACTCCCCCTCTCTGGCGCTTGAAGGTGCCAGGCTCCCCAGCATTACGCATTCCTGCCACCATCAGTACGCACACCTGCCTTCCCCTGTCATGCAGATCAGCGATTATTGGACTCACCTGGACTCAATAACCTGTGTCATTACCTCCCCTATATCTGTCTGTTTCTAAGCTCTGTTCCCTGCTTCAGGATTAATGTTTGTTTGTCTTTGCATACCCGGTTCTGAATCTGTCTCTGTCCTGTTTGATGTCTGTTCCACATTAAATGTTCTACTCCCCGCACCTGCTTCTCTTCTCCAGCATCAGTCCTTACAGTAATTGATGTGTATATAGATATCTATAGTGTAATGTGTTATTTATTAATGTGTTTGACACTTAATTGTCTTAAAATAAATAGTGCATAGAGTACTTCCATTTTCATTCTGCCTAGAGTATGAAGGCAGCTGGAGACTAGCATTATGCCATTCAGCTGGGGACTACTGTAACATTATGTCATTCATTATGACATAATTATTATTATTTATTTATCACTTCACTGTCTGAAAGATTTCAATGCCCTTTTCATTGTTTACTTGAGGTATTCAATATACCTGTCTTTTGGAAATCAAAATCAAGGTCAGCCATAGTAATACACTAGAGCAAATTAGGGTTAACTGCCTTGCTCACGGGCACATCGACAGATCTTTTCACCTTGTCGGCTATGGTATTCAAACCAGGGACCTTGGCCAAGCTCTCTTACCGCTATGCTACTTGCCGCCCTTCTATTTCATAGTGCTGTTGATGCTGCCCATAATAGATAATAATGACGTTATCGTTTATGTTTTTATAAACAACAAAGACCTTTACTTTATAATCAATCAGTCACATTTACTTTAGAAAACCCTTTTTAATGACTACTTATTCCAACCAGTTAAAACAGAAGATTGAGTTACATTTAACAGACACTCTTATCCAGAGAGACTTACAGTAGTGAGTGCATACATTTTCAAAATGGTCCCCCATGGGAATCAAACCGGCAACACTGACATTGCAAGTGCAATGTTCTACCAAGTGAGCCACACGCAGATAACAACGCAGGTCATCTGGTTTATTGGAACATCTTAGATTTGTCACATAAAAGTATTGTAGAATATCTTTAAGAGCACCTGTGTCCTTTGGTTGGTTTTGATAGTCATGAGCATATTCAAAAGCAGCCAGCTTTACCATAGCAACAGGTAGGAAAGGTTAGACTTGTCAGCTACTTAAGACCAAGGATACAAGGCTGAGGTATTCACTTTTGTTTCCTTCAAAAGCTTTCTACATAGTCATCCCTGTAAAAGGAATTGTCATCCACCTTTTGATTTTTCTACCTCTTGCTATTCTAGCATTTCAAACAGCATGTCATCAAGCCTCACATCATTTAAACCCTCAAAATCAGGTTTTACTTTATGAATAATTCATGTTTTTTTTAAATGTTTTTAAGGACATGGTTCAATGCTCATCTAAACGTAATGTGATTCAAATAGAATGGGAATTTTGTGGCATCAACACCTAGTCTTACGTCAGAAAAAGAAGTGAGCACAGCATAAATATCATAAGAAAGGTTTTTAAATGTTGAGGTAGCCTACTCACATTTTTTACTTTGTGGTAGCCTACTCACAGCCTAATAGATGTCGATTCAACTTCAATTTTATTTGTCAAATGCGCCGAATACAGCCGGTGTAGACCTTACAGTGAAATGCTACAACAGAAATACCTTTTTTTACGTAAGTGTTCAGACCATTTGTTATGAGACTCGAAATTGAGCTCAGGTACATCCTGTTTTCAATTATAATTCTTGAGATGTTTCTCCAACTTGATTGGAGTCCACCTGTGGTAAATTCTATTGATTGGACGTGATTTGGAAAGTTAAACACCTGTTTATATGAGGTCCCACAGTTAATAGTGCATGTCAGAGCAAAAACCATTACGTCAAAGGAATTGTCCGTATAGCTCCGAGACAGGATTGTGTCGAGGCACAGATCTGGGGATGGGTACCAAAACATTTCTGCAGCATTGAAGTTTGGAACCACCAAGACTCTTCCTACAGCTTGCCGCCTGGCCAAACTTGGCAATTGGGGGAAAAGGGCCTTGGTCAGGGGAGATGACCAAGAACCCGATGGTCACTCCGACTGAGTTCTAGAGTTCCTCTGTGGAGATGGGAGAACCTTCCAGGAGGACAACCATCTCTGCAGCACTCCACCAATCAGGCCTTTATGGTAACCATTTTGTACTGGGACACAATCCTAACACCTTACTTTAGCTCTGTTTATACCTGGTTTGAACATACAACCTTTGTCCTGATCTCGTCCACATTCTGATTGTGCACACATTTTTAAGTGTAGACGATTAAAAGACACATTGTGATCAGATATTATAAGTGTAAACAGACAAGATCAGGACAAGATCAGAACAAAGGACTTATGTTAACGGCAAGTATAAACAGGGCTAATGACGTACTCACTTGCCTGTTAATCAAGACAGATGAAAGGGGGGCAAGGGTGTTAGAGGCAGATGGGAACAGGGCGCAGCTGCTGTTTGATAGGGTTGGGCCAAGGTCCCCCCCACCTCTCCAGACAAATGCTGAGCAGGACCGTCGCTGCTGAGACCAGGGTAAGGCCAGGCTAGGTAAGGCCAGGCTAGGAGGGCAAGAAGGGCACAACCTGTCAGAAATAACACTGACAACCCGGAATGCCATTTGGAGGTAGCGTTAACTGAAAGTGACTTTCAAAGTTCCACTCAGAGGGTTGGAGGGTTGTCATTGTACAGTCCATGTTAACAGGACTGGTTACCAAAAAGTTAGCTCAGTGTAATGGAAACTACATTTTTTAACAATTATTACTGAGTAATTAATCAAAACGAAGAACTCTCTGTACATGATGCATTCATATTAATGTGTACAATGCCAACGGAATAATACAACGGTTGAATTTTGTAATTACCTTCAACCAAAGGAAATGTGAGTCGGTGAAATGCACCATGGGAGATTATCAAAGCTATCGATATGATCCAAGCGACTCTGAAGCCACGAATGGCTGTGTCCCATAAGTATTTGCGGTGGTGCTGTCAACAGGTTTCAAATGAGAGAGGGGGGAGATGACACGCTTACAAAGAGCCTGATGGGACCAGGTAGTTCAACATGTCAGACAAGAAGCACATTCAAAGGTATGCCACAGGAGTGTAAATTCCTGCTGTTACGTCTACCGCCATGACATGGTGTTCTGTAACTTGGTCTGTAGAACATGGCGAGAGCTTTTGCCTGTCTGATTGCCAGTGTAATTGCATTTAACAGAGAATAACCACAAAGTCATAAATCAACCACTATCCATGGGAGGCTTAACTTTTTCCTCATTTTAAAAAGATACAGAAGCTAAGAGTCCCCTCCGTGTACGGGGGTTGTGTTAAATGGGGATTGTCACATGTATCGTATGATGCAGCAGCATCCGTTGCAAAGGTAGCCACTGTTATTGTCTTTGATCCGCTTAATGAATTGTATTGTGTCATCCACTGTTCATATACTGTATTGTTCTATTCTATAGTCTGCACAGGTTGGCTAGGCTGATTTCCTAAAGGAAAAATGTACAGTTATAGTTTAATGTAGGCCTATCAGAGAGTGTATGTTTTCTTAGTACACTTACTGTTCAATTCTAAATGAACCATGACAGTAGAGTAAAGTGAGCAGAGAATATTATGCAAAAATATTAATAGAAACATAATCTTCTCTCGTTCGTAAATGTTTCATCGTATGAGGGGGGCTCTTGCCACAACAGAGCAATGTCATTTTCATCAAGGACTTAATTAGCTGTCATAATATGGCCAAGAGGGATTCTATATAAAAGATGGTTCCCTTGTCACGGTACAGCAGTAGAAGATAGCGATGGTATGGTTATGTGAGGAAACCTTGACAGCTCCTGTCCATTCCTGATTTAACCAGGCTAGTCCTTTACAGGTGCAGATGCGGCTAGTGATGTAAAAAGTTAAGGAAGATGATGGCCGATTATTTTTTTTTAACACAAATTATTTTAGAGGATTGTTATTATTTTAAATAATCTCAAATGTCTTTGAAGGGGGGCATTCCCCTCTTCCTTCCTGCAAGAGCCTCCTCTGCCCAAACCTACTGTATATCCATCTGGGCTTTCTGTTTCCATCCTCTGTCCAAAATCACAGGAAATGACAGAGACAAAGGATGTCGTTGACAGACAGACTGACACACACACAGAGACAGACAGACCGACTGACACGCATACCCTCACACACACAGACACACAGACAGACAGACAGACAGACAGACAGACAGACAGACAGACAGACAGACAGACAGACACACACAGACAGACAGACAGACAGGCACACACGCAGTGGAGAGGGTCAAAAGAAGAAATGTGTCTTTGCCCCTCACAGGAAGACAAAGAAGATCATCAAGAACCCCTGCCCCTAAGACCATCATGAACTTCTACAGATGTAACATTGTTATGGCTGTATTGCTTTATAAAGTCAATAATGTTGTGGGTCCATCAGATCTGCGAACATTGGGTGAACAACAAAAACATGAACACCACACAAGGGTTAAGAATGCTGGTATCCTTCCCCAGATCTGTGCATCGACACAGTCCTGTCTCTGGGCTCTACGAACAAATCAACCTCATGGCTTGGTTTTTGCTCTGACGTGCACTGTCAACAGTGGGACCTTATATACAGTTGAAGTCAGAAGTTTACATACACCTTAGCCAAACACATTTAAAAACATTTTATCCTAGTAAAAAGTCCCTGTCTTAGGTCAGTTAGGATCACCACTTTATTTTAAGAATGTGAAATGTCAGAATAATAATAATAACAGTTCTATTTTTGTTTCATCAGACCAGAGGACATTTCTCCAAAAAGTACAATCTTTGTCCCCATGTGCAGTTGCAAACCGTAGTCTGGCTTTTTTATGCCAGTTTTGGAGCAGTGGCTTCTTCCTTGCTGAGCGGCCTTTCAGGTTATGTCGACATAGGACTCGTTTTACTGTGGATATAGATACTTTTGTACCTGTTTCCTCCAGCATCTTCACAAGGTCCTTTGCTGTTGTTCTGGGATTGATTTGCACTTTTTGCATCAAAGTACGTTCATCTCTAGGAGACAGAACACGGCTCCTTCCTGAGCGGTATGACGGCTGCGTGGTTCCATGATGTTTATACTTGCGTACTATTGTTTGTACAGATGAACGTGGTACCTTCAGGCTTTTGGAAATTGCTCCCAATGATGAACCAGACTTGTGGAGGTCTACAATTTTTTTCTGAGGTCTTGGCTGATTTCATTTGATTTTTCTATGATGTCAAGCAAAGAGGCACTGAGTTTGAAGGTAGGCCTTGAAATACATCCATAGGTACATCTCCAATTGACTCAAAGGATGTCAATTAGCCTATCATAAGCTTCTAAAGCCATGACATAATTTTCTGGAATTTTCCAAGCTGTTTAAAGGCACAGTCAACTTAGTGTAGGTAAACTTCTGGCCCACTGGAATTGTGATACAGTGAATTATAAGTGAAATAATCTGTCTGTGAACAATTGTTGGAAAAATGACTTGTGTCATGCACAAAGTAGATGTCATAACCGACTTGCCAAAACTATAGTTTGTTAACAAGAAAATTGTGGAGTGGTTGAAAAACAAGTTTTAATGACTCCAACTTAAGTGTATGTAAACTACCGACTTCAACTGTAGACTCGTGTGTGCCTTTCCAAATCAGGTCCAATCAATTGAATTTACCACAAGTGGACTCCAATCAAGTTGTAGAAACATCTCCAGGATGATCAATGGAAACAGAATGAACCTGAGGTCAATTTAGAGTCTCATGGCAAAGGGTCTGAATACTTATCTAAATAAGTATTTCTGTTTTGTAGTTTGAATACATTTGCGAACATTTCTAAAAACCTGTTTTCGCTCTGGCATTATGGGGTATTGAATGTAGATTCATGAGGAAAAAAATGTATTTAATACATTTTAGAATAAGGCTATAACATAACAAAATGTGGAAAAAGTCAAGGGGTCTGAATACTATCCGAATGTGCTGTATATGCTTAATTTAGAGTTGTTGATGTAACTTTACTTGTGATACAAATGTTGAGCTATATGTTTAGATTTTTAATACATTCTAAGATTGCATGATGCGACTCTAAAATTTGCATTAAAGGAATTAGCTCTGCTTTGTACTACACCTATTCCCCAGGCGGTCTCATTTGTTGACTTCGGTAACCGTAAAAGCTTTGGTTTCATGCATGTTAACATCACAAGCCTCCTCCCTAAGTTTGTTTTCTTCACTGCTTTAGCGTACTCCGCCAAACCTTTTGTACTAGTTGTGTCTGAATCCTGGCTTAGGAAGGCCACCAAAAATTCTTAAATGTCCATCCCCAACTACAACATTTTCCATCAAGATAGAACTGCCAAAGGGGATCTACTGAAGAGATAGCCTGCAGAGTTCTGTCATATTTTCCAGGTCTGTGCCCAAACAGTTCGAGCTTCTACTTTTAAAAATCCACCTTTCCAGAAATAAGTCTCTCACTGTTGCCGCTTGTTATAGACCCCGACTCAGCCCCCAGCTGTGTCCTGGACACCATATGTTAATTGATTGCCCCCATCTATCTTCAGAGTTTGTACTGTTAGGTGACTTAAACTGGGACATGCTTAACACCCCGCCGTCCTACAATCTAAGCTAGATGCTCTCAATCTCACACAAATTATCAAGGAACCTACCAGGTACAACCCTAAATCCATAAACATGGACACCCTCATAGATATCATCCTGACCAACTTGCCCTCTAAATACATCTCTGCTGTCTTCAACCAGAATCTCAGCGATCACTGCCTCATTGCCTGCGTCCGTAATGGATCCGTGGTCAAACGACCACCCCTCATCACTGTCAAACGCACCCTAAAACATTTCAGCGAGCAGGCCTTTCTAATCGACCTGGTCCAGGTATCCTGGAGGGATATTGACCTCATCCCGTCTGTAGAGGATGCCTGGTTGTTCTTTAAAAGTGCTTTCCTCACCATCTTAAAAAAGCATGCCCCATTCAAAAAATGTAGATCTAAGAACAGATATAGCCCTTGGTTCACTCCAGACTTGACCTCCATTGACCAGCACAAAAACATCCTGTGGCGTACTGCATTAGCATCGAATAGCCCCTGCGAAATGCAACTTTTCAGGGAAGTCAGGAACCAATATACCCAGTCAGTTAGGAAAGCGAAGGCTACTGTAGCTGTGTCAAACAGAAATTTGCATCCTGTAGCACTAATTCCAAAACGTTTTGGGACACTGTAAAGTCCATGGTGAATAAGAGCACCTCCTCCCAGTTGCCTAATGCACTGAGGCTAGGAAACACTGTCACCACCGATAAATCTACGATAATCGAGAATTTCAATAAGCATTTTTCTACAGCTGCCGTTAACGATATCATAACCTCCATTGATAAAAGACAATACTGTGCAGCCGTCTTCATCGACCTGGCCAAGGCTTTCGACTGTCAATCACTGCATTCTTATCGGCAGGCTCAATAGCCTTGGTTTCTCAAATGACTGCCTCACCTGGTTCACCAACTACTTCTCAGATATAGTTCAGTGTGTCAAATTGGAGGGCCTGTTGTCCGCACCTCTGGCAGTCTCTATTGGGGTGCCACAGGGTTAAATTCTCAGGCCAACTATTTTCTCTGTATATATCAATGATGTCGCTCTTGCTGCTGGCGATTCTCTGATCCACCTCTATGCAGATGACACCATTCTGTATACATCTGGCCCTTCTTTGGAAACTGTGTTAACAAACCTCCCAAATTTTGTTTTATTTTTACATTTTTTATTTTACCTTTATTTAACTAGGAAAGTCAGTTAAGAACAAATTCTTATTTTCAATGACGGCCTAGGAACAATGGGTTAACTGCCGTGTTCAGGGGTAGAACGGCAGATTTTTACCTTGTCTGCTCGTGGATTCGATCTAGCAACCTTTCGGTTACTAGATGCTTTCCACCTGGCTACCCCTACCCCCGGCCAACAGCTCTGCACCCCCCGCAGCAACTTACCCAAGCCCCCCCGTGCTTCTCTTTCACCCAAATCCAGATAGATGATTTTCTGAAAGAGCTGCAAAATCTGGACCCCTACAAATCAGCTGGGCTAGACAATCTGGACCCTCTCTTTCTAAAATTATCTGCCCCAATTGTTGCAACCCCTATTACTAGCCTGTTCAACCTCTCTTTAGTATTGTCTGAGATCCCTAAAGATTGGAAAGCTGCCGTGGTCATCCCCCTCTTCAAAGGGGGTGACACTCTAGACCCAAACTGTTACAGACCTATATCCATTCTGTCCTGCCTTTCTAAAGTCTTCGAAATACAAGTTAATAAACAGATCACCGACCATTTAGAATCCCACCGTACCTTCTCCGCTATGCAATCTGGTTTCCGAGCTGGTCATGGGTGCACCTCTGCCACACTCAAGGTCCTTAACGATATCATAACCTCCATTGATAAAAGACAATACTGTGCAGCCGTCTTCATCGACCTGGCCAAGGCTTTCGACTGTCAATCACTGCATTCTTATCGGCAGGCTCAATAGCCTTGGTTTCTCAAATGACTGCCTCACCTGGTTCACCAACTACTTCTCAGATAAAGTTCAGTGTGTCAAATTGGAGGGCCTGTTGTCCGCACCTCTGGCAGTCTCTATTGGGGTGCCACAGGGTTAAATTCTCAGGCCAACTATTTTCTCTGTATATATCAATGATGTCGCTCTTGCTGCTGGCGATTCTCTGATCCACCTCTATGCAGATGACACCATTCTGTATACATCTGGCCCTTCTTTGGAAACTGTGTTAACAAACCTCCCACATTTTGTTTTATTTTTACATTTTTTATTTTACCTTTATTTAACTAGGAAAGTCAGTTAAGAACAAATTCTTATTTTCAATGACGGCCTAGGAACAATGGGTTAACTGCCGTGTTCAGGGGTAGAACGGCAGATTTTTACCTTGTCTGCTCGTGGATTCGATCTAGCAACCTTTCGGTTACTAGTCCGAGATACAATGCCACACAACACTTCTTCTGTGGCCTTCAACTGCTCTTAAATGTAAGTAAAACTAAATGCATGCTCTTCAACTGATCGCTGCCCGCACCCTCCCGCCCGACTAGCATGCTGCCAAACATACCCTCGTAAAACTGACTATCCTACCGATCCTTGACTTCGGCGATGTCATTTACAAAATAGCCTCCAATACTCTACTCAGCAAATTGGATGTAGTCTATCACATTGCCATCTGGTTTGTCACCAAAGCACCATATACTACCACCACTGCGACCTGTATGCTGTCGTTGGCTGGCCCTCGCTACATATTCGTTGCCAAACCTACTGGCTCCAGGTCATCTATAAGTCTTTGCTAGGTAAAGCCCCGCCTTATCTCAGCTCACTGGTCACCATAGCAACACCCACTTGTAGCATGCGCTCAGCAAGGTATGTTTCACTGGTCATCCCCAAAGCCAACACCTCTTTGGCCACCTTTCCTTCAAGTTTTGTGCTGCCAATGACTGGAACGAATTGCAAAAATCACTGAAGCTGGAGACTTATATCTCCCTCACTAACTTTAAGCAACAACTGTCAGAGCAGCTTACTGATCACTGCACCTGTATACAGCCCATCTGTAAATTGCCCACCCAACTACCTCATCCCATATTGTATTTTTTTGTGCTATTTTGCACCCCGGTATCTCTACTTGGACATCATCATCTGCACATCTATCAATCCAGTGTTAATGCTAAATTATAATTATTTCGCCACTATGGCCTATTTATTGCCGTACCTCCCTAATCTTACTACATTTGCACACACTGTATATAGATTTTTCTCTTGTGTTATTGACTGTACGTCTGTTTATCCCATGTGTAACTCTGTGTTGTTGTTTTTGTCGCACTGCTTTGCTTTATCTTGGCAGTTGTAAATGAGAACTTGTTCTTAACTGGCCTACCTGGTTAAATAAAGGTGAAATAAAAAATAAAATATATATATATATATTTTTTTGCACAGTCGGTAATGAGAGGATAATGCCAAACATTTCCCGGCTGCATCCCCTTTGTGTGGCGGTAAAGCCCCCTAAAAAAAAACATGCCTTTTGCAGCAAGTTGCCGTTGTGCCTTTGGGTTGAATATAATAATTATAATTCCCTTCTCCCGGCTGCGTGCCGAAACACCTCTCATTCACATGGCTTTCCGGGTCTTTCTCAATGGCTACAAGTGAAGACGGACACATCTGGGACGCAACTGTGAGCGTCCTTATCCAATTGCGAGGCACATGTGAAGATGTGAAGAACTTTCCACATTTACTTTTTGTCAGCCAACAAGATGAGTCGGCCTACCGAACAGCAAACATTTCTAAAAACCTGTTTTCGCTTTGTCATTATGGGGTATTGAGTGTAGATTTATGAGGGAAAAAATGTATTTAATCAATTTTAGAATAAGGGTGTAATGTAACAAAATGTGGAAAAAGTCAAGGGGTCTGAATACTTTTTGAATCCACTGTAAAATAATGCCACAGAATTCTAAGCAAATAATTACTGCCAACAGTAAAGCATTCTGAGACTATTCATGTGTGGGGTTGCTTCTCAGCCAAGGGAGTGGGCTCACTCACAATTTTGCTTAAGAACACAGCTATGAATAAAGAATGGTACCAACACATCCTCCGAGAGCAATTTCTCCCAACCATCCAGGAACAGTTTGGTGACGAACAATGCCTTTTCCAGCCTGATGGAGCACCTTGCCATATGGCAAAAGTGATAACAAAGTGTCTCGGGGAACAAAACATAGATATTTTGGGTCCACGGCCAGGAAACTCTCCAGACCTTAATCCCATTGAGAACTTGTGGTCAATCCTCAAGAGGCGGGTGGACAAACAAAGCCCCACAAATTCTGACAAACTCGAAGCATTGATTACGCAAGAATGGGCTGCCATCAGTCAGGATGTGGCCCAGAAGTTAATTCACAGCATGCCAGGGCGGATTGCAGAGGTCTTGAAAAAGAAGGGTCAACACTGTAAATATTGACTCTTTGCATCAACTTCATGTAATTGTCAATAAAAGCCTTTGACACTTGTGAATTGCTTGTAATTATACTTCAGTATTCCATAGTAACATCTGACAAAAATATCTAAAGACACTGAAGCAGCAAACTTGTGGAAATTAATATTTGTGTCATTCTCAAAACTTTTGGCCACGACTGTACTGTATGCTGAGCACTTGTTGGCTGCTTTTCCTTCACTCTGCGGTCCAACTCATCCCAAACCATCTCAATTTGGTTGAGGTCAGGTGATTGTGGAGGCCAGGTCATCTGATGCAGCACTCCATCCCTCTCCTTCTTGGTAAAATAGCCCTTACACAAACTGGAGGTGTGTTGGGTCATTGTCCTGTTGAAGAACAAATGATAGTCCAACTAAACGCAAACCAGATGGGATGGTGTATCACTGCAAAATGCTGTGGTAGCCATGCTGGTTAAGTGTGCCTTGAATTCTAAATAAATCACTGACAGTATCACCAGCAAAGCACCCCCACACCATCACACGTCTTCCATGCTTCACGGTGGGAACCACACGTGCAGAGATCATCTGTTCACCTACTCTGTGTCTCACAAAGACACGGCGGTTGGAAACAAAGATCTGAAATTTGGACTAAGCAATGGTCTAAGGTCCATTGCTTGTGTTTCTTGGACCAAGCAAGTCTCTGCTTCTTATTGGTGTCCTTTAGTAGTGTTTTTTTTGCAGCAATCCGACCATGAAGGCCTGATTCACACAGTCTCCTCTGAACAGTTGATGTTGAGATGTGTCTCTTAAATCAAATCAAATCAAATCATTGAACTCTGTGAAGCATTTATTTGGGCTGCAATCTGAGGGCCAGTTAACTGTAATGGACTTATCCTCTGCAGCAGAGGTAACTCTGGGTCTTCCTTTCCTGTGGCGGTCCTCATAAGAGCCAGTTTCATCATAGCTCTTTATGGTTTTTGCGACTGCACTTGGAAAACTTTAAAAAAAATGAAATATTCCGGATTGACTGACCTTCATGTCTTAAAGTAATTATGGACTGTGGTTTTTCTTTGCTTATTTGAGCTGTTCTTGCCACCATATGGACTTGGTCTTTTACCAAATAGGGCTATCTTCTTTATACCACCCCTACCTTGTCACAACACAACTGATAGGCTCAAATGCATTAAGAAGGAAATAAATTCCACAAATGAACTTTTAACTTTTAATAAGGCACACCTGTTAATTGAAATACATTCCAGGTGACTACCTCATGAAGCTGGCTGAGATAATCTCAAAGCTGTCAACAAGGCAAAGGGTGGCTACTTTGAAGAATCAAAAATATATTTTGATTTGTTTTTAATGTAACCTTCATTTCACTAGGCAAGTCAGTTAAGAACAAATTATTATTTACAATGATGGCCCACATGCAGTGGGTTAACTACCTTGTTCAGAGGTAGAACAACAGATTTTTACCTTGTCAGGTCAGGGTTTCAATCCAGCAATCGTTTGGTTACTGGCCCAACACACTAACCACTAGGCTACCTGCTGCCCCAACTATCATTAGGCTACTACATGCTTCCATATGTATTATTTCATAGTTTTGATGTCTTCACTATTATTCTACAATGTAGAAAATAGTGAAAATATGAAAAGTCCAAACTTTTTACTGGTACTGTATATAATCTGGACTGTTCTGATATTTCTTAATTATTATACTTTTTTGGTATTATGTGTTTTGTTATTGTATTACTAGATATTACTGCACTTTTGG
Organism: Brachymystax lenok tsinlingensis; assembly: GCA_030435695.1. NCBI lineage: Eukaryota > Metazoa > Chordata > Actinopteri > Salmoniformes > Salmonidae > Brachymystax > Brachymystax lenok. The sequence continues at coordinate 19,525,853 of CM059789.1, forward strand.
AGCTAAAAACATAAGGATGTAGATATTACTGCACTGTTGGAGCTAGAAACTTAAGGATTTAGATATTACTGTGCAGTTGAAGTTAGAAACATAAGGATTTAGATATTACTGTGCTGTTGGAGCTAGAAACATAAGGATTTAGATATTACTGTGCTGTTGGAGTTAGAAACATAAGGATTTAGATATTACTGTGCTGTTGGAGTTAGAAACATAAGGATTTAGATATTACTGTGCTGTTGGAGTTAGAAACATAAGGATTTAGATATTACTGTGCTGTTGGAGCTAGAAACAAAAGGATTTAGATATTACTGTGCTGTTGGAGTTAGAAACATAAGGATTTATATATTACTGTGCTGTTGGAGTTAGAAACATAAGGATTTAGATATTACTGTGCTGTTGGAGTTAGAAACATAAGGATTTAGATATTACTGTGCTGTTGGAGTTAGAAACATAAGGATTTAGATATTACTGTGCTGTTGGAGTTAGAAACATAAGGATTTAGATATTACTGTGCTGTTGGAGCTAGAAACATAAGAATTTATATATTACTGTGCTGTTGGAGTTAGAAACATAAGCATTTCGAGGCACCTGCAATAACATATGCAAATCTGTGTTCGCAACCAATAATATTTTATTTTATTTGACAGACACTCACACATAGCCACATAGCCACACAGAAACACACACAGACACACACCCATAGCCACATAACCACACAAAAACAGACACACACACGTGTCCCACACAGACATGGTCCAGCTGGTTGTGTGTGCGTGCTGTTCACAGCAGTGATCCCACTCCAAAGTGTCGTCTTAGTCCCGACTAACAGCTTGTCTCACGACACTCGGCAGACCTATCGATGATACCAGAGCCCTTCAGTGGTAATGAAAAAAATCTCCAGGCAAAATTAGGATTGAAATTTTCAGATGATCTCTAATGGCAAGCCACCTAACTCGACAGGTAGTCTATATTTAGCTGCCCCTCTTGCTGCAGTCTTCCTGTGTGTTGGGTTCGCCAGCCGAATAATAACTCTCCTTAGTTCGGTGTGTCTGTTCCCCTCAATCTGGCTTAGCTCTGAAGACATATAACAATTTATACAACCTTGTATCATTACAAAGAATGACAATGGCCTAGGCATATTTGATGAGATATCCCGATCCCATTGCTCCAGTTTTGGTGTCGCAAGGCCACCCTGCAGACTGCTCTGCAGCTGTCAGTACACCCAAGGTAGATGTTTTGCAGAGCTGTGGGGTTCCTGAGTGGAGACTTTCCTTACATTACTGGGATCAGGCCCTCTTCCTTCTGCCTCATCTGCGGTCTGATTGGAGTTGGAGGCCAGGAGAGAGTGGCCGGACCTTCACAGCTTGATTCACTCCCATAATTAACAAGATTCATAATTATTAAGGGGATAACCTTTCTATTTCATAAGGCGTGAACGTGTGTGAGAGTCGGTTTCTGCATGTGAGTGTGACGTGCATGCTTGAATGCGTGAGTTTGTGTTTGTGTGTTTGCATGTGTGTGTGTGTGCCTTGGTTAACGTGTGCTTGCACGTGTGTGTTAACAAGTGTGTGTGTGTGTGTGTGTGTGTGTGTGTGTGTGTGTGTGTGTGTGTGTGTGTGTGTGTGTGTGTGTGTGTGTGTGTGTGTGTGTGTGTGTGTTTGTGAATGTGCATTTGCATGGATGTGTGATTGTGTGTGATGGCCTTTGAGTCATCGCTAATTGCCTCTAATGAGATGGCTGGTACATGGCTGGTAGACTGTGTGTGTCAGAGGAACTGAGTACATGGCTGGTAGACTGTGTGTGTCAGAGGGACTGAGTACATGGCTGGTAGACTGTGTGTGTCATAGGGACTGAGTACATGGCTGGTAGACTGTGTGTGTCATAGGGACTGAGTATATGGCTGGTAGACTGTGTGTGTCAGAGGGACTGAGTACATGGCTGGTAGACTGTGTGTGTCAGAGGGACTGAGTACATAGCTGGTAGACTGTGTGTGTCAGAGGGACTGAGTACATGGCTCCATATATTTCCCAATTTCCTCTCTCATTGCATCTAGCCCTTACCCAGCCCCTTTTCCACATGGCTACCCAATGCACTTTCCTGCAAAGCGAAAAACACCAACGGCTTTTTATTATTAGAATGGCCTCAATGTGGGGCTTCTTTCAAAAGGTTAATTGCTGCTGTCCATCTCTCGTGTGATGAAGATTTTAGCTTCCAGCGAAAGCATAACACTTCACACAGGACTTGTGCCTGCTGTTGTGCTACAATGGAGTTCCTTACATCACAGTGAAAGGGGAAAAAAGGAATAAAAACACTCACCTTAAGTGAAGTCTTAACGTTGGAGTTTATTACTCATTAGAGCTATGCGCTAAGAGAGAGAGAGAGACGAGTTTGCTTGTTATGGCGAACGCTAATTGGGCGAAAGCCAAAGAACCTAACTCCTGCCAGTGATTGACTTTGAGAATCCCACTTCCTCCCTTCTCTGTGTAGCCAATTTGTACCACTGCTGTAATGCAAATACTTTTAGCTTTGTTTGTGATCTCTTTACATCCTGCGAGAGATTTGGATTGCGAAAGGAGCACAATCTGCCAATAACCTCATCCTAGCTTCCACAGTATGTTGAACTGAGATTTGCTCTTTCTGTCGACCAGGCTCGATGTTATTATGGTCTACATCTGTAAACATTTGGAATGAATCCCTCAGAATAACCGTAGTGGAAACCAACAGAGCAGATGCTGTTTTAAAAGCGGTAGATCCCAAAGGGGTCGGTGTCATGGCGGATGTGATCACAGCTTTCTGGAGCAGCTCCCTGATGGAAGAGAGATGGAGAGACAGCTAGATTGTCGTGCTTAGTTATCGGAGCTGAAAGCAGCTTAGACTTCACAGTTGAACTGGCCTAAGGGCCAAGAGCCTTTGCATGGTCGTCACAGCCAAACCCATGGTTGAAACCAATGTGTATTTTCAGTAATGGGTAAAACAAATCAAGGTTTTTCCCCAAGAACATTGGTCACTAAGTCCAACACTCTATTGTACTGTCAGGTCAGCACAAGGTGCTTGGTCAGAACATGCTGTTCAATCTTAATAGCTACGGGATGTAGGATCTTAATTTGATCACTCTTTTGTTAATGCAAATTTTCCTGCACGGCAGGAAGTCAAATTAAATCAAATGTTTTTTGTCACATTTTCCGAATATCGCAGGTGTAGACCTTACAGTGAAATGCTTACTTACAATCCCTTAACCAACAAGGCATTTTAAATAAAAAAGTTAAGAAAGTATTTACTAAAATAAACTGAAGTAAAAAATAAATAAATAACATAAAAAATAAGAGCAACAATAACATAACAGTAGCGAGACACTGGTTAATCGAGAACATTTTGATAATATGTACATGTAGGTAGAGGTAAAGTGACTAGGCATGGTAATAAATAGAGAGTAGCAGCAGCTTAAAAATGGGATTGGGGGGGGACAATGCAAATAGTCTGGGTAGCCATATGTTTAGCTGTTCAGGAGTCTTATGGCTTGGGGGTAGAAGCTGTTAAGAAGCCTTTTGGACCTAGACTTGGCACTCCGGTACTGCTTGCCATGTGGTAGTAGAGAACAGTCTATGACTGGGGTGGCTGGGGTCTTTGACAATTTTTAAGGCCTTCCTCTGACACCGCCTGGTGTAGAGGTCCTGGATGGCAGGCAGCTTAGCCCCAGTGATGTACTGGGCCGTACGCACTACCCTCTGTAGTGCCTTGCGGTCAGAGGCGGAGCAATTGCCGTACCAGGCAGTGATGCAACCAGTCAGGATGCTCTCGATGTTGCAGCTGTAGAACCTTTTGAGGATCTCAGGACCCATGCCAAATCTTTTTAGTTTCCTGAGGGGGAATAGGCTTTTTCGTGCCCTCTTCACGACTGTCTTGGTGTGTTTGGACCATTCTAGTTTGTTGTTGATTTGGACACCAAGGAACTTGAAGCTCTCAACCTGTCGGATTATATGAAGGCGAAAATGGTTCACCAGTGCCACTAGTCTTTGATATAGTCATAAGGACATGACCTTGCTACTAGTCTTAAGAGACCTATTGATGACAATTGACCATTGTTCAACTCGACATTGAAAGACCATTGACACAAAGCAGTTGAGTTGGATGCAATGGTAGATGGTTCATTTGATGGAAATGTACAGTACACTTTCTGATATATTGTTAAGCGCTTTCTCCAAAGAGCCAGAGAGTGCTTTAGAACCTGGGAGGAACCTGCCAATGTCAAGGCTATAGTAGTTATTGTGCTGAGCTGAGAAAATAGTGGAGCTGAAAGGGAGAGAGAGTGTGTGTGTCTTCGTGTGTGTGGGTGTGTGTGCGTGCGTGCACAGTGAATACGGATTGGCACAGAGCAGTCACCTAGAAGTGAAGGCAAGGGAGGCCTGTCAACATTCTAACAGATGTGTAAATTAGTACCTAGACCAATGTCAGGGACATTTGAATGTACCACTGACAGGCAAATATGTTTTAAGAAATTGGTGCAAGTGGGGGAAATTGCCTATGTCATTTCTTTACATTTATATTTAACAAAAATGTCTCGTTATTCCACAATGCGAATACACGTGCTCCCTAAAGTAGCTTCTCAACTTTAATTTGAAAATGTATGTGGCTTAATACAACAAATTACAACGTAATTGAACATCCGCCCATATTTAATGCGATCGCGTGGCCCGCACGGCCGTAAAAAGTTAATAATTTTCCCGATAACACCAAATACAGTATTTATAAAATGATACATTCAGAGGTTTCGGATCACAATAGGTTGTTGGATATAAATGCTTAAAAACACTTCCAGTGTATTTCAGTTAGAAGTAATTTTCAAAGAGAGTCTGTGAAAAATATTATAATGTCCAAAGGAGAATTAATGCCTGGATAGGAATGGAGTCTGGGCTATTTACCTTGGCCCATAGCCACCACGACAGGATCATATCCTACTGTATAACTTGGCCCATAGCCACCATGACAGGATCATATCCTACTGTATAACTTGGCCCATAGCCACCATGACAGAATCATATCCTACTGTATAACTTGGCCCATAGCCACCATGATAGGATCATATCCTACTGTATAACTTGGCCCATAGCCTCCATGACAGGATCATATCCTACTGTATATCTATCATCAATTTAACATGCTTTGATGTAGATTAAAAAATATAAAAATAATGCAGCACTACAGACGATTGGACGATTAGACAAATAATTGGGTATACTCGAAAATAAAGCTTTTTTAGTCCTTTGTCCGTTTCCATGGTTAATGGTCATTTCCGGTACCTCCTGGCCTTTTTAAAAATATTGTTTTCTTTAATCTCACACAGCCTCAGCTTTGCTGTATGCATTTATTTATCCATAATTGCTTCTGTTCTTGAGGGTATTTGTCTTGGGAGTGTTTAATTGGTGCATAAAACATATTGACCCTGTTGAGAAAGAAGATGTCCAGTGTGGGTGGTATATAAAAATTCTCTCCAAAGTGCTAAATGTGTTACTACTCCTCCATAGATCAGTGATGACCCCCGCTAATTTGTTTGTGTACTGTATTGAGCCATCATGATGGATTGCAGACCCACGTCTACATCATCGCAGCATCGATATAAGCATTTATTCTCTTGTTTATTGAGTTATATTGAATATACACTACAGGTCAAAGTTTGAGAACACTTCATTTTTCTTTATTTTCACTATTTTCTACATTGTAGAACAATAGTGAAGACATAAAAACTATGAAATAACACATATGAAATCATGTGGTAATGAAAATAGTGTTAAACAAATCAAAATATATTTTATATTTGAGATTCTTCAAATAACCACCCTTTGCCTTGATGACAGATTTGCCTTGATGACACACTCTTGACATTCTCTCAACCAGCTTCACATGGAATTCTTTTCCAACAGTCTTGAAGGAGCACTTGTTGGCTGCTTTTCCTTCACTCTGCGGTCCGACTCATCCTAAAACATCTGAATTTGGCTGAGTTCGGGTGATTGTGGAGGCCAGGTCATCTGATGCAGCACTCCATCACTCCTTACTGGTAAAATAGCCCTTACACAACCTGGAGGTGTGTTGGGTCATTGTCCTGTTGAAAAACAAATGATAGTCCCACTAAGCCCAAACCAGATGGGATGGTGTATTGCTGCAGAATGCTGTGGTAGCCATGCTGGTTAAGTGTGCCTTGAATTCTAAATAAATCACGACAGTGTCACCAGCAAAGTACCCCCACACCATCACACCTCCTCCAGGCTTTACGTTTGGAAATACACATGCAGAGATCATCCGTTCACCCACAACGTGTCTCACAAAGACACGGCGGGTTGGAACCAAAAATCTCAAATTTGGACTCCAGACCAAAGGACAAATTTCCACCAGTCTAATATAGTGTTTCTTGGCCTAAGCATGTCTCTTCTTCTTATTGGTGTCCTTTAGTAGTGGTTTGTTTGCGGCCATTCGACCATGAAGGCCTGATTCACACAGTCTCCTCTGAACAGTTGATGTTGAGATGTGTCTGTTACTTGAACTTTGTGAAGCATTTATTTGGGCTGCAATTTCTAAGGCTGGTAACTCTAATGAACTTAGAGTTAAAGTCCTCATGAGAGCCAGTTTCATCATAGCACTTGATGGTTTTTGCAACTGCACTAGAAGAAACTTTAAATTTTTTTGACATTTTCCGTATTGACTGACCTTCATGTCAGTCAGTAATGATGGACTGTCATTTGTCTTTGCTTATTTTAGTTGTTCTTGCCATAATGTGGACTTGGTCTTTTACCAAATAGGGATATCTTCTCTATACCCCCCTTACCTTGTCACAACACAACTGATTGGTTCAAACGCATTAAGAAGGAAAGAAATCCCACAAATTAACTTTTAAGAAGGCACACCTGTTAATTGAAATGCATACCAGGTGACTACCTCATGAAGCTGGTTGAGAGAATGCCAAGAGTGTGCAAAGCTTTCATCAAGGCAAAGGGTGGCTACTTTGAAGAATCTCAAAGTAGAATCTCAAGAATCTCATTTGTTTAACACTTGTTTTGGTTACTACATGATTCCATATGTATTATTTCATAGTTTTAATGTCTACAGTGTGTAGAAAATAGTACAAATAAAGAAAAACCCTTGAATGAGTAGGTGTTCTAGAACTTTTGACCGGTAGTTTAGATAGCATGCTTCTTCTGTTGTGGAAGTAAATATCAATAACAATAGGTTTCGAATATGTGTAGTGTGGTAAAGTATTTAGGTAAAAATACTTTCAAGTACTACTTAAGTCATTTTTTGTGGAATCTGTACTTTACTTTACTATTTATATTTTTGACTACTTTTACTTTTACTTCACTACATTCCTAAAGACAACTATGTAGTTTATACTCCATACATTTTCCCCTGACACCCAAAAGTGCTCGTTACATTTTGAATGCTTAGCAGGACAGGAAAATTGTCTAATTCACACACTTATCAAGAGAACATCCCTGGTCATCCCTACTGCCTCTGATCTGGAGGACTCACTAAACACATGCTTCATTTGTAAAGGATGTCTGAGTGTTGGATTGAGCCCCTGGATGTCTGTAAATAAAAAATAATAAAAAAACTAGAAAATGTGTCCGTCTGCTTTGCTTAATATAAGGAATTTGAAATGATTTGTACTTTTACTTTTACTTTTGAAACATAGGTATATTTAAAACCAAATACTTTTAGACTTTTACTCAAGTAGTATTTTACTGGGTGACATCGCATAGTTGATCTTCGACAACTTTCTTTCTTTCCTATTCAGTTTGTCTATTCTACATATGTATCTGCTTCATTTTTAAAATAAAATGTTCTCCACTTTTGAATACATTTCAAATAAATTGATGATTCTGGTGGTGATGGGATGCAGATGTATATGCCTTTTTGTATATAATGTTTACGTATCCGACATACTCATATCAAATGTATACACTGTACTCTAAACCATCTACTGTATCTTGCCTATGCCGTTCGGCCATCGACCCAAATCTCTAGCCACTTTAATAATTATAATTGGATGAAATAATGTATCACTAGCCACTTTAAACAATGCCATTTATATAATGTTTACATATCCTACATTACTCATCTCATATATATGTGTATATACTGTACTCCATACCGTCTACTGCATCTTGCCTATGCCGGTCAGCCATCGCTCATCCATATATTTATATGTACATACTCGTATTCATTCCTTTACTCTTGTGTGTATAAGGTAGTTGTTGTGAATTTGTTAGATTACTTGTTAGATACTACTGCATGGTCGGAACTAGAAGCACAAGCATTTCGCTACACTCGCATTAACATCTGCTAACCATGTGTATGTGACAAATAAAATTTGATTTGATTTGAGATGAATTGCCATATTACTGACAAAACACTGCGATTCTTCAAGAACTTACGATATACAATGACTGAGATCAGCAAGATGATTTTCTTGCCCCAAAGTGAAATCTATGCATCTACTCCTATAATTCGCCATTTAGCTATGCTTTAGGTTAGGTTGAGGAAAGCTTAAGAATACGTCAAGTAATCAATCTCATTCCATATTTTGCTGAAGAACTGCAAACTGTAGAAAGAGGCATTTTGAAGTTTCCTTGACACGTGTCAGTTTGGCATCAGGGTGGCAGGGTGGCATCACGCATCAGATCCCCAGGTTGTTCCACTGTCACTTGTGCTCATATTCAATGTACGATGGCTCGGTGCTTGGACAGTGGGCATCGGTGGCAGTTGTGCCAGTTGTACCAGCTGCCCCATTCGGTGCCAACTCTGATCAGCCTTACTTTTACACTAGAGATTGGAGAGGTAGGTCTCTCTTCTCTATTCTCTAAAGTATAATCAAGTTAAAGGTCGATTTAAGAAGAAACAACTTTGACTTGCTGCTTGCTGAGGTGTTAGAAAAATACAAGGAGCTTTTTCATGCTGGGTGTACATTACACAACTTTCAAAATCCTAACAGAGCTGAGCATCTCACATTAAACGACTGTCTTTCCTGTAGTTTTTTGTCTTGCCAACGTAGTGGGGCGCACAATAAATTATCTGGCACAGACGGGGATCACACACTGCAAGATTCTTCACTTGGATTCTCAATATCATCACGCTGTCTCTCGAAAACAATGATGTGATGAGATTGTTAATGTAGCTACAATGAACTGTGGCTCAAAGCAGACTCATAAACATTTTCAGTCAGACATTCACACTTGCCATACAGAGTTTAATTATCTAGCCAACATTTAGAATTGAATAACATTGATTGTCAACTTCGGTGCTGTAACGATTTCACACTTTGGCTTTGGTTAAACGCATACTAGTAGTCATCGCTCGTGCTTGAGAGTGTACACATTCTGGGTGATGCGAAACAATGTCCCCATTGGGCACTCACTGGTTGAATCAATGATGTTTCCATGTCTTTTCAATAAAATGATGTTGAACCAACGTGGAATAGAAGTTGAACTATGGGTCATCATCTCACTGGCCTCTTCTCTGGCGAGCTCTCATTGGCTATTGCTGATCATCATTCTCAAAAATGTTGGTTGCACTACAAGAGCATTGCAGATTTTGTGGGTAGGGTAGCCTAGTGGTTAGAGCGTTTGACTAGTAACCGAAAGGTTGCAAGTTCAAATCCCTGAGCTGACAAGGTACAAATCTGTCATTCTGCCCCTGAACAGGCAGTTAACCCACTGTTCCTAGGCTGTCATTGAAAATAAGAATTTGTTCTTAACTGACTTGCCTAGTAAAATCAAACATGTTTGAAAATATTGTGATCGGTAGCCCTCAGATTGCGACCGTTCACATTAAACAAGCGTCAGTGATGGCCTCGTGCCCCGAGTAGGTAACGACATGGTGATTATGTCTCCGATCTCAAAAACCTGTCTTGGACTGCTAAATCCGGGCCAAAATCCTTTATGCTTTATGACTCATTCACTGAGCATTGGGATGCTGACGTTGTTGATGGCTTGTTTTATCGAGGTAGTTACCCATTAATGTGCTCAGAATTTCAAAGTGCATTTCTCAACATTAAAAGCAAAAGCTTGTCATTTGGATGGAGGGAGGCAAAATGCTTTTCTTTGTTTATCGATGAGAGTATGGGGAGATCAGAGTGGCGGAGTAAAACTGTTTTCCACCTTTAGCCGAAATGGAATTATCCCCCCATGACACCAACGACTGCTCCGGAAACGAAAAACCTTTTCCTAAGTCCTGAAAACTGGGGTTTACCCTCCTTTAAGTCATTGCAACATTGCAACAGTTTCAAACCACAAAGAGAAATTGAATAAGGACTAAACATTTTCTGTAGGGATCTTTGTTGCCATGATGCATGGTCACCAGGGTTTAAACTGTATTATTGTGTCCTTATTAAATCAACATTTCTTGGGGGATGTTTTGGTTGTAATGCATGGTCACCAGACCTGGGTTCTATTAGTCTTATTGTGTCCTTTCAAATACTTTAGTCGTGCCACAGCGAATTAATACTGAGGCTCCCAAGCATTTGGAAATGCAGAAGTGAAACTCATTACAGGCAGGAAACGTCTATCTGCATAATGCCTTTCACATCGATTTTCAACAGCCAAACCCAAGGAGGTAAAAAAGGCATGCAATATTTCACTGGATACTGAAGTAGGCCAATCAAGAATGCAAGCGTTGCTGTTTGGATAGATTGGTGTACTGCATGCTGTCTGTCATCAGGTCTGTCTGAGTGGTGCTGCAGGGTTTGCTGACCTCTGTAGTCACCCCCTCTCTCTCTCTCTCTCTCTCTCTCTCTCTCTCTCTCTCTCTCTCCCTTTCTCTCTCTCTGACAACTAGATTTAGGAGAGTGTGGCGACTTAGGGCTCTGAGATATGTAGTGGGCAAGATATCATATCATACACTTTTTTTTATGTGCTGGGGAAATATTTCATAGGACTTATCAGTGGAAGCTGCCATGTTTAGATTCATCTGCACCGTGTTTCCTACTCCCTCTCATCCCTCTCCTTCTTCATCCTCCTCTACCTCCTCCTCCCATTCATCTTACTTCATCATCCTCCTCCCCTTCATCCTACTTCATCATCTTCCTCCCCTTCATCTGACTTTATCATCCTCCACTTCATCCTATTTCATCATCCTCCACCTCCTCCTCCCCTTCATCCTACTTCATCATCCTCCTCCCCTTCAACCTATTTCATCATCCTCCACCTCCTCCTCCCCTTCATCCTACTTACTCATCCTCCACTTCCTCCTCCCCTTCAATCTACTTCATCATCCTCCACCCCTTCATCCTATTTCATCATCCTACACCTCTTCCTCCCCTTCATCCTACTTCCTCATCCTCCACCTCCTTCTCCCCTTTATCCTACGTCCTGATCCTCCTCCTCCCCTTCATCCTACTTCATCACCCTCCACCTCCTCCTCCCCTTCATCCTACTTCATCATCCTCCACCTACTCCTCCCCTTCATCCCACATCATCATCCTCTACCTCCTCCTCCCCTTCTCCTGAGAATGGCTTTGCTTTGTGATTAATACAGTGTGCTCAGACAGAGTGAAGTGGATCTTCTCTTTACTTTGCTCCAAGATTACACTGTTGTCTAATCAAGAAATGTTTGAATGGAGGCAGCTGCCTTTTTGTTGTCATATGAACTGACGGGTGATAGGGTATATTCGGGAAATTCCATAATAAGAGAGACTGTGTCTCGTGCACAATGGAAAGTTTAATCACATGACACATTTCTCATAACTGTGTAACCTCTTATAAAGGGTGAATAAGGTCCCTGATGAATTAATGAAAAGAGATATTCAAAAATCAGTACCATCCCTCTCTGAGCACTGCTCCAAACCGCCCTCATTTCCACTGCTCAATTACATTATGTTATGTGGAGACATCATTAGAGCCCACTTGGTGTGTGTAACTCGGAATGACTAACTAATATTGGCCACTGATACAGTGAAGGAATTATAGCTAATTGTCCAACTTCCCAAGTAAGCATTTCACTCTACCCTTTACTCCTCTGTATCATGTGCATGTGACGAATAAACTTTGATTTGATTTGAATTCCTGTTGAATAGCTTCTTCAGACTAACAAAGCAGTTTATTCATATTCAAATTCAAGGTCTTGTTAGTTTCATTTGAAGATTTTTGGTCCTTCCTAATTCCGAAATGGTATTTAACACCTTGAGATATAGATATGGGAAATTACATTTCTAAATGGACATTTTCAAGTATGATTGATATATTCCCTCTGGAATATTCAATCACATATTTTCGCTAATACGAACAGACAGAGTGGAAATTGGGTAAGTGTGAGAGATAGTATGACAGTTTATTTCTTTTATCTGAAATGGGTAAATCTATTTAATATCGAGGATGGGAACCCATAATGCAAGTTAAATTGCAAAGCTACCTCTGTCAATGTCACATTGTGTGCTGCTGCAGCATCCAATTTGACTTGTTATTACCCACTGCAATATTTAAAAATGCAATTACAGCACTCAGTACAAACCGCCTATACACTCTTGTCATTACATTTGGCCTTGAACTGTACTCAATACACATGGATTTCCCCCAAAAAATACAGCTTTCATGTAGTGGTGATTTTAGAAGGGTTTGATAGGTTAATTATCAGACCACTGTCTTTATCTACTGCACTCAAATGGGAAGTGGATGATGGAACTAATTTGAGCGTACTGACACAGGTTGGCCCCGACTGCCTAGCAGGTGTAGAACAGAGCATGATGGCCAGACCACTCCTTTCCTCCACACAGCAAAACATGGAATGTACAGTGATCATTATCCTCATATACTGTATACTTAGTGTACAAAACATCTTCCTAATATTGAGATGACCCCCCTTTTTCCCTCAGAACAGACTCAATTTGTTGGGGCATGGACTATATAAGGTGTCGAAAGCATTCCACATGCTGGCCCATGTTGACTCCAATTTTCCCACAATTGTGTTAAGTTGGCTAGATGTCCATTGGGTGATGGACCATTCTTGATACACTAGGGAAACTGTTTAGCGTGAAACACCCAGCAGCGTTGCAGTTCTTGACACAAACTGGTGCACCTGGCATCTACTACCGTACCCTGTTCAAAGGCACTTAAATCTGTTGTCTTGCCTATTGACCCTCTGAATGGCACACGTACACAATCCATGTCTCAATTGTCTCAAGGTTAACAAATCCTTCTTTAGCCTGTCTTCTCCTTTTCATCTTCACTGATGAAAGTAGATTTAACAAGTGACATCAATAAGGGATCATAACTTTCACCTGGATTCAGCTGATCAGTATATGTCACGGAAAGAGCAGGTGTTCTTAATGTCTTGTACACTCAGTGTATGTTACAGCACTTTACTGCTCCCTGCTCTTTCCTTGTTTAGTGGCACTCAGCTGAGGGATGGGGCTGGAGAAATGTAACCACTCTCAAATTAATAGACAGAGCTATGGACGCAAGGAGTGACCATCCATGATCTGAAAATTATGGTTTTAATCATTTCTTTTGGCTATACAGTATTTATTTTGGGTGCTGATGGGGTACGACAGTTGAACTAAGCTCATAAGGATTTAAGTTATACATTAATTATGTGTACCCATTGATTCTTGAAGAATATACAGTGCATTCGGAAAGTATTCAGACCCTTTGACTTTTTCCACATTTTGATAAGTTACAGCCTTATTCTACAATGTATTAAATTAATATTTTTTTTCCATCAATCATTATACATACAATACCCCATAATGACAAAGCAAAAACAGGTTTTTAGACATTTTAGCAAATGTATCAAAAATAAAAAATGAAAATATAACATTTACTTAAGTATTTAGACTCTTTACTCAGTAGTTTGTTGAAGCACTTTTGACAGCGATTGGAGCCTCGAGTCATCTTGGGTATTACACTATAAGCTTGGCACACCTATATTTGGGGTGTTTCTCCCATTCTTCTCTGCAGATCCTCTCAATCTCTGTCAGGTTGGATGGGTAACGTCTCTGCACAGCTATTTTCAGGTCTCTCCAGAGATGTTAGATCAGGTTCAAGTCTGGGCTCTGGCTGGGCCACTCAAAGACATTCAGAGACTTGTCCCAAAGTCACTCCTGTGTTGTCTTGGCTGAGGGCTTAGGGACGTTGTCCTGTTGGCAGGTGAACCTTCGCCACAGTCTGACATCCTGAGCGCTCTGGAGCAGGTTTTCATGAAGGATCTCTCTGTACCTTGCTCCGTTAATCTTTCCTTCAATCCTGATGAGTCTCCCATTCCTTGCCGCTAAAAAACATCCCCACAGCATGATGCTGCCACCACCATGCTTCACCGTAGGGATGGTGCCAGGTTTCCTCCAGAAGTGACCCTTGGCATTCAGGTGAAATAATTTAATCTTGGTTTCATCAGACCAGAGAATCTTGTTTCTCATGGTCTGAGAGTTCTTTAGGTGCCTTTTGGCAAACTCCAAGCGGGCTGTCATGTGCCTTTACTGAGGAGTGGTTTCCATCTGGCCACTCTACAATAAAGGTCTGATTGGTGGAGTGCTGCAGAAATGGTTGTCCTTCTGGAACTCTGGAGCTCTGTCAGAGTGGCCATGGGGTTCTTGGTCACCTCCCTGACCAAGGCTCTTCTCCCCCGATTGCTCAGTTTGGGTGGGCTGCCAGCTCTAGGAAGAGTCTTGGTTGTTCCAAACTTCTTCCATTTAAGAATGATGCAGGCCACTATGTTCTTGGGGACCTTCAATGCTGCAGAAATGTTTTGGTACTCTTCCCCAGATCTGTGCCTCGACACAGTCCTGTCTCGGAGCTCTACGGACAATTCGACCACATGGCTTGGTTTTTTCTCTGACACTGTCAACTGTGGGACCTTATATAAACAGGTGTGTGCTTTTCCAAATCATGTCCATTCAATTGAATTTACCACAAGTGGACTCCAATCAAGTTGTAGAAACATCTCAAGGATGATCAATGAAAACAGGATGCACATTAGCAAAATGTTTGTTTTATAAAATAAATCTGTGTTCGCTTTGTCATTATGGGGTCATTGTCTGTAGACTGATGAGGGAAAAAATGTATTCAATCAATTTAATAATAAGGCTGTAATGCAACAGAAATGTGGAAAAAGTGAAGTGGTCTGAATGCTTTCTGAATTCACTTTAAGTCTGAAAATGTATGTAGAAACTGCAGATTGCCCCTTTATCTTACACTTGTTGGCTCAATATCAGATGAAGACCTGTCATAAAAGAGGGCATCCGTTCCTTTGATAATCAGTTGGAATTGCTTGCTTGAAGCACCCTCTAATTTTAATCACTGAGGTCAACATGGTCTCTGAACCGCTACGGTTCACTTCATCTTTTTTTGCCCTCACGGGAATACAAGGCTGTATGTCATGGCAGGCTAGCAGTCCGTCCTTTCTGAAGGCCGCAATTATGTGACAGGATTATATCATAGATTATTACCGTTATCTTTTGTCCGAGTCCAAATGGATTCATCTCTTACATGTCTGTATTCTTAGCCAGAGATGATACCCAAATAGCACAATGAACATGGGGATCCTCTTGCCTGAAATAGAACCCTAGAAAACAAATCAATGACCTTACCATGATCAAAGGAAGTGCCCAGGACTCCTAGACATACCAGTAACATCCATAAACACATCTGGCAGCACCAGTTTGAAATGAAATACAATGAAGCACCTGAGTATTTTATTCAAATACTGTTTTACAGTTTATGAATGTGGCTTAATAACACTGCTGTGACATTTGTTGTAGCTTACTCAGCCTCTATTCCACCCAGAGCCTTGAGAGGGCCTGAAAATACTGTGTTCAGGTTGTCAGACTTTTGGAAAGTAACAGATTTTTTGCAAACCATGCCAGTCTCTCAACAACCTCACCAACCTCCAGAGAAGAAGGCAGTCAACAAAAGTGTACTGTAACTGTTGGAAGATTGATTTCATAGCCAGCTCCAAGGCTTTGGACAAATACAGATATTCATCATTAAGGCCTAATCCAGCAGACAGATGTCTCACTCTATTTAGTAACTTATTTTTCATTTATTCTGCAGACTTTCACTGGTGTCTCATGGCAGTTTTCAATATCTTTTCAATAAGAACTTGGTCTCTTTGTTGTCTTTTATGTAACTATAGAACATTTCCCAGGGTGTTATACTTTACTGTTGATCAGTACAGTAGATTGGTGGGTGGGTAGTTGGATGGCTGATAGGTAGGTGGGTGGATCTGAGGTTGTATTGCTAGCTGGATTGTGCACTACAATAGAATGTACTTTATGAAAGGGAAGGACAAAGTGCATTACATGAAGAAATGTAAATCATTGCAGTAGAAACAATGTAGCATAAAAAACAGGCATATAGTTAAGCCCAGAAGATAATGTTAATATAAGTATATCTGTTCACTGGGGTTAAGCATATTACAATCTGGAAATTGATGAGAAATGTTTATATTTTCCTTGCCTTTCAGATATACATTCTGACCTGGATCAGAGATTGAAATAAATGTTAATTCACTTTAGGAATTATGACCCAAGAAGTTCATTTTATTGATTTTCACCCGAGATAGTGTAAGGCTGCAATGTCTAAAATCCATGTATCATATACCCACTGCTGCTGCAATGTTCCTGAAATATATGGAGAATAGCTCATGTTAATGACAGTTCATTGCCTTGGAAGGAAATACATCTTGGAAACTTATAGCAAACCCATAACCCTGAAGTCACACACTATGCCAGTTTCTTACATAGCAGCAACGGCATAAACTGCACGTACCTCAGGATTGAGAACTGAACTCAGAATACACCAGTGACCTGAAGACATTGAATTCATCCTAGTATAATCAACCTATGAGACCAGATTATTTTGTTCTTTTTGTGGATCCTTTTGAATGATATTGTATAGACAGTAGTAGGGTCACAGACAGAGTGGCCAAGATGGGGCTCGATCCCCCACAGTGAGGAGCATGTGGTCTGGAGTCAGAACCACTACTGCTAGACCATACTCCAGTACCAGAATCATGTGTTATGATAGACAGGTAGTATTTGCATAATTGTAGATGTATGATGCAACCTTAGCATGATTTGTGTCTCTCCTCTGCATTTTCGGATAGTGTAGTTAACATTCTTTGAATAAAGAGATCATTGTCAAGCTCATAGTCCTGACCGCTTGACGGATGGGATGGCACAAGTTATAAAGTGTCTGTCTGGATATTGTGCAAACATCAACATCCTTCCTACCTAACAATGCATCTCCTTAGACTGGGGTCCCATGTGAATTGCTCATCACACAAGGCCCTCAATGAAGAAACCAGCTGTGCTGACAGATGTTCAGAAGGAAAGAATTCCCATCGTGGAGGGAGGTAGACAGTATTCCCAACTAGTATTACAGGAGGGGATTTGGAGCCTAAAGGGGATTTGGAAGCTAAAGGGGATTTGGAACCTATATCTGTCTGTCCAACTCCCTATTTCAATAGGCGGGAATCAGACAGGAGCAATCAAATAATTTGTTTAGCTGTTGATTACTCTACTCTCCTTGGCTCGTATTCACAAAGCATCTCAGAATAGGAGTGCTGATCTAGGATCAGGTCCTCCATCTTATTCATTATTTTAAAAATCAGAACTGATCCTAGATCAGCACTCCTCCCCAGGCCTGCTCCTCCTTAGTCTAGCTCACCTTTCATCACACATTTACCTTTTAACAACAGTACACCCAGATGATGAAACACATTGAAACACTGCATTCCCTGGATTCATGCATGATATTGACATATGTATTCAACTCATCCCGACCCTGGAGTCTCAGTTTAAGCCAAACTGCAATTTTGAGCAGTTTTAAAACAGATCTGCGAAGATCAGAGAAGATCAGAAACTCTTAGCTGAGACAGAAGAGTTTAACACATTCTTCCGTTCCTTGAATCAGTCAGACATCACAGCCGTATGCATCTCCAGACGACGTTGAGAGCCTGAACGGGAGCTCTATTCCCAAGGTGTGTTGTTTACTTGAGGTTGAGCTGCAGATGCTGAGCTGTGTTCATAAAATTACTCCACATATCCAATTATCCATCTTTCGGGCTGTGGAACAGAGAGTCCTCCCCAAACCCCAAGAGGATGCCTGTAGTCCTGACACTAACAGAAAAGAAACAACTCCATGTCACAGTCTAAATATAGCAGTTTTTCTCTCCTCCTCCTTCTCGCCCCTCTCTCTTTCTCGCTCTCTCGCTCTCTGTCTGGAGAAGGATATAAAATACAAATATGCTATACACTGTGGACTGCTGCTTAATCGAAAGGTCAAGACTGGTAATTTTAATGTGTCGAACATGAACTAGTATATATCAAGCATGTATGTTTGAGGCAAAATATCAATTTTTTAAATGTTCCACCGTTTAGCCGTTTTTGAGAGCATAGCAGTCTGCTTAGCAACTGTAACACAAATGTAACAGCGAAATATGATAGTTGATTAATTCTTAATTATAATTGAGACGTCAAGACTAGTCATTTGATCTAAAGAATTCACAATTAGTATGTACCGTACCAAGCAAGCTCGTGAGGCAAATGATCCACTGTTTCAATTATCCACCATTTAACCATTATTGAGTGCAGTCTGCTTAGCAACTGTAACAAATGAATGTATGGTTATAATTGATGATATGCCTTTTGTTGATATTTTCCTGAACATTTTAGCTGAGGGGTTGAAGAGAAGATAAAAATCGGTGCAAATCTTGTTTGCTATAGACCTAATGTACATTTGCTGAGTAGTCCTTGTTTTGTAGTCTACATTTCAATGGATGGTTGGTTGAGACATTTCTTTCACAGCTATTGAAGGATGCCTCAGCTGTGGCAGGGAGGGCACACAAGAGGGTCACACGCGATATCGATCAAGGTGCAAATGGGTATGACTCCATCAGCTCCAGTGGTTACTGTGTGTGAGAGATGTGGGAGGTGATGGAACAGTGTATCGATATGACAGGGACAGTGACAATACCTGTCGTTTGATGTGAGTCTGCTCTTGATCTTGCCAAGATTTTCTAAGGTGTTGTTGTTTCATCAAAATTATCAAGGATGATTGTCTTCTGCTGTCTTTTGTTATAGTCCTCATGTTGAAATCCTTGAATGTGTTTCCATGGAAAAGGTAAAGAGCCTTTACAGTGTATAGTCAGTTTGAGTGCTTGAGAATAACGCAAATGGTTGAACGTTACTAATTAGAAGAATGTGCTAAATTGCTGCTTTCCTGTCTACAAGTTGATAATAATGCTAGATTATAATACATTATCCCAATGTTTTATGACATCTCCAATTTACTGTAGCACATATTCACTTGAATCAATTAAATAATACTTTTTCGAAGTACAGTGAGGCATGTTTTCAGGATAAAAATCTAGTCTGTCTCTTACACTGTGAGAACATCCACGACATATCATGTATTTTCTCCCTAATAGTAATGAGCTTAGTGCTAAGACGATACAAACAACTGTGACTTTGCTCTTTTTTACAATGTGTTTGTGCATACTAGATAAACACTACAGATCAGATGTCATACTTTTAGACATAGCGTTATGTTGTCCTGCATTGTGTTCTTTGTTTCAAAATCAGCGGAAAAGTCATTTTCAATAGCAGTGGAACTTTTCAGAAATTGTTAGAAAATAAATGGTTTCCCCTTTCCGTTTCTAAGCCAGGAGAGAATTCAACAATAATTCTGCCGAACTTGTCTTTCCTCCCTGTTGGAGACTGCGAGGTACTGTAGCTTTTATTTATTTCAATCTTCATATTGACTCACAAGAAAATGGAGTGCCTGGAGAGAGGGAGGTGGAGGAATATTAAGAAACACAGATGCACAGCCGAGGTAGGAATCATGCTGAAAATTAGTGAGGAAAAATGGGAATGAAATTGGCTGGGGTTGGAGGAGGAATGGAGGAATGGTGGTATTCCACTTGGCTACCTTTTAATGATGTCTTGTGGCCCGCGGCTGTGCACTGCCAATGGCCTCCTCCTCGTATGCAAAGTTCCTTGGAAGACCCCCTAATAGAATGATTGACTGCTCGGGCAAAAGCAACTGATGACAGCCTTCAAAAGCATTGCCCTCGTGTTTAATTATCTGGGGGTTTACAACACATGATGAATAATTGCCTCATAACCGCACGCATAAAGATCGATAATTGGCTTAGAATATTAACTATCAAGTTTTTTTCCCAGGGTTTTTTGCTGCATTACTCACTGCTGAATACTCGTCAGCTGGCTATACCGGGTGGTTTTAATCTCTCTCTGACTAATTGTTAATACCCATCTTCCGTTATGGATCAATCTGTTGTGTGTGGAGACGTGTGTTTTCTCCCGGGGGGCTCGGTTGGCTTGTCCCTATGTGTACTTGCAAGCTCACAAATTGTTTGTGTGGTTGTGCTTATTGGGGAAAACAACCCCACCGCAGTCAAAGAAAAATCGATGTTCATTTTCACAATGAGTTCAAAATGGGTCAAGCAAAGACCTGTCTCTGAAGTGGCAGCAGTTCATATATTCGTTGGTGTTGTCTCCTAGGTCTCGGAGTGATTCTCTAATTTCACTTGGAGAGAAGGAGAGGAGAAGGAGTGAGGCCATAACTACCTTCCTTTGTGTTCCGTCTAATTGGCCAACCAGGGAAATCACAGAGAATGGGGGGGGGACAGCAAAAATGACTCCAACCTTTAACACGTTGGTTGCTGTAGGTTAATTTACCTCAATCCATCTACAAACACATAGCCTATTAGATATACAATTAGCCACTACACATTAACTCACATTAACTCACATTAACTCAGCACCGGGACTAAAACCTATAATTTAATACGTACAGAGAGATTTGTTAGCAGAAAAAGTATTTTATTAACAAAAGGTTAACAAATATGTTAGCTTTACAAAACTATTTTTCTTTTGTTGCAGTTTTACAGCTTATTTCCTGCAATTCTACAGATTTTCCCATGGTGTGTGGATACTTTTTTTGCCATTTTAAAAGCACATTTTCTTGCAATTCTACACATTTTGACATGATTTAAGCCATGGGGGCTCCCTGGAGGTCAGGGTGATATGGACAACATGGAGAACAACATGGAGAAGAAGCAGCAGGTCAGGGTGATATTAACAACATGGAGAAGAAGCAGCAGGTCAGGGTGATATTAACAACATGGAGAAGAAGCAGCAGGTCAGGGTGATATTAACAACATGGAGAAGAAGCAGCAGCAGGTACCTCGATAGTCTCCCACAGGAGAGAGAATCTCTGGTGAGGCAAACTGTACTGACAGGGAAGGCTGAATACAACTCACTGCTCTCAGGTTAGCTCTTATCATCAAACCTTCACACGTATTTATTTATTTAACCTTTATTTAACCAGGCAAGTCGGTTAAGAACAAATTCTTACTAACAATGACGGCCTAACCTTCTTCACCTCACATGAGGTAGTCTCCAACAGGGAGGAGAGAAGAGTTTGGCAGATTTCTTGTTCCAGTTCCCATTTCATTTGGCATGTCTTGGTGTGTTTACCAATTGTCGAATGCAGAGTTTCAGACAACCATTGGTGCCATATAGCCTTCGCGTCAGACATCATTACTATATAGCCGGAATAATTCATGTTGAATGTCAAAATAAGCTGCTTTAATTATCTGAATGGTGTGAATTCACCCCCGATCACTTCAGACGTGACTTCTGAAGTGACCTCATTAATTCAGATTAAATTCACACCTCTCAGGGTTGTTGTTCACAGGTTCGTTTCTTCTCCCCTGCCATCCTCGGCCTCCCGCCTCCTCAAACTGGACAATGAACAGACAGGACAGACACAAACAACAGAATACATAGGTTGCATCCAAAATGGCCCCTTATTCCCTATATAGTGCACTACTTTTGACCAGAGCCTGTCAAAAGTACTGCAATAATTTTAAATAAAGTGACATTTGGGACGCAGATATAGGGAATTGACTGAATTGTGGTATCAAAATACTTTCTTGGAATAGCACTTAAGGTGTTGGTTTTGTTAGCTGGCTATATAATCAGAAATACGTAAGAATACTGTGTCCTTGAGGTTATTTCCTGTTGGCTAATTGTTGTGTGGAGGTTGCTACACACACTGGTCGTTTACCACAATTCACGGGCTATGCCGGATAATGATGATTTTAAACGCTGTCATGTGTGCTTTCATAAAATACAAATTGTCAACATGTACAGTGACTTCAGAAAGTATTCACACCCCTTGACTTATTCCACATTTTGTTGTGTTACAGCCTGAATTCAAAATGGAATTCTATTCACAATACCCCATAATGACAAAGTGAAAACACGTTTTTTGCAAATGTATTGAAAATGAAATCCAGAAATATCTCATTTTAATAAGTATTCACACCCCTGAGTCAATACTTTGTAGAAGCACCTTTGACAGTGATTAGTCTTCCTGCGTAAGTCTGTAGGAGCTTTCCACACCTGGATTGTGAAACTTTTGCCCATTATTCTTTTCAAAATTCTTCAAGTCAAATTGGTTGTTGATCATTGCTAGACAACCATTTTCATATCTTGCCATAGATTTTCAAGTAGATTTAAGATAAAACTGTAACTCGGCCTCTCAAGAACATTCCCTGTCTTCTTGGTAAGCAACTCCAATGTAGTCCTTAATGATTACAAGCATACCCATAACATGATGCAGCCACCACTATTTTTGAAAATATGGAGAGTGGTACTCCGTTATGTGTTGTGTTGGATTTTCCACAAACATAACTATTCAGGACAAAAAGTGTATCTCTTTTCCATAGTTTTTGCAGTATTACTTTAGTAACTTGTTGCAAAAGGGATGGATATTTTGGAATATTCTTATTCTGTCCAAGCCTCCTTCTATTCACTCTGTCAATTAGGTTAGTATTGTGGAGTAACTACAATGTTGTTGATCCCTCCTCAGTTTTCACCTATCAGAGTCATTCAACTCTGTAACTTTTTAATCCCCCTAATGTCTAATTATGCACTGGTGTGTCAATCTAAATTACATAACAAAAAAAATCCCCATCAAAATATGTCACTTTAAGCTGAATCCACTGCATCTGCCAGTGTTGCTCTTCCGCAGACCAGGAGACACCCTGAAAATCGGTCTTCTCAAGAAAACGTCTTTAGCGTCCGAATGGTTCTCTGTTATGCTCTACGACCATCACAAGTGTCAGGTGACTTGTCTGAAGTCGGTGTCGTCGATATGCCTACTTCTGTTTGACCGTCGATATGCCTCCCCACTGTGGAAAGGGGAGATTCCCACGAACACGATGGTGTTCTCTGTTTTGCTCTACGACCCCCACAAGCGTCATGGGACTCATCTGAATGCATGAAGGCAGTTTTGTGCCTATCCAATATATGTATGAGTAAAAAAATATATATATATTTCCTGTCTCCGAGATTTAGGACAGACACTTCAAAACCTTGTTTGTTGCTATGACATTTTTTTGGACTGTCCTTTTTGCCATTTATGAACGTGTTATTCAATAAGTTTCTATATGCTTTAGTAGTTAAAACCCAAATCAATATTATTATTTTTTTAAATGTTCTCCTCTTTTTCTCCCCAATTTTGTGATTGTCTCATCGCTGCAACTCCCCAACGGACTCAGGAGAGTTGAAGGTCGAGTCATGTGTCCTCCGAAACATGACCCACCAACACTTGCTTAATTTTGTAACAACAATTAACCACATATCTCTTTTTTCAAGTTCAAATGTTTTTAATATCCTCTGCCTAATACTCAAAATTCCACATTAAGGTATTGTTTTTCTCTAAATGTTATTCTGAGACATCTGAGAGAGATATTACATGTAAAGCCTTATTAGATCTATATAATCTTGGGACTGACTGCATCATTTTGCCGTTAGGGTCACCTTTCACCTCTATGCAGAGATCCACAATGTATTAGGAGACTTTTCATTATGCCCTCTCAACAAAGACAGCTCTTATTTCATAGAGTTTCGGGTAAGAAGGCAGAAATGTGATACTCACACTGATGAGAATTTGTCACCTGAAACGTGCTGGTTAAGTCGCACACAAAACAGACACATGCACACGCACACGCACACGCACACACACACACACACAAATAATGAGTCAAATTGCATGTCAGCAGCTTTTTAATGCAGCTATAGCAATTATATACCTCATTGAGAGTGGACAATTATTTACCTCAATGAAGTTGGACAATTATATTCCTCATTGAGTGGGACAATTATATACCTCATTGAGTGGGACAATTATATACCTCATTGAGTGGGACAATTATATACCTCATTGAGGGTGGACAATTATATACCTCATTGAGGGTGGACAATTATATACCTCATTGATGGTGGACAATTAAGTGAAAAGTAACAGTTAGGAAGTGAAGACAGACGTGGTTGCCTAGTATCTCTCTATGAGGTTTTGAAACATTCGGGACAGAATAGAGCGAGAAAAGTTGCTGTAGCAACCGGTCTAATCAGTTCTGGCCATATTATCTAACTTTACCCTCATTAAGGCAAGCGAGTGACATTTCACTATAGCGCCAAGGGACCCAACAATGCAAATAAATGGAGAGAAACTCAGTGACATTTAACTACAGGACCAAGGGACCCTACATTTAACTACAGGACCAAGGGAACCGTATATTTAACTACAGGACCAAGGGAACCGTACATTTAACTACAGGACCAAGGAACCCTACATTTGACTACAGGACCAAGGGAACCGTACATTTAACTACAGGACCAAGGAACCCTACATTTGACTACAGGACCAAGGGAACCGTACATTTAACTACAGGACCAAGGGAACCGTACATTTAACTACAAGACCAAGGAACCCTACATTTAACTACAGGACCATACATTTAACTACAGCACCAAGATGCCCTACATTTATCTACAGCATCAAGATGCCCTACATTTATCTACAGCACCAAGATGCCCTACATTTATCTACAGAACCAAGGGAACCGTACATTTAACTACAGGACCAAGGGACTCTACATTTGACTACAGGACCAAGGGAACCGTACATTTAACTACAGGACCAAGGGAACCGTACATTTAACTACAGGACCAAGGGAACCGTACATTTAACTACAGGACCAAGGGAACCGTACATTTAACTACAGGACCAAGGAACCCTACATTTGACTACAGGACCAAGGGAACCGTACATTTAACTACAGGACCAAGGGAACCGTACATTTAACTACAAGACCAAGGAACCCTACATTTAACTACAGGACCATACATTTAACTACAGCACCAAGATGCCCTACATTTATCTACAGCATCAAGATGCCCTACATTTATCTACAGCACCAAGATACCCTACATTTAACTACACCACCAAGGGAACCATACATTTAACTACAGCACCAAGATGCCCTACATTTATCTACAGCACCAAGATACCCTACATTTAACTACAGCACCAATATACCCTACATTTAACTACAGGACCAAGGAACCCTATATTTGACTACAGGACCAAGGGAACCATACATTTAACTACAGCACCAATATACCCTACATTTAACTACAGGACCAAGGAACCCTATATTTGACTACAGGACCAAGGGAACCATACATTTAACTACAGCACCAATATGCCCTACATTTAACTACACCACCAAGGGAACCCTACATTTAACTACAGCACCAAGATATTCTACGTTTAACAACAGCACCAATAAACCCTGTATTTAACTACAGGACCAAGGAACCCTATATTTGACTACAGGACCAAGGGAACCGTACATTTAACTACAGGACCAGGAGAATCGTACATTTAACTACAGGACCAACAAACCCTACATTTAACTACAGGACCAAGGAACCCTACATTTAACTACAGCACCAAGGGAACCATCCATTTAACTACAGCACCAAGATGCCCTACATTTATCTACAGCACCAAGATAACCTACATTTAACTACAGCACCAAGGGAACCATCCATTTAACTACAGCACCAAGATGCCCTACATTTATCTACAGCAGCAAGATAACCTACATTTAACTACAGCACCAAGGAACCCTACATTTAACTACAGCACCAAGATACCCTACATTTAACTACAGCACCAATAAACTCTACATTTAACTACAGGACCAAGAAACACTATACAAATAAATGGAGAGAAACTCAGTGCCCAGAATTATAATGGCCTCCTAATTCTACTTCTAATGACCCAATCAAATTCTCAAGGTCAAATTTCTCAGGAAAGGTAGACTTGCCAGCCCTTACCCTACCAGACGACCTCACCTCACGGTTGGCTAATGGAAGTGGAATAGTTCCACTTAACCCTGCATTGGGGCATGTTGGGAAATGGAGTATCATGAGGCTAATAGCTCTATCACTTTACTCCTTCATACTTTCCTCCACTTTCAGATTGGTTTCAGAAACCCCCATCACGGTGTTCTTGTTGCTTTAATCCCTCAGGCTCACCTAATGAAGGGGTAATGAAAAGTTAATCCACATAGCTAGCTTCGCTTTTACTGTGCCTTTGGCTAATGCTGCTTTTAACTTCCTTTAGCTCGACGGCTCTCTCATTAACTGTGAAATCACGAGTCATTAACAACAGGTTGTTAGGGGCAACCCTGTTGGCTGGCCTTTGCCAGTGCACTCTGCCACTCTGACTGTGGAATATTCTGCTGAAGGAAGTTTAAAGCACAATTAGGGAGACAAATTCCTTAGCACACACTGACCTCTAATGAGAATACTGGCTGGGTTTTCAGGGGCTCTTACCGTATCGATTTCACTTAGTTTCGAGTTCTCTAAAGGCAGGTACCTTAGCGGTTAAGCTTGTTGGGCCAGTAACCGAAAGGTTGCTTGTTTGAATTCCCAAGCCGACAAGGTGAAAATCTGTCAATGTGCCGTTGAGCAAGGCACTTGACCCTAATTGCTTATATAAGTTGTTCTGGATAAGAGTGTCTGCTAAATGACGTAAATGTCAACACATTTTAAATGTCTCGCCCTCCAGGGCCAGCGAGGTTGCCCGACAGAACTCTGGCCAGACTATGTCGATTTCAGCTGGAGTTTATAGACTTGTTTACTCCTCATTTCTTCTTTTAAATTTGCACACTAAGAGTTGAGTTCATTGAGATAATTGGAAAAATGCTTAACATAGTGTACTGTGGAAATATAGGCTTTTTGAACACGGTCTGAGAATAGCGGCTTATAAGGCAGCCTTATTTTTATTTATCAGAGTGGCAAAATGTATTGATTTGTTATGTCTGTATTTTTATCTGAAATTATTAATGATTTAAAAGGGTAATTAAGCAATAAGGCCAGAGGGGGTGTGGTATATGGCCAATATACCACGGCTAAGGGCTGTTCTTGCGCACAATGCAACGTGGAGTGCCTGGTTACAGCCATTACAGCCGAGGTGCCTTATTGCTATTATGGTGACTAATGTAATTAGAACAGTAAAAATACATGTTTTGTAATACCCATGGTATACGATCTGATATACCACAGCTTTCAGCCAATCAGCATTCAGGGCTCAAACCACCCAGTTTATAATTAAAAATGAATCACTCCCAACATTTCAAGCAGAGATGGGCTCTTAGTTATTTAAAATAATACTGTAGCTTGTCGTCTTTCCTCCGAATAGGAAATGGCTCACTCTCCTTGTCTCTCCCTTCGCCTGCAAGTTACAATGCGGAGTCATAAAACACGTCTGACCGAGCCAACAATAAATAGTGATTTGATTACAAATGGTTAATGCAAGGGCAAACAAGTGTATAAATGTTGCATTCCTGGGGCTTTCTTGACAGCTCTCAACTGATTACCAATTCATCATTTTGGGGCTGTGGAGACTCATAGTTCTCCCACCAGCGATGCTCAGGAAAATGAGAATGAGTTTAACGAATGGCTAATTCATCTGTCCTTGCCAGACCACCAGTATATATAGCTGGATATCAGACTTGGGTTCAAATGCTATTCGAAATCTTTCATAATTTGAATATTTGCTTTAGCCTGCCTGAAGTGCCAGGTGGAAATTGTTTGCAGATTGAGCTAGGCAACCTGAATCAAGCCCAGCTTTAGTATTTGAACCCAGGCCTGCTGTGTTCCACTCTTTTTCAAGATGTTCCACAGCAGAATGGAAGATTTCATGCAGCCCCAGAGAGACAGACAGAAAAACAGCATGTTCTTCGCTGGATATGCTAGATGAAATCACACATATAATTAGGAACATATTTCAGTAACACTCTATGAAATAATTTGTGTGCAATGCATTATGTATGTGTTTATAGCCTATACGTTGTCCGCATTTTATATGAACAAATGATCCTGCATCTCTATCAGCCTAGTAGAACATCATGCTATATTGACTGATTTTATACAGTATCAGTCCAAAGTTTGGACACACCTACTCATTCCAGGGTTTTTCTTTATTTTAATAATTTTCTACATTTCTACATTGATGTCTTCACTGTTATTCTACAATGTAGAAAATAGTAAAAATAAAGAAAAACCCTTGAATGAGTAGGTGTGTCCAAACTTTGGGCTAGTACTTTATATTGTCCTCATGTTTTCCCTTCTTCACATGTTTTCATATGTACTTTTACAATGATAAAAATGTGTTTGTCTTTCCACTATATAAAAGTCCAGATGTATTTTTTTTAAACTGTGGATATCCAATGGATTCTGCATCCCTCAAGACGTCCACTTGATCTAGAAAGAGAAGATAGAGGAGAGTAATGGAAGAGTTTAATTCCAAAGCGCTACATATCCATTTTCAGAAATGTTGGTATATTAGTTTATATTGTTCAAAAAAATCATGAAAGAGATTGGTGTGTTGATTCACTATCTAGTTATGGCATGGGGTTGTTCAATGACAAATGTATTTGTTAAAAATCTATGACTTGATGGTTTCATTTCAGAGCGACAAATAATTTGCAAAATGCTATATACTGTATCCGCCTCACTCTCAGAGAAATAAGTAGTGCTGCTAGGTTTTCCACAGTCAAATGTAACAAATAACTACATTTTTAAAGAACTGTACAATTGATACATTTGTGACAAACACATTTTTAGATTTTTTATAATTCAATACACTAATATGAGATATGCATGTAAAACATTTCCACTTAAGCCATTTAGCAGATGTTCTTATCCAGAGCAATTTACAGTTAATGCATTAATCTTAAAATAGCTAGGTGAGACAACCACATACAGTAGCACAGTCAAATATACAGGATACGAATACTCCATTCCAGCTAAACAATGGATATACAGCGTTAAACCAAAAATGTATAAACAAAAATTCTACATCTAAATTCTATGAGTGAAAAATCTGAAAACAGTAATATTTTACACACATATGAAGGTACCCATAACCAATCACTTCTGATGAAAAAACACAATTTTGGGGGGGAATTTTGGAAATAAACTCTTCAATTACATCAGAATTAGAGAAAACTACCATAGAAAGTCGAGAGTACTGTGTGCACTGGCATCTCCTGCACATTTTTGGCAGTCCGCATGCTGTTGTGTCCATGCTGTAATTTTAATCAGATGCAGATCAAACAGGCTGGGTGTCTGTCGTTGCTTTTATCTAGTCTTTGGGGACTCTTTCCTGTCTCTGCTTGGGCACCACCTGGGCCTCTCTTATTGTGCCAATCACATTCCCCTGTCCCCGTAGGAGGCTCTGTCTCTATCTCTCATTTCTCCTGTTTTCTTTCCTTCTTTCTCTCTTAGGCAGGAATGTGATATTAACAGCAGAGTACTCATCACCGGAAAGGTGTTGCTGTAGACACACACACATGCACACAAGCACACGCGCCCACCCACGCACATGCACACACACGCACATGCACACACACACACGCGAGCATGCGCACACACACACCACACACGCACATGCACACACACGCGCGCATGCGCACACACACACACAATTAAACTACGTACACAGCATCTATAACAGAGACAAGCAATGGTTGTATGTTTGTAAGAGTGGAGTATTCTTTAGAAGTGTATGGTCACCTAGTAAATGGACGACATGGATAACTGTGCAAGAAGTAACTAACTGTCTATTATTGCCAGTTACAAAATGTACCAGTATCATACAAGTGACTGCTGGCTTTTAATCCCACCCTTTCTCTATGTAGTGCAGCACCAGGGACACTGTCTGTAAAGTACTGTACAACCAAACAGGGACATTGAGCTGCTGCTGCTCCCTAAACCATTGTCTTCCTCTTTCCCACTGGGGAGGTGATTATCTATTGTCACAC
Source organism: Brachymystax lenok tsinlingensis (assembly GCA_030435695.1). NCBI lineage: Eukaryota > Metazoa > Chordata > Actinopteri > Salmoniformes > Salmonidae > Brachymystax > Brachymystax lenok. The sequence continues at coordinate 19,556,042 of CM059789.1, forward strand.
TCAACCACAGTGTTCCAGTTCCTATCACAGTGGAGACATCCACTATGCAACAGAGCCTGGATGGTACTTGATGCCTTCTCTCATGATTTAAGACAGATTCAGGGACTAATTTATGAGGGCCTGCTCTGTAATTGTGCAGGCATGCCTTTGCATACCAGATCCTGCCAATGAGTTATGGCTCTTGCGGTACACCGCGGCCGCTATGCCACAGTCCATTTTGCATAGTTAGAAATCAATTTATGAGCGTTTACGTAGGCTGGGTGGTGTCAAGCTGGTGATGACTCGGGGTCCGGGTGAAGCCAGTGACTGTTGTAAGCCCAACATATCCACTCATCTTAATGAGAAAAACATAGTCCCATTCTACTGCTTATATATTTTTTACCGCCGATATTTGATGCTAATTGGTTGGACGCCACAATTACACTTTATATTAAGTTGTTAATTACAATGATTCATTGGAATTCATTCCTAATTTGAGTCAGTCCATTAATTTGATATTGTTGGAGAACATTGAAGTTGACCTAGCCTAAACCACTGTTAGGGTGGGTTTGTGGTGAGAGTGGTTGACTTGGTGGTGGTGCATTTAGTTATACTTGTGGGTTTAACTAAATGCATGCTTTTGTATTGCTCTCACTTACTTCCTTTTATCCACTTTATTCCTCTGGTTCATAAGTCCTTTTATTATTCAGTCCTACAGTAGATAATGTGCCTGATTTTGGTTTTAAAACTTGAGATCGTTAGATCTGGCTGTAACATTTGAAAATATGGACAACAATATTATTGGGGGGGAACGAAGCTATTTTCCTCTACATTGATACATCAGAAGTACTTCTCCTTCACAGCAAAGGGTTTGATAGGAGAAGGGTGCTGGCCAAGAAATCAAGATTAGCTGAATCTCAATTTCCGCTAATCTTGGTTCAGCAGAATTTATCTCAGATGATGGGGAAATATATTGGAGGCCGACCAACATTTCTACAGCAGCCGGCAAAGTTTGAGTCTCTGCTTCAGCCTCCGCATTTGTATTTAAGTAACTGAGAGCCACACCATAATCTGCTATTTAATTTGTAGCATTAATTAAATGGTGTTTGTTTAGGTTGGCTTTGTTGTGGCCTACTGAAATGAATGGCCTATCGCGTAATATTGTGTAGAAAGAATGACCTGGGATGTCCCTTTCCCCTATAGGAATCTTTCCCTTGTCTTGGCCAAAATGGAAGGAGTTGTAGGGTTGTGAGTGTTCCGTTGCTGAAAGAAAACGGTTGGTATGGGACAGAGTCTGCAGTTAGCTTAATGAACTGGAGGTTAGAGGTCTTGCACGTCATGACTCCAGCTGTCCAGCAGTAACCAGGGGTGCTGAACCAGGGTCCGTTTGGAGAAGGGTGGAGAGGCACCATATCTATGGCTAGCATAGGGGCCGCTGGGCCAGTGGGAAGGAATTACCAAAGGGCTAATGGAGAAGAAGCCTGCCTTGCACTGCATGATTAATTAATTATAACGTTCTGCTTGATGGCTCTCTGAGGACTGTGGTGCTTTGCTGCTTGCTGTCTGCCGTTGACGCTCTATCACCACAAGGAGCGAGCCATGTAAAGTCACACGGTACACTACCATGTTGCTTTACAAATTACTAGTCCTAATGTGATAGAGGGAAATATAATTGGCAGATTCATTACACTCTGTATTAAACCTATTTTATAGAAACATATGCAATTACAGTGATACCGGACATGCTATCTTGAACCCTTGCTTAATTACTGTACTTTGGTTCCAATGGAGAATTTCTTCTTTTTACGATATGGCTTTAATTTATTCACATTGTTCACGTCTTTGATGTTCTCAAAAGGCTGTGGTATAGATTATAGGAGTTCATCATTGTAGTTGGATTGCTGCAATTAATTCGATGAAAAATTATTTGAGCCAGGGCAAGATAAAATGTCATAAGGGATTTCCACTAGGCTTATCAAAAAAGTTTTATGCAATGTATTTGACTCTTCTTTTATCATGCGACCAAAACCAGCAGACTGTAAACTATTCGAACTGGAATAAAAAATCATAGTTTATATTTTGAATGAAAGGGATTTATCGGCAGATACCAAGTACGCTAATCCTGGTTTCAAAAGTAAATAGCAAACACTGGACATGGTAGCATTGCCAAACCAAACTTGTTTATGGTTTATGTGATATTGGTCTGGACACATCTTGCTTACTACCGGGAGGCCATATGAAGTCCTCACAGAGCCCTTGGCACAGCTAATAGGCCAGCTGATATATTGGAATATTTGCAGTGGCCCAGCTTGAAAGCTATGCCTCGCATTCGTCCATTCGTCCCTGTTGGAGGCACTTTGGCACGGAAAAGGCATTCTTCTAACGGCCTAATTCGGGTCATTTCACGGAACCAGTCATCTAAACAAGCTAAGAGGCCCACAGAGGTGCTTCGGCATACTGCATGAGGTAGAAACCTCCATCCTAACAGGACATCTGTGACATGGCAATCTGTTCTCTCAGACATCTCTTGTTGCTGTTGTTGCTTTTGTTGTCATTCTTGTTGTTTTCGTTGTCATTTATGTACATTACCTTTTGTGTAAAACTGCAGATATATTATAAACTGTCTGTTTGGCTAGAGAGAAGGTAGTATATGAATGTGAGTGAGGGTTAAGTGGGGTAGGAATCACAGTAAGTGTTGAGACAGAGTGACAATGAAATGTCACGGAAGAGTTGTGCGAACAGATACCTCGACGGAGAGCAGGGTGAAATTAGAGTAGGTAAAGTAAGACTGGCAGATCATTTCCAATCTGGAGGATAAAGGCACCAGGTGAAGCCATGGTAATTGTCTGCTCAGATGAAAAGCTCTGTAATGACTGCAAAACCATCCTTTGCTGACATCGGCAGAAAGGGAGGCCTCAAACAACCCATAATGCACCTGTGTTGTCACGGGAACTCAAATCTCACAGGTTATGAGGCAATTGGAAAAGGTATGCATTTTGCACTGCATTCCCTTCGGCAAACTATTCAAAACAGTATGCCCCCATAAAATACTAGTTGAGTTAAACGGAATTGCCAATCTTCAGACTGCGTTCCTAGTTTCTCCCGGTCAAATGTATTTCCATTGATGTAATAGGCTTCAGTGTGTACCTCATAATGTCAAGGAATTATTTATCCAAACAGTCTAATATAAACCATATACTGCAGTCTTCCACCATTTTATTTGACTGTTGACTTTTCTGTGCTTTTGGAACTGAAAAACAACATAATTGTCTTCCTTTTTGTTTTGATATTAGACACATGTCCTCAGCCATGATTGCTAATTACTTTTGACAAAGTGGTAATCATGCCCTTACCATTGATTGCAAGTGCATGAAACCACGTAGGACTTTTTCTGTTCCTCTTTTCAGAATCCACCATTAGGAGGAAAAGGCCTATGCACCATGTAATTGATCAAGCACAGCCCCAGGACCCAGATGTAATAATAGCAATAAATATTAATAAAAGATGTGCCGCAAAGCTCTCCTCCCTCCTCTTAATATCAATACGGAATCCAATGGTGCTGGACACACCTCTTTATTGATCCTGGAGCTGTGCAAAGAATAGAAAGGCATGTCTTTTTCTAATTCCGTGGCCTGCTTTATCACAGATAAGTGATTTTTATCGCATTGAACCAGGGCAATTGATCCGGAAGGTGTTCAATATAAAACACATTTTGCTGTCAATTAGTCAATAATAAGAATGTCTCAGGCCTTCTCTGTAAATGTCTGATTTGACACAGCCGTTAATATACACAAATGCATAGGGTGCATGACAGTGGGGGTATAGAGAGGGTGTCATAGACAACACTGTGCATAGGGAGGGTGTCATAGACAACAGTGTGCATAGGAAGGGTGTCATAGACAACAGTGTGCATAGGAAGGGTGTCATAGACAACAGTGTGCATAGGAAGGGTGTCATAGACAACAGTGTGCATAGGAAGGGCACCATAGACAACAGTGTGCACAGGAAGGGTGTCATAGACAGCAGTGTGCATAGGAAGGGTGTCATAGACAACAGTGTGCATAGGAAGGGTGTCATAGACAACAGTGTGCATAGGAAGGGTGTCATAGACAACAGTGTGCATAGGAAGGGTGTCATAGACAACATTGTGCATAAGGAGGGTGTAATTTATATTTTCTGCATGGAATCAGCAGTGTTAAATGACACATTTTTATCTTGTCAAATTATATTCCCTATTAGACTTGAAATTGACATTGCTCATTACAACCAATCATGGGTAGCTTTGTTTCTTTAACTTGTTAGGGAGTGGCAGCTGAGGGGTCGGTTTTGGAGAGCCTGGCGTGCACAAAGTAAAATGCCTCCCATTCAGGCCCGGAAAATAGGATATGCACATATTTAGGACCATTGGATAGGAAACACTCTGCATTTTCCAAAGGTGTTAACCATTTGTCTGTGAGTGAAACAGAACGCATATGGCAGGCGAAACCCTGAGGAATTTCTGTCCTGGAAAAAGTGATTTTGACACATTGCTCATTTGGAACCCCTCCCTCATGAAAATGACCATATAAGGGCATATGAATGCAGTACCCATCGCTTCCCTTAGATGTCAACAGTCTCGAGACAGTGTAAATTTTCATTTTGGATGAGTTAGACCAGAGAATAAGAGCAAACCAGGAAGTGACCTTTTTATGTAAACAGTACCCAGCGCGAGCTCCCGACAAGGCACGCAGTGTCTTTTTTACCGTCTTTATCGATCAGTTTATATTCCGGTTGATTTATAATAGTAAATATACGTAAAAGTGTTCCTAAGGATACATTTAAAACTATGTTTGATTGTTCTTGGACAAGTTTATAGGTATAAGATGAACGAGTTTGCGTCACGTTTCAATGGAGGAGTGGAAGCTGTCGTTTCTGATTATAACGCGCAAACCAAATGGAGATTTATGGATAAAATACATTACTTTTTCTAACAAAAGAACCATGGATTGTCTTCGTTGGACACTTAGGATGACCTCAGCAGAAGTTCTTCAACAGGTAATTGATTTGTTTTCGCTGTGAAATGTGTTATGTGTGTGCTGTGATGGCTAATCAATTCATGGCTATGGGAAAAATATGTGAGGTGCTACCCTCAAACAATGAAATGTGCTGCTTTCGCCGTAAAGCCTTTTTGAAATCTGACAACGGTACTAAATATGTGCATATCCTATTTTCTGGGCCTGAATGGGAGGCATTTTACTTTGGGCACGCCAGGCTCTCCAAAACCGACCCCTCAGCTGCCACTCCCTAACAAGTTAACCCGGAAGCCAGCCGCACTAATGTGTCGGAGGAAACACCGTCCTACTGGCGACCATGTCACATGTCAGCGTGCATGTGCCCTGCTCACCACAGGAGTCTCTAGAGCGCGATAGGACAAGGACATTCCGGCCAGCCAAACCCTCCCCTAACCCTGATGACGCTTGGCCAATTGTAAACTGCCTCATGGTTCTCCCAGTCGCGGCCGGCTGCGACACAGCCCGGGATCGAACCCGGATCTGTAGTGATGCCTCTAGCACTGAGATGCAGTGCCTTAGACCACTGCGCCACTCAGAAGGCAATACAATCTGATATACCATGGCTTTCAGCCAATCAGAATTCAGGGCTCTAACCACCCAGTTTATATTTCTTTATAACGCATGATATATTTGCACAGTAGAATTTGATTTTTACATGTTTTGTTTGAGCTCCTTTTGAAAGCAAAAGTCGAATTGAAAACAGTATTGGTATATGCTGAATTCAATTTTCATAATAGCAAGTTAGGACTGACGGTTCAGATAGCTAAAGTAGCAAGTCTGTTTGTTTGTTTACCACGGCAACTACTGTAGCTATCTTAGTAAACTTGTTAGTTACTTTAGTGGATGTTGAACACATTTCTAGTGGCAAATGTGTTAAATTATAGACATGGTATTAAAAGGATAGTCATCTCTGGGCTCCGTGGAAGGTCCGGTCCACTCCGCTGGCGCGTCATGGAACACACCTTCCACATCGTTCATTATTTTCCATACAACGCATAGCCCTCCATTGATTATCCCTTACATATCTGTTAAGATTCCAGGCTAGCTTTATTTAGTTTCATCAATATTTGTCAGTCTTCCTTCCACAAACAGGGCTATTGTGACTCAGTAACATGCTGGATGACAGCTGGTCTCATAAAAGCTGTACAATGTTGGAGAACAATGAGAAGGCAGAGTCAATGACCATTTGAGAGCATAATGAAACCGGTGCCAGGCCATTGTGCAGAGCCACTGGTCCATTCAGGCTTTATGGCCCTTAGAAGGGTGATCACACACACACACAAACACATTCCACTCACATTCACAAGCACATCACACACACACAAATTGATAGCCACATGCACTAACACACATGTACACGTTTTACGATCTGCTAACCAAATGTGCAATTGTGTGTGTTTTTTCCCGTTATTTGTAACTTATTTTGTACATAATGTTTCTGCCACCATGTGTTATGACTGAAAAAAGCTTCTAGATATCAGGACAGAGATTATTCACCCCGTACTGGAGGAATACTTTTTTGTAAATGAGTAGGATGGGAAGGATTTCCTTCAGACGCCCGACAAGGCCCTCATCCCCGTCATTCGCATGAGAAAGAGATGGAGATATCGGGGAGGAAGGCCTTGGTGCCTTGTAAGGATAGGATGGCGAGCGGGTAATCTCCCTTTACCATCGGTCCTATTAGTCAACGTACAATCAATGGAAAATAAAATAGACAAACTACGATCACGTATATCCTACCAACGGGACATTAAAAACTGTAATATCTTATCTATCACAGTGATGCGGCTGAACGACGACATGAATAACACACAACTGGTGGGTTTTAAGCTTTTTCGTCAGGATAGGACAGCAGCCTCTGGTCTATGTATATTTATAAGCAACAGCTGGTGCGCGAATTCTAAGGAAGTCTCAAGGTTTTGCCCACTTGAGGTAGAGTATCTCATGATAACCTGCAGACCAAACTATTTACCAAGAGAGTTTTCATCTATGTTCATCGTAACTGTCTATTTAAGACCACAAACCGATGCTGGCACTAAGACCGCACTCAATGAGCTGTACACGGCCATAAGCAAACAGGAAAGCGCTCATTCAAAGGCGGCACTCCAAGTGGCCGGGGACTTTAATGTAGGGAAACTTAAATCCGTTTTACCTAATTTCTACCAGCATGTTAAATGTGCAATCAGAGGGGAAAAAAACTCTGGGCCACCTTTACTCCACATGCAGAGACGTGTACAAAGCTCTCCCTCGCCCGTCATTTGTCAAATCTGACCACAATTATATCCTCCTCATTCCTGCTTACAAGGAAAAACTAAAGCAGGAACCACCAGTAACTCGGTCAGTAAGAAAGTGGTCAGATGAAGCAGATGCTAAGCTACAGGACTGTATTGCTAGCACAGACTGGAATATGTCCCGCGATTCTGCCGATGGCATTGAGGAGTACACCACATCAGTCACTGGCTTCATCAATAAGTGCATCGATGACGTTGTCCCCACAGTGACCGTACGTACATACCCCAACCAGAAGCCATGGATTACAGGACGTGTAATGCACTGACCAACTGGGAAGGGATTTCACTGACAATTTCAACCTGTCCCTGACTGAGTCTGTAATACCAGCATGCTTCAAGCAGACCACCATAGTCCCTGTGCCCAAGAACACTAAGGTAAACTGCCTAAATGACTACCGACCCGTAGCATTCACGTCTGTGAAGTGCTTTGAAAGGCTGATCATGGCTCACATCAACACCATTATCCCAAAAACCCTAGACCCACTCCAATTTGCATACCGCCCCAACAGATCCACAGATGATACAACCTCTATTGCACTCAACACTGCCCTTCCACCTGGACAAAAGGAACACCTATGTGAGAACGCTATTCATTGACTACAGCTCAGCGTTCAACACCACAGTGCCCTCAAAGCTCATCACTAAGCTAAGGACCCTGGGACTAAACACCTCCCTCTGCAGCTGGATCCTGGACTTCCTGACCGGCCGTCCCCAGGTGGTAAGGGTAGGTAACAAACACATCCGCCATGCTGATCCTCAACACGGGGGCCCCTTTGGGGTGCGTGCTCAGTCCCCTCCTGTACTCCCTGTTCACTCATGACTGCATGGCCAGGCACGACTCCAACACCATCATCAAGTTTGCAGATGACACAACAGTGGTAGGCTTGATCACCGACAACGATCTCCCTAAACGTGATCAAGACAAAGGAGATGATTGTGGACTACAGGACAAGGAGGACCGAGCACGCCCCCATTCTCATCGACGGGGCAGTAGTGGAGTAGGTTGAGCGATTCAAGTTCCTTGGTGTCCACATCACCAACAAACTATCATGGTCCAAACACACTAAGACAGTTGTGTAGAGGGCACAACAAAACCTATTCACTTTAACTCTACCTACATGTACATATTACCTCAATTACCTTGACTAACCGGTGCCCCCGCACATTGACTCTGTAGCGGTACCCCTTGTATATAGCCCTGCTATTGTTATTTTACTGCCAATGTTGAGTTATTTGTTACTTTTATATTTTATTTTCAAATTTTGACTCATCTATTTTTTATTTAACACTTATTTTTCTGAAAATGTCTTAAAGCATTGTTGGTTAAGGGCTTTTAAGTAAGCATTTCACTGTAAGGTCTACACCTGTTGCATTCTGCGCATGTGACAAATTTGATTTGATTTGAAAAACACAACCTCTCTCTCACAGTAACTCACACGCCCACACCCACGAACACACACAAGCTGGACACAAGAAACAAGCCATCAATAAAAACACAATCCCTTCTCTATACACAAGGTTCCGTGACTCCATCAAAGGCTAGGCTATCTCAGTCCTGATTATTCAGGATGTCTCACACCCTTACACATTCAGCTGATGATGTCTTATTTATTGTACCAAAGCCAAATCCATCACGTCAAATCCTCTGGAATGTTACAGACTGAGCTTGCGTGCAATTTTTTTTATTGGGTCTGACCTAGCAAGTGAGGACAGCTGTATATGAGTGGAAGCCCATTTGAACTGTTTCTACAGTGTTTTTGGCTGGTTTCCATGACCACACCTGAATACACCAGCAGTGTAAAGGTTGGGGGTCAAGAATATAAACCGTTAGCATCTCATTAGTCAATTATCTCCCTCCTGCGCCAGCTGTGTGATTTGCAGGAGGCATTGACTTGCATGGAGGCAGCCTATGTATTTCATGCGTAAGGAGGAAGCTGTTCGCTTCTTCTTTCCCACTCACTTATATACAGTATTTATGTTATATATATTATACAGTTGCTAATATGTTCTTGAAGAGAGGTGTAATCCTTATTTCATAGCAAGCTCATCCTTTGCTTATTATCTGCATGGTGGCACTGTTGTCAATAGCAGTCAGGTTAATTATAATGTGTATAATATATATAACATACAGAGTGAGAAAAGAATGACGACCTCAAACCTTAAAAGAATGATGATCAAAAAAAATATATATTGTCAGTGAAATGTCGGGGTAGAACATTTGATTGAGGTTAGATAAGCAAGACATGGAAACAAATTAAGCAATAGGAGTTTCACTGGAATCAATGGAGATCTGAAGAAGCCAATGGTAAGAGCTCCTCCTAAATGTAAATCTGGAACACTCCAATTAGTATGATATGTTACGTTTCGTATGGTATGTATAAATTTGTGGATGTCCATCATTTATTTTGTATGATATGTTACGAATTACAAATCGTATTACATGTTTGCGAATTGCAATTCATACAATATGTTACGAATTGCAATTCGTAGAAAATATTGCGAATTTGCAAAATGTATGATATGTTACGAATACAAATTTGTTGTAGCTAACGTTAGCTAGGTGGCTAACGCTAATGTTAGCTAGGCTAGGGGTTAGGGGTTAACTTCTTAGGGAGCGGCAGCTGAGGTGTCGGTTTTGGAGAGTCTGGCGTGCCAAAAGTAAAAGGCCTGCCACTCAGGCCCAGAAAATAGGATATGCACATTAGTACTATTGGATAGGAAACACTCTGAAGCTTCTAAAACAGTTAAAATATTGTCTGTGAGTATAACAGAACTGATATAGCAGGCGAAACCCGAGGAATTTCTGTCCTGGAAAAAGTGTTTTTGACACATTGCCTCATTTTGAACCCCTCCCTATTGAAAACAGCCATATCTGGGAGTAAGATTGCAGTACCTATTGCTTCCACTGGATGTCAACAGTCTCTAGACAGTGTTTGGTGATGTTAGGTTGCTCTGGATGGTAATAGAAGAAGAATTTCAAACTAGTCACAGGATGTAAACAGAAGAGGAGGCGCGTTCACGGGCTTGTGCGCGCTGTGTTTTTTTCCTTTCCTATCGTCCAGTTTATAATCCGGTTGAAATATTATAGTACATTTACATAAAAGTGTTCCTAAGGATACATTATCAATCATGTTTGATTGTTCTTGGACAAGTGTATAGGTATAGGTTGAACGCGTTCTCTTCACGGTTCAATCTCTTCACGGTTATGTTCATAAAATACGCTGTATTTTATGAACATAACGCGCCAACCAAACAGAGATTTATGGGTATAATAAATGACTTTTTCTAACAAAAGAACCATTGGATGTCTTCGTTGGACACTTGGGAAGCCCTCAGCAGACGTTCTTCGAAAGATAAGGAGTTTATATTAGCGATTTTATGCGTTTTATGAGACCCGCATTGGTTATGGATTTATGCTAATGGATAAAATATGAGAGGGGCTATCCTCAAACAATCAAATGTTGTGCTTTCGTCGTAAAGCTGTGATATTGCCAAGAATCAGAGCTTTTGATGACTATGCAACACTTGTATATTGATGAATGTTTAATAATTCAACTTTTGGATTTTGAATTTGGCGCCTAGCATTTCACCGGGTAGTGTCGGGAGTGGGGCGCTAGATGTTTGCTCTATACACACACCCATCGACCCCGACCAACCACCCTACTTTCATTTTTGCCCTAACCTTCTGTCTTATGTAACTATACCAAACTTAACTTATTATACTAATTTGAGCATTCCGGATTTACATTTACTATGTTACGTCTAGTCTGTGAGACCAGGCTGACTCTCTGGATACCAAATAAATGTTTTCGTACTATGTAAATCATTTTGATTTTGTTGATCTGAGGTGAATGGAGGTTGCATACACTTTTGTGTATGGGGGTTTGATTTGCACATTGAGTTATATGCTGTGGGAAACTCCAGAGCACAGAAGAGCGTCTCTGTAATGTAACATGTCTAAAAAAAAGAAATACTCACAACTTGTACATGCCTTCTTGGAGAGATATACAATCAGCTAAAAAAGAATATCGAAAAAAAAAACATCACTCTGCTTTGCAAATTGCGAATTTCAACTTTGAAAAGTGCAGGATGTGTTCTCTAACTAGCAAAAGGTGTTTTTGAAAGTGCAGCAGCTATTCTACTTCAGCTCACCTTTTTTCTCCCACTCCTATCATTTTTTTCTCCGTCTGTGATATGAATGATGTATAATGCAAAAGTCAAGCTCCCTCAGAACAATGGACGGTATTCTTATTCCTGTCAGGTTTGGCTGTAATTGCATTCTCCTTAGTGATTTGAATTCTGACACTTCATTTTAACAATGACAGTATTGTAATTGCTCGGAACAGTCACGGTTGAGCATTGAATGATATCAAAATACAGATCCCACCTTTCTCCCTCATGACTCTCGCTATTCACTTCTAGCAAAGCTGCACAGAAGCACTACTGCTACTGATGTCTGCTTTTCAACTGAGATTGTTATAGTTTCACAACATGTTTCAGTGATAATGCTTCCCAGCTGTGGATCTTTTTTCCATCACATAAAAAAAAATACATAACGCACAAATATCAGTAATTTGAAGGTGACAAGGGTGAATGCTATTGTATTCTGGCTGCTCAGGCTTGTACTCAGAATCCAGGAGTGTTGTTATAATTAATTGAGCCTTGTCTGTTGCTCGGCATCCATTTAATGATATCTTTGGAGAAGGAAAATCATTGAAAACAAATTGCAGAAACAGTAGACCTAAATCAAAGACTCCCTCAACCTGTCACAATTCACTTGTTAAAACCAATGGAATCGCGTTGTGTAGTCATGATATGTGGGGAAAAAAAGGCACATTTCCTATAGAAAAGGGATGACGGGAAATGTCATTAAATGGTTGAGAATTCCTGCAGTTGTTTTGTAGCGGCGCATACGGTCGGCGCGACCATGTTTAGGATGCTGCTCGGCCGTGAAGAAGAGGGCCCTGGTGCCACGAGCCAATTGCCACCCCTCAGATGCCTCACATGAGTTTCACCAGCAGCCATGTTGATTTAAAGTTTGACAGCAAATCCCAGGAGTGCGTTGTCTGGGGCTGGAAATACATTATAAGTCCATGATCTGGTTTATCGGAGCGAGGCCCTTACTTTCTCTCCCATCCCTCCAATGATCTATGTTCATTCCCCTGGGATTACGGAGGCGAATAACATCCTCGAACACACCCACTAGACCGATTAACGCGGGAGACCTGGGGACTCAGAGCAGCATAGAACCATGAAGAGCATCAATGTCAAAGCCTAAGTGAGAGGGACCGGCAAAGGGAAAAATCGCTGAAAGAAGTTGCCAATGATAAATAGGAAGGAGATTCAAAGTGAATCCTTTAGCAGATTGTTGGTTCAGCAATGTGGCTGATACTCAGGACAGGGGCTTCCCATCTGTCCTGTTCTCACCTTGGCCAGTGCCTGCCCACAACCCTGGGAGGCTTGTCACACAAAAGTGGGCCAACTCTGGGTGTGTGTTCACGGTGACCCGGTTGTAGTGCACAAGGAGCAGGCTCCCATCATCAATACAGATCATACAGGTGAGTACTGTGGAAGAGGGGGACGTTTCTGTATGACGGCCAAGACTGTACAGTGGGGTCCAAAATTATTGACACCCTTGACAGAGATGAGCAATAATTACTATGAATTAAATAATTCAAATACTGAGCTACAGTTGAAGTCGAAAGTTTACATACACCTTAGCCAAATACATTTAAACTCAGTTTTTCACAATTCCTGACATTTAATCCTAGTAAAAAATCCCTGTCTAAGGTCAGTTAGGATCACCACTTAATTTTAAGAATGTGAAATGTCAGAATAATAGTAGAGAGAATGATTTATTTCAGATTTTATTTCTTTCATCACATTCCCAGTGGGTCAGAAGTTTACATACACTCAATTAGTAGTTGGTAGCATTGCCTTTAAATTGTTTAACTTGGGTCAAACATTTTGGGTAGCCTTCCACAAGCTTCCTGACAGAGCTGGTGTAACTGAGTCAGGTTTGTAGGCCTCCTTGCTCGCACATGCCCTCCTGCAGCAAAGCACCCCCACAACATGATGCTGCCACCCCCGTGCTTGACGATTGGGATGGTGTTCTTCGACTTGCAAGCCTTCCCTTCTTCCTCCAAACATAATGGTGGTCATTATGGCCATAACAATTATATTTTTGTTTCATCAGACCAGAGGACATTTCTACAAAAAGTACAATCTTTGTCCCCATGTGCAGTTGCAAACTGTAGTCTGTCTTTTTTATGGTGGTTTTGGAGCAGTGGCTTCTTTCATGCTGAGCGGCCTTTCAGGTTATGTTGATATAGGACTCGTTTTACTGTGGATATAGATACTTTTGTACCTGTTTCCTCCAGCATCTTCACAAGGTCCTTTGCTGTTGTTCTGGGATTGATTTGCACTTTTTGCACCAAAGTGCATTCATTTCTAGGAGACTTAACGCGTCTCCTTCCTGAGCGGTATGATGGCTGCGTGGTCCCATGGTGTTTATACTTGAATACTATTGTTTGTACAGATGAACGTGGTACCTTCAGGCGTTTGGAAATTGCTCCCAAGGATGAACCAGACGTGTGGAGGTCTACAAAGTTTTTTCTGAGGTTCTAGCTGATTTATTTTGATTTTCCCATGATGTCAAGCAAAGAGGCACTGAGTTTGAAGGTAGGCCTTGAAATACATCCACAGGTACACCTCCAATTGACTCAAATTATGTCAATTAGCCTATCAGAAGCTTCTAAAGCCATGACATTTTCTGGAATTTTCCAAGCTGTTTAAAGGCACAGTCAACTTAGTGTATGTAAACTTCTGACCCACTGGAGTTGTGATACACGGAATTATAAGTGAAATAATCTGTCTGTAAACAAACTATAGTTTCTTAGCAAGACATTTGTGGAGTGGTTAAAAAACGATTTTTAATGACTCCAACCTAAGTGTATGTAAACTTCTGTATATTGTATGCACACATTTTAGGTAAAATTATATTAATTTAATTTATACTTTATCATTTACTTCTTCAACAGGTAAGGGTCATAATTATTGGCACCCCTGTTTTCAATAACCTTGTTTCCCAACACCAAATCCACCACTGGTGTGCGTGGCCAAAGAGCTCTATTTTCATGTCATCCAACAAATGTAAACACCTGGAGTTTGCTAAACGGAAATTGGATTGGAACCATTGCTTTGGTCAGATGACATGAAAATTTTTGGGCCATTCACACCAGTGGTGGTTTTGGCATCAAATTGAGAATGCGCGAGCAGAAAAGAACGCCATACCTACTGTAAAATATGTTGGTGGATCTTTAATGTTATGGATATGTTTTGCTTCAACTGGTCCTGGGGCCCTTGTTAAGTTCAATGGCATAATGAACTCGACCCAGTCCAAGGACATTTCTGTCAGAAAACCTGGTTGCCTCTGCCAGGAGTCTGAAACTTGGCCTAAAGTGGATCTTCCAGCGAGACAATAACCCCAAGCACACATTAAAATCCACAAAGAAATGGTTAATTGGCCACAAATAATTTTTTTGCAATGGCCATCAAATTCTCCCCATTGAAAACCCCATTGAAAACCTGTGGTTTGAATTGAAGAGGGCAGTCCATAAGCGCAGATGAAGGATATTGAGGATCTGGACAGATTCTATATGGAGGAATGTTCTAAGATCATTTCTAATGTGCTTGCCAACTCATTAATCCTTTTAGAAAAAGGCTCAGTGCAGTTGTCCTCGCAAGGTGAGTTATTGAAATGTATTGAAAACAGGGGTGTCAGTAATTTTGACCCCTACCTAACACGTAAATGATTAATTGTTAAACATACGTTTCTTTCTCAGAGCAATTGTATTAGTATTAAATAATATAACTTCCCCAATTTTTTTGAGAATACAAAATAGTTCAGTATTTGAATTCTTTATTTTATAGTCATTATTGCTCATCTTTATCAAGGGTGTCAATCATTTTTGACCCCACTCTACATCCCTTTTTGGGTTTGGCATGATGGGAAAGTAGCTTGTCTACTTGTAGTGTGTCTGTGAACAGGACAATTAGAGATTTAGTTCTTCTGACAACGTTTGTAGAGTTATTGTGTGTGCTAGAGAACTGTTAGGTTGACGAGGATGATTCAAAACCCTGGAAAGATATATAATAACAAAATCTACTGTGTAACTAACTACTAAGTTACTACAATGTAACTACCATATAACATATCATATCTATTTGGTCTACTATAACCTAGATCTATTTAAAATGTAACACATTTTTCAACATTATGGTCCTTTGAGTTGGTTTAAGGTCTTAAGGCCCGAAGGCAGTGCACAAATGGAATAGTGGTCCTCCCAAGCCTTACCTTGTGGATAATGAAACTCGTGTTCGACCACATGTGAGCGGAGGGAGATAATTACCATCAGGAGGGCCTGAAGTGCTAATAATGGTCTGTCCAGAAGGTCTGTCATAGTCCACTAATTGAAAAGTGAACTTGTCAACCAGCAGCCATGTGACTTGGCTATGCATCCCAAATGCCACCCTTTTCCCTACATAGTGCACTACTTTTTACCTGGCTCAGGTGAAAAGTGGTGCACTATGTAAAGAATAGTGTGCCATTTGGGACGGAGACTTGGACATGCATCAGGTAAAGAAGCTAAAAGTTTATTCAGAGGGAGCCATTATGGAAAATGCATACTTGCCTGGCTTTAACAGGAGGTCAACTATAATGGAGTCATGCTCAGGCTGTCACCCATAGGGTCTATAATCAACTGGGGCAGGGAAGTGCAGGGCTAACCGCTAATCCGTAGCCGGTGCACTTGAGTGCACCTAATTTACTGCCCAGCGTGTTATTATTGAGCGTACCTATTTTACTGCCCTGCGGATTATTCATGAGCATACCTAGTTTACTGCCCCACGGGTTATTCTTGAGCGTATCTATTTTACTGCCCCGGGGGTTACTCATGAGCATACCTAGCCTACTGCCCCGTAGGTTATTCATGAGCGTACCTAGCCTACTGCCCAGTGGGTTATACATGAGTGTACCTAGCTTAGTACAATTACTTACTTTTACATTTTTTCCATGGGGCAGAGAGACAAATGTGCAGTATTATAGATAATCTCATGCTATTTTACACATTTTACCATGAGGCTGAGAGAACATGAGGCTGAGAGAACATGAGACTGAGAGAACAGGTTTCTCTTTTAGAGCTCAGGGAATCTTGAAAGATGGAACAATCTTTTTTCCACAAATATTTGCCTTAATATTAACACAATTTGAAATATATATTTTGATAGACCAAAGTATCAGCTATCACACCATGAAAAGGAACAACCTCCTATTTATTTTTTATAAAATGCAACTGTCTGGATTTACAGTGTATTCGGAAAGTATTCAGACCCTTTCACTTTTTCCACATTTTGTTACATTACAGACTTATTCTAAAATGTGTTAAATTAATTTTTTTCCACATCAATCCACAAACAATACCCAATAAGGACAAAGCAAAAACAGGTATTTAGAAATTTTTCAAAATTTATTAAACTGAATATACCTTAGCTACATAAATATTCAGACCCTTTGCTATGAGACTCGAAATTGAGCTCAGGTGTTGTCATGATTGTCTTCTATCGGGAATGACCAAAGCGCAGCGACGTAACCAGAATACATGTTTATTCACAAAAACGGGACGAGACGGAACAAAACAATAAACGATGAACAAGACGTGAACCCTAACGCTAAATCCTAAACTGAACACAGAGATCTAAACCTAAACACGACTGGCGAAACCTAACTAAACACGAAAGGCGAAACCTAACTAAACACGAATGGCAAGAACCTGACTGAACACGATAACCATAACATAATCAATAACCCACGAAACTAAAGTGCAACTCCCAAACATATATATGGTTCCCAATTAGAGGTAACGAGACTCAGCTGCCTCTAATTGGGAACCATTATCCCAACATAGAAATAGACACCATAGAACAGACAAACCCTACACCCAAAACGAAACCAAAACGCTCTAGCCTGTCATCTCAGACCTGGGCGTTACAGGTGTATCCTGTTTGCATTGATCATCCTTGAGATGTTTCTACAACTTGATTGGAGTCCACCTGTGATAATTTCAATTGATTGGACATGATTTGGAAAGGCACATACCTGTCCATATAAGGTCCCACAAATGACAGTGCATGTCAGAGAAAGAACCAAGCCATGAGGTCGAAGGAATTGTTCGTAGAACTCCAAGACAGGATTGTATCAAATTAAATCTAACTTTATTTGTCACATTAATTAATTAATTAAGTGTAGACCTTACAGTAAAATGCGTACTTACAAGCCCTTAACCAACAGTGCAGAAAGAGTTAATAAAATATTAACTAAATAAACAAAAGTAAAAAAAAAGTAACACAATAAAATAACAATAACAAGGCTATATACAGGCGGTTCCTGGTACCGAGTCAATGTGCTGGGGTACAGGTTAGTCTAGGTAATTTGTACATGTAGGTAAGGGTGAAGTGACTATGCATAGATAATAAACAGCGAGTAGCAGCAGTGTCCCAAAAAAATTAGGAAGGGGGGTGTCAATGTAAATAGTCCGATGGATAGCAGTCTTACGGCTTCTGGGTAGAAGCTGTTAAGGAACCTTTTGGTCCTAGACTTGGCGCTCCGTTAACGCTTGCCGAGCGGTAAAAGAGAAAACAGTCTATGACGTGGGTGACTGTAGTCTCTGACAATTTTTTGGGCTTTCCTCTGACACCAACTTGCATATAGGTCCTGGATGTCAGGAAGCTTGGCCCCAGTGACGTACTGGGCCGTACGCACTAACCTCTGTAGCGCCTTCCGGTCAGATGCCGAGCAGTTGCCATACCAGGCGGTAATGCAACCGGTCAGGATGCTCTCGATGGTGCAGCTGTAGAACGTTTTGAGGATCTGTGGACCCATGCCAAATCTTTTGATGGGGAAAAGGTTTTGTCATGCCCTCTTAACGACTGTCTTGGTGTGTTAGTGATAGTGATAGTTCGTTGGTGATGTGGAAACCAAGGAACTTGAAACTGTCAATGCGTTCCACTACAGCCCCGTCGATGTTAATGGGGGCCTGTTCGGCCCGCCTTTTCCTGTAGTCCACGATCATCTCCTTTGTCTTGCTCACATTGATGGAGAAGTTGTTGTCCTGACATCACACTGCCAGGTCTTTGACCTTCTCCCTATAAGCTGTCTCATCATTGTCAGTGATCAGCCCTGCCACTGTTGTGTTGTCTGCAAACTTAATGATGGTGTTGGAATCGTGTTTGGCCACATAGTCATGGGTGAACAGGGAGTACAGGAGGGGACTCTGGGATATGTATGTACGGTCACTGTGGGGACTACGTCATCAATGCACTTATTGATGAAGCTGATGACTGAGGTGGTATACTCCTCAATGCTATTGGATGAATCCCGGAACATATTCCAGGCGGTGCTAGCAAAACAGTCCTGTAGTGTAGCATCCACGTCATCTGACCACTTCCATATTGAGCGAGTCACTGTTACTTCAACTTTAGTTTTTGCTTGTAAGCAGGAATCAGAAGGATATAATTATGGTCAGAATTGCCAAATGGAGTGCGGGGGAGAGCTTTGTATGCATCTCTGTGTGTGGAGTAAAGGTGGTCTAGAGTTTATTTTCCTCACATGTGACATGCTGGTAGAAATTAGGTAAAACAGATTTAAGTTTGCCTGAAGTAGAGTCCCTGGCCACAAGGATAATTTTCTTTTTTTGATTATGGCCTTGGTTGAGTGCGGTCTTAGTGCCATAATTGGTTTGTGGTAGTAAATAGACAGCTACAAATAATATGGATGAGAACTTTCTTGGTAGATAGTGTGGTCTACAGCTATCATAAGGTACTCTACCTCAGGCGAGAAATACCTCAAGACTTCCTTAATCGAGGCACAGATCTGGGGAGGGTACCAATTTTTTTGCAGCAGCATTAAAGGTCCCCAAGAAAGTACTAGCCTCCATCATTCTTAAATGTAAGATGTTTGGAAGCACCAAGACTCTTCCTAGTGCTGCCTGGCCAAACATAGCAACCGGGGTAGAAGGGCCTTGGTCAGGGACGTGACCAAGAACCCGATGGTCACTCAGAAGGACAACCATCTCTGAAGCACTCCACCACACGACAGCCCACTTGGAGTTTGCCAAAAGGCACCTAAAGACTCTCAGTCCATGAGAAACAAGATTTTCTGGTCTGATAAAACCGAGATTGAACTCTTTGGCCTGAATTCCAAGGGTCACGTCTAGAGGAAATCTGGCATCATCCCTACTGTGAAGCATGGTGGTGGCAGCATCATGCTGTGGGGATGTTTATGAGCGGTGGGGACTGGGAGACTAGTCAGGATCAAGGGAAAGATTAACAGAGCAAGGTACAGAGAGATCCTTGATTAAAACCTGCTCCAGAGCACTCAGGACCCCAGACTGGGGCGAAGGTTCACCTTCCAAAAGGACAATGACCCTAAGCACACAGCCAAGACAACACAGGAAAGGCTTTGGGACAAATCTCTGAATGAGTTGCCCAGCCAGAGCCAGGACTTGAACGCAATTGAAAAACATCTCTGGAGAGACCTGAAAAAAGCTGTGCAGCAACGCACCCATGCAACCTGACAGAGCTTGAGAGGATCTGCAGAGAAGAATGGCAGAAACTCCCCAAATACAGGTGTGCCAAGCTTGTAGTGTGATACCCAAGTAGACTCGAGGCTGTAATTGCTGCCACAGGTGCTTCAACAAAGTACTGAGTAAAGGGTTTGAATACTTATGTAAATGTGATATTTCAGTTTTTCTTTTATATAAATTAATAAACATTTCTAAAAACCTTTTTATTTTATTTTATTTCATTTTTTACCTTAATTTATCCAGGTAGGCTATTTGAGAACAAGTTCTCATTTACAACTGCGACCTGGCCAAGATAAAGCACAGCAGTTTGATACATACAACAACAAAGAGTTACACAATACACAGACATACAACCAATAATACGGTAGAAAAAATATCATAAAAAACAGTGAGTGCAAATGAGGTAAGATATGGGAGGTAGGGCAATAAATAGGCCATGGTGGCGAGGTAATTACAATATAGCAATTAAACACTAGAATGGTAGATGTGCAGAAGATAAATGTGCAAGTTACTGGGGTGCAAAGGAGCAAGATAAATAAATAAATGCAGTATGGGGATGAGGTAGTAGGATGGGCTGTTTACAGATGGGCTATGTGCAGGTGCAGAGATCTGTGAGCTGCCCTGACAGCTGGTGCTTACAGCTAGTGAGGGAGATCTGAGTCTCCAGCTTCAGTGATTTTTGTAGTTCGTTCCAGTCATTGGCAGCAGAGAACTGGAAGGAAAGGCAGCCAAAGGAATAATTGGCCAGTGAGATATACCGGCTGGAGCGCATGCTGCGGGTGGGTGCTGCTATGGTGACCAGTGAGCTGAGATAAGGCGGGGCTTTACCTAGCCTCTCAGGGATTGCTGGGGAGCTAGCGCCCCAATCCCGACACTACCAGGTGAAATGCAAGGCGCCAAATTCAAAATCCAAAAGTTGAATTATTAAACATCCACCAATATACAAGTGTTCCATACTCATCAAAAGCTCTGTTTCTTGGCAATATCACAGCGTTGTCAGATTTCAAAAGGGCTTTACGGGCGAAAGCAGCACATTTGATTGTTTGAGGGTAGCACCTCACATATTTTTCCCATAGCCATGAATCCATTAGCCATCATGGCACACACATAACACATTTCACAGCGAAAACAAATCAATTACCTGTTGAAGAACTTCTGCTGAGGTCATCCTAAATCTCAAAGACAATCCATGGTTCTTTTGTTAGAAAAAGTAATGTATTTTATCCATAAATCTCCATTTGGTTTGCACGTTATAATCAGAAAACTACAGCCACTACGTATATTTACTCTTATAAATCAACCGGAATATAAACTGATCGATAAAGACGGTAAAAAAGACACTGCGCGCCTTGTCGGGAGCGCGCGCTGGGTACTGTTGACATAAAAAGTACACTTCCTGGTTTGCTCTTCTTCTCTGGTCTAATTCATCCAAAATGAAAATTTACACTGTCTCGAGACTGTTGACAGGAAGCGATGGGTACTGCATTCATATGCCCTTATATGGTCATTTTTATGAGCGAGGGGTTCCAAATGAGCAATGTGTCAAAATCACTTTTTCCAGGACAGAAATTCCTCGGGGTTTCGCCTGCCATATGCGTTCTGTTTTACTCACAGACAAATGGTTAACACTTTTGGAAAATGCAGAGTGTTTCCTATCCAATGGTACTAAATATGTATATCCTATTTTCTGGGCCTGAATGGGAGGCATTTTACTTTGGGCACGCCAGGCTCTCCAAAACCATCACCTCGGGAGCCACTCCCTAAGAAGCTAGCAAAGACTTGTAGATGACATGGAGACAGTGGGATTGGCGACAAGTATGAAGCGAGGGCCAGCCAACGAAAGCGTACAGGTCGCAGTGGTGGGTAGTATATGGGGATTTGGTGACAAAACGGATGGCACTGTGATAGACTGCATCCAATTTGTTGAGTAGAGTGTTGGAGGCTATTTTATAAATGACATCGTCAAAGTCGAGGATCGGTAGGATGGTCAGCTTTACGAGGGTATGTTTGGCAGCATGAGTGAGTGAAGGATGCTTTGTTGCGAAATAGGAAGCCGATTCTAGATTTAATTTTGGATTGGAGATATTTAATGTGAGTCTGTAAAGAGAGTTTACAGTCTAGCCAGACACCTAGGTATTTGTAGTTGTCCACATATTCTAAGTCATAACCGTCCAGAGTAGTGATGCTGGACGGGCGGGCAGGTGCAGGCAGTGATCGGTTGAAGAGCATGCATTTAGTTTTACTTGCATTTAAGAGCAGTTGGAGGCCACGGAAGGAGAGTTCTATCAAATCAAATGTATTTATAAAGCCCTTCTCACATCAGCTAATGTCACAGAGTGCTGTACAGAAATCCAGCCTAAAACCCCAAACATCAAGCAATGCAGGAGTAAAAGCACAGTGGTTAGGAAAAACTCCCTAGAAAGGCCAGAACCTAGGAAGAAACCTAGAGAGGAACCAGGCTGTGAGGGGTGGCCAGTCCTCTTCTGGCTGTGCCGGGTACAGATTATAACAGAACATGGCCAAGATTTAAAAATGTTCATAGATGACCAGCAGGGTCAAATAATAATAATCACAGTGGTTGTCGAGGGTGCAACAGGTCAGCACCTCAGGAGTAAATGTCAGTTGGCTTTTCATAGCCGATCATTCAGAGTATCTCTACCGCTCCTGCTGTCTCTAGAGAGTTGAAAACAGCAGGTCTGGGACAGGTAGTATGTCTGGTGAAAAGGTCAGGGTTCCATAGCCGCAGGCAGAACAGTTGAAACTGGAGCAGCAGTATGGCCAGGTGGACTGGGCAGTATGGCCAGGTGGACTGGGGACAGAGATATCTCTAACCACCAACTTACCATCCTGAGTTGTATGGCATTGAAGCTCGTCTGGAGGTTAGTTAACACAGTGTCCAAAGAAGGGCCAGAAGTATACAGAATGGTGTCGTCTGCGTAGAGGTGGATCAGATATTCACCGGCAGCAAGAGTGACATCATTGATGTATACAGAGAAGAGAGTCAGCATTATGGGGTATTGTGTAGATTGATGAGGATTTTTTTAAAATAAGGCTGTAACGTAACAAATTGTCAAGGGGTCTGAATACTTTCCTAATGCCCTGTATGTGAACTAAGTCAGCAAGTGCTTAAAGATCTTGATTGTTTCATTCTAACATTAGATTATTCAACAATGTAATACAACTTATTTTTGTTTTGCCCCCAAATTTGCATAGATAGCAAAATGTGTGGAACACAATTATGTTTTGTGAAATTATCTCTCCTGTCTTATATTTTATGAGGTTGATCATAGTCAGATATGACTGTACTGCGCAGCAGAGCACATGCAGATGGCTCAGCTTAAATGTTTTGTGATCAATTTAGTGATACCCGAGCCCTACCCATACCTTAGTTATTGATAAAAAAACAGGCCCTAACCCAATGTATAATGTAGAGGCCCGCCAGGCAGATTAAATGCTCCAAGGCTAATTTTGTTTGCATTTTGTAATGTTTTTCTATATTTTTTCTGAATATTGACCAAAGAAAATCTTGACTCCATCACTGATGGAGTTGACAACAGATACTCAAATCTAACATATTTTTTGCCTCAAAAAATAAAAGTTCAGTGCAAACATTTGTAGAAAATATCTGGAAAATTATTCATTTGAAAATCATCAATAAAAACATAACCATTCTAGCAGATCTGGCATGAATAAAGAGTCCTTATTGTATTGCTGACCCTGCTCATTCCTGATTCATTTAGGATTTCAGACAAATCTGAGAGAGTTGACCAAATATCCAGACACATCTTTTAGGAATCACAGTTTTGAGTCGCAGACCGCTATTCCGAGAAACAACATAATATAATTTTTCAGTTAATATCTATTATTGACAGGTTTTATAATTTTAAACAGTTTTTTTAAAATTGGGATCCTTCCAAGCATAGAGCCGATATGGAAATTAATAATATTTTAAATATTTAAAAAAATCCCAAAACAATTACTTTCCCTTATAAAATTACCCTAAATGTAAATTTTAAGATCAAATAATGCAACAAATTATATGTTTTTTAAACTTTCAAAATAAAGTTTCCCTGCCGGACAAGAACTGTCTCGACTTTCAAGAATCTCTGAGCTCATTTCCTGCTATACTACACATTTTGCCATGAGACTGAGAGAAACATTTTCAGTTTTAAAGCACATTTCCTGTAATTCAAAAAATGTATTTCATAGTTTATGACGTTTTCATATGCTATCTGGGGGCAGTGGCGGTTCTAGACCATTTCAACTGGGGGGGGGCCAAGCTGGGGCCAGTTGTACTGTTAGAGGGGCCAGTTACATTAGACGTTATTGTTGTCATATTGTTTTCTTCACTGCATTGCAGGCATTAGCAGGCAAAAGACCATGTCCCTCTAGTAAATGTGTGGGTTTAATTAGTGTTCCGCGTTGCCACTGTCTAATAACGGATGTAAAAAAAGAACGATAGCAACAATTTGTTATGCAAAAATTATTTCATACCCCACATTTAGGGGGGCCACAAGGGGGTCCACAATTGTTGTCACAGGGGCACTGCCCCCCCCCCCCCAGAACTGCTAGTGTCTGGGGGGCCCAACTTCCAAGTGTTACCAATGTGTCTAGCATCCTTACAGCCCTTTTGGAAATGAGAGATTAGATTGACTACTCACGATGTTCCTCAAGAAGCTACTACAATATAGCAGTTGTTCAGACATGTCATCCATAATGTAGTAGTGTTATGCATAATTCTGCTATTGTTGTGCTGGACATAATTCTGCTAAATATATTCACTACATAACTACAGATGTTTTCACTGCATCCTCATTTCCGCTGCTGGCATACTTACTGTAGATGGTGTGTGTGTGTGTGTGTGTGTGTGTGTGTGTGTGTGTGTGTGTGTGTGTGTGTGTGTGTGTGTGTGTGTGTGTGTGTGTGTGTGTGTGTGTGTGTGTATGTGATCCGCCGTCCACTCATCAGGACCACCTGTCCGTCAATAGGTAATAAACACAGCATCAGACCAATACAGATGAATGTCAGCAAAGGATTGTCTTGGAAAGCCCTCTTTAATCAGCCAGTCATCCTCTTGGGGGGATAAGGAAGTGTGAGATATTAACTTCACTCAGCACCATCACAAATAGGTCAGGGCGGTCCCATTTAAAGTAGATGTGTGAACAATCAACGACTTCTGTATTATGTGCGATTTATTTAATTGTAAAAGTGAGTGTAGTCTATTTGAGGAGTGTCACACGTTTGTTCATCAGATTTACCCCAAACTTGAATTTAACTTTAAGGAAATACACAAACACATACGCAGTAAAAATAAAAAAGATCTGTTAATGCATTTACTGTGACCTCTGTGGCCTCTGCATCATTTATCCCTCCACCAACAGACTGGACCACCACTGGGAGCCTACAGCCACATCCATCCACTATGTGCAGCCCACACAGGTTCTTACCAAGGTTCACCACAGTAGAATGTAGTACCCGCCAGCCATGTGCTACAGTAGTAGGTAACCACTCTTCTCTCTTCCCACTCCTCCCTGCTCGCTCTTTACCCAGGACATAACTCAAATCACCCCCAGCTGAGAACTCGATTTATTTCGCAAGTTGTTTCGTTCTATTTTTATTTTTGGAAATTTGCCCGTATGTCCTACTGATGTGCATCAGAACTCTGCCTAATTTCCCCTTCTATAAAGACTGCCTATATGGGTCAGAGCTCTGCAGGAGAGGGCCATCAGATTGAGCTGGTAGAGGGGGAGAGTCTGAGTGAAAGGCCAATTACACGACGGACAGCTTAGTCATAACACATGATAAATAAATTGAAGAAGATATTTTAAACATTTGGAGTTGACTATGAAGAGTTTACTTCCAAAACGCTATATCCACAAATTGTTCATATTTGTGTTTCTTTTATCAAAAATTGTTGCTTTTAAGTACCTTCATATGTACTTCATATGTACTCGTACTTAAAAGCGATATCCATTATTTAGCTGGAATGGAATGTTCATATATTGTATATTTGACTGTGATATGTGGGTGTCTCAGCTAGCAATAACTGTAAGTCACTATAGAACATCTGCTAAATGACCAAATTGTCAAATGTAAATGTTTTACAAACATATCTCATATTACTTTATCATAACACAGTGTGACTGTGTAAAACCTAGCAGTACTACTTATTTCTCTGAAAGTAAGGCACATACAGTGGCTTGCAAAAGTATTCACCCCCCTTGGCATTTTTCCAGTTTTGTTGCCTTACAACCTGGAATTAAAATAGATTTTTGGAGGGTTTGTATCATTTGATTTAAACAACATGCCTACCACTTTGAAGATGCAAAATATTTGATATTGTGAAACAAACAAGAAATAAGGCAAAAACTGAAAACTTGCATAACTATTCACCCCCAAAGTCAATACTGTAGAGCTGTCACGATCTTCGTAATGGACAGACCAAGACGCAGTGATGCTTCCAGAATACATTTTAATACGAACGTACTGGGTACACAACAAAACAGAAAGTAACGAAGATCATGAAAGTGAACGTAACAAAGACAAGCTAAGCTCAAACAATAACCCACGAACCTAGAGTGAAACCTACAAACATAAATATGGTTCCCAATTAGAGACAACGACACACAGCTGCCTCTAATTGGGAACCATACCCCAACATAGAACTATGACACCTAGAACTGACAACCCTACACCAAAACGAAACCAAAACGCTCCAGCCTGTCATCTCGGCCTGGGCGTTACAGTACCACTCTGGTGCGTGGAGCAGGAACTGGTCGTACTGGACTCGTGATGCTCACTGGAACTCTGGTGCGTGGAGCAGGAACTGGCAGTACCGGACTCGTGATGCTCACTGGAACTCTGGTGCGTGGAGCAGGAACTGGCAGTACCGGACCCGTGTTGCTCATTGGAACTCTGGTGCGTGGAGCAGGAACTGGCAGTACCGGACTCGTGATGCTCACTCTGGTGCGGGGAGCGGGAACAGGCCGTACTGGGCTCGGGACGCGCACTCTGGTGCGGGGAGCGGGAACAGGCCGAACTGGGCGCAGGGGCCCAGCGCGCTCTGGTGCGGGGAGCGGGAACAGGCCGGACTGGGCTCGTGACGCGCACTCTGGTGCGGGGAGCGGGAACAGGCCGGACTGGGCTCGTGACGCGCACTCTGGTGCGGGGAGCGGGAACAGGACGTGCTGGACTCTCTAAGCGCACGGGGAGCCTGGTGCGCGGAGCCGAACAGGACGTGCTGGACTCTCTAAGCGCACGGGGAGCCTGGTGCGCGGAGCAGGGACAGGACGTGGCGGGCTCTGAAGGCGCACAGGGGGCCTGATGCGTGGAGCAGGGACAGGACATGCCGGGCTCTGGAGGCGCACAAGGGGCCTGATGCGTGGAGCAGGGACAGGACGTGTTGAATCCACAACACGGACCTGGATCGTGGAACTCGGAACAGGGACGGGACGTGTTGACTCCACAACACGAACTGGGATCTTGGGACTCGGAACAGGGACTGGACGTGTTGACTCCACAACACGGACTGGGATCTTAGAACTCGGAACAGGGACTGGACGTGTTGACTCCACAACACGAACTGGGATCTTGGAGCGTGGAACAGGGACTGGACGGGTTGACTCCACAACCCGAACTGGGGACCTGATGCGGAGAGCAGGCACCACTCTACCAGGTAGCACACTGACCTTGACCTGACCGATGAGTGGCGCTGGGATCTCTCGGACAGGGCTGTGGATTCGCACTGGAGATTCTGCCCGTAGTACCGCAGGATATCTGGGTCCCAAAAGGCGCACTGGAGACCTGGCGCGCAGAGCTGGCACCACTCTTCCAGGTAGCACACTGACTTTGGCCTGACCGATGAGTGGCGCTGGGATCTCTCGTGACTGGGCTGTGAACACGCATCGGAGACGCTGCACGCAGAACCGGTGCAGGATATCCAGGTCCCAGGAGACGCACTGGAGATCTGGCGCGCAGAGCTGGCACCACTCTTCCTGGCTGCACACTCAGTCTAGCCCGACTGATGATTGGAGCTGGAATCTTTCGTACCGGCCTGTGAATGCGCACAGGAGAAACCGTGTGCAAAACTGCATAACACGGTGTCCTTTCCGTGCGACGCTCTCCCCAGCGCTCTCTCCACAAAGCACGAGGAGTTGGCTCAGGAGTCCCTCCTGAACCGGCCAACCTCCTCGTGTGCCCCCCCCAAAAGATTTTTGGGGCTGTCTTTCGGACCTCCGTGCCAGGCGAGTCCCAATGAGCTGTTCCCTGGTCCAGTACTTCCGGGTCTCTCACTGCTTGGTCTTCGGTTGGTTGGGTTATTCTGTCACGATCTTCGTAATGGACAGACCAAGACGCAGCGATGCTTCCAGAATACATTTTAATACGAACGTACTGGGTACACAACAAAACAGAAAGTAACGAAGATCATGAAAGTGAACGTAACAAAGACAAGCTAAGCTCAAACAATAACCCACGAACCTAGAGTGAAACCTACAAACATAAATATGGTTCCCAATTAGAGACAACGACACACAGCTGCCTCTAATTGGGAACCATACCCCAACATAGAACTATGACACCTAGAACTGACAACCCTACACCAAAACGAAACCAAAACGCTCCAGCCTGTCATCTCGGCCTGGGCGTTACAAGAGCCACCTTTTGCAGCAATTACAGCTACAAGTCTCTTGGGGTATGTCTCTATAAGCTTGGCACATCTAGCCACTGGGATTTTTGCCCATTCTTCAAGGGAAAACTGCTCCAGCTACTTCAAGTTGGATGGGTTCCGTTGGTGTACAGCAATCTTTAATTCATACCACAGATACTCAATTGGATTGAGGTCTGGGCTTTGACTAGCCATTCCAAGACATTTAAATGTTTCCCCTTAAACCACTCAAGTGTTCCTTTAGCAGTATGCTTAGGGTCATTGTCCTGCTGGAAGGTGAACCTCAGTCCCATTCTCAAATCCCTGGAAGACTGAAACAGGTTTCCCTCAAGAATTTCCCTGTATTTAGCACTATCTATCATTCCTTAAATTCTGACCAGTTTCCCAGTCCCTGCCGATGAAAAACATCCCCACAGCATGATGCTGCTACCACCATGCTTCACTGTGGGGATGAGGTTCTCGGGGTGACGAAAGGTGTTGGGTTTAAGCCAGTTTTCCTTGATGGCCAAAAAGCTCAATTTTTGTCTCATCTGACCAGAGTACTTTTTTCCATATGCTTGGGGAGTCTCCCACATGCCTTTTGGTGAACACCAAACGTGTTTGCAAAAAAATTTATTTAAACAATGGCTTTTTTCTGGCCACTCTTCCGTAAAAAAATGGCCACTATTTATCGAAAATAAAACAAATATTCAAAACTCCTTGCACACAGAACACCCAGCTGGTGATGGTGATATAACGGAGTAGAACAATCCTTATAGGTTTGTAGGGTGCCGTCTTTCGGATGGGACGTTAAACGGGTGTCCTGACTCACTGAGGTCATTAAAGATCCCATCGCCCTTTTGTAAGAGTAGGGGTGTTAACCCCGGTGTCCTGGCTAAATTACTAAGCTGTCCCTCATACCATCATGGCCACCTAATCATCCCCAGCTTACAAGTGGCTCATTCATCCCCATCCTCTCCCTTGTAACTATTCCCCAAGTCGTTGCTGTAAATGAGAACGTGTTCTCAGTCAACTTACCTGGTAAAATAAAGGTAAAATAAATTTTAAAAAGCCCAGCTCTGTGGAGTGTAAGGCTTAAATTGGTCCTGTGGACAGATGCTGTGCTGTGGAGTTTTGCGGCTCCTTCAGGGTTATCTTTGGTCTCTTTGTTGCCTCTCTGATTAATGTCCTCCTTGCCTGGTCTGTGAGTTTTGGTGGGCGGCCCGCTCTTGGCTGGTCTGTTCTGGTGCCATATTCTTTCATTTTTTATAATGGATTTAATGGTGCTCCGTGGGATGTTCAAAGTTTTGAATATTTTTTCGTAACCTAACCCTGATCTGTACTTCTGCACAACTTTGTCCCTGACCTGTTTAGAAAGCTTATTGGTCTTCATGGTGCCGTTTGCTTGGTGGTGCCCCTTGCTTAGTGGTGTTGCAGACTCTGGGGCCTTTCAGAAAAGATGTATATATAATGCGATCATGTAAAAGATCATGTGACACTTTGATTGCGCACAGGTGGACTTTATTTAACTAATTGTGACTTCTGAAGGTAATTGGTTGCACCAGATCTTATTTAGGGGCTTCATAGCAAAGGGGGTGAACACATACGCACGCACCACTTTTACGTTTTAAATAAAAAAAAATGTAATTTCACTTCACCAATTCAGACTATTTTGTGTATGTCCATTACATGAAATCCAAATAAAAATCCCTTTAAATTACAGGTTGTAATGCAACAAAATAGGAAAAACTCCCAGGGGGATGAATACTTTTGCAAGGCACTCTAAAAAGCATTTAGCAAAATCAAAAACATGACTATTTGTCACTCTCAATTGATACCATCAAGTGATGAAAAAAAATACGTCTGTCATTGAACAACCCCATGCCATGATTAAATAGTGAAACAACACACCAATCTCTTTCAGAATTTCTTTAAACAATAAATACTAATTTACCAACATTTCTGAAGATGGATATACTGTATATCACTTTGGAATTAAACTCTTCATATGGAGTTTACTACATTTGTGTTCCTTTGAGACTGACAAACTTAATCAAGTGCAGCTAAAGTATTTGAAATTTAACACTAGTTGTATCCAGGTCTGGATAAGACGAGTGCGTTTAGGCAGTTCTCTAAACATGCTCAAACGCTGCATGTGCCGCCCATCCATAATCTTATTACCAACAGCGGATGTCTGAGTGACGTTTTGTTGTGCTGAAGCAGTCGTATAGCTGTGTAAGTCCAAGCTGGGTCACACTTTATTTGGATAGTCTGGATTTTTCATCTGTAGATGCTCTACAGATAGTTTGTTGATAGTATGAATAAGCAACTGGTTACGGATATGTTTAGGTTTAGAACAAGGGTAAGGGTTAAGGTTAGATTGAGGGTTAGGATTAGTAGATAGTTAGTTGAAATGTTACTGATAGTCTGTAAGTCTGTAGAGCATCTACTGATGGACTATCCAAATAAAGTGTTACCTAAAGTTGTTATTGGGTCATTCCGGGGTCAATATTCCCAAAACCCTTGGGATACATTCAGTACTTATGTGTCACAACTGTCAGCCTCAGAAACGCAGATGTGGTTGTTTAGCTGGCCAGACTCAGGGAATAAACAGGATGGATGTGGGTTTAGTTAACACATATCGCAGATAGATAGCACTGGCTGTGGAATGTGTTAGTCTCAGACCGTCTCGCTCCAGCTCCCCTCCCTATGCATCAGGTGAATTAGAATTGCATTAGTCACCGTCTCTTGTCGGAGGTACGCCAAGGCTTCATTTTGACTCCTGTTCTGTTGCGAGTGCTGTATGATAAGATGCTGCTGGTGATGCGCTGGATACTCCAACTTCGTCCTAAATTGCACCCTATTCCCTATTTAGTGCACTAGTTTTGACCAGAGCCCTATGGGCCCTGGTAAAAATGTGTGCACTAAAAAGGGAATGGGTGCAATTTGGGATGCACACCATTCCCCAATGCTGCTGTTTCGACTCAGACACATCCTGACCCATTTTCCAGTGCTTCAACAGTATTGATTAACTGCTTGCCCCAATGAGGCGCTTTTTAGCCTGATATGAGATAAGAGTTAGATTCTTGTCAAAGCAGACACACATTTGCTCTGATTTTCCCCAAACAGTTAGTGTTGTTTCACTGGAACTAATCCATCACAGTATCATTGTCAGGGGAAAGCACATAGAAAGGACGGGACATAATCAAAACGGCAGAAAATATAGATAGTGGCAAACCCTAAAGAATACAGTGATAGTAAATAATGTGTGTGTGTGTGTGTGTGTGTGTGTGTTTGTGCATACTGTATTATGTTGCAAGTTTAGGTGTCTGAGTTGTTTATGTGGGGGTGAGGTCTATATAATTCATTCATCCTGGTAGTAGTGGTCCTTGCTTCATGGCCAAAGCCCTGGGTTAAACCCATATTATATGGCCAGTTAGAGCCAGGTTTTTCATATTTCATGTCCTGTATACTGTAGCTAACCTCAGCCCACAAGGGAGTAGGAATGCTATGCTAGTCTGTCCTCTACCGCCCCAAATTCCATTCCTTTTTCAAGTTCACTCCCTTCAAAGAACCAGAGAAACCACCTCTCCCCCTTTCCATTTTCTCTCCTTTACTTGGACTGACACTTTAAACAGTTGCCCTTTGCTTATCCAAGCATCCAAGAAAATTACACTGAGATCCACATCACCTGGACTAAGTATTGCAACCTCCTGCTTCTTCCTTGAAAGTTATTCTTTCTTTTAGCCCTCCCTCTTTGCCCTGTCGGTATCAATCATACCCTCTTTGCCCTGTCGGTATCAATCATACCCTCTCTGCCCTGTCGGTATCAATACCTCCCTCTCTGCCCTGTCATTATCAATCATACCCTCTCTGCCCTGTCGGTATCAATACCTCCCTCTCTGCCCTGTTGGTATCAATCATACCCACTCTGGCCTGTTGGTATCAACCATACCCTCTCTGCCCTGTCGGTATCAATTATACCCTCTTTGCCCTGTCGGTATCAATCATACCCTCTCTACCCTGTCGGGTATCAAATCAAATCAAATGTATTTCTAAACCCCTTCTTACATCAGCTGATGTCACAGAGTGCTGTACAGAAACCCAGCCTAAAACCCCAAACAATAAGCAATGCAAGTGTAAAAGCACGGTGGTTAGGAAAAACTCCCTAGAAAGGCCAGAACATAGGAAGAAACCTAGAGAGGAACCAGGCTGTGAGGGGTGGCTAGTCCTCTTCTGGCTGTGCCGGGTGCAGATTATAACAGAACATGAAGATTTTAAAATGTTCATAGAACATGAAGATTTTAAAATGTTCATAGAACAGGCAGAACAGTTGAAACTAGAGAAGCAGCACGGCCAGGTGGAGTGGGGATATCAAGGAGTCATCAGGCCAGGTAGGCCTGAGGAATGGTCCTAATGCTCAGGTCCTCCGAGAGAGAGCGAGAGAAAGAAAGAAAGAAAGAAAGAAAGAGAGAAAAAGAGAGAGAGAATTAGAGAGAGCATACTTAAATTCACACAGGACACCGGATAAGAGAGGAGAAATACTCCAGATATAACAGACTGACCCTAGCCCCCCGACACATAAACTACTGCAGCATAAATACTGGAGGCTGAGACAGGAGGGGTCGGGAGACACTGTGGCCCCGTCCAACGATACCCCCGGACAGGGCCAAACAGGCAGGATATAACCCCACCCATTCTGCCGAAGCACAACCCCCACACCACTAGAGGGATATCTCCAACCACCAACTTACCATCCTGAGACAAGGCCGAGTATAGCCCACAAAGATCTCCGCCACGGCACAACCCAAGGTGGGAGGGGTATCAATCATACCCTCTCTGCCCTGTCGGTATCAATCCCTCGCTCTCTGCCCTGTTAGTATCAATACCTCCCTCTATGCCCTGTCAGTATCAATACCTCCCTCTCTGCCCTGTCAGTATCAATCCCTCCCTCTCTGCCCTGTCAGTATCAATCCCTCCCTCTCTGCCCTAGTAGTATCAATCCCTCCCTCTCTGCCCTGGTAGTATCAATCCCTCCCTCTCTGCCCTGGTAGTATCAATCCCTCCCTCTCTGCCCTGTTAGTATTAATCCCTCCCTCTCTGCCCTGTTAGTATCAATCCCTCCCTCTCTGCCCTGTTAGTATCAATCCCTCCCTCTCTGCCCTGTTAGTATCAATCCCTCCCTCTCTGCCCTGTCGGTATCAAGCCTTCCGCCGTGGATACAGGATCTCCGTCAAGTGTCCCTGGCCTGATCAGATTAGCAGGGCCAACTATCTCTGGACCAATATGGAATCTCGGTATCTCCCCCAAACATGTAATGAGAAAACTGAGATTGAATTTGAAACTCGGTATGACCGGGGATTAGCCAAGGAGCCTGAGAGTTATTTTCCTCAATGATGTCAGTTGGATTGAAGCTGGGGCCAGGAGTACCAGGAGGAGGGGGAGGGTTGGATGTGATGACCTATATTTGAGATAAACGTATCTCTGTGTGGGCAGGGTACTTAGGACATGGGATGGAAACGTTTGTCACCACCAAGAAACTTTACATGTTAACAATTTCATGGGAGCATATAGTCTACACTGGGTGTACAAAACATTAAGAAAGCCTTCCTACTATTGAGTTGCACCCCCACCCCGTTTTGCACTCAGAACAGCCTCAATTTGTTGGGGCATGGACTCGTTCCACACAGGAAACACAAACCGGTGAGCCTAGCACCTACTACCATACCACCTTCAAAGGCACTTCAATCTTTTGTCTTGCCCATTCACCCTCTGAATGTCACACATACACAATCCATGTCTCAATTGTCTCAAGGCTTAAAATCCTTCTCTAACCTGTCTCCTCCCCTTCAGCTACACGGATTGAAGTGGATTTAACAAGTGACATCAATAAGGGATCATAGCTTTCATCTGGATTCACCTGGTCAGTCTATTGCATGGAAAGAGCAGTTCCTATGATTTTGTACACTGTGTATACAGTGTGCAACTTTCTTTCTTTCTTTGTATTAGAGATGGATTATCGTCCCTTCCACTACAAGATATCACGGTCTGACTTTAGTATTTTTGTAATGTTTGTCCAGGGGGTTAAGTTTAGGGATACATTTTGACTGGTTAAGGTAAGGTTTAAGGTTAGGAATAGGGTTAAAACAGAAAAATAAAACAATTAATGCCTAGCACTGGACCCATACTTGGGGCATTCCTCTGGCAAGCTGCCAGCCTACTAGATGGTAATAGGTTCTCACGTTGCCCCTAGTGGACGGTATTGAAGACATCTCCCTACTAGAT
This sequence comes from Brachymystax lenok tsinlingensis, assembly GCA_030435695.1. Lineage (NCBI taxonomy): Eukaryota > Metazoa > Chordata > Actinopteri > Salmoniformes > Salmonidae > Brachymystax > Brachymystax lenok. The sequence goes on from CM059789.1 coordinate 19,590,933, forward strand.
GGTAATAGGTGCTCACGCTGCCCCTAGTGGACGGTATTGAAGACATCTCCCTAATAGATGGTAATAGGTGCTCATGTTGCCCCTAGTGGACGGTATTGAAGACATCTCCCTACTAATGGTAATAGGTGCTCATGTTGCCCCTAGTGGACGGTATTGAAGACATCTCCCTACTAGATGGTAATAAGTGCTCATGTTGCCCCTAGTGGACGGTATTGAAGACATCTCCCTACTAGATGGTAATAAGTGCTCATGTTGCCCCTAGTGGACGGTATTGAAGACATCTCCCTACTAGATGGTAATAGGTGCTCACGTTTGCCCCTAGTGGATGGTATTGAAGGATTCTCCCGATGTCCTGGCGACCTGGACAAATGTTGAATACTGAAGTCGATCTAATGTGGCCTGGCTTCCCTTCCATTCGCTACAGTGACATACAGGCAGATAGGAAACTGCTTATTTCCACGGCTGCTTTCACACTTATTTTTTCTTCTAGATTTGACACTGAAAAACAAACATACACTCTCTTCTCTTTCACTAACACACAGAATCCACACGCAAGCACGCATGCACGCGTACACACACACAAACACACACACACACCACACACACACACACACATACACACAGAGACACCACACTGCCACACACTGGAGCTCAGCTGTTCTATATTCGATATGGACTGAAAGGATGACCACGGTACTGAAATCTCCATGTTGTCAATAAACAAGCCTGTTGTAGTAATTCACAGCTTGTTAAAGTGCCCTTATAGCTTCCCTCAATCTGGCCTTGAGCACTGTCAACCCCTCATCTCGCCATGTTAAAAAGGACAAGAGATTTCCTATCTCATGGCCTTTAAGACGTCCTCAGGAGAGAGAAAGGCCTGCCCATAGAGATCCTATTAAATTAGTATTATAATTCCTATTTCTATGGGCCTGCCAACATAGGACAAACCACTGTCATTTGCATGAATAATAGACTTTTCTGAATGACACACACACACACGCACGTACGTACACATACACCCACTCTCTGCCCCCCCCCCACACACACACTTTCTTTTATTCAAGAAATAACCAAGTGGCTTGTGTTGCTAAGCAACCATGCCACAAGTACTTGTGTGTTGTTTTAACACATTGTCGATGACAGTGGGGCCAAGTCCCAGTGTGTCTCGTGGGTTCGAGGTGAGTGTAGAATCAGTGTGTGATGTACTAAATCACGTTATACGGTTCCTTCAGAAAGTATTCACACCCCTTTACCTTTTCCACATTTTGTTGTTAAAAAGTGGGATTCAAATGTATTTAATATAATTTTTTTGCCAAAGATCTACACAAAATATAACACTAATATATCTTGATTAGATAAGTACTCAAGCCCCTGAGTCAATACATGTTAGAATCACTTTTAGCAGCGATTACAGTTGTAAGTCTTTCTGGATAAGAATGTAAAAAATAAATAAATATTCTTGCTCTGTCAAGTTGGTTGTTGATCATTGCTAGACAGCTATTTTTCAGTCTTGCCTTCTAGCTATATTTCATGAATTTTTATCCCCCCCAAAAAACTACCTATTCCTTGCTGATGACAAGCAATGTTTGCTTTTTTTTATTTTTACCTATCTACCAATAGGTGCCATTCTTTGTGAGGCATTGGAAAACCTCCCTGGTCTTTGTGGTTGAATGTGTTTGAAATTCACTGCACGACTGAGGGACCTTACAGATAGTTGTATGTGTGGGGTACAGAGATGAAGTAGTCATTCAAAAATCATGTTAAACTCTATTATTGCACACAGAGTGAATCCATGCAACTTATTATGTGACTTGTTAAGCAAATGTTTACTCATGAACTTATTTAGGCTTGCTATAACAAAGGGATTGAATACTTATTGACTCAAGACATTTCAGCTTTTCATTTAGCATTAATTTTTAAACATTTTGAAAAACATAATTCCACTTTGACATTATGGGGTATGACAAAAACAATAGTTATTTAATCAATTGTAAATTCTGGCAGTAACACAACGAAATGTGGAAAAAGTCAAGGGGTGTGAATACTTTCTGAAGGCACTTTCCCCATATGTGAGTCACTTTTGAAGTCACAGAAATATGGATTTTGTCATCAATTATTAACTTTGAATGAATTCCTTCTACTTTTGGATACTCCAGTAATAGGGTAGAGAATGTTTGCCTAGCTATTTTTAACATAAAATGGGTTAGGAATTAAACCTAGAATCAAATAACAAACACTGGCATATCATACCACTAACAAAGGACATATTACAACAAATCGTTATCGTTTGTAGTCTTTGCATTCATAATGTTCTGTTAATCTGCATTGTTCCTGCATCACAGTATGTTCTGATTGGGCATTACTGATGCCTTGGTTACCTGATTATCCGCCCCTAATCTGATAATACAGCTATTATCTTTTATTTGATAATTACTTAGTCCTTTTTGTGTACTGATTTATACAATCACTGCTAAATATTATAAATCTGCCCTTGTATTTAAAATGTGCACCATGAAAGGAAATTCAATTAAATCACCAGTCACATTTAGTTATTTTCTGTCAACATCAGAAGTGCCAATTTCTGTGATCTAATAATCTAAGATATCACTTTCTTCTTATTTTTGATAATTAACTGTTCCCTCAGAACTCTGCAGGTGTGTTTTCAGCTCTGACAGAGTTTAAAGGAGTCGTGAGGGGAACCATTGGCAGTCTCTCAAATCCACATACTGTGCCCTTGAAAACCCAAGAATGCCCCATTCACACGGCATCTTACCTCCCAAAGTGAACCTGACGGCTAATCAACACCTGCAAGCCCTTTCCTCGGCCATGTGTCCAAGTGAGACTTCAATACCGGTGCCAAGCCACACATTTCCCCACGCGAAACACACAGAGAAAAGAGAGAGAATTTTAATCAAAGCTCATCCAAAAACAGCTCTGTTATTTTTTTTGCTGCACGCATCTCAATGACTGTACAGCTAGCACCTGCGCTGTCACTGCCTAACCCATTGCAGTCCCTTTGAATTGTAAGATGGCTCATCTCGCAAGGCTATCCTTCTGGTCTGGAGTGATTACATCCTACCCTGCCAGATTACACAGTATAAACAAAGTAGCTGGAGTGCAATTGCAGCCTTCACTGGGTATTAGATGTTCTATCTCATACTCTCTGAGAGGAGTGGGAAAGAGTGGCTGCCTGCGTGCGCACACCTCTGCTATACTCAATAGGGTAACACTTTATATTGTTGTCCCTATTACTATGTAACTACACAGTCAATTACATTTTTACATTGACATTTTAGTCATTTAGCAGACGCTCTTATCCAGAGCGACTTACAGGAGCAATTAAGATTAAGCACCTTGCTCAAGGACACATCAAAAGATTTTTTACCTAGTCGGCTCGGGGATTCAAATCAGCAACCTTTCGGGTACTGGCCCAACGCTCTTAACTGCTAGGCTACCTGCTAGGCTACCTATACTGTAGGTATTGCTATGTAATTACATGCCAATTGGATTTAACTGTATCAGGTATTACACAATTGGAACAAGGACTGTGTAATTACATATCCACTTGCTGAAGGTTATTCCACATGTGTAATTACTAATGTTATTACACATTTTCTTGTTCTACTATGTGACTAATGTTTTGTAATTGCACATTTGAAAGTCATCCGTGAATTACCATGTTAATAATAACTAAAACCAAAATATGACCTTGTTACATTTAACTACACACAAACCCAGGAAGTCCCAGGGTTGATATGGTTTTGATATATTGTTACAAAGGATACACTTGTAATTATATTGTACCTACTCAGGATCAGGCAACTTAATGTAGCGAGACCCAGTAGGTATTACTTTATAATTACTATGTAGTTACAATGTAACAACCTTTGCAGACAGTAGGCTAACCAGGAGAAAAAAGGAGACAAGACTGAGAAAATGTTCCAGTTTGACTTTTCTTTAATGGAATAGCAAAGATGAATATTCAAACCATTCAAGTTCAATTCCCCATTTCAGACACATATCATGAACTATTTTAATGAGTACATTTGAGAAAAACAGCTATGTAAAGCGAACAAGAAACACTCCATACATTCATTCACTAATGTAGTCAGCATGGTAATAGGGACAACGTCATCTAAAGTGTTACCGCCAATATTTATTTGGACAATAAACGTTCCATGAAATACATATAGATCTGCTATAATGACTGTCATCCACCTGACTCCTTACTGCAGTGGCTTGTGGTCTTGTTGGTCTTGTTGCTAGTTTGGAGGAGCAGTGCTCTCTATGTGGCACACATTGTTTGCCTTGTTGTTGGAATGGTAACACTTTCTTTGAAGGGTAATAATGTGTTTTAAGGCTTTGTAATGACTTCACAACACACTCAGTCATAACCCAAACATGCCACATTCTTAAGCAGAACATGATCATTTCATGAATGGTTATGCTAACAACTGTAAGACATAACGCTTGTATGAACTGCATATAAATGCTGTATGTATAGGTTATTTGTGTTATGTCGATTCAAAATAAAGTGTTACTGTTAAAGGCTGTGTTCCAATGACACAAAGTCTGAAAATATCCTAGCATCTCTCCTTTGTCCTTTTACTAAGAATATACGTGCATGAAAAATATTTTTCCCGGGCCAAACGCTAATAACGGGACAAACAAATTTGTCGACTGTCAACAGTAAACATAAAAACAGTCTGTCCAATAGGCTCAGGACTAAGGTGGTGAAAGGGGCTCATCAAACTTATGCTGAATGCTTGCAACAATCAATCACTGGTGACTATTCGTGACCTTCAAAAGTATTGAATCTGCAGAAATACAGGGAGTGGCTTTGAATTGCACACACCCATGCAATACTGCCTTGACAGAGGCCTGAACTGGTCCGAAAATAAAGGTGTACAGTGCCGGAAAACGCTTGGAGAAAATGTGTAATATCATGCTGAAATGCATCAGCTGAAATGCATCAGCTCCCACCAGCCTTATCTCTCTTCGAGTCCCTCGAAGAGATGAGTAACCCCTCCAGTGTCGATGAGTAACCCCTCCAGTGTCGATGAGTAACCCCTCCAGTGTCGATGAGTAACCCCTCCAGTGTTGCTGTACCACCAGTACTCGTATGCAGAATGTGTATCCGTCAATCTGTCCAGTTCTCCCCAAGTACTTTCCCTCACAGAAATCCATTTAGGGCTTTTTTATTGAGTGGAGTGCATTGGAGTCGTATTGGGCTCTGTCTGGCTCCCTAACATTGTTACCCTTCGTCTCCTCTCAATGAATCCAGGTCCCAGCAGTGTCTATGAGTTCACAGTGTGGTGAAGAGGAGGAAACTCACAGTGTGGCTATTGGTGAAGGAACACTTGGGGAGGTTCAAGGCATCACTGTGTGAATGTATATATACTGTTCTAGCAGCAAAGGGGGGACCAATTCCATATTAATGCCCATGATTTTGTAATGAGATGTTCGTTGAGCGTAAGTGTGTGTGTGTGTGTGTGTGTGTGTGTGTGTGTGTGTGTGTGTGTGTGTGTGTGTGTGTGTGTGTGTGTGTGTGTGTGTGTGTGTGTGTGTGTGTGTGTGTACAGTATACTGTAGCTGATGCTTTTAATGCTTTGTGGTATAATTTGAATTAAGATGATAGGGAATTTCAGGGCACTGTTTGGATGTACCTGTATTTCTGTAGGTTGAGGAAACAATCCCTTGTTAAGGTTGTACTAAATGTATGCACCCTGCTGGCTCAGAATCCTTTTCAACCTACAAAATGTTCTGAAATCAATCTCCATTGTTGAACACAATACTTTTGTTCCATTGTTAATATCATTCTTGTTTTCAGGTTTAAAGCCTTACAAATGATTTCCTTAGCAGACTCATAATAGTGGTGGTTCTATGGAATAAAATGTCCCTTTCTATTTGATTTGGACAGCATTTCATTCAGGTATAATATCTTAAATGTGTGTTTCAAGGTTCTAACTGACAAAGGTAGCAGTAATTGGGAACCGGTAGAGATTGTTGTGGTTGTTGTATTCATAATAAGTAAAAGAGACATAACACAGATCTTGGTCTTCCTTTTGTAGAGCCATTTTTAAGCGACTGAAAGTGTAGTCATTTATTGTACTGCTATACCTAACTAGTACAATAGAGAACACATGTTGGATTCTAAAAGCAATGTAAAACTATTATTTTTGTAGACAAAATAGTTGTTTCACTAAGGAATTGAACACTCCTTCAAGCCAATATAAAGCGTTGTCCTATCTGTTACTCTCCGTTTATATACTTGTCTGTTTATCTTCTCTGCGGTTGTGAATAGTTTGCACAGGAATATGGAATGTAGCTTTGATTTTACACTGGAAATGTGGAAGGGATACACATTAAGAATTATTCAGGAATGTACTGCAAGTCGTAAACAGAAAGTACTTCTGATTTGTTGCTCGCACTTAAACAGGTTATGCATCATTCTGTGTTCTGCCATTACTTAACCAACATGATAAAACCCGACCGTTCAATAATTCAGGTACACTACCTTAATTTTTTATTATTCATCTCAATTGTTCTCTAGTAGCCTACTAGGTGTAGGTGAGGCCTGAAATATTAATGAGTTCACATCTTGTGAACAAAATCGCAATATATTCGGAAGGTTGGTCCTGAATTAAACTCAACATTCAAAATGTAACACAAAATTACCTACATACCAAAAATAGATTAAATATAATCTAATTAATTGTAAATGTAATGACATGGATCGTACAAATGTACTGCACCTGAAATGTGAAAAACGAAACAAAATGTCCTAGACTTGAAGATCAAACAATATTTTTCCATGCAAGATATTTGAATAGAATATATTTACCTCGAGAGTGAATACAAATTCTAGCTGCAAAATACAGCACAATTTCCAATGTGGATTTTCAGTCCATACTAGAGCCCATTTTATTTATGAGAGCTGTGGAGTGAGCTGTTGAACGCCAGAACATAACCAAATATTTGCCCAATTTTTTGTCTGGCTCTGAATAGTGGTTCTAAGAATCTAAGCACTTCTAAAACAAGTATTTGTTGTTTATTTCCAAACACAGAAATACCCCAGCAACAGCATTGTCCCATCATCCCAGCCCACCGCTTGGGTTCCCCTTCCTGTCTCTCTCTCTCTCTTCTCTGTGTGCAGTGGGCCCTAGGCGCTCGCTGCATTCCTGCCGTTTCCCCATTAGGCGCTTAACAGAGCGTTGGGCTGTGGCTGCTCTCTCCCCCAACGCCTCCCGTCTCCCTGTCGCCCTTCAGGTCTCATCGCCCTCACAATGGAGGATCCGCTATGATCCCGGGACACACAGTGTCCTCCATTACCCACACCTCATGGCCCACTGCATCCATGCTGTAGCCATGCTTCCAGGCTCTGAGGAAAACAACGTGTTTGTATGTGTGGTGTGTAATTCAGTTTGGATGGGAATGTATTGTGTGTGCTTGCAGGGTTGGGGAGTAACTGATTATATGTAACAGTAACTGTAATCAGTTATGTTAACAGCAGAAACATTGTAATCTTATCACAGATGCTTTTGTTATACTAAATGGATGTTTGTCATAAAGGATGTTTGTGAAAAAGACATTATGACCCATTTCTGTTTTCTCAATAACAGTCAATTCAGCATTGAAAAAAGGCACACATTTAAGTTTGTTCCACCTGAGTGAGTCTGACCACAAGTCATGATAAATTAAATGGGTCAGATGGGTCCATATGTTGCCTCTTACGGGGAAAGTAATCCAAAAGTAACGGAAAGTAATCAGATTATGTTACTGAGTTTGGGTAATTCAAAAGTTACGTAACTGATTAAAGTTTTGGACAGGCAACTAGTAACTATAATGGATTACGTGTAGAAAGTAACCTACGCAACCCTGTGTGCGAGAGTGTGTGTGCGTGCACGATTTCACGAATATATGTATGTGCGTGTGTATATGCAGTACGTGAATGTGTGTATGCACTGTAGTCTCCAGGCTGAACCAAGGACATTTGGTCTTATCCCATTTCACCCCCAATCCCCAGAAGCAAGCATGGGTAGAGCCAGTGAAAAGGAAGTGCCTTTAAAGGGAAGTGCCATTAAAGGGAAGTGCCATTAAAGAGAAGTGCCATTAAAGGAGGGAACAAAGAAGGAGATCAATAGTGTCTTTTCAAAGGAATTCATTTTGAGCTTGGACGGAGTCCATCTGTGGATTTTTCCACAAATTAACGAAATAGAAAGCCTTAAGCTGTGAACATTTCAGGGGCTTGAGCCATCTCTGGCACACCAAATAGGATGTGACAGCTAGGCCTTCATAATAGTGTCATCAAATGAAAAATAATTAGTTCCAAACCAAGTTTTAATACAGTACTCTGTGCTAGTTTGCAGTGAAAATTATATCGGGGCTAAAAAGGAAATGTTTTTGGAGACTCAGGCATCAGTTACTACAGTGTAGGTGTTTTAACTTTTATTGGAACCTTTTTTGGCGCAGGGTTTCTAAAGTTAGACAATATTTGATCTTTCTGTCAAGCTAAAACGCAATATTTGCTTTGGAAATGGCAGAACAATAGTGTGAGCATAATCGTTGTGGAAATACAACTTAGTTCTCTTTTTTCCTCCACTGTGCAGGAGTCCTGTCATGGGCCTACATGGGTCTATTTTTTCAAGGAGAGCTCAATCACTGAGTAACAAAGAGTGAAGGATGTCGCTGACTTGCCACAGTGTTCTTCTCCGACAAATTAGATCAGTCTGCCATCGCCCAGAGACACAAACACTCTGACTAGGGAGATAACAAATTGTTTTATCCATAGAATCTAATTAAAAATGGTGAAATTCCTAAAAGTAATTTGATACATTGGGTGCTTATCTTTCTCCGTGTGCACACAAGCGATTACATTTACCGTCGAACTCAAGGAAATCGGGGCATGGAAGTTGACTGGTGGTTTACTTTAAAAGGTGGAGCTTGTCATAGAGCTTGTCGTCACTAGAAAACCTTTTTGGGGACGCTATTCCATTCTTATACTGTTGAGTACACTCATATGCTTATATACTTGTATGGTTGCTGTTTTTCATTCTGTCTGTCCAACGTTGGCAACGTTGGTTTGAAAGACACAGGACTGAACACTCAGATGTTGATGGCATATGAGCTTGAAGTTTTTAAAGAAACATGATTTGATTGAAGACTGTGAGTAGCATAGCATGGTTTTTAGAGTGTGATGGAATGCCATCTTGGAGTGAACTATCACTGTTCTGCTAGCAACTTGACAAGCGAAGGCTACATACAGACCCTCTGGTGCAGAATATGCCTCATTAAATCATTGTTACAGATAACCTTGATAATTCACATTGTGGGATTTCCATGGATGCTTAACTCACTGATATCCACAGCTCAACACTGCTTGTACTGTACAGTATGTTACTAAATGAGTTTGATGTATTGTGCATGTGATGCAGGCAGGGGTTTATGTCCTATTTGCAATCAAACTGAGACATACACTACGAATGTCTAAATGTTTATTATAAGCCAGGTGGTTCGAGCCCTGAATGCTGATTGGCTAAAAGCCGTGGTATATCAGACCGTATACCACTGGTATGACAAAACATTTTATTTTTACTGTTCTAATTACGTTGGTAACCAGTTTATAATAGCACCACTGCACCTTGGGGGTTTGTGGTATATGGCCAATATACCACGGCTAATGGCTGTATCCAGGCTATTAGAAGAGCCCTTAACAGCGGTATATTGGCCGAATACCACACCCCCTAGTGTCTTATTGGTTAACTATAGCTTGAGAGATGAGAAGTAACAGAAAAGGGTGTTATTGTTTATTTGTTAGATACCACATGTTAGATACTACATGTTAGGTACTACATATTAGTTACTACAAATAATTTGAATGCACTTTTCTATACGTGTTTGAATACCTTGTAATTATCACTTTCGATAACGGGGTTACAATCTCTCAGTAGACTTAATTAAAACATGGTTACCTTCATTCAGTAGACTTCAGTAAAACATGGTGACCCTCTTTCAGTAGATTTAATTGTTATCAGACCTCAGGATAAGACACAGATGGAGACAGTTCGAAAAGGCAGGCAGGCTCAGGGTCAGGGAAGGCAAAATGGTCAAAAACCAGGAGAACTAGAAAACAGGAACTAACGAGAAACAGGAGTATGGGAAAAAATGCTGGTAGGCTTGACAAGACAAGACAAACTAGCAACAGACAAACAGAAAACACAGGTATAAATGCAGAGGGGATCATGGGGGAAATGGGTGACACCTGGAGGGGGTGGAGACAAGCACAGATCAGGGTGTAACAGTATATGCCGGATAGCCGTCGATGAGACAGGGGAAGGGGTGGGCCTGGGAAAAGGAGACAGAAGGCTGTGAGACAGAGGTTTAATCCTTGAAACATAAAACGTGGGATGTATAGGGAGGGTGAGGGGCAACAGAAGACGAACAGCAGAAGGGCTAAGGATCTTGGAGATGGAGAAAGGGACAATAAAATGGGGGGAAAGTTTGCGGGACTCTACCCGGAGAGGCATATCCCGAGTGGACAGAAAATACCCTCTGTCCAAGATGATTGTGGGGAGCCGGGTTCCGCGGAGGCGTTCCGCATGTTGACGGTACGTGGGGGTGGTCTTGAGAAGAGCAGACCGAGCTCTCTTCCAGGTACATCGGCAGCGACCGAAATGGGTATGTTGACCTCTTCCACTTGAATGGCGAGAGCCCAGTGGCCCGAGCAGGGAAGGGTGTTCCGGGTGTACTCCACCCACAAGAGTTGCTGGCTCCAGGTGGTGGGATTGGCCGAGACGAGGCACCAAAGAGTCGTCTCCAGGTCCAGATTGGCACGCTCTGACTGGCTGTTGGACTGAGGATGAAACCTGGAGGACAGGCTGGCCGACAACCCAATGAGTGTGCAGAACGCCTTCTAGAACCGGGATGACAACTGAGGACCAGGGTCAGAGACCATGTCCACCGGCAGTCCATGGATCTGGAAGAAATGCTGCACCATGATCTTGGCCATCTCCTTGGCAGAAGGTAGCTTGGGGAGGGGAATGAAATGGGCGGCTTTGTAAAACCTGTCCACCACTGTGAAGATAGTGGTGTTGCCATCAGACAAAGGGAGACCAGGGATATATGTGACCAGGGATGGTGAGGGACAGGAAGAGGTTGAAGGAGGAGTCTTATTCTGAGCACAGACATTGCAGGCGTTGACGAACGCGGAGAAATCAGGGACCATGGTGGGCCACCAAAAGCGTTGTCACACAAAGGCCAGGGTCCGACGGGAGCCAGGGTAACAGGCAAGCCTGGAGGAATGAGCCCAATCCAGGACCGGGGAGTGGGCAGCGGGCAGCAGGCAGCATCTGGGACAAACATCCAGTTAGCCCCCCGACATCCGACCGGTCAACCTCCACCACGAACTTACAGGAGGGGTCCGGATGGATCAATATGGGAACTGTGGTGAAGCGGGGCTTAAGGTCCAGGAACGCCCGGTCAGCAGCAGTGAACAGGACCTTGGGAGAGGTGAGTGCTGACAAGGGGGAAGCCAGAGTGCTGAAACCCCGGATAAAAAGGCAATAGAAATTGGCAAGAAGCGTTGCAGCTTCACTCTGGACGTGGGTTGGGGACAATCCACCACTGCTCTCACCTTTCCGGGATCAATCTGCACATTCCCAGCAGCAATGATGTATCCTAGGAAGGAGATGGTGGAGCAATGGAATTCACTTTAACAAAAAGCTGGTTGTCCAAGAAATGCTGGAGGACCTGTCGGATGTGTTCTTGAGACGAGCAGGAAAAGACAAGGATGTCATCGAGGTAGACGAACACGAACCGGTTCAATATGTCACGGAGAACGTCATTAACCTCTCAGGGATTGCTGTCCTTCCAGTTCTCTGCTGCCAATGACTGAAACGAATTGCAACAATCGCCCCATATTGTTTTTATTTACTTTTTGCTCTTTTGCACACCAGTATTTCTACTTGCACATCATCATCTGCACGTCTATCACTCCAGTGTTAATTTGCTAACTTGTCATTTCTTCGCTACTATGGCATATTTATTGCCTTACCTCCTTACGCCATTTGCACACACCGTATATAGACTTTTCATATTGTGTCATTGACTGTACATTTGATTATTCCATGTGTAACGCTGTGTAACTCTGTGTTGTTTGTTTGTGTAGCACTGCTTTGCTTTATCTTGGCCAGGTCGCAGTTGTAAATAAGAACTTGTTCTCAACTGGCCTACCTGGTTAAATAAATAATTAAAACATGGTTACGCTCTCTCAGTAGTCTTAGTTAAAACATGGTTACACTCACTCAGTAGGCCTACTTAAAACATGGTTACAAACTCTCAGTAGTCTTAGTTAAAACATGGTTACACTCTCTCAGTAGTCTTAGTTAAAACATGGTTACACTCTCTCAGTAGTCTTACATAAAGCATGGTTACACTCTCTCAGTAGTCTTAGTTAAAACATGGTTACACTCTCTCAGTAGTCTTACTTAAAACATGGTTACACTCTCTCAGTAGTCTTAGTTAAAACATGGTTAGACTCTCTCAGTAGTCTTACTTAAAGCATGGTTACACTCTCTGGAGTCTTAAAACATGGTTACGCTCTCTCAGTAGTCTTACTTAAAACATGGTTACACTCTCTCAGTAGTCTTAAAACATGGTTACGCTCTCTCAGTAGTCTTAGTTAAAACATGGTTACACTCTCAGTAGTCTTACTTAAAACATGGTTAGACTCTCTCAGTAGTTTTAATTAACCATGTCAACTCGTAATTCATAAATAACTGTCATAAGACACAGGCACTTAATTGATGTATATCAGTATAAGTGAAATTGTTATATTTCTGTCACTATTATGGTCAACACATGATGGAAGCGCATGTCACATCTACACAACTTTTGACTGTCAATTAAAGGAATGCACACTGTTGTGAAAATCTAATAGATATCATATACATATCACACAGTAAAGTATACATTCCAAGATTATATGGCTTCCAAGGTTATACGGAGGAATGAAGAAAGTTCAACTTACACTTTCTTTATAACAATTCATCAACAGCTCTCTTTAATCTCGTCTAGGATCTACTCTCCAACACAACAAACTAGCTAAATCACACAGTAGTGTTTATTGTCTGCCCCACTCAGAAATATTATTTTGATCATGTATTTTCAAAAAGATCTAGCTTTAGACCTAAGAGAATGTATTACTCATATAGGCTGAGTCTCAAACACTGCCATATTGCCTATGTAGGCATCTAGTCAAAAGTACTGCACTATATAGGGAATAGGATGCAATTTAATTTGGGACGCAGGCATAGTCTAATGCCCTCCTGTATCAGCAGGAAGTCAGTTTTCTCCAGTCATTTAGTGTCCCTTTCAAAGCCTGTTAATGATCCATACATGACCTTTATGCACTGTTGAGTGTATCACATTTCACCTCATGGGAAGGCCGTGCAGAGGGACCCAAGTAGCACCGCACACAGTCTGGTCTGTTGCACCAGCTAAACATCTCAAGATGGTCCCAGTTGTTCTCCCAATACATTCTGATGCACAGTTGTTGTACCGGATGACGACAGATTGATAGACAGATGATTGATAAGAGAAGTGAATGGAGATGGAGGTGGAATCAGAGCACTTAGTCTGCCAGTGTGGCTGCAGGCTGTAGGCTGCAGGCATGGAGCTCCCTAGGTCCACACAAGCATGAGGAATCTGATAATCGCAGGGGAGGAAGAGGCCTCAGCGGGAGGCTCCCTATGAATTACCGGCTGCGTTTATGGAGAGAGAGCTCCGGCGCTGGAATGCTAATGAAGGATTTGCTAAGATGGAGCAAGGAGAGCCGGAGTCAAGTGTGAGAGGCCTTAGACACCATGCACGCATGCAGCCTATTTCTGCCAAGCTGTTTCTTTTTTCTCCATTGTAAAGTGATGCCAGAAGAAGAGGCCTCTCGACCAAGGATCCGTGAATTGCTGGCCCCTATAAGAGACGGATAAGACTGAGCCTTTTGCCATATTGTAACCAGAGATTCTGATTTGTCGGGTTGGCTGAGACAAGCTGTGTTGGCATTATATGAGACAGGGCTTTAAGAGGTTATGAGTGGGGCTAATTCAGTGGGTTTTCTGCTGTGCCTCTCTTTTTAGTGCAGTGTCCATATTAGGACAGTTATGCTTGAGCATTGAGTGTTCTAACATGATGCATGTGTTCTAATATGGACACCATACTCCTGTACTAGGGCTGGGCGATATGGCCTAAAAATCATGTCTCGATTTTTAAAAACCTTTGGGCGATTCACAATATAAATCTCGATTTTTCTAATGTTTTCTCAAAATAAGCATTGTTGTACAATTAAAGTTCAAATACAATGCATTTCAAACAGTCAGATATAATCTAATGAATTCAGGGCTTGTGAAATATAGTTTGGCTAAATACGTAATGTAAGCCTTCCACAACTACAAGACAAACTAATAATTTATTCAAAATCACTGATCTGGCTTTCAAGTCTGTCTATGAAAATGACTTTTTTGTTTCAAATTTAAGCAGAAACATGCATAATGCATATTCACTTCCTGTAGGCATTATAGAAAATTAACACAGGTCTCGAACAGCCTGCTAGCCTGTACAATTTGTTCAGATTTTGAAATCAAGTGGCATATCTTATTTCTCAGAATGAGAACGAGTTGCCAATTCCTTATATAATTGTGTTTTACGCTTATTGGACATTTATAAAACACAGACTAGACAGCTAGTATAACGCTCTTTGGCTAAACTGCTGCTAGCGGTTCGTGGTATCCCAATACCGTGTTCGACAAACTGAGCACACATTTTCCTGAATCAATGTTCATTGATACTCCTGTTTTAGTAGTGTCTGCTCTGCGTGCAATTTTAGCAGTTGAGATATATAGTGCATTTGGAAAGTATTCAACCTTATTATAAACTGTTAACTCCCTCATCAATCTACGCACAATACCCCATATTGACAAAGCAAAAACACGTTTTTAGAAATTTTTGCTAATTTATAAAAAACTGAAAACTGAAATATTACAATTACAGAAGCATTCAGAACCTTTAATCAGCTGTAATCACTGCAACAATTACAGCCTCGAGTCTACTTGGGTATGACACTACAAGCTGGGCACACCTGTATTTGGGAAGTTTCTCCCATTCTTCTCTGCAGATCTTCTCAAGCTCTGTAAGGTTGGATGGGGAGCATCGCTGCACAGCTATTTTCAGGTCTCTCCAGAGATGTTCGATCGGGTTCACCCCCAAGCTCTGGCTGGGCCACTCAAGGACGTTCAGAGACATTCATGTCCCTGATTGAGTCTGTAATACCAACATGTTTCAAGCAGACCACCATAGTCCCTGTGCCCAAGAACACAAAGGCAACCTGCCTAAATGACTATAGACCGTAGCACTCACGTCCGTAGCCATGAAGTGCTTTGAAAGGCTGGTAATGGCTCACATCAACACCATTATCCCAGAAACACTAGACCCACTCCAATTTGCATACCGCCCAAACAGATCCACAGATCTCTATTGCACTCCACACTGCCCTTTCCCACCTGGACAAAAGGAACACTTATGTGAGAATGCTATTAATTGACTACAGCTCAGCGTTCAACACCATAGTACCCTCAAAGCTCATCACTAAGCTAAGGATCCAAGGACTAAACACCTCCCTCTGCAACTGGATCCTGGACTTCCTGACGGGCCGCCCCCAGGTGGTGAGGGTAGGTAGCAACACATCTGCCACGCTGATCCTCAACACTGGAGCCCCCCAAGGGTGCGTGCTCAGTCCCCTCCTGTACTCCCTGTTCACCCACAACTGCATGGCCAGGCACGACTCCAACACCATCATAAAATAGTGCGTACGGCCCAGTACATCACTGGGGCTAAGCTGCCTGCCATCCAGGACCTCCACACCAGGCGGTGTCAGAGGAAGGCCATAAAAATTGTCAAAGACCCCAGCCACCCCAGTCATAGACTGTTCTCTCTACTACCGCAAAAAGGCTTCTCAAAAGTTTTTACCCCCAAGCCATAAGACTCGTGAACAGGTAATCAAATGGCTACCAGGATTATTTACATTGTGTGCCCCCCCCAACCCCTCTTTTAACGCTGCTGCTACTCTTTGTTCATCATATATGCATAGTCACTTTAATCATATCTACATGTACATACTACCTCAATCAGCCTGACTAACCGATGTCTGTAAGTAGCCTCGCTACTTTTATAGCCTCGCTACTGTTATTTTTCACTGTCTTTTTACTGGTGTTTTAATGTCTTTACTTACCTATTGTTCACCTAATACCTTTTTTGCACTATTGGTTAGAGCCTGTAAGTAAGCATTTCACTGTAAGGTCTACACCTGTTGTATTCGGCGCACGTGACAAATACACTTTTTGATTTGATTTGACATGTCCCGAAGCCACTCCTGTGTTGTCTTGGATGTGTGCTTAGGGTTGTTGTCCTGTTGGAAGGTGAACATTTGCCCCAGTCTGAGGTCCTGAGCGCTCTGGAGCAGGTTTTCATCAAGGGCCTCTCTGTACTTTGTTCCGTTAATCTTTTCCTAAATCCTGACTAGTCTCCGAGTCCCTGCCGCTGAAAAACATCCCTACAGCATGATGCTGCCAACACCATGCTTCACTGTAGGGATTGTGACAGGTTTTCTCCAGATACGTTACGCTTGGCATTCAGGCCAAAGGGTTCAATCTTGGTTTCATCAGACCAGAGAGTCTTGTTTCTCATGGTCTGTGAGTCCTTTAAGTGCCTTTTGGAAGTTTCTCCCATCTCCAAAGAGGAACTCTGGAGCTCTGTCAATGTGACCATCAGGTTCTTGGTCACCTCCCTGACAAAGGCCCTTCTTCCCCGATTGCTCAGTTTGGCCGGGTGGCCAGCTCTAGGAAGAGTCTTGGTGGTTCCAAACTTCTTCCATTTAACTGACTTGCCTAGTTAAATGAAGGTTAAATAAATAAAAAGGAAACATTGCCGTTTCATACTTGAGTGAAAGTAAAGATACATTAATAGAGAAAGACTCAAGTAAAAGTAAAAGTCACTGAGTAAACTTCTGCTTGAGTAAAAGTCTAAATGTATTTGGATTAAAATATACTTAAGTATCAAAAGTAAAAGTATAAACCTTTTAAATGTCTTATATTAAGCAAACCAGACAGCACCATTTTATTTTTTATTTAGGACAGCCAGGGACACACTCCAACATTCAGACATAATTTAAAACCGAAGCATGTGTGTTTAGTGAGTCCGCCAGATCAGAGGCAGTAGGGATGACTAGGGATGTTCTGTTGATAAATGGGTGAATTTGACCATTTTCCTGTCCTGCTCAACTTTCAAAATGAAACAAGTACTTTGGGGTGTCAAGGAAAATGTATGGAGTAAGAAGTACAATATTTTCTTAAGGAATGTAGTGAAGTAAAAGTAAAAGTAGTCAAAAGTATAAATAGTAAAGTAAAGTACAGATTCCCCAAAAAACTATTTAAGTAGTACTTTAAAGTATTTTTACTTAAGTACTTTACACCACTGGCCACTGGACATATGAGTCATAACTATTTTGACCATGGGAACATGCAGTGTCATTTAAGAAGATACAGTAGTTTGTTTAACTGTACATTCATAGTCTAGTCAAACTGTGGACCCCAGGAAGACTAGTGGTCACTACGGCGTCAGCTGATGTTGATCAAAATAAGCAAATCAAGAATAGTGTCCAGCAGCCTGAAAAGGAGTACTGGTATTCTGTGTGGGAAGAAACAAGCAATAAAACATGGTTGACCCACTCCATTACTAGTTTACCACTGATTGAGTTCACTGACATGGCTAAACTGCAACCCGCCACTAAACGATGCAGGAAGTATCGGCACCCAGAGATCCAACATGTGACAGTGTCACTATTTGGTGGCAAAATTATAGCCCGGAGTAGAGCGTGATTGGTACTTAATGAGCAAATATCTGAGTGACAATGAGCTTTAGCCCGGGGGGCCACAACTGTGTGGGCCAAAGTAGGTCATGAATCAACAAAATAATGAAACACAGTAATTGGTCTCCATCACTATTATTGATTTCCCATAGCCTTACTCTATGTCTTATGCTGACGCTCATCCACAGACATCTGCTCTACACATAAAACAAGTTCATCCACAGACAACCACTTTACACATAAAACAAGGTCATCCACAGACAGCCACTTTACACATAAAACAAGCTTCTCCACAGACATACGCTCTACACATAACACAAGCTCATCCACAGACAGCCACTTTACACATAAAACATGGTCATCCACAGACAGCCACTATACACATAAAACAAGCTTCTCCACAGACATACACTCTACACATAACACAAGCTCATCCACAGACAGCCACTTTACACATAAAACATGGTCATCCATAAAACAAGCGGGACGCCGAGCTGCTATGCCTTTCTTAAGTACAGTACAGTACTTTGCCTTTCTTTAGTACAGTACAATACTTTCCCTTTCTTTAGTACAGTACTATGTCTCTGTCAGTACAGGATAGGGCTGGGCGATGTGTCGAATTCCAAATGCCTGTATCGCAAGAATCATTGTATTTTTGTTTTGCGTTTATATCCGCTTGTTCTCATGTTGTCTTTTTGGTCTCGTCTTATTCGCTCCTTCTGTGCTATGTGCACCTTCACATTTACACCAGAGATCTGTATATAATGACAATATGCTAAACCCAAATATGGGAAGGCATGCATCAAGCTTACAGTAGGTCCAAAATAAGCCCATGGAAACGCATTGGGCTTATTTTGGACAGATTTTGGTGAGAGTGAACCTCTCGCTTCGCCTCTTCCTCTCTATTTACCAAGCCCCTCCCTCTGCCACTCACACAACAAAGATGAGAGACCACTTCTTCCTCTCTGACAAGTGGTTTCAACTCGCTATTTGCATTTGAGGTTTGGCTCAACAGAATCGTTCATATGGACACCGAAACACATGGAGACATTATTATACTGCAATAGTGAAGTTAAAACTTCTTCAGGATTGGTGGGTCCCTCGCGGGATGGTTGAGCTAGCGTAGGCTAATGTGATTAACATGAGGTTGTAAGTAACAAGAACATTTCCCAGGACATAGACATATCTGATATTGGCAGAAAGCTTAAATTCTTGTTAATCTAACTGCATTGTCCAATTTACAGTAGCTATTACAGTGAAAGAATACCATGCTATTGTTTGAGGAGAGTGCACAGTTTTGAACATGAAAAGTTATTTATAAGCAAATTAGGCACATTTGGGCAGTCTTGATACAACATTTTTAAGAGAAATGCAATGGTTCATTGGATCAGGCTAAAATGTGCACATACACTGCTGCCATCTAGTGGCCAATATTGCACCCTGGCTGGAATAATACATTATGGCTTTTCTTTTGCATTTCAAAGATGATGGTACAAAGAAAATAAAAAGAAACGGCTGTTTTTTTCTTAGTATTATCTTTTACCAGATCTAATGTGTTATATTCTCCTATGTTCATTTCACATTTCCACAAACTTCAAAGTGGTTCCTTTCAAATGGTACCAAGAAAATGCATATCCTTGCTTCAGGGCCTGAGCTACAGGCAGTTAGATTTGGGTATGTCATTTTAGGTGAAAATTGAAAAAAAAGGGTCCGACCCTTAAGAGGTTTTAAGAACAAATGATTTGCTTTGTATGATTCATTCTTTTATTTCCATGCAGAGGTAATGAGGAACTAGTCTTTACACTGGTGAAATTTACCTATGCAAAATACATTATACGCATCACACATGATGGAAGCTAACCCAATTTGCATATTTTTTTGTTTTGTTTTGCGTGGGCACCGCTTCAGACTTCCTGTATTTACCAGCTCTTAATTATCACAGGTAAGGGCATTGGCAGATAGCTGTTGGCATTGCTCCCCTCTCTTTCTTGTCGCATTTACAGTGGTTGCTCAACTAAAAGTTTTGCGAACATGCTGCAGGACTTAGAGATCATTTGTGGTTTAGCACAGTACCCTGTGTCACTACTCCATTGCTCCAGACCAGCGCAAGGGGTGGAGTTAGAGCACTGATTATGCTTTTGCGTCCCAAGGCACAACTGTGTCTCTAACTGACAATGGATGGGCTACATAAACCACGTGGAAACTGATAATTGTGCACAACTTCAAAATTGAATTTCAATGAACTGAACGATGAGGATGAAGAAGGTCATTGAATTCAGAACAATAGTGTAAGAATTGCTATTCCTTTGTCCTGCTGCGCACACCCGGAAAAATACACTTATTTTCCATTGCTACAGATATTGGTTACACTACAATTAGGGTGTGGAAATGTTATGCCCCTATTTATTTAGAATCCTCCAATCCTCTTATACTCTTAGTACTGTAGCTTACTCCAGACCGTCACGTTGTACAGCGCCATATTTTCCGTTCCATCCTAATGGAAACCCTGAGGGTTTCGTTACAAAAAATTTCTTGGAATAGAAACACCATAATATTAATCAAATTAATTAAGCTACATTTCATAAAATATACTTTGTTCTTACAAAAAAGGTTTAAAACATTTCTAGTAATGCCAATACTGAAGACTATCAAATGCTTCTCAAAGATGCCCTCTGGTGGTCAAACTAGCACTAACTTGCATTAATGGTAAAAATGGCTGACAATTAAATAATGTGCCATAGAATTCTACAGCAGCCCGCAAGGTGTGCTGCAGTATGACACAACTTTTAAAGGAGGAACCACTGTATACCTGCATGGCAAGATTCGACCGCAATGAAACGAGGACAAGCCAATGATGATCGGATGGACACACTGGCGGTAATGAATGTGTGGTCCCACTTTAAACTAAATACAACTTATAAAGGCTTTATGTAGCATACATAAAGGCCTCATCATAAGAACTACAGTACCGGTCAATAGCTTGAACACACCTACTTATTTAAGGGTTTTTCTTTATTTTTACTATTTTCTACATTGTAGAATAATAATGAAAACATCAAAACTATGAAATAACACATATGGAATCATGTAGTAACCAAAAATTGTTAAACAAATCAAAATATATATTTTATATTTTAGTATCTTCAAAGTAGCCACCTTTTGGCTAGGACAGCTTTGCACACTCTTGGCATTCTCTCAACCAGCTTCATGAGGAATGATTTTCCAACAGTCTTGAAGGAGTTCCCATATATGCTGAGCTCTTGATGGCTGCTTTTCCTTCACTCTGCGGTCCAACTCATCCCAAACCATCTCAATTGGGTTGAGGTCAGGTGATTGTGGAGGCCAGGTAATCTAATGCAGCACTCCAAAATTCTCCTTCTTGGTCAAATAGCCCTTACACAGCCTGGAGGTGTGTTTTGGGTCATTGTCCTGTTAAAAAACAAATTATAGTCCCACTAAGCGCAAACCAGATAGGATGGTGTATCGCTGCAGAATGCTGTGTTAGCCATGCTGGTTGAAGTGTGCCTTGAACTCTAAATAAATTACAGACAATGTCACCAGAAAAGCACCCCCACACCATCACACCTTCTCCTCCATGCTTCACGGTGGGAACCACACATGCAGAGATCCTCCGTTCACCTACTCTGCGTCTCACAAAGAACCAAAATCCTCAAATTTGGACTCATCAGACCAAAGTACAGATTTCCACCGGTCTAATGTCCATTGCTCATGTTTCTTGGCCCAAGCAAGTCTCTTCTTGTTATTGGTAACCTTTAGTAGTGCTTTCTTTGAAGCAATTCAACCATAAAGGCCTGATTCACTACAATGTAGAAAATAGTAAAAATAAAGAAAAACCCTTGAAGTAGTAGGTGTGTCCAAACCTTTGACTGGTACTGTACATAAAGGCTTCATAAATCCTCTGTAAGCATACTCTATAAACAGCGTATAAAGGGTGAAGTAACTGTAGAGTGAATTGCCATATGTGTATGTTTATACACCATTTATATAGTATGATACGCTTATAGATGATTAGTGAATTATTTACGTAGTGCTTATGAAGACTTTTTGTATGCTATGTAAAGCCTTTATTAGTTGTTCTTCGTTTAAAGTGGGAATGTCTTTAGCAGAACTGGACGGCACAGCCACCGCCAAACGAGCCATTCAAAGGGCCCTGGCAGCTGTCCTACAAAGATGCGTCTCTGCATCTCTGTGTCGTGCCGCATGCCATACAAGAGAGAAAACACAATTAAAAACAATTACAGGGTTCTTCTTTTCCAAAAAGAGCAATGCGATTAAATATGTACAAGTGCCAAAGCACTGGCAGGGGATGTAATGAAAACTGGCATACGTGTGACGGGAGCGATGATCCTGACTTTAATTGACAACCTGTCGCAGTGCAGCTATGTCCGGGAAGACGATACATCATTTATGCCCAGAGAGACCCGATACTTGAGAGAATTCAATTTCAGAGTTCCTAGTTTTTTTGTCTAGTCTGTTGGAGATACTGTTATTGCTTGACAGAATGACTACTGTGTGGTACAGTATGAGAGTCTGCAGTGCACTGTCAACTGTGGGACCTTATATAGACAGGTGTGTGCCTTTCCTAAATCATGTCCAATCAATTGAATTTTCAGGTATACAGGTGAACTCCAATCAAGTTGTAGAAACATCTCAAGGATGATCAATGGAAACAGGATGCACCTGAGCTCAATTTTGAGTCTCATAGCAAAGGGTCTGAATACTTATGTAAACAAGGTATTTCTGTTTTTTAAAACAAAAAACTGTTTTTGCTTTGTCGTTATGGGATATTGTGGGTAGATTGATGAGGAAACAAATGATTTAATCAATTTTAGAATAAGGCTGTAACATAACAACATGTGGAAAAAGTGAAGGGGTCTGAATACTTTCTGAAGGCTTTTTTAGGGACACTTTCTTAGGGTGTATTTTTAGATATAGGCCTAAATGTGTATTATTGTAGCGTCACCATCTTTATTGCACAATGAAATAAAAATACACACATAGCATTTGGCTACATATTCATTTGACAGAGGTAATGAACTGCCCATTGATCAGCACAACAATTCATAAAACAGGACAATGTTTGCAAAACAAGTGTTTCTGAGCTTATGTTAATATTACACAGGTAAGCGGTCACAGAAATAAGGAATGGAGAAAAGCTCTATAGACCTCTGTGTCCAACACACCACCTGTTATGAAATATATATTTCTTTCTCAATGATATGTATTGCTTAAATAAAGGTTTAAGGAAATAGAAGCAGGCACCACATTACTACAAGACAAAACACCTCTCTCAATCAAGCCTGATGGTCTTTTAAGAATATAAGCAAAGCTTGCTTTCATGTAATAAAAAAAAAGCTTCAAATAGTGGTGGAATGGGATGAGGGAGCACCTCCTCTAAGTGTATGAATTAGCCTGTTTGAGAAAGTTTGAATCCTAAGCAACCTGCTTGAAGTACAATAGACCAACATAGCTACTATAGTATGTCAAGACTGTGTTCTGGAACACCTTGGTAGAGCATGGGTTGAGTATGCATTGTGGTGCTCATGTGAATTTCCTTTATTTTTCGGCTTCAGACCAATGCCTCACTTAAAACATTGTTTTCTGTTTTTAATAAGCCTGATAATCAAGCCAAATTTTCCCACTCAACTGTGGATTCCTCTAATAGTGATGTACAACCCTAAGGCACATCATGCAGTGTCTCCACTGAAAACCTTACAGTGCACGGTACAATATGCTAGCTGTAAGACTGTGTTAACACTGTATGTCTAAAGACTTTGAACATTTATTTTTTCCCCTCAAAATTAAAATAATTCTGCCCACAGTGAGCATCTAATTAAAAACACTTGAGTCAGCAATTCCGTACGCAAGAACAGATACCCTGAGGGACCTCCTTTGGCATAGTAATATAGCATTTTCTTCCGCTTGCCTTGGTTGACAACTCTATACAGTGTTTACTACAGTAGACGTGTGTCTGTGCAGTCCAATGAACACGCTTACGGGTGAATGCCTTAAGCATAACCACCTCGCATGCCCCAATGCATGCATCGGACTCTGCATTCTCTTTCTTCTTCTTCTACTCTTCAATTTATTGTATTTTCCATGTTATTTACTGTAGTCTTCTATCTCCCTCCCGAGTCGTTCTTAGCCTCGTGAGTCTGCTCCCCCACCCCTCTCCAGACATTATTGAAGTTGACGTAGCTGTTGATGCGAATGTTATTTTCGTATTATTCCCGTTACACACCGGTTTAGTTTTTTTCTCTGTATCTCCTTAGTGTCTCTAGAGATCAGAATAGCTCCTGTTCACCTTGACGTGGTCAATAAACGCATCATCCATGGAAAGTGACAATCTCATCGTATTCATGTTGAACAGATGTGGTATTTAGATTGTTGCCACTCTGTTGTTGTGTTGCTATAATTAGAACTAACATTACTACAATTCCCATTTGTCATTTTTTGCTGCTCGGCCACATTGTTTTGGACAGTCGCGTGGGGTGTGGGCCTGTCACGTCTTTTATGCTCCCTGAATTCTCTCTGAGTGCTATGTAATTAAATGTGGGTGGAAAGAAAAAACGATGAAAACCTGAATCATTGATGTATCTTCAAGGTTACAACATAATAACAAAATGGGGAATAAGACTGAGAGATAATGTGTACTTTGTATACACTGTTCTAAAAGATAACAGAAGATGTGTGTGGCATAAGTTGAGGGGTTTTTACCAAGTCCCAAACAACTCACTCTATGTCATTTAATTTATTGTATTTTTTTCCATTCATATCCTTGTTAGTTCACTGTTAGGCTGAATTATTATATTTTCCCACGGCTTTTCCAAACACAATTCTGTAACAGAATGCATCTCTAACTGTGTCACCAGGAAATGCATGTTTTCTTTCCCCACTCAACACTACATTTTGAATGTATAGCTTTGATGATGTATAGCACACTCTCCATTTTATATCACTCTCTCGCTCTTTTTTTATAAACTATTCTCATCTTCAACTGGTCCCCAAGGAGAAAGGTATATCAGGTTGCTGATTGTTTCCAAGGCAAAGCATAGCACAACAAGACGACCAAAGCTCATCAGCCAAGACTTGTCAGCGGAGGAAAAAACACCTCCAGAAGAAAAACCAAAATGGGGAAGAATCCATATCTGTATGGATTCGATTTGCATAGTAAATCCAAAGTCTTGCAACAGCAGCAACATGGCCATGTTGCGACTCTCGGCATTCCTCTCACAACCACAACAAGAAGGGTCCAAGTCACTGTTGCACTCAGGTTATTGGTGCTCCAAGTCCCTGTTGCACTCAGCTTATTAGTGCCCCAAGTCTCTGTTGCACTCAGCTTATTGGTGCTCCAAGTCCCTGTTGCACTCAGTTTATTTGTGCTCCAAGTCCCTGTTGCACTCAGTTTATTGGTGCTCCAAGTCCCTGTTGCACTCAGTTTATTGGTGCTCCAAGTCCCTGTTGCACTCAGCTTATTGGTGCTCCAAGTCCCTGTTGCACTCAGCTTATTGGTGCTCCAAGTCCCTGTTGCACTCAGCTTATTGGTGCTCCAAGTCCCTGTTGCACTCAGCTTATTAGTGGCCCAAGTCCCTGTTGCACTCAGCTTATTGGTGCTCCAAGTCCCTGTTGTACTCAGTTTATTGGTGCTCCAAGTCCCTGTTGCACTCAGCTTATTGGTGCTCCAAGTCCCTGTTGCACTCTTTTTATTGGTGCTCCAAGTCCCTGTTGCACTCAGTTTATTGGTGCTCCAAGTCCCTGTTGCACTCAGCTTATTGGTGCTCCAAGTGTTTCTTTTTTCTTTCTCCTCATCTTCTTCTCTACCTCCTTAGGAAGACTTTGGAGACCTTTTTTCCTTTTCCTACACCCGATAAAAAGTTAATTGAATCGGATCCTAATCTCTTTTGAGATGTGTCAAGGGGGGAAAATAAATAAATAGCCATTAGCGATGGGGTTCCAGAACAGAAATTCCCTGGCTATCTCCCCATTCTTTGGCCCTCTGGGATCGGCCTCAATCTCCAGGCTGTTTTGGGCGATTCTTAGTGTTCTTTTATCAGCGGCCGCTGCCTATTCTCTCCTCCCTCTGCCCAGTGCTCAGTGTGTGAAAGGAGCATGGACGAGAATGCTCGATCCCTTTGCCATGCCCCCCTTACCCCCTCTGATCTCCCCTCTTCCCTGGAGGGACTGTCTGCCGTTGAGCATGCCACTATGGAGCTACAAATGACTCTTGCTGTCGTAGCACCACTCCAAATGAATTTACTCCCCAACCGAGACCTAATGTCTCTGGAGATGGTGCTAACTCCCTCATCTTTGCATTGAGACATGGATGTGTATGTCATTTTCTCCAGTACTGCGATTCATACACTAGGGTGATACACCAATGATGAATGGTGTGACATATTCAATCATGTGTTTGCGTAAGATGCTGACAAGCAACTGGACCAAGGGTTGCCTCAGCCTTGAAAGCCATCCTTGATGTTGAGGTATGTTATATAAGGGTAGTTGATAGGCAGAGAAAAAGGACATTTGTGATATGGGGTAGCCTTGTTAGTGATATTCACACATCCCACTGGGAAAAAACTGGTTAAATCAACATTGTTTCCAAGTCATTACAACAAAAATGTATGTGATCACATTGAATTAACATGGAAAACTGATTGGATTTGACATCGATCTGTTGTGTGTCAAATGAAAATACCTATTTCAACGAGTGTAGGCTAATCAAGACGCAATCTCCATACTGTGTGGGTATTTAGTAGAGGGAATTTCAAGCTCCATACTGTGTGGGTATTTAGTAGAGGGAATTTCAACCTCCTTACTGTGTGGGTATTTAGAAGAGGGAATTTCAACCTCCTTACTGTGTGGGTATTTCGTAGAGGGAATTTCAACCTCCACACTGTGTGGGTATTTAGTAGAGGGAATTTCAACCTCCTTACTGTGTGGGTATTTAGTAGAGGGAATTTCAACCTCCTTACTGTGTGGGTATTTAGTAAAGAGAATTTCAACCTCCTTACTGTGTGGGTATTTAGTAGAGGGAATTTCAACCTCCATACTGTGTGGGTATTTAGTAGAGGGAATTTAAGCCTCCTTACTGTGTGAGTATTTAGTAGAGTACATTTCAACCTCCTTACTGTGTGGGTATTTAGTAGAGGAATTTCAACCTCCACACTGTGTGGGTATTTAGTAGAGGGAATTTCAACCTCCATACTGTGTGGGTATTTAGTAGAGGGAACTTCAACCTCCTTACTGTGTGGGTATTTCGTAGAGGGAATTTCAACCTCCACACTGTGGGTATTTAGTAGAGGAAATTTCAACCTCCATACTGTGTGGGTATTTAGTAGAGAGAATTTCTATCATCGGTGCAGTGGGGCTGCATACAGTATGTAATGGATATGTGATTTGACTGGAATTCTGTGAAACCACGGGAAAATTCTCAGCATGTTTTTTTCCACCAAATAATCAGAGTGGCATCTCACAACGAGGATCTGTCACCCGTCTATGAACATAGTTCCTGTGGCGATTAATTATTGATTAAATAAAGCACACAAGCGAATGGAGCGAGAGGGGGGAGTATTGTGATGGCGGAGCTTCATATTAATGAACTTTGAATGAGCCTTCAGAGTTCAATTAGATTTCTAAATTAATGTGAAGCCGCTCATGTCAATATGGCCTTGCACACGATTCCCTACACCACTGGACAGCCACGATTCACGATGGAGACGTACCCTACTTTGGTTCTTTGATTTTATCAGAGCCTGTTGATGAAGGTGATAAAATACAACGTCTATTTTAAATGCAAGCTGATTCACTGTATATTCTCTTGGAGATGTTGAAAACATGTTGAAGAGAAAGATGTTTTTCTTTTCCCTCCTATTTGTGGCTCGTACCAGACTAAATGTGAGTCATTATCCTGGCATGAGTCTTGATGAGTAGTAGGGTAGCACTCTCCTGCAAAGAGGTCACAGTTGGAATCACAACACTGATGTGTCATAGCTCCGTAGTCCTCACAGGCCTTCACAATTTAAATACATTTACCTCAGATACAATGACAACACATCTGAAATTTTGACCATTAGCCTCAAAACTGTCACTTGTACACTGAGGACAGTAATGTAGTGGGAAGAAAACTGGTGGGAAAACGCTGATCATTGTTTGCAGTGAGTAAATTAACGCTCCCTATATTAGGTGGGTAAATGCTTGCTCAAAATAAAAAATAAAGTGCTTGAACTGCATTTTCCCTCCACTACATCACTGATTGAGGGGTAACCCTTAATTTTACAGCCCGGTGTGTACAAGGTAATAACTAGGTAAATACCCAGTAACAAAAAACAATTTAGTCCCAAACGTACTTACTAGGTACTAAACAAGTAAGACCTACAAACATTCCTAGTAAATACAAAAAAAAAAATGTAATTATATAGTAGTCCCCTTTAGCCCAAAGGTTAGTATTGAGGACCTAATAAGTAAGTACAATGTACTTTTAATGTAAATACCTAGTAACAACATCTGCAGATATTTTATTTATTTATTACCATGCACTTAACAAATTAATTCCTTCAAGTCAGTCATCCTGACATTGCTATTATCTCCTGTTGTTTCTATGCACTTTGCCTTTAGTAACCATGTACGTTTGTATTAAAAGGGCTGTAAAATGAAGTGGTGTCTGTTTCCAGGTAGATACATTGTAGTTACTTGTGAAATACTACCACATTGGATGATTCCATCCCATGAGGACGACAGCAAATCTGTTTGTGATCTTACCCTGTTGTTACATGGTACCACCTTCACACTTACAGGGTAGGTACAAGGTAAGAGGGCAGTAAAATTAAGCTCTTCACATTACCATGTAAATACAAAATACTTTCAAGTTAACTACAGTGTAATATAGAAGTGAAAACATTTCACAAATAAGACAAGCACACAATCAACCAGAGGTAGGAGCACATTGTATTAGAACAGAGGTTTTCAAAGTGTGAAAGGAAAGCCAAGTAACTGTATTCTCTAATAATTCATAAATATTAGGCCTGCTTCTAATAACAATCGCGGGAAAACACATTTTCATTTATATGAAAAATCTAGAGTTCCTCCGTCCAGTGTCAGTGTTCTTTTGCCCATCTTAGTCTTTTATTTTTATTGGCCAGTCTGAGATATGGCTTTTTCTTTGCAACTCTGCCTAGAAGGCCAGCATCCCGGAGTCGCCTCTTCACTGTTGACATTGAGACTGGTGTTTTGCGGGTACTATTTAATGAAGCTGCCAGTTGAGGACTTGTGAGGTGTCTGTTTCTCAAACTAGACACTCTAATGTACTTGTCCTCTTGCTCAGTTGTGCACCGGGGCCTCCCACTCCTCTTTCTATTCTGGTTAGAGCCAGTTTGAGCTGTTCTGTGAAGGGAGCAGTACACGGCGTTGTACGAGATCTTCAGTTTCTTGGAAATTTCTCGCATGGAATAGCCTTCATTTCTCAGAACAAGAATAAACTGACGAGTTTCAGAAGAAAGGTCTTTATTTCTGGCCTTTTTGAGCCTGTAATCGAACGCTGATGCTCCAGATACTCAACTAGTCTAAAGAAGGCCAGTTTTTTTGCTTCTTTAATCAGGACAACAGTTTTCAGCTGTGCTAACATAATTATAATAATAATAACAAAACGTGCCATTGGAACACAGGAGTGATGGTTGCTTATAATAGGCCTCTGTGCGCCTATGTAGATATTCAATAAAGAATCCGCCGTTTCCAGCTACAATAGTCATTTACAACATTAACAATGTCTACACTGTATTTCTGATCAATTTTATGTTATTTTAAGGACTTTTTTTATTTTACTTTAAAACAATAACATTTCTTAGTGACCACAAACATTTGAACGGTAGTGTACATGGTAACTAAAGGCAATGTGAAATGTGAACGAATACCAAAGTCAGGATGACTGACTTTAAGGTTTTAATGTGGTAAGTAAATGGTAAGAAATGTAACAAACATCACATAATATCACAACATGTTTTTCCTAGGTATTTACATAAATAGGTATTTCCTAGGTATTTACATCCCTTTAGCCCCAAAGGTCTTCAATACTAACCTTTGGGGCTAAAGGGACTACTATAGAAGCCATTTTAACTGGAAGCCATATGCCACTTCTCAGTTCCTATGCTTCCTGGCTGATTTTTTTCTGTTCATCTGTGGCTTGAGATACACATGCTTGTTTGAGCATCACAACTTTCATTTCCGGTCACAACTAGTAGACTTGTTTACGTGCTGCTGTGCGTTTTGTTGCTAACCTAACTTTGCTACCTGACAGTTTTACGGTTTTTACTTTGTAATTACCGTTTATTTTTTTCATTCAACTTTTTCATTCCGGACGCTTTATCTGGACGTGTTTCGTCAGGACCTCCACCAACCGAAGCTAAGTAGTAACATTAACATCATGCCTTCTAATTGCAATCGCTGTACTCATAACATACAGGAGAACGGTCGGCTTAAGGCGAGGATAGCTGTGCTGCAAGCCCAGCTTCAGACGCAATCGTTAGGCAAGGGAAATGTAAGTGTAGGAAAGGATGAAACAGCGTCTGTGCCACCAGTAAGTACAGATAGTCGTAGAAATCCTCGCACAGTCCCCGCAGCCGGACAATTTTCTCACGGCTTCTGGAAGGAAATGCTGGAGCAATGCTCAACCGGTGTCGCTCATTCAGCCGACAGAAACTTTCAACCGGTTTTCCCCATTAAGCAGCGGGTCGGAGTCAGAGGCCGAGCCTTCTCTGGTCTCTACTCCTCCCGTTACGGGTCTGAGATGCCGAGGCCTCCCACCATTAGCACTGACAAATTGAAAACTCTAGTCATTGGCGACTCCATTACTCGCAGTATTAGACTTGAAGCGAATCACCCAGCGATCATACACTGTTTACCAGGGGGCAGGGCTACCGACGTTAAGGCTAACCTGAAGATGGTGCTGGCTAAGGCTAAATCTGGCGAGTGTAGAGAGTATAGAGATATTGTTATCCACGTCGGCACCAACGATGTTAGGATGAAACAGTCAGAGGTCACAAAGCGCAACATAGCTTCAGCGTGTAAATCAGCTAGAAAGATGTGTCGGCATCGAGTAATTGTCTCTGGCCCCTCCCAGTTAGGGGGAGTGATGAGCTCTACAGCAGAGTCTCACAACTCAATCGCTGGTTGAAAACTGTTTTCTGCCCCACACAAAAGATAGAATTTGTAGATAATTGGCCCTCTTTCTGGGACTCACCCACAAACAGGACCAAGCCTGGCCTGTTGAGGAGTGACGGACTCCATCCTAGCTGGAGGGGTGCTCTCATCTTATCGACGAACATAGACAGGGCTCTAACTCCTCTAGCTTCACAATGAGATAGGGTGCAGGCCAGGCAGCAGGCTGTTAGCCAGCCTGCCAGCTTAGTGGAGTCTGCCACTAGCACAGTTAGTGTAGTCAGCTCAGCTATCTCTATTGAGACTGTGTCTGTGCCTCGACCTAGGTTGGGCAAAACTAAACATGGCGGTGTTCGCCTTAGCAATCTCACTAGAATAAAGACCTCCTCCATTGCTGCCATTATTGAAAGAGATTGTGATACCTCACATCTCAAAATGGGGCTACTCAATGTTAGATCCCTCACTTCCAAGGCAGTTCTAGTCAATGAACTAATCACTGATCATAATCTTGATGTGATTGGCCTGACTGAAACATGGCTTAAGCCTGATGAATTTATTGTGTTAAATGAGGCCTCACCTCCTGGTTACACTAGTGACCATATCCCCGCGCATCCCGCAAAGGCGGAGGTGTTGCTAACATTTACAATAGCAAATTTCTATTTACAAAAAACAAAAAACGACGTTTTTCGTCTTTTGAGCTTCTAGTCATGAAATCTATGCAGCCTACTCAATCACTTTTTATAGCTACTGTTTACAGGCCTCCTGGGCCATATACAACATTCCTCACTGAGTTCCTGAATTCCTATCGGACCTTGTAGTCATGGCAGACAATATTCTAATTTTTGGTGACTTTAATATTCACATGGAAAAGTCCACAGACCCACTCCAAAAGGCTTTTGGAGCCATCATCGACTCTGTCGGTTTTGTTCAACATGTCTCCGGACCTACTCACTGCCACAGTCATACTCTGGACCTAGTTTTGTCCCGTGGAATAAATGTTGTGGATCTTAATGTTTTTCCTCATAATCCTGGACTATCGGACCACCATTTTATTACGTTTGAAATCGCAACAGATAATCTGCTCAGACCCCAACCAAGGATCATCAAAAGTCGTGCTATAAATTCTCAGACATCCCAAAGATTCCTAGATGCCCTTCCAGAATCCTTCCACCTACCCAAGGACGTCAGAGTACAAAAATCAGTTAACCACCTAACTGAGGAACTCAATGTAACCTTGCGCAATACCCTAGATGCAGTTGCACCCCTAAAAACAAAAAACATTTGCCAAAAAAAACTAGCTCCCTGGTATACAGAAAATACCCGAGCTCTGAAGCAAGTTACCAGAAAATTGGAACGGAAATGGCGCCACACCAAACTGGAAGTCTTCCGACTAGCTTGGAAAGACAGTACCGTGCAGTATCGAAGAGCCCTCACTGCTGCTCGATCATCCTATTTTTCCAAGTTAATTGAGGAAAATAAGAATAATCCAAAGTTTCTTTTTGATACTGTCACAAAGCTAACTAAAAAGCAGCATTCCCCAAGAGAGGATGGCTTTCACTTTAGCAGTGATTCATTCATGAACTTCTTTGAGGAAAAGATCATGATCATTAGAAAGCAAATTACGGACTCCTCTTTAAATCTGCGTATTCCTCCAAAGCTCAGTTGTCCTGAGTCCACACAACTTTGCCAGGACATAAAATCAAGAGAGACACTCAAGTTTTTAGTACCATATCTCTTGACACATTGATGAAAATAATCATGGCCTCTAAACCTTCAAGCTGCATACTGGACCCTATTCCAACTAAACTACTGAAAGAGCTGCTTCCTGTGCTTGGCCCTCCTATGTTGAACATAATAAACAGCTCTCTATCTACCGGATGTGTACCAAACTCACTAAAAGTGGCAGTAATAAAGCCTCTCTTAAAAAGCCAAACCTTGACCCAGAAAATATAAAAACTATCGGCCTATATCGAATCTTCCATTCCTCTCAAAAATTTTAGAAAAAGCTGTTGCGCAGCAACTCACTGCCTTCCTGAAGACAAACAATGTATACGAAACGCTTCAGTCTGGTTTTAGACCCCATCATAGCACTGAGACTGCACTTGTGAAGGTGGTAAATGACCTTTAATGGAGTCAGACCGAGGCTCTGCAACTGTACTCATGCTCCTAGACCTTAGTGCTGCTTTTGATACCATCGATCACCACATTCTTTTGGAGAGATTGAAACCCAAATTGGTCTACATGGACAAGTTTTGGCCTGGTTTAGATCTTATCTGTCGGAAAGATATCAGTTTGTCTCTGTGGATGGTTTGTCCTCTGACAAATCAACTGTAAATTTCGGTGTTCCTCAAGGCTCTGTTTTGGGACCACTATTGTTTTCACTATATATTTTACCACTTGGTGATGTCATTCGGAAACATAATGTTAACTTTCACTGCTATGCGGATGACACACAGCTGTACATTTCGATGAAACATGGTGAAGCCCCAAAATTGCCCTCCCTTGAAGCCTGTGTTTCAGACATAAGGAAGTGGATGGCAGAAA
Source organism: Brachymystax lenok tsinlingensis (assembly GCA_030435695.1). Taxonomy (NCBI): domain Eukaryota; kingdom Metazoa; phylum Chordata; class Actinopteri; order Salmoniformes; family Salmonidae; genus Brachymystax; species Brachymystax lenok. The sequence goes on from CM059789.1 coordinate 19,624,561, forward strand.
ATTTTCTACTTTTAAACTCTGATAAAACAGAGATGCTAGTCCTAGGTCCCAAGAAACAAAGAGATCTTCTGTTGAATCTGACAATTAATCTTGATGGTTGTACAGTCGTCTCAAATAAAACTGTGAAGGACCTCGGCGTTACTCTGGACCCTGATCTCTTTTGACGAACATATCAAGACTGTTTCAAGGACAGCTTTTTCCATTTACGTAACATTGTAAAAATTAGAAACTTTCTGTCCAAAATGATGCAGAAAAGTTAATCCATGCATTTGTAACTTCTAGGTTAGACTACTGCAATGCTTTATTTTCCGGCTATCCGGATAAAGCACTAAATAAACTTCAGTTAGTGCTTAACACGGCTGCTAGAATCTTGACTAGAACCCCAAAATTTGATCATATTACTCCAGTACTAGCCTCTCTACACTGGCTTCCTGTTAAGGCAAGGGCTGATTTCAAGGTTTTACTGCTAACCTACAAAGCATTACATGGGCTTGCTCCTACCTATCTTTCTGATTTGGTCCTGCCGTACATACCTACACGCACGCTACGGTCACAAGACGCATGAGCCTCCTTACTGTCCCTAAAATTTCTAAGCAAACAGCTGGAGGCAGGGCTTTTTCCTATAGAGCTCCATTTTTATGGAATAGTCTGCCTATCCATGTGAGAGACGCAGACTCGGTCTCAACCTTTAAGTCTTTATTGAAGACTCATCTCTTCAGTAGGTCTTATGACTGAGTGTAGTCTGGCCCAGGAGTGTGAAGGTGAATGGAAAGGCACTGGAGCAACGAACCACCCTTGCTGTCTTTTGCCTGGCCGGTTCCCTCCACTGGGATTCTCTGCCTCTAACCCTATTACAGGGGCTGAGTCACTGGCTTCTGGTGCCGTGGCGGAGATCTTGTGGGCTATACTCGGCCTTGTCTCAGGATGGTAAGTTGGTGGTTGAAGATATCCCTCTAGTGGTGTGGGGGCTGTGCTTCGGCAGAGTGGGTGGGGTTATATCCTGCCTGTTTGGCCCTGTCCGGTTTCGTCGGACGGGGCCACAGTGTCTCCGACCCCTCCTGTCTCACCCCCAGTATTTATGCTGCAGTAGTTTATGTGTCGGGGTGCTAGGGTCCGTCTGTTATATCTGGAGTATTTCTTCTCTTATCTGGTGTCCTGTGCGAATTTAAGTATGCTCGCTCTAATTATCTCTCTCTTTCTTTTTCTTCTCTCTCTCTCTCTCTCTCTCTCTCTCTCTCTCTCGGAGGACCTGAGCATTAGGACCATTCCTCAAGGCCTACCCGGATGTCCCGAGTCCACCTGGCCGTGCTGCTTCTCCAGTTACAACTGTTCTGCCTGTTTTATGAACATTTTAAAATCTTGTCCATGTTCTGTTATAATCTGCACCCGGCACAGCCAGAAGAGGACTGGCCACCCCTCACAGCCTGGTTCCTCTCTAGGTTTCTTCCTAGGTTTTGGCCTTCTAGGGAGTTTTTCCTAGCCACCGTGCTTTTACACCTGCATTGCTTGCTGTTTGGGGTTTTAGGCTGGGTTTCTGTACAGCACTCTGTGACATCAGCTGATGTAAGGGGGGCTTTATAAATAAATTTGATTTGATTTGATATAATTACATGTTGTTCTTTTGTATTTACTAAGAATGTAAGTAGTACTTTTTTAGTATCTAGTAAGTACGTTTGGGACTAAATAGTTACAATGTATTCACTTTTTGGTAAGTGTTTACCTCGTTATTGCCTAGTAATTACCGGGATGTAAAATGAAGGGCTACTGATAATTTAATATTACCTTGAGAGCTCTTTCCAACAATGCAGTTATAATAATAATTATCATATAGATGATCATATAGATGATCATATAGATGATCATATAGATAATCAGAAAGATGATCATATAGATAATCATATAGATAATATCATAGATAATGATATAGATCATAATATAGATAAAAATATAGATAATAATAGAACATGAAAAAACACACAAGAACTACGATGTGAGTTAGAAACACGAGAATGCAAGTTTGTACAGGTCAGTGCCAGTCTCTTTTTCAATGTTTAGGGGTACTGGAGTAGTTGAGGTGGGTTAATACATAAAAAGTGACTTGTAGTAGGACATACTGTACATGTAAACAGGGCTGAAAAGTGACTGGTAGCAGGATATACATGTAAACAGGGCTGAAAAGTGACTGGTAGCAGGATATACATGTAAACAGCGCTGAAATGTGACTGGTAGCAGGATATACATGTAAACAGCGCTGAAATGTGACTGGTAGCAGGATATACATGTAAACAGCGCTGAAATGTGACTGGTAGCAGGATATACATGTAAACAGCGCTGAAATGTGACTGGTAGCAGGATATACATGTAAACAGGGCTGAAAAGTGACTGGTAGCAGGATATACATGTAAACAGCGCTGAAATGTGACTGGTAGCAGGATATACATGTAAACAGGGCTGAAAAGTGACTGGTAGCAAGATATACATGTAAACAGCGCTGAAAAGTGACTGGTAGCAGGATATACATGTAAACAGCGCTGAAAAGTGACTGGTAGCACGAAATATACATGTAAACAGGGCTGAAAAGTGACTGGTAGCAGGATATACATGTAAACAGCGCTGAAATGTGACTGGTAGCAGGATATACATGTAAACAGGGCTGAAAAGTGACTGGTAGCAAGATATACATGTAAACAGCGCTGAAAAGTGACTGGTAGCAGGATATACATGTAAACAGCGCTGAAAAGTGACTGGTAGCACGAAATATACATGTAAACAGGGCTGAAATGTGACTGGTATTTATATGTACATACTCGTATTCAATCCTTTACACTTGTGTATAAGATAGTTGTGAAATTGTTAGATTACTTGTTAGATACTACTGCATGGTCGGAACTAAAAGCACAAGCATTTTGCAACACTCGTATTAACATCTGCTAACCATGTGTATGTGACAAATAAAATTTGATTTGATTTGGTAGCAAGACATGAACTCAGCAAAAAAAGAAACATCCTCTCACTGTCAACTGCGTTTATTTTCAGCTAACTTAACATGTATAAATATTTGTATGAACATAACAAGATTCAACAACTGAGACATAAACTGAACAAGTTCGACAGACATGTGAAATTGAATATGTGTCCCTGAACAAAGGACAACATCTAAAGTAACAGTCAGTATCTGGTGTGGCCCCCAGCTGCATTAAGTACTGCAGTGCATCTCCTCCTCATGGACTGCACCAGATTTGCCAGTTCTTGCTGTGAGATGTTACCCCACTCTTCCACCAAGGCACCTGCAAGTTCCCGGACATTTCTGAGGGGAATGGCCCTAGCCCTCACCCTCCAATTCAACAGGTCCCAGACATGCTCAATGGTATTGAGATCCTGGCCCTTCGCTGGCCATGGCAGAACACTGACATTCCTGTCTTACAGGAAATCACGCGCAGAACGAGCAGTATGGCTGGTGGCATTGTCATGCTGGAGGGTGATGTCAGGATGAGCCTGCAGGAAGGGTACCACGTGAGGGAGGAGGATGTCTTCCCTGTAACGCACAGCGTTGAGATTGCCTGCAATGACAACAAGCTCAGTCCGATGATGCTGTGACACACTGACCCAGACCATGACGGACCCTGCACATCCAAATCGATCACGCTCCAGAGTACAGGCCTCGGTGTAACGCTCATTCCTTCTACGATAAACGCAAATCCGACCATCACCCCTGGTGAGACAAAAACGCGACTCGTCAGTGAAGAGCACTTTTTGCCAGTCCTGTCTGGTCCAGCGACGGTGGGTTTGTGCCCATAGGCGACGTTGTTTCCGGTGAGGACCTGCCTTACAACAGGCCTACAAGCCCTCAGTCCAGCCTCTCTTAGCCTATTGCGGACAGTCTGAGCACTGATGGAGGGATTGTGTGTTCCTGGTGTAACTTGGGCAGTTGTTGTTACCATCCTGTACCTGTCCCGCAGGTGTGATGTTCGGAAGTACCAATTCTGTGCAGGTGTTGTTACATGTGGCCTGCCGCTGCGAGGATGATCAGTTGTCCGTCCTGTCTCCCTGTAGCGCTGTCTTAGACGTCTCACAGTACGGACATGGCCACATCTGCAGTCCTCATGCCTCCTTGCAACATGCCTAAGGCACATTCACGCAGATGAGCAGGGACCCTGGGCATCTTTCTTTTGATGTTTTTCAGAGTCAGTAGAAAGGCCTCTTTAGTGTCCTAAGTTTTCATAACTGTGACCTTAATTGCCTACCGTCTGTAAGCTATTAGTGTCTTAACGACCGTTCCACAGGTGCATGTTCATGCATGGGAAACAGTGTTAAAACCCTTTACAATGAAGATCTGTGAAGTTATTGGGATTTTTACGAATTATCTTTGAAAGACAGGGTCCTGAAAAAGGGACGTTTATTGTAAACAGGGCTGAAAAGTGACTGGTAGCAGGTTGTGCACTTGTTACATTGTACATATTGTGTTACATAATGTAAATAATATGTCAGAGAGAAAGAGGCAGTCAAAGTGCCAACAGATAGGCTACTGGTGGTGGGTGGCCATAGGGCTGACTCATTCACTAGAACTTATTTGTAAATTAAACTTTCTCAATGCAGGGTAATCGTAAAGAAAAGTGCATGAAATAGTACATCCTCTAATAAAGTTTGACACTGTTTCAGAAATAAGATCAGTAAAAACAAATATTGTACCAAATAGCTTCCAATCTGTCTGCATAGAAAAAAACGATCATTTGGGATGACACATTAGCACTCCTATGCCATAGATCATCAAAAACAATAACAGGGAGGTGAACTATTTACTAGGCTACCCTCCTCAGCTTCAGTTATCTGTTCATTTTCAATTTATTTATAAATACCCACCCAACTCCAACAGCCTGTTGACTTTGGTGGGGGCTCAAAGTTGGCACAAGCGTCTCATTCCATTAAATTTACCTTGTGACTAATTTTCTAATTTCTAATTGATTGCTAACTGAGGGACAGCAGCCCACAGTATGTTGATGTATCGTTGGTAATCTGTTATTATTTTAGTCTGTGGATTTAAGGTCGCGTCTCAGCTCTGGAAGATAGATTGTTTGCCATATTTCATACTGTAATTTTTATTCACAACAATAGAGGTGGCTGTGCTACATAACACTGCCGCAATGATAAAATTCTAATGTCAACACTACTTGTCTGTCACTTCTTCAGGACCTTGGCTGCATCAACCGGGGAGGCAGAGATGCACAGGATCACGCTCTTTACCCACCTGGCCAATTAGAAGAAGGAGAGAGAAGAGAGAAAAATGTACAAGATGGAGTCTGCCTCCCGGACCAGGTACCAGTGCTGATTATGAAGGTGCTCTGCAGTTGCTAGGCAACACCATCTAGCTGTTATTGAGCAAACTTCTTGTGGGTACGGGCTATTTATTACATGTATAAATTGCTGGTAATCTGTACTCTTCAGATAAGGTGTAAAGCCGGCACAAAAACAGAGCTGGTGCTGCTATATATTTCGGGGCGAATATCTCAAATTGATCATTTCAAAAGGGAGCGAGGTCAGTGAAATAAATAGCTAGGTATCCGATGGAAATACTTGTAATTTTGTTGCTTCAGGCTTTGTACTGTTTTTACAGGAAGTGTATTGTTCTGTCGAGATGTGTTTGTGGAGCGCTCGAGGTACAAGGTTGTGTAGCTAGATAAGGGGAGTTTATGGGCTGTCAGTTTCCCCCCCGACAGAACGGATGAATCTGGTGTGAAACTACAGGTAAGAAAGAATGAACAGCTTGGGATAGTTTGCTTAAGGACAGATGAGCTGTAGGTGATTGATGTTTTCTCAAGGCCTGTGATATATGTACATATGTATGTACTTCTTGGGAAACAGGGAAGTGAGCAAGCAGAAGTAATGAGTGTAGTGACATCGAAGGCATACATCACACAGGAGCATACAAGGACCCAGAGCATCCTCAACATCTAATATCTGTGTCGGTTATAAGGGAACCCCAAACAGCCAAGCTCATCACAGCCAGGAACCCACCTATGGATAAGAACATTAGCCATTCCATAGGTGAATAGCACAACTGGATTATTTGGCTATTATGACACTTTTTATTTGTTTCATCTAACACGTGTAATGCCATGGAACAAAGACATTAGCGTCTTCCCAACATTGTGAACATACAGAATTTAAGGCATTCAAAATGCTGCCATCTGGTTGATGCATAAATATGAATATCAGTGCTTTGAAATAGGAGAGAGCAAGAGACAGAGAGATGGATTAGGGCAAAAAGAGACATGAGGCATCCAGCCAAGCCATGTCTATTAGCATCACATCTGCCCAGATTCCCCTGGCATGAAAGGTAAACTCCCTAACCGTGGCATTTTTCTCTGTTTCATTAATACATTAAATAGCATATCTTTCCTGCAGCCCACAGCTGCTCGGTTCAAAGGAAGTTTCGTATCATGGCGGAGAGCCCAGGGCCCAGCCAGCACAGGCACACACACATGGGCAGATACACCACACACACACAAAGCATGCATGCACACACACACACACACACACACACATACACACTTTTACTCTCACTCTCACGCACATACACACAGGACACACACACGCACACACACACAGGAAGAAGGCTGCACTTTGGAATTCAGGCAAGGATGGACTCACACAGTCCCCAGCATCAGCCTTGCGTTTGATGGACCCACACAATCCCCAGCATCATCCCTGTGTTTGATGGACCCACACAATCCCCAGCATCAGCCCTGCATTTGATGGACCCACACAATCCCCATTATCAGCCCTGCGCTTGATGGACCCACACAGTCCCCAGCATCAGCCCTGCGTTTGATGGACCCACACAGTCCCCAGCATCAGCCCTGCGTTTGATGGACCCACACAGTCCCCAGCATCAGCCCTGCGTTTGATGGGCCCACACAGTCCCCAGCATCAGCCCTGCGTTTGATGGACCCACACAGTCCCCAGCATCAGCCCTGCGTTTGATGGGCCCACACAGTCCCCAGCATCAGCTCTGCGTTTGATGGACCCACACAGTCCCCAGCATCAGCTCTGCGTTTCATACCCCTCTTTTGTTAGTCCTATTTTATTTACTCCAAACTGCTATGCTTCAAATGGAATTTTAATGGCCCTCTCTTGCTAAAAAACATATCATTGTCTTTCCCTCTTTGTTTCTCATTTTGTCTCCCGTCTGATAATACGCTTTGTTTATTGTTCTTTGCTCTGGCAACGTTTCTTGCTGGTCCTGTTGGTTGGTTGTCCACTGGTAGAACTCCCTCTGTGATATAATTGGGCTGTGTTCGAAATGGCACCTTATTCCCTTCATACTGCACTACTTTTGATTAGAGCCCATAGGTCAAAGTAGTGCAGTATATAGGGAATAGGGTGCCATTTAGGACACAAGCCCAATTATATCACAGAGGAAGTTTTACCAGCGGACAACAAGCCATCAGGACCTAGACTTGCTTGTTCTACAGTAATAGATCACCTTTCTCATGTTGTGTCTGCATGGGGTTGTCCCCTCAACTCTCATAACTTGTTTTACACGATTTCCTGCTCATTTTGCTTTCTTCTCATGGCAATGTCCAAACAGTAATGTATATGTGAGATTTGCACCATCTTTGCTACCAATGATAGTCTTGGATGAACATGCTGGAGTCAGTACAGTAATAATGATTGGAGTTATAGCAAAAATCCCATCTATTTTGATGTTGATGGTCAGATATTTCACTTTAAACATCTAGACATCTACAGTATCAAATTGACAGTCTGTATGTGTCATGTGTGGCTGAGTGGTATTACCTTGAGGACCTAACCTATTTCTATTCACTGTAGTGCTCATACAGGAGGGGCAGTACAGTGAAGGGACACTCTCTACCCAATAGAAGGATACGGATACGAAGAGGTGTGATTAGATGAAGAGGGCCAAAGTTTAAACCCACAGCCTGTGCACACAGACAACGTAATCGTAGGGAAATCTCATTTTGGTACTCCTCGAGTTTAGCTTCACCAGATGACTCGTAGGTTACTAAATCCTTGAGGAAGTCTAAAACAAACAAATCCAATCATTTGAAGGAGAGGATTCAATTGGAATGATTTAAACACTTGTGTTGAGTGGTTCTGTGAGGAACCTACTTTATGTCTTAAATGTTCTCTAGCAGACTGAACGTGTCCTCTAATTTGGGTGGTTAGATGTGATGCCTGCTGTATATTTTCAGTCTGCTATATTGTAATTACTTTGCCACCATGGCCTATTTATTGCCTTACCTTCCTTATCCTACCTCATTTGCACTCTTTGTATATAGATTAGTTTTTTTCTACTGTATTATTGACTGTATGTTTGTTTTACTCCATGTGTAACTCTGTGTTATTGTATGTGGCGAACTGCTTTGCTTTATCTTGGCCAGGTCGCAGTTGTAAATGAGAACTTGTTCTCAACTTGCCTACCTGGTTAAATAAAGGTGAAATAAAAAAAATACTAAAATGAAAATATTTTCAGTCTGCATTTACTATGTAGTTTTCATTTTGAAATATGTGGTTACAGATTTTTTTATTTATTCATATTTGAGTCTGAGTGCCTCAGACCGCTGAGCTACTCGGGAGGCCCATACAGATATCAGACTCAAAACACACACTCAATGCAGATACACACACTATTAAGCAGGCTCTGCACAGGGAGGGTGGAGGGTAATTTGCAGCATGATATCAGATCGGACAATGGCCTTATCCCCGACTGTGGGGCCAGGGTAACATTTCGATTTCTCAATGCTTAGAGACTTTGAACAACTTCTTCCCTCAAAACCCCACTTTGCTCTCCATTTCCATCTCAATGCCCTCTGTACCTGTCAGTCTTCTCTATAAGACCACTAAATACCATTTTCTAAACATCATCAAGACATATAAAGTCAATGGGGATCCCTTGAATCATTAATGCCAACACATGAAGCTTTAAATTCCAGTAAGAGCTATTCCAGCTAGAAGAGAGAGAGAGAGAGAGTAGGGCTGGGTGATAGCCTTCACTTCCCCTGCTCTTCCCATCCCCTCCCTCTTAGATCTCTCTCCCTGCAGCGAGTCCAGCCTTCACTTCACCTGCTCTTCCTGTCCCTTCCCTGTTGGATCTCTTTCTCTCCCTACATCAAGTCCCTGCAGTGAGTGAAGCCCCCACTACCCCTGCTCTTCCTATCCTCTTCCCCTTGGATCTCTCTCTCCCTGCAGTGAGTCTAGCCCCCACTTCCCCTGCTCTTCCCGTCCCCTCCTCCTTGGTTCTCTGCTTCAGCTGTGGAGCGAAGAGGTAAGGGCTGCCTGCCAAATGGCACGCTATTCCCCAGAGGCATCATGCCCATAGGAGGCACAGGGGCATGTACCCCCTCAGATTTTTTTTGTGAATTTTTTGTTGTTGTTTCTCTGTAATACTACTAGACACCTAACCATTTTATGTTGGCTTTAGCTAGCCCATACAGTGAGGGAAAAAAGTATTTTATCCCCTGCTGATTTTGTACGTTTGCCCACTGACAAAGAAATGATCAGTCTATAATTTTAATGGTAGGTTTATTTGAACAGTGAGAAACAGAATAACAACAAAAAAATCCAGAAAAACGCATGTGAAAAATGTTATAAATGGAATTGCATTTTAATGAGGGAAATAAGTATTTGTCCCCCTCTCAATCAGAAAGATTTCTGGCTCCCAGGTATCTTTTATATAGGTAACGAGCTGAGATTAGGAGCACACTCTTAAAGGGAGTGCTCTAATCTCAGTTTGTTACCTGTATAAAAGACACCTGTCCACAGAAGCAATCAATCAATCAGATTCCAAACTCTTCACCATGGCCAAGACCAAAGAGCTCTCCAAGGATATCAGAGACAAGATTGTAGACCTTCACAAGGCTGGAATGGGCTACAAGACCATCGCCAAGCAGCTTGGTGAGAAGGTGACAACAGTTGGTGCGATTATTCGCAAATGGAATAAACACAAAAGAACTGTCAATCTCCCTCGGCCTGGGGCCTCATGCAAGATCTCACCTCGTGGAGTTGTGAGGAATCAGCCTAGAACTATACGGGAGGATCTTGTCAATAATCTCAAGGCAGCTGGGACCATAGTCACCAAGAAAACAATTGGTAACACACTACGCTGTGAAGGACTGAAATCCTGCAGTGCCCGCAAGGTCCCCCTGCTCAAGAAAGCACATATACATGCCCGTCTGAAGTTTGCCAATGAACATCTGAATGATTCAGAGGACATCTGGGTGAAAGTGTTGTGGTCAGATGAGACCAAAATGGAGCTCTTTGGCATCAACTCGCCGTGTTTGGAGGAGGAGGAATGCTGCCTATGACCCCAAGAACACCATCCCCACCGTCAAACATGGAGGTGGAAACATTATGCTTCGGGGGTGTTTTTCTGCTAAGGGGACAGGACAACTTCACCGCATCAAAGGGATGATGGACGGGGCCATGTACCGTCAAATCTTGGTTGAGAACCTCCTTCCCTCAGCCAGGGCATTGAAAATGGGTCGTGGATGGGTATTCCAGCATGACAATGACCCAAAACACACGGCCAAGGCAACAAAGGAGTGGCTCAAGAAGAAGCACATTAAGGTCCTGGAGTGGCCTAGCCAGTCTCCAGACCTTAATCCCATAGAAAATCTGTGGAGGGAGCTGAAGGTTCGAGTTGCCAAACGTCAGCCTCGAAACCTTAATGACTTGGAGAAGATCTGCAAAGAGGAGTGGGACAAAATCCCTCCTGAGATGTGTGCTAACCTGGTGGCCAACTACAAGAAACGTCTGACCTCTGTGATTGCCAACAAGGGTTTTTCCACCAAGTACTAAGTCATGTTTTGCAGAGGGGTCAAATACTTATTTCCATAATTAAAATGCAATTCCATTCATAAAAATGTTCACATGCGTTTTTCTGGATTTTTTTGTTGTTATTCTGTCTCTCGCTGTTCAAATAAACCTACCATTAAAATTATAGACTGATCATTTCTTTGTCAGTGGGCAAACGTACAAAATCAGCAGGGGATCAAATACTTTTTTCCCTCACTGTATAGGTTCCCACTCTCCAAACCTCATAACTACCTACCAGGCTATCAAGTTAAAGTAACTAGGTTGTCTAACTAACCTTGCTGGCATGCCTGCTGGCAAAGTTATTAAACTTTAGAAAAACAAGCAAGTATTAATTGTCCTGAATAAGACTTCCTGTCAATCTTTTACCCATATTTTAGCAGAGATGCAGAAAAGCATGTTTAGTTTATTTTAAAAAGATAACCACCAGGAGATTACAGACAGCTCAAGATGTATACTTAGATATGCATAAAAAACTATATTTTTATATAGAATTAAGTATAATGAGTATGGCTCTAGATTGCAGACGGGGGACTATCCTCCAAACCACCCCCCAGCCATCCTCACGTACTTGGTGCCCCCTCAGATTTTTTGGGTGCACGACACCCCTTCTATTCCCTATATAGTGCATTACTTTTGACTAGGGCCCATAGGGGTCTGGTCAAAAGCAGTGCACTAAGTAGGGAATAGAAGGGGTGTCGTGCACACAAAAAAATCTGAGGGGGCACCAGCTGCCCACTGCACTGAGGATAGGAAACGCTGTCACCACCGATAAACCCACAATAATTGAGAATTTCAATAAGCGTTTTCTACGGCTGGCCATGCTTTCCACCTGGCTACCACTACCCCGGTCAACAGCCCTGCACCCCCCTCAGTAACTCGCCCAAGCCTCCCCCATTTCTCCTTCTCCCAAATCCAGTTAGATGATGTTCTGAAAGAGCTACAAAATCTGGACCCCTACAAATCACCCGGGCTAGACAATCTGGACCCTTTCTTTCTAAAATTATCTGCTGAAATTGTTGCAACCCCTATTACTAGCCTGTCCAACCTCTCTTGACTGGAAAGCAGCTGCGGTCATCCCCCTTTTCAAAGGGGGAGACACTCTTGACCCAAACTGCTATAGACCTATATCTATCCTACCCTGCCTTTCTAAGGTCTTTGAAAGCCAAGTTAACAAACAGATTACCGACCATTTCGAATCCCACCGTACCTTCTCCGCTATGCAATCTGGTTTCAGAGCTGGTCATGGGTACACCTCAGCCACGCTCAAGGTCCTAAACGACATCATAACCGCCATCGATAAGAGACATGACTGTGCAGCCGTATTCATTGATCTGGCCAAGGCTTTCGACTCTGTCAATCACCACATCCTTATCGGCAGACTCGACAGCCTTGGTTTCTCAAATGATTGCCTCGCATGGTTCACTAACTTCTTTTTCGATATTATTCAGTGTGTCAAATCAGAGGGCCTGTTGTCCGGGTGCTGGTGAGTCTCTGATCCACCTCCATGCAGACGACACCATTCTGTATACTTCTGGCCCCTCTTTGGACACTGTGTTAACTACCCTCCAGACGAGCTTCAATGCCATACAACTCTCCTTCCGTGGCCTCCAACTGCTCTTAAACGCAAGTAAACCTAAATGCATGCTCTTCAACCGATCGCTGCCCGCACCAGCATCACTACTCTGGACAGTTCTGTCTTAGATTATGTGGACAACTACAAATATCTAGGTGTCTGGTTAGACTGTAAACTCTCCTTCCAGACTCACATCAAACATCTCCAATCCAAAATTAAATCTAGAATTGGCTTCCTATTTCACAACAAAGCGTCCTTCACACATGCTGCCAAACATACCCTTGTAAAACTGACCATCCTACCCATCCTCGACTTCGGTGATGTAATTTACAAAATAGCCTCCAATACTCTACTCAACAAATTGGATGCAGTCTATCACAGTGCCATCCGTTTTGTTACCAAAACCCCATATACCACCCACCACTGCGAACTGTACGCTCTCGTTGGCTGGCCCTCGCTTTACACTCGTTGCCATACCCACTGGCTCCAGGTCATCTACAAGTCCCTGCTAGGTAAAGTCCTGCCTTATCTCAGCTCGCTGGTCACCTTAGCAGCACCAACCCGTAGCACACGCTCCAGCAGGTATATCTCACTGGTCACCCCCAAAGCCAATTCCTCCTTTGGCTGACTCTCCTTCCAGTTCTCTGCTGCCAATGACTGGAACGAACTACAAAAATCTCTGTAACTGGAGACACTTATCTCCCTCACCAGCATTAAGCACCAGCTGTCAGAACAGTTCACAGACCCCTGCACCTGTTTATTGCCCATCTGTAAATAGCCCAACCAACTACCTCATCCCCTACCGTATTTATTTATTTATCTTGTTCCTTTGCACCCCAGTTTTTCTACATTGCACATTCATCTACTGCACATCTACCATTCCAGTGTTTAAATGCTATATTGTAATTACTTTGCCACCATGGACTATTTATTGCCTTACCTTCCTTATCCTACCTCATTTGCACTCTTTGTATATAGATTTCTTTTTTTTCTACTGTATTATTGACTGTATGTTTGTTTTACTCCATGTGTAACTCTATGTTGTTGTATGTGTCGAACTGCTTTGCTTTATCTTGGCCAGGTCGCTGTTGTAAATGAGAACTTGTTCTCAACTTGCCTACCTGGTTAAATAAAGGTGAAATAAAATAAAGTAAATAAAAAGGGAATAGGGGTGCCATTTGGGATGCAGCTAAGATTATATGTGGGGCATTAAGAAGCTCATTAATGGGACTGTGCAATCTAATCAGGTCAGATGGGGAGGGGGAGCGGATGCATTGGTGCCTTAAGGATGGGCTCGATAGCCATGGACACTAAAACACCTTATAGGTGTTAATAGGTTAGACATTCACTTACTGGACACTACTAGACCTAGAGCCATGGCTAACACTACTGGACCTAGAGCCATGGCTAACACTACTAGACCTAGAGCCATGGCTAACCTCAATAGGACTAGAAACCTAGCCTGATTCCTCATTAGGACTTCAAATCTAGCCTGATTCCTCGTTAGGACTACCAACCTAGTCTGATTCCTCGTTAGGACTACCACCTAGCCTGTTTCCTCATTAGGACTACAAACCTAGCTTGATTCCTCGTTAGGACTACAAACCTAGCCTGATTCCTCGTTAGGACTACAAACCTAGCCTGATTCCCGGCTTGGATGCTTGGAAGCTCGGAATTCGCCGTTCCGAGCGACACTGCCGGAGTGTCCCAAATGGCACCTTATTCCGTATATAGTGCACTACTTTTGACCAGGGCCCATAGGAAATAGGGTGCCGTTTGGAATGCAACCTGACTGGCTGCTATATCGAAAATAAACTAATTTGAAAGTCACAGCGAGAGACATGTTTGGCAACAAGTAGCAAGTGGACCAAGTTAATTAATGTTGTTGGATATGTTGGAAGTAACGAAGCGTCCCGGTGACCCCTATAGTATGTGACCTTTGCAGGAGGACACTTGGAGCAGATCTGGTCTGTTTGAAGCAGGCTCCTGGATGTGGATGTGGACATGTGGTAGAGAGGCAGGGGAATATTTCACACAGCTGTGGCGCAACTGCCATCTAAGGGGGTGAAATAAAACGATCCGGTTTGGAAAAATAAAAACACAGCATGGTTGTTTTTTTATCTAGTCTCATCAGGGCAACTGGATGCAGTTTTGGAGGAAAGCAGCACAAGCCAAGTTGTATGTGGTCACTAGCTAGTAGGCCTTTTAATATTCTATTTCAAGGCATTCCAAAAGAGCAGTATATACACACTGCCTGTGTGTAGATGGATTCCAGAAAATAGTATTTTTGAAACATACTCTGTGTGTGTGTGTTTGTGCGTTTGTGTGTAGCCATATCAGTATCTGTGAGAGAATTGAAGAGAAAGAAGAATAGACTAGAGCAACAGTGGAGCTTTTTCAGCATGGGCGGTTATAATGCAAATCACATAGAAACTCATCCATAATCGAGTCCATTCCTTATTCATGAGCACCCTCCTGACTCCGCAGTAGATATGCATGTGGACGTGGAAGGTCAGGTGTAGGGGAAATATTGGTATGGTGTGTCTGTGAGGCGCTCAAGCATATTGTGACAGAAGACAAATGGCCGTGCGTGTCCGTTCAGGGTTGGAGTATATCATTACCCACTACAATGTGTGGACAAAATATTAGGAACACCTGGGCTGAGTTTCAAACTGAAAGTAGACAGCCCTCGGCCCTAAACCCTCAGCCCTTGAATTATGTTTTACATCGTCACATCCGAGTGTACCTTAAATGTCCCTTGCCCAAGCGAGGGAGAGTGATGATCGGAGAGGCAAAGTCCTTGGTCGAATTCTTGAAGTTGAGTTTAAAAACAACCAACCTAATGCTAATATACCTAGTAAGCTAACATATCTAGCTAGCACTCCTGTCATGTAGCTAGCTACAGTTACCCATGACTGGCTAGCTAGTTTTAATAGCTGGCTAGCTAGTTTCCAATACAGTTGTAAAAAATATGTTTATGAATCTAGCAACATTTTATAGGCTCCTCACTATGAGACTAAGCCAATTTGTAAACGCTAAAATGTAAATGTACATATTTTTTAGCAAGCTAGCTTCATACTTTTTTAGGGCCTTCCTCTGACACCACCTGGTATAGAGGTCCTGGATGGCAGGAAGCTTGGCCTCAGTGATGTACTGGGCTGTACGCACTACTCTCTGTAGACAACCTCTCCCTCAATGAGATCAAGACAAAGGAGATGATTATGGACTACAGGAAAAGGAGGGCCGAGCAGGCCCCCATTCTCATCGACGGGGCTGTAGTGGAGCAGGTTGAGGGCTTCCTTGCTGTCCACCTCACCAACAAACTATCATTGTCCAAACACACCAAGACAGTCATGAAGAGGGCACGACAACTATTCCCCCTCAAGAGATTGAAATGATTTGTCACGGGTCATCAGCTCCTGAAAAAGTTCTACAGCTGCACCATCAATGGCATCCTAACTGGTTGCATCCCCACCTGGTATGGCAACTGCTCGGCCTCCGACCGCAAGGTGCTACAGAGGGTAGTGCGTAAGGCCCAGTACATCACCGGGGCCAAGCTTCCTGCCATCCAGGACCTCTATACCAGCGGGTGTCAGAGGAAGGCCCTAAAAATTGCCAAAGACTCCAGCCACCCTAGTCATAGTCTGTTCTCTCTGCTACCGCACGGCAAGCGGTACCGGAGCTCCAAGTCTAGGTTTAAAAGGCTTCTTAACAGCTTCTACCCCCAAGCCATAAGACTGCTGAACTGCTGCTACTCGCTGTTTTTTATCTATGTATAGTCACTTTACCCCTACCTACATTTACATATTACTTCAATTACCTCGACTAACCTGTACCCCCGCACATTGACTTGGTACCGGTTCCCACTGTATATAGCCTCGTTATAGTTACTTTATTGTTGCTCTTTTATTACTTTAGTTTATTCAGTAAATATTTTTCTTAACTCTTATTTTTCTTAAAACTGCATTGTTGGTTAAGGACTTGTAAGTAAGCATTTCACGGTAATGTCTACACCTGTTGTATTTGGCACATGTGACAAATAAAATTGGCACACATACACAATCCAAGTCTCAATTGTCTCAAGGCTTAAAAATCCTTCTTTAACCTGTCTCCTCCCCTTCATCTACTCTAATTGAAGTGGATTTATCAATAAGGGATCATAGCTTTCACCTGGATTGACCTGGTCAGTGTATGTCATGGAAAGAGCAGGGCTGCAGTCCAAACACGTTATTTTTACCCACTCAGCCATTGTGCTAGCCACTTACTCTCGGGGGAATCCCCATCGAAACCAGATGCAGTTTGATTGCCATCTTAAGTGGAGGTCCAATTTACTAACGTTGCCCCCTCGGCCCTCGATTTAGCTTGAGGGAGCGAGTGAACAACCATGGTCACTTGCAGGATTGATATGACCCACAATTCAATGCAAACTGTAGTCACATGTCAAGCTCTGGTGGCCGCGAAGTGTCAGATTTAAGCTTCATACTTTTTTCTGACATGCTGAAAATGTAGCCTTGTTGATTAAATTTTACACTTCGTGGCCACCAGAGCTTGACATGTGACTACAGTTTGCATTGAAATGTGGGTCATCCAGCCACCCTAGTCATAGACTGTTTTCTCTTCTACCGCACGGCAAGCGGTACCAGAGCGCCAAGTCTACGTCCAAAAGACTTCTTAACAGCTTCTACTCCCAAGTCATAAGACTCCTGAACAGCTAATCAAAGGGCTACACAGACCCCTCTTTTACGCTGCTGCTACTCTGTTTATTATCTATGCATAGTCACTTTCTCTACCTACATGTACATATTACCTCAATTACTTTGACTAACCGGTGCCCCCGCACATTGACTCTGTGCCGGTACCCCCTGTATTTTACTGCTGCAGTTGAATTATTTCTTACTTTTATTTTCTATTTTTGACTTAACTTAATATATATATAATTTTTTTTCTTAAAGCATTGTTGGTTATATGCTTGTAAGTAAGCATTTCACCGTATTCGGCACGTGTGACAAATTTGATTTGATTTGGTCCGGTATCTGGAGAAAAGCTATTTTCGGTCATAAGATACAGCGGCAGAAACATTATATACAAAAGAAGTTACAAACAACGCAAAAAAACACACAAAATGTCACAATTGGTAAGAAGCCTGTACAAAGGCATCCATCTACTCCGATGCAATTCACCATTCAGAGGGTGAATGGGCAAGACAAAAGATTGAAGTGCCTTTGAACGGGGTATGGTCCCAGGCTGTGTTGCAGCCGGCTGCGACTGGAAGACCCATGAGGAGGTGCACAATTGGCTCAGCGTCGTCCGGGTTAGGGGAGGGTGTAGATATAGGATCTTAATTTGAGCCAGTTTGCTTCAGCAGGAAAATAATCCTGCAGCAACAGGAAATGTAAATTATTATGTAGATTATAATAAATGGGATTTTTTTGTAGGGGTTGATTGCACCCTATTCACTCTATAGTGCATTACTTTTGACCAGGACCCATAGGGCTTTGGCTGTCACTTATAGCTCAGGAGGGACATGGTCCTTTTGTACTCTGTGCCTGTCATTCAGTCATTTACTCCCCCCTGTCATCCCCTATCCCCCTGTCCCCAACCGTCTCCTACCTTTTCAAGGGACATCTAGGCACCTGACAGAGTGGCATCTGAGATGGCACTCTGATTTCTGTGAAGGCATTGGGAATCAATGGTAAAAAAAAATTACTTGAAAGGAGCGAGTTCTGCTGGCTCAGTCCATTGTGATGATTATGTAATTGATAAAGCATGTGTCAAATGGCATTGCTGCAATGCTAAATTATTTATCTGACTGTTGTGAATAATCAATGAATCAGCAAAGTAAATAAAGACAATTCAGTTTTACTTCCTCGCTCTCACCCCAGACCTGAGTCGGCTTTATTCGGTTTTAGCATTGGTCTTATTCTTTTAGCATTGGTTATTATTAGATGATTTGTAGTAACTGTGTCATTTTAGATACATTACACAGTATAGTTACAATGTTGTGATATAGACATTGTAGCATAACATACACTCACACTTGCTTATATGGATAAATACCATGCTTTTTTGACAGGGAAAAATTGCATAAGGACTGTACTTACAGTATCCTTAGTGAACTACTGTATAACTGTAGACAATATAGCTTTCTAGTGAATACAATTGTGTATCTAAATGTGTATCTTAAAGTAACAATCAGCTACTATTGTCCACAGTTGTTGATCACATGCTATGAAAAACATTACATTCAAATTTGATATAACAAGAACTGACATTAATTTCCAACGGAAATTAAGCTTGGATAAGTAGAGTCAGTCTCGACTTTGAAAACAATTGTAGAAGCACATTAAAAAGGTGTGGATTCCTGTGGCAGTGAGGCAGTCAGTGTTTAAAAAACAATGCATTCTGGGTATATGGCTTTTATAGTAAATTATCATAAAATGTGTCTATTGTTTGTTTATCGTGTAACATTTAGAGAATTAATTCAGATGATCTATCGTAGAGTGCAGGAGAACAATGCGTTTCTCTTTGGCAATCAACCAATGTAAATTGAGGCGCTCGTTAAAAGCGACATTGTAATTGCATTGTGGTGTTCTCCACTCAGATTTACTCTCATCAATAAATAAAATGGCATCAGCTGGCGTTTGATTATAGTGTGTTTGTTATTCTCAAGTAATGAGATCGTGCCGTTAAAGAGACAATGGATGATTTATTTGGAAACATGAATTAAAAAGAAATAAGAATGGAGTTGTTTTTTTCTACCCCCTACAGCAGGGGGTGATATTTCACCCTGTCATTGCTTGCAGCACTGCTTCCTAAGGATTAATGGAAATTATTCTTTTCGGCATTACAGTCAAATAATCCTGGGAATTTTTAGGTATGTGGTTTGGGCCAGCGTGGACATATCTTAGGAACAAAATTGACTTAGTGTTATATTATTTTCTCATATTATGTTGTTATTATTATCCAGGCTGTATTCTATCCGGACGTGATTGGGAGTCCCATAGGGCGGCGTACAATTGGCCCAGTGTCGTCCGTGTTTGGCCTGGGGTAAGCTGTCATTGTCAATAAGAATTTGTTCTTAACTGACTTGCCTAGTTAAATAAAGGTTACATTTAAATAATAATAATTTATTGGAGGCCTAACATCCGGGGACCCCTTTTGGAGCTCTAGTCTTCTATAACAGTGCTGAGATTCAAGACTTGTGTTGTGTACTGTAGTACATTTAGCCTTCTGTTCCAGTCATCAAAATAGAATGATTTAATGTCTGAAGAGAAAGGTAGATTAAATGGAACATAAAGTGGTAAAATGGATCATAAACACAATATATTTCTGTCACAAGGCAACCTTGGTTACACAATATTAGATGACCCCTTAAATGCAATAGTACATACCCTAATGTAAACTAATCAACATTTAATTTTGAAATATGACAATATTAATTAGACATCGTCACTGACTAGACCTTGTGTTTTACTGCAAGAATGCTGTTGCCATTAAGCCTACTATATTGTACTATTAGATTACAAATTATACAAGTGTAGGCTATTACAGTGCTAAGCCCTATCCACAATGATAAATATGGACAGATCATGTTATCTAATTGATCTGAATAGATATATTCATGCATATGAATACCAATCTGTTAAGGTCTTAATGAACTTTCTGTTTACCATTATGCAGTGCTAGCCGAGTATGCCCAATAATGTTTGTACCAAGTTTTGTGCTGCTACCATGTTGTGCTGCTGCCATGTTGTGTTGCTACCATGTTGTTGTCATGTTGTGTTGCTACCATGCTGTGTTGTCATGTGTTGCTGCCATGCTATGTTGATGTCTTTGGCCTCTCTTTATGTGGTGTTGTGTTGTCTCTTTTGTTGTGATGTGTGTTTTGTCCTATATTTTTATTTTATTTTTAATCCCAGCCCGCGTCCCGCAGGAGGCCTTTTGCCTTTTGGTAGGCCATCATTGTAAATAAGAATTTGTTCTTAACTGACTTGCCTAGTTAAATAAAGGTTAAATAAATAAATAAAAATACAATTCTGCTTTGTGTGTCAAGCCTCTCCAGTACAACATTTGTCAAATAGTCATTAGAGCCTGAGAGCTGAATAGATTGGTGTATTTAAGGCTGGGAGTCGAGTGGTAAGAATGTTTGTCTGAGTGAGCCACCATGTTAAAAGACACCAGAACATCCAGACCTGTGTAAACTTTCTGAGTAGGCCTATCTATGCAACAGGTATAGGTACAAGGACAAACTTAACAGCCTATTCACTTGGAATAATTGAGCGTCTATTCACTCCAGGATTTCTTAAAGCATTTCTTAAACGTGAATGTGGAGGTGTATGTAGCAAATATTTTCTAGTCAATTATATTTTCTGGACAATTATTTGACCATCTTTTGAGTTAATTACCAAAAGAGAAAGATGCGTCACTGCACCTCAACAACAGCATCCAAAACTCCCCCGACATCTATTTTGTACAATACAGATATACAGTACTGCAAATGGTACATACTTCGTCAAATGTAATTTTGTATAGGTATGTTTACTCAATTTAAACTCATTGATATGGACATTATATGAATACATTATATTTAGTATTTTGATTCTATGACGTCTTATTTCTATGACATCATATTTCTCGAGGAATATCTTTATCAGAAAATATAACTTGCCCAGGGACTGCAGTTGAAAATTAGCTGGCTGGCTAAAACGGGCACTTTTAAAGTAATGTGGATTCATGTGCACTGTCCCTGTAAAACTAAATTGAATAAAGTAAAATAAGGTTAGTGTCTAATGCTTGTAGTTTCCTATCCATTCCAGTGGCTTTGGTGCAACTGATGCTGCACTGCCTTAACTAACCAACTCATGTAGTATTAATGAAGGACAATTACCCATTAATGACATACATGCATCTTTGTCATGGCCGTTCGACACCTAGGCAGGATAAGGACCAATAGCTGTGCTGTAAATGCAGAGAAAGACAACTTACTACTGGTTTTCTGTGACATCGGAGAGGAGTAGAAGGCTCTCAACCAATGAGATGAGGTGCAACATAAAATCACAAGAGCATTTAGAAAGAAAAGGTGCGACTCATCGTCTCAGTTAGAATCTTGATGCTTGCTTTATTTATGTAGATGCAGATGCTATATTTATCTTTTTTAACTTCCTTATGTTATAAAATAACTTTTACCAAGACAAATATGATTATTCATGAGTTCTTTAACTAACATTTAATTAAGAGTATATCCAAAAAGTCTGATTTCGTGACCTAATACATCCGATAATAAGCACCGAGCTCTGTTGACATAGTGGTGCAACTTTCTCGTTGCAACGTTTGAGGATTTTACATGTTGTGGTGGTCGTCTTCCCCCAAAAATCTGCGGGTTACAAAAAGAAAACTTTACGATACGAGCTGAATTAGGCTTTGAAAATGCTTGCGGTATGCTCAGTGCTCCATTGACATTTCACAGAGATACGCTTGCTATTGTGAGAAATCTTCGAAAATGAGTATATTGCCACGGCTGAATTTCTGTAGTTCAATGCTTTCCATGGTTTCCCCTTCTGGCTATTGGGATACAATTCATTGTGAGGTTTCAAAATGTACATGGGAAGGTAAACGATACTGAATAAAATATGCACATTTACAAAGAGGGACAGATGTAGGAGGACTATCCGTATCAAACTTTTAATTGTATTTCAAGGCACTAGTATTTCACCCCATCCTAAATTGGTTTAGACATGATTCTACCCTCTGGCTAAGTATAGAGAGAAATATGGTGTCTCTTATTGCCCTGGAAGAGTTGGTATTCACTGATATACTGTATCCCTTAATTAAACAACGTAAACTACGCTTTGGTCCTATTATTGCTCACCTAATTTCTATTTGGCAAAAAAAAGTCAAACAATGTTTCACAATAAAGCTTTGCAATCTGGAGGGTGGCCTTTTGCATCCCCCAATGATCCAAATGTGGAGTCTGTACCCTTACCGATATCATGGACATTAAAGGTATGAGAACATTTCAAGATTTGAAAGATATGTACACATTACCAGGCAGCTCCTTTTTTCTATATAATTTAGGTCAGCATATGGAGTCCCTTGGGAAACCCAACTACCGAACATCTAATGATGGGATTTATAAATAAATTATCTGGGCTCCCGAAAAGACTGATCTCTATAATATATAAACAACTTTGGAAAGCTCTTATTCTGAGATAGCCATTAAAAAAGTATGGGCAGATCTAATTTAATCTGAACAAACCTTTAACTGGAACAGAATATGGAAAAATATGACTTTGGCATCCCGTAATCCATACAATCAATTTATACATTTTAAAATTGTTCACAGACTGTTCACAGACATCATATTTAAGGAAAGGTTTATGATGAATTTACCCCCGAACTTCCAACTGTTCACTGTGTCCCCTAAATCAGGTAGTCACATTCCTTCATATGATGTGGGAGAGCCCTGTAGTTAAATGCTTCTGAGGCAAAGTTAAAAAATTAATTTCGAAGTGGATGAACTTTAATATTCAATGCTTTGCATCTATTATGTTACTTAACGATGATAGCCCCTTGAATCTCTCAATCAATCAGAGAAGATTACTGCTGGCAGGCAGTACTGATGCCAAAAACATTTGGCTCTAAGATGGCAACCATCTCACTCTCTCCCATTTAACCAGTGGATACAGTTACTATTAGAAGTTATAACATTAGAATTATCGACAGAGAGAATTCACGGGGCTAGTCAAGGAACAATTGAGGCCTGGACAAATATACTTGAATCTGTAAAGAACAATCTCATCTACAAACCAATAATATTTATATTTTATTTAGTCCTTTCTTCCTTATTTTTGAACACTTTTTTCTCTGACCTCCTTTTATTTATTTACCCTAATTGTAAATACGTGTAAAAACTCCAATACGTTTTGAAAAGATTGTGATAGAGACATGAGATTTGGACCATTGGTTATCTTAGAGTATTATCTACACAGTGAACATATGTATGCTCATTGTGTAGATAACTCTATGTGTTATTGTCAATTATTATATCAAGATATTGTGTATATCTTAAATATCTTATAAAGGGTATAGAAAATTGAAACCGACTTAGTTTACACTATAACTCCTTACTCATTTTCAAGTTGCCTGCCTACGCAGTATGGTTAACATTTTCTTAGAGAATATCCAACATATTTCCCTCACTCTTAGTCATTGAATTCTAATTTGAATGCAGTCGGGGCATGCATATTGCATAACCTTCCTCCTTTTGAGACAGAGGCAGAAAATTTTACTTGAAGCACAAATCAATGTTCTACAAATATATATTCATACAAGTTGAATTGCAAGAGCTACTGAATTACTGTTACCTTGAGGCTTAAATAGCAGTCATAAAGGTTACCACTACATTGTCCATCCTTGGTGTGATTACTTTTTATTCCAACATGTTTGCGCTTATTAATTCTGTTTTTTTCTACTGATTTCACCAGCCATGGCATGTTTGTGTGTAACGTCTTCTACAGAGAAATATGCATAGAAAATGAGAATACTATAATGGACATTAACCTTTTTATGATAGTCTAATGGACAGCCATTTTGGTCAGGGAGTTGGTCAACCATGGTTTGCCAGTGCTGTGATAAGATATTGTGTAAAATAATGCATTTTAAGAATTTACATGCACTGTTAGCTAGCTAGCCAGACAGTTTTGGAGGATTTATTTTTCAATATGTCGTTATCAATAAAATTTCACAACACAGTGCAGAGCATTCAATTTGGCTGCTGGAGAGCAAGGAGACCCCAGCTCCGCTAAAACCATTGACAATTTTGTGCCATTTTCAAGGGATTGTTAATTAAATATAATAGCTATCTTTTTGGTTTTAATATAATCACCTCTACACATCCAGTTATTCCACATTTAGCTAGCTCTATCATGAAAGTTATATAACAAGTAACTGCATGCTTCTCATGATCAGTAAACATAAATTGATCATGTCATTTCAGATACGTGAGGGTAGCCTATCCATTTGGCATGTAGCTAGTTAGCTAGCTAAGCAAACAACTTGTGTCATTTAGCTTTTCATCAGAGATTAGGTTTTTGGAAAGAGCATTACATCGGCAAGTCCACGTCCTGGTAAAGTTGTCATTCGGAATACTGTCATCACCATTATAGATGTCAAAAAATCTAACAATAGTTTATCCCCTGAAAGTTAGCTTGTTAATTAGCCATGTTTATGTGATACATTTTCAGCTAGCTAGCCAATTTGACATGGTCCATCAATCAATGTAGCCTATCATGTCTGTCTGCAGCAGTCGTGATTAAACACTCTTAAAAACTGGCAACTGCTCGGACTCCGACCTCAAGGCACTATAGAGGGTAGTCCGTACGGTCCAGTACATCACTGGGGCCAAGCTTCCTGCCATCCAGAACCTCTATACAAGGTGGTGTCAGAGGAAGGCATGGCAAGCGGTACCGGAGCGCCAAGTCTAGGTCCAAGAGGCTTCTAAACAGCTTCTACCCCCAAGCCATAAGACTCCTGAACATCTAATCAAATGGCTACCCAGACTATTTGCATTGTTATAGCCACTGCATGCATGTTGTTATATTGACTGCACGCATGCTGTTATAGCCACTGCATGTTGTTATAGCCACTGCATGTTGTTATAGCCACTGCAGGTATGTTGTAATAGCCACGGCACATATGTTGTAATAGCCAAGGCACATATGTTGTTATAGCCACTGCATGTATGTTGTTATAGCCATTGCATGTATGCTGTAATAGCCACTGCATGTTTGTTGTTAAGGCCACGGCACATATGTTTTTATAGCCACTGAACGTATGTTGTTATAGCTACTGCATGCATGTTGTAATAGCCACTGCACGTATGTTGTTATAGCCACAGAATGTATGTTGTTAAAGCCACTGCATGTATGCTGTTATAGCCACTGCATGTTTGTTGTTATAGCCACGGCACGTATGTTGTTATAGCCACTGCATGTATGCTGTTATAGCCACTGCACCAATGTTGTTATAGCCACTGCATGTGTGTTGTTATTACCACTGCACGGATGTTGTTATAGCCACTGCATGTATGTTGTTATAGCCACTGCATGTATGTTGTTATAGCCACTGCATGCATGTTGTTATAATGACTGCACATATGTTGTTATAGCCACTGCATGTATGCTGTTATAGCCACTGCATGTTTGTTGTTATAGCCACTGCACCAATGTTGTTATAGCCACTGCATGTGAAGACAGACGATGAGGATGAGAAGCAAGTATAGGGAGTGAAAATTTAATGAAACATGGACAGAAACAGAATACGGACAGCCTCTGGACCGGGGAAAACAAAAACGACATTAATGATGACACAGGGACCTAATTGAAGAACAGACAGATATAGGAGGGGCAATTAACAAGGTAATGGAGTCCAGCGAGCGCTGGTGCGCGTAATGATGGTGACGGGTGTGCGCAATGATGGGCAGCCTGGCGCTCGAGGAGGAGCGGGAGCAGACTTGACAGTACCCCCCCCCGGGACGGCCGAGGTATGGGTGCTGGACAAGCCGAGGCATGACGTGGGATGTGAGCCTGATGAGCCGGCTGAGGCGTGGGAGCCCGATGAGCCGGCTGAGGCATGACGTGGGATGGGCGCCTGCCGAATGAACCAAGGAAAGGTAACCTCTCAAACCAGCTAAGGCATGGAAGCCCAATAAGCCAGCTGAGGCACCCCTGGTTCCTACAGGAGTGGCACCCGGACCCGACGTCACCAACAAAACAAAAACATCCCTGATGCTTCAAATATTTGTGTCATCATTCTGTGAGGACAGACGCTGGAGACGAGAAGCAAGTGCAAGGAGTGAACATGTAATGAAACATGGACAGGAACAGAATACAGACAGCGTCTGGCAGGGGCAGACTGAAACAATAATTCAGGCCGGGAATTTGACTCCATCCCAGGCCACCCAGTTCACGCAAACCACCAGACCGCTAATTTTGTAGGCTAACCCTATTTGTTGATGTAACAGGAGCACCTGAAGCTCTAGTGCTGCTGCTGCTTCCTTCACCAGCTTTGCAAAGAAAATATTATACACTGCTCAAAAAAATAAATGGAACACTTACAACACAAACAACACAATGTAACTCCAAGTCAATCACACTTCTGTGAAATCAAACTGTCCACTTAGGAAGCAACACTGATTGACAATAAATTTCACATGCTGTTGTGCAAATGGAATAGACAACAGGTGGAAATTATAGGCAATTAGCAAGACACCCCCAATAAAGGAGTGGTTCTGAAGGTGGTGACCACAGACCACTTCTCAGTTCCTATGCTTCCTGGCTGATGTTTTGGTCACTTTTGAATGCTGGCGGTGCTTTCACTCTAGTGGTAGCATGAGACGGAGTCTACAACCCACACAAGTGGCTCAGGTAGTGCAGCTCATCCAGGATAGCACATCAATGCGAGCTGTGGCAAGAAGGTTTGCTGTGTCTGTCAGCGTAGTGTCCAGAGCATGGAGGCGCTACCAGGAGACAGGCCAGTACATCAGGAGGACGTGGAGGAGGCCGTGGGAGGGCAACAACCCAGCAGCAGGACCACTACCTCCGCCTTTGTGCAAGGAGGAGCACTGCCAGAGCCCTGCAAAATGACCTCCAGCAGGCCACAAATGTGCATGTGTCTGCTCAAACGGTCAGAAACAGACTCCATGAGGGTGGTATGAGGGCCCAACGTCCACAGGTGGGGGTTGTGCTTACAGCCCAACACCGTGCAGGATGTTTGGCAATTGCCAGAGAACACCAAGATTGGCAAATTCGCCACTGGCGCCCTGTGCTCTTCACAGATGAAAGCAGGTTCACACTGAGCACATGTGACAGAAGTGACAGAGTCTGGAGACGCCGTGGAGAACGTTCTGCTGCCTGCAACATCCTCCAGCATGACCGGTTTGGCGGTGGGTCAGTCATGGTGTGGGGTGGCATTTCTTTGGGGGGCCGCACAGCACCTCCATGTGCTCGCCAGAGGTAGCCTGACTGCCATTAGGTACCGAGAGGAGATCCTCAGACCCCTTGTGAGACCATATGCTGGTGCGGTTGGCCCTGGGTTCCTCCTAATGCAAGACAATGCTAGACCTCATGTGGCTGGAGTGTGTCAGCAGTTCCTGCAAGAGGAAGGCATTGATGCTAAGGACTGGCCCGCCCGTTCCCCAGACCTGAATCCAATTGAGCACATCTGGGACATCATGTCTCGCTCCATCCACCAACGCCACGTTGCACCACAGACTGTCCAGGAGTTGGCGGATGCTTTAGTCCAGGTCTGGGAGGCGATCCCTCAGGAGACCATCTGCCACCTCATCAGGAGCATGCCCAGGCGTTGTAGGGAGGTCATTCAGGCACGTGGAGGCCACATTTTGACTTGTTTTAAGGACATTACATCAAAGTTGGATCAGCCTGTAGTGTGGTTTTCCACTTTAATTTTGAGTGTGACTCCAAATCTAGACCTCCATGGGTTGATAAATTTGATTTCCATTGATAATTTTTGTGTGATTTTGTTGTCAGCACATTCAACTATGTAAAGAAAAAAGTATTTAATAAGATTATTTCATTCATTCAGATCTATGATGTGTTATTTTAGTGTTCCCTTTATTTTTTTGAGCAGTGTATTATCATACTCACTATCATTAGTGTATCAGTAGGATACATTAATAAGGCTCTGGAAAAAATTAAGAGTGGTCTTTTAATTTGGAGTGGTCTCTTAATTTTTCCCAGAGCTGTATATTATTGTAGTAACTTGTAATGTTTGTGCTAATGGCGCTAATGATCTTTGTCATTGCCTGTGCTCTGTCACACAGGCTACTGTGTTACGTTCATGGATGTATTATGACTATGTTACTGTAGCCTGTTTCGCTGTACAGTGTATGTGCACTTTCCCTAGTCTAGGTTTACAATGTTTTACTATGTTGCACTCATTGCTATGATATAATTCCTCCACAAAGACGTTTAGACGTGCAAACTGTTTAGCCTAATGTTACCAGCCGTTGTGTCATTATTATTAGCTAGGCTAACTGTACTTAGCTAGCCATGCTGGGTGTCGTGTGTGTGTCCGTGTGTGTTTTAGCTAGTGTTTTTGACTGACCTGGTCCCTTACTGGTTAACATGTTGCTTATTTTGCAGCATTTAGGTGCGTCTGTGGCAAGGGCCTTTCTCTTTTTTATTCTCTCCCTCCCTTTCCTTTTATGACCGTCCATTTCGCCGTGCGTCTAAAATGTTATCAGTAGAGAAGCAGGTAGACGGTTGCTATGTGCGTCGCGGAGAGACCTGGTGTCATTTTTGGCACGCACACCCTCGCGTGGGGACACTGCAGCGAGAGAGTTAGAGTCACGTCAGATGCGTGGATTCTCCTTCAACTCATTCCTGCTTGCTATATTATCGCTGGGCAAGTTGACTATTCACGGCAGGCCAAAACGACCCGCAGGCCACAGGGAAATGTCCCGGTGCTCCCTACGGCCAGTCCGCCAGTGGCGTCTGGACAGGGGAAAACAAAACCAACAATAATGATGACACAGGGATCTAACTGAGGAACAGACAGATATAGGAGGGGCAATTAACAAGGTACCCGCAAAACACCAGTCTCAACGTCAACAGTGAAGATGCTGGCCTTCTAGGCAGAGTTGCAAAGAAAAAGCCATATCTCTGACTTTCTCACATGGAATAGCCAACAAAAAGAAAAGATTAAGATGGGCAAAAGAACACAGACACTGGACAGAGGAACTCTGCCAAGAAGGCCAGCATCCCGGAGTCGCCTCTTCACTGTTGACGTTGAGATTGGTGTTTTGTGTGTGCTATTTAATGAAGCTGCCAGTTGAAGGCTTGTGAGGCGTCTGTTTCTCAAACTAGACACTCTAGACACTGGGGCCTCCCACTCCTCTTTCTATTCTGGTTCGAGACAGTTTGCGCTGTTCTGTGAAGGGAGTAGTACACAGCATTGTACAAGATCTTCCGTTTCTTGGCAATTTCTCACATGGAGTAGCCTTCATTTCTCAGAACAAGAACAGACTGACGAATTTCAGAAGAAAGGTCTTTGTTTCTGGCCATTTTGAGCCTGTAATCGAACCCACAGATGCTGATGCTCCAGATACTCAACTAGTCTAAAGAAGGCCAGTTTTATTGCTTCTTTAATCAGTATAACAGTTTTCAGCTGTGCTAATTGCAAAAGGGTTTTCTAATGATCAATTAGCCTTTTAAAATGATAAACTTGGATTAGCTAACACAACGTGCCATTGGAACACAGGAGTGATGGTTGCTGATAATGGGCCTCTGTGCGCCTATGATATTCCATAAAAAATCTGCCGTTTCCAGCTACAACAGTCATTTACAACATTAACAATGTCTACACTGTATTTCTGATTCATTTGATGTTATTTTAATGGACAATTTTAAAAAAATGTCTAAGTGACACCAAACTTTTGAACGGTAGTGTATGTTTTTAAGCCAAGTGTGTTCGTAACACCAGTACCAAAAACAAGAACATTAGGCCTATACAGCTCAGTCAGCTGTGTGTGGTTAGTTATAGATTAAGACCATACACAGTGAGAATCACTGAGAGTAGCGTATTAGCATTGCATATGGGGGAACGCTAGCAAACAATACCATTATACATACTCAACACTTCCCTTCATCTCAAAGGCCATGATAGCTTATCAAACAGGCAAGGTGCAAGGGCAACTATATGCATTTGCCAGCACCCAACACACAAAGAGGCAAGCTCAGTGGATTATAAATAACACCAGAGGCGAATTTACGATGATCAAAGGTTTGGAGGAGCTTTTTTACTGAGCACAATTTCATTTCCTTCCAATCTGTCGGCAAGATTAAGTGCACACATCACAAATGAGTGTCATTCGTTTTGATGTCAGAGTGCAGGTAAAATGGACGCTATAGTGCACATACAGCAGACACAGCTGTTCCCTTAGTCTGCCAATTGAAAATCACTAATCCCAATTATCCCAATATGACTGATATTTATACGAATGAAGATTGGTCAAAATCATAGCCTACTCAATGGGGATTGGTCAAAGACATACCCCACCTAATGGTGATTGGTCAAAGCAATGCCTCCACCTGCTCCTTATTATTATTGGAAAAATAATGATCATGCCTTATCACAGATACTGCATCAAGTTTAATTGACATGTAAAATGATTAACT
Organism: Brachymystax lenok tsinlingensis; assembly: GCA_030435695.1. Classification (NCBI taxonomy): domain Eukaryota; kingdom Metazoa; phylum Chordata; class Actinopteri; order Salmoniformes; family Salmonidae; genus Brachymystax; species Brachymystax lenok. The sequence goes on from CM059789.1 coordinate 19,655,164, forward strand.
CAACAATAGAGGTTAACAGGAAACAACTGGCAACCTACGGTAGTTGATAGTCTTCAACATAGCCAGAGAGATAGATAAGTTGATAGTATACATTCAACTCTTTTGATTCATAAGAGCCATGTTTTTCTACCGAATTCAAATAAGAATGTAGTGCCAATTGATCCATCAATCCATCATTTCAAATCAAATCAAATTACATTTTTCACATGAACGTGTTTAGCAGATGTTTTGCGGTTGTAGTGAAATACTTGTCATTTGTTGCATACTAAGCAACAAATGCTGTAAGTATGCCGGCAATGGAAGCGAAGGGACACAGTGTCGCCAGGCAAAGTCCCAGCAAAGTCTTCTTGACTTGTAGGAAGATGGAGTTGGAATTAGCCTCCGTAGAGTGTTTGCCTGAGACTCAATGGCAAATGACTGTGTCAACATGGCTTTTAAAGGACTAGTGGGCACTAGGTCACTAGAACCCTCTGAGAAGTAGGCTTCTGTAGGTTTTCCACTGCTGAACCATGTCTGACTTGTGGCTTAGAATAAGACCTTATGCTTATGAGAATAACACACTATACTGGCAGACTTTAAGTAAAGGAACACGTTTTATTAACACATGATCAGCTGCAGGCATAGCAGATTCATCTGAGATTACCTTCACATTTTCTGTATAAAATATGTGTATCTTAGTTCTATAAACATGCACAGATATTTAGTATTTAGCATGTAATAGGATCCCCATTACCTGCTGCAATGGCCAAACAGGGTTAAAACAGTTACATCACAACAAAACATAACAACAGCCTATTTCATATATAACACAATACATCATACAGCACATTATTACTCTAATATTACACATATAAAATATAAATTCCACTATACCACTATACCACAACATTACAATGAGTGTATATGTGTGTGGAGAGTGTGTGTCGGTATGCGTGTGTGTGTATTTGTGTTTGTACGTGTGTGTGTCTCTTCATAGTCTGCGTTGTGCTGTGAGGAGTTGTTTTATCTGTTTTTAAATCTGATTTTGCTGCTCGCTTGAGTTACTTGATGTGTAGTCATGGCTCTATGTAGTACTGTGTGTTTCCCGTAGTCTCTTCTGGACGTGTGGACTGTGAAGGCATGTCATGTGGGGTATGTATGGGTGTCTGAGTTGTGTGCTAGCTCTTTGAAGTGTGGTGCTGGACAGATATGCTTCCACCTGTATCTAAGTAAGCCTGTTGAATAATGAATACATTGTTAAATAATGTTCATTCATTTTAAAATGTTATTAGATTAAATCTCTATGGTCTGGATAATGGATACTTAATTTATAATAATATTGCAACAAACAAAATAACAAAAAATGTGAAAGGACATGACAATCTAAAGCAGATGTCTTAACTCTACAGTGGTGTGAATCTAACTGGGCCTGAATCAAGGTCTGTTGGGCTATCTATCACATCAAGGATCTCACTAAACACTCCCCCATGCCCCCCTCCACACACACACACACACACACACACACACACACACACACACACACACACACACACACACACACACACATGGACGCACCCACACACACACTAACTTTGAACCATAGACAGGCTACCAGCTGGACACGCACAGGGAGGTGCGTGACGGTACTCTGGTCCAGACACTGAGCTGCCCTTCAGATCAAGCCATCACCATTTGAAAATCAACATGGCCCTCTAGAGCTCAACGCTCCCCCAGGGAGAGGGAGAGATGTACAGAAGCAGGTTGTGTGTGTGTGTGTGTTTGTGTGCACATACCCACACTGGAGTGTCTGTGTGTGTTCCTGTGTGTGTATGTGAAATTAGGGGAGCAAGGAGGGGGGTCCTAGAGAGAGAGTGGGATTAGCCTATTAAGCATGCATCAGAGTGCCTCCAAGCTGTCTCTGCATTGGTGAAGCGTCAAGATACAGTTGAAGTCGGAAGTTTACATACACCTTAGCCAAATACATTTAAACCAGGTTTTTCACAATTCCTGACATTTAATCCTAGTAAACTTTCCCTGTCTTAGGTCAGTTAGGATCACCAGTTTATTTTAAGAATGTGAAATGTCAGAATAATAGTAGAGAGAATGATTTATTTCAGCTTTTATTTCTTTCATCACATTCCCAGTGGGTCAGAAGTTTACATACACTCAATTAGTATTTGGTAGCATTGCCTTTAAATTGTTTAACTTGGGTCAAATGTTTCAGGTAGCCTTCCACAAGCTTCCCACAACAAGTTGGGTGAATTTTGGCCCATTCCTCCTGACAGAGGAGTCAGGTTTGTAACTGAGTCAGGTTTGTAGGCCTCCTACATGCTTTTTCAGTTCTGCCCACACATTTTCTATAGGATTGAGGTCAGGGCTTTGTGATGGCCACTCCAATACCTTGACTTTGTTGTCCTTAAGCCATTTTGTCACAACTTTGGAAGAATGCTTGTGGTTAACTTCCTGACTGATGTCAGGAAGTGCTTCACAGTTGGGATGGTGTTTTTCGGCTTGCAAGCCTCCCCCTTTTTCCTCCAAACATAACGATAGTCATTATGGCCGAACAGTTCTATTTTTGTTCATCAGACATCAGACCAGAGGACATTTCTCCAAAAAGTACGATCTTTGTCCCCATTTGCAGTTGCAAACCGTAGTCTGGCTTTTTTATGGTGGTTTTGGAGCAGTGGCTTCTTCCGTGCTGAGTGGCCTTTCAGGTTATGTCGATATAGGACTCGTTTTACTGTGGATATAGATACTTTTGTACCTGTTTCCTCCAACATCTTCACATGGTCCTTTGCTGTTGTTCTGGGATTGATTTGCACGTTTTGCACCAAAGTGCATTCATTTCTAGGAGACAGAACTCGCCTCCTTCCAGTATGACGGCTGCGTGGTCCCATGGTGTTTATACTTGAATACTATTGTTTGTACAGATGAACGTGGTACCTTCAGGCATTTGGAAATTTCTCCCAAGGATGAACCAGACTTGTGGAGGTCTACAATTTCTTTCTGAGGTCTTGGCTGATTTATTTTGATTTTCCCATGATGTCAAGCAAAGAGGCACTAAGTTTGAAGGTAGGCCTTGAAATACATCCACAGGTACACCTCCAATTGACCCAAATTATGTCAATTAGCCTATCAGAAGCTTCTAAAATTTGGAATTTTCCAAGCTGTTTAAAGGCACAGTCAACTTAGTGTATGTAAACTTCTGACCCACTGAAATTGTAATACAGTGAATTATAAGTGAAATAATCTGTCTGTAAACAATTGTTTGAAACATGTATTGTGTCATGCACAAAGTAGATGTCCTAAAAGACTTGCCAAAACTATAGTTTGTTAACAAGAAATGTGTGGATTGGTTGAAAAACGAGTTTTAATGACTCCAACCTAAGTGTATGTAAACTTTCGATTTCAACTGTAAATAGCTTTAATATCCCAGCGCATTGCGACGCTAGCATAGCAGCAGTTGCTTTTCCCTCCTTAGCTTTAGAGTGTGGGGGGGAGACAGACGGAGACGCCGGCCTTTAGAAAGTAGTCTGACCCCCCCACCCCACCCAGTTACCCCAAAGCCACAATGAGTTAGGAGGCCCAGTGGGAGTGGGATGTTCATACAATGGGAGAAAGGTGGCCTAATGCACTGTTTTCACTTTCCAATTCCCTATGGTGACAGCGTGACCTTGTGGTCCTGGATAAATAAATAGTGAAATACCCCAACAGCTAGCCTGCTGACCCCTGAACCCCCCTTCCCCTCCCAATCCCACACCCATCACCATCCACAAACCCATCCCCCCCTCAGACATGCACTTTGGAAATGTTGGAGAAATGTTTCCTTTGTGTCTGTCACCCTTGGAGAAAGTTGGACAGAGGAGAGAAGTTGTTTGCTGGTGACAGTAAGATTGTACTTTTAAGTTTTAAGTTAGAACTACAAAGTGAGTTAGTTTCTGCATACAGATTGTGCTTGATTGGAAAGTCTTCTAATTATTCTTCAGTTCATAAGAGGTCACTTTCTCATGCTCACGTTTATTCTCCATTGTAAAAATAGATACTGTTGCAGTAGTGAGAGAGAGGTGAGTGAAAAACCAAATGCAGCAATTACAGTACTAGTGATGATTAAAGTCCTTTATAGTGACGCAGTTTCCATTTAGCTACTAGACTGTCTAGAGCTTTACTGCAAGGATATATGTTTGTGAAATTGAAAAGTACAGAAAACAGCATAGTAATAATTGATGTCAGAAAACCACTTACAGCGAAATATTACAAATGAACTGTGTGCACAGATAGTGCCTAAAAGATATAATAGTATTTCAAGATTCACTCAACACTCCCTTTGTGTTGATGTTTGTGTGAAAATGTGATTGCTCTTCTAAGGGAAAGCGAAACATATAAAGAGTCCCATCTCCAGTTTCAATCTTCAGACAGAAATTGACACTTACAAAAAGGCACAAAGCAATCTGGAGTCATCATCCTCCCACTTTTTTTTATTCTATCGCTCTTTTCTTTCTTTCTTCCTCACCACAGACAGCGGTATAACTTGACTGATGGCCATCTTGGGAAATTAATATTTGCTGAAACGCTGTCCTTGAAAATGAATTTAGGAGAACACAGCAGGTTCTGTGTGAACTGTGAGGGGAAGCATTAAAGGGATTTACTGTGTAGTCTGACTTCTGTTGACCATCTTCCTTTCGCCCCTTTAACTTTGGACTGTCTTTCAAATGACTATGGTATGACTAAGGTATGACTACCGTGTAACTGCAGTATGACTACAGTATGACTACAGTGTAACTGCAGTATGACTACAGTATGACTACGGTGTAACTGCAGTATGACTACAGTATGACTATGGTATGACTAAGGAATGACTACGGTGTAACTGCAGTATGACTAAGGTATGACTACAGTATGACTACGGTGTAACTGCAGTATGACTACAGTGTGACTACGGTATGACTACGGTGTAACTGCAGCATGCCTGCAGTATGACTACGGTATGACTACAGTATGACTACGGTGTAACTACAGCATGACTACAGTATGACTAAGGTATGACTATGGTGTAACTGCAGCATGACTACAGTATGACTACGGTGTAACTGCAGCATGACTACAGTATGACTAAGGTATGACTACAGTATGACTATGGTGTGACTGCGGTATGACTACAGTATGACTAAGGTATGACTACAGTACGACTACGGTATGAATATGTTATGACTAAGGTATGACTACATTATGTCTATGGTATGACTACAGTATGACTATGGTATAACTAAAGTGTGATTATAGTTTGACTACGGTATGACTATGGTATGAATACGGTATGACTACAGTATGGCTACAGTATTACTATGGTATGATTACAGTATGACTATGGTTTGACTACGGTATGACTACGGTATGACTACAGTATTACTATGGTATGATTACGGTATGACTATGGTTTGACTACGGTATGACTACGGTATGACTACAGTATTACTATGGTATGATTACGGTATGACTATGGTATGAATACGGTATGACTACAGTATGACTACAGTATTACTATGGTATGATTACGGTATGACTATGGTTTGACTACGGTATGAGGACGATATGACTACAGTACTACTATGGTATGATTACGGTATGACTATGGTTTCACTACGGTATGACTACAGTATTACTATGGTATGATTACGGTATGACTATGGTTTGACTATGGTATGACTACGGTGTAACTATGCAGTAAAGTAAACTAGCAGAAAAGGTTTGTGTGATGAGTTAGCTTAAAGCATTCCTTTTCTTGTGCTGTTTGACCTCAAACTATTTCTGACAGGCTCTTAGCAACAAAAAATACCTAGAGAATTCAAAGGAATAAGTGTGCACATCATCTTTGACCCTTTGACCCCTTCATACAAATGTTTTTGCAGATCAGTCAAATCCATTAGACTCTGTGAGTCTGACTGAGGGATTTTGAAGGCATGGCATCACATAGAAGATCAAAATGATGTGTTTTTCCAGGTACTGTAGATCTAGACCTTCCAGTGTTATTTTGACCAGTTTAATATGACCTTAATGTCCTGGTATTCTACGTTCCTTGATGTCCTGATATTCCACATTCCTTGATGTCCTGGTATTCCACATTCCTTGATGTCCTTATATTCCACATTCCTCTGCCGATGCTTTAATTCCAGGACCGGTCAGACACTCTGTCAGGCTATGATATCGTGTCATCTGCACTGGACATTCACTTTGATCCGATGGCAGCGGTGTGAGGTGTCAAGCCAGCCTGTGGCAATAATGAAATCATCCTGCCTTAGCCCGCTCCCTTTCCTCCACAAAGCCAATATTATCTGGCTTTCGCCTTAGATTGTTATAGAACTGATGGAGAAAGTGTAAGAAGTGAGAAGCTGCCTCTGTGAAGTCATGTGGACCAGTGACCTCAAGCTAGGTTGACAATGGTTAATATGGAGCCAACAAAGAGGAAAATAATCAATATGGTTGTAAATAAAAATTACTTCACTCCTTTTTATAACACCCTCCACACCTGTCATTGTAACAAAGTGTGGGAAGGACCCATCGTTATGCAGACAATCAATGTCCCCAATAAGAATCACTTGTCGCTAAATTTGTATGGATGAAGTTCCCCCCGAATCTTTGAAGAAAAGGAGAATCAGTGTTTATCTTGGGAGAATTGAGGGGTGGACAGTCTGAAAATTGGATCTGGCTGCACTTTAATGATGTTTCACTTTCAAGACCTTAGACGTGTATTCGACTCTCCAGATGGCCAATTGCAGAACACAGATGGGAGTAATTGGCCAAAGGTGTCAATATTATGTCTCAACCACCACTCTGTTTACACATCATCCCCCCTCTCAAAGAGCAGTAGACGCTACAACCATGAAGTCTTCTCCGCAGTAATTGCCGGACCTTAGGGCGAGGGCAAGGCTCTCTTTGAGGCACACGGCGACGGCGAGGCGATCGCTTTCTCGGCAGCTTGATGCGTGCTACATTTCTCCATTTGAAAGGGAGGTTGACCTGGAAATGGCAGGAGACTCCCCTCACCTTGTGGGAAGCAGTCAGGGGGCAAAAGAGTAGCTCTGTCTGACCAAAATTGTGCCTATGGAACACACCTCCATAGGGAGATGGCTTGAGGACGGCGGGGAGAATGATCTCGGTGAGTTTGGAGACCCACTGCCAAGGGACATATACTGTAAAGACACTACAGAGCCAAGTTCACTGCTAAGATCCTAGAACAACCAGGCCATGGATTGAAGATGGATTGCAATGCCTAATATATGGCTGGGAGGTGATATAGACCAAAGACCTTTAGACTCTCAGCACCCTGAACCTATGATTAGACACTTTACCATAGAAAAAACAGAAAACAAAGAAAAAGTAGTAGCTTACCTGCACCTTCCAACTGAACATAATAGTCAGGCATCAAAGACTATAATATGATTAGGATCTCACAAATGCATATCTTGGTCTTTGTCCATTGAATGAACCGAAGAGTAGCTCAATAGGTTAGACATAGGTGCCATTGATAGCATTGTGTCCAATGAAAGACACAGAGAGCTGGTTGTTTTTGCTGTTGCTATCTGATAGTTTATGTAATGGACATTTTTACCCTTCCAATGTCTCGACCAAAACAGTGACTCACTTCCTATATCAGTGACTGATAAAATGTTGGAGGTGGTTTTCTTTTCACACTGTACACTACTCACCCTGAACATCATGTCAGTGGTGTCAGAATTAGAAATGTGAGTAAAATGCTGATGTATCCACATCACGGTCCAGGGTAGCCCACTCTACTACACCAAGCGAGGTAATCACAATCTCACTTCAGCAGCACCTTTCATGCTATGTCTCTCTGATCAGACGTACTGTGCCCTGAATGCAAAGTACTCTCCCGGCGAGGCTCATCACCCAGCCGTTCCCAGGTGGCACTACTTACTTTGTAATTAGGGCCCGTTGCATGTGGAGGCTCTCATTTCTTGGAAAGCGCATTGGTTTAATTGTAGCATAACCCCTACTGATGGGAGTGTCTGGTCTTAATGCTAGTCAGCTGAAAGAAATGGCTTGCTAATTTGTGCTGTAAATCTTTGCATATATCGATGAAACGGTTTGTATCTAACTTAAAGGTGACATTAGAGTAAGATCTATATAAGGTCAGCCTGTTCGCTAGGGAAATTGCAATTAAACGAGACAGCAGATTTAAAAGTAGGATTTACAAAGGTTTGATTTTCCCTCCAGGTATTTTTCGAAGCACTGTGCATCAAAACATGCGAAGGCCCTATCGTAGTTCAGTGTGCAATTACCGCCGTTCAACTACTGTAGCTAACCTTTCCTCCCAAACTAATAAAGCACTTCACATGATAGCGAGCATAGATATGAACACGCAGAAATGAAAGTGAAGCTTCAGCGGCACGTAGTTTGCTTTTCTCGTTATGCACACACTAGTCTTGTGATGAAAGCTCACTCAACTCATTTGCTGGTCGGTTGGTCACTAAAGATCTCAAGATAATCTATCAATAGGCTTATACATTTTTTAAATTATTTTATTGACCAAAGGGCCAAAGGACTTTGAATCAAACCCAATTCAATGAATACCATTGCTATGGTGTGTAGCCGTGCTCTATAAGGTCTAGTGACCCAGTGTGCTCTAAATGCAGTAAAGCACAGTGACTTGATTGAGTCAGGGAGGGAGGCCACTCACACACACTGAGGGTAGGGAGCATTGACTAACATCCTTGTTGAGTAAGCCGCACTCGGTCGGCGAGCACCTGACAAGCCTCTCACTGGAGAGGATTTCATTACTCTGAGGTTCGTAAACACTTTCATCCGAGAGCTGCCCGGCCACCACAGACACTCTGGAGAATCATCTGTCTCTTTAAATTGTTTGAAGCTTTAAGTTCCCTGCCTGCACATACTGGCCTTCACTCACTCACTCACTCACTCACTCACTCACTCACTCACACACTCACTCACCTCCACACCCACAAACTCTCTCACCTCTACACCCACAAACTCTCTCACTGATACCCCAGCAGCAACCCTACCTATTCTCTTTCTTCCTCAGCATGTGTTCATCTCATTTCACTCTTAATTTCATTTTCAAAACCTCTCATTTGAGAGACATTCAACCTCATATTCATATTGATAAACCTCTCGTGTTAGTTCATTAACATCTATTTTATCTATATAATCTAGTCTAGGGATGAGCAACTTTGATGGAGGTGGGGGACACAAAACCTCTGAACCCATCATGAGGGGCTGCAGTGGCTTGTGGGTATCCCCACACATGAAGTCAGACCCGGTCCTAGCCTTTTGGGTTCCATAAGCTCAATTTGGTTTGACCCCCCACGTGGCTGTCAAGAGCAGCCCCCCTCTGTCATGACTTCCACGGAAATCGGTGCCTCTCCTTGTTCGGGTGGTGTTCGGTGGTCGACGTCACCGGTCTTCTAGCCATCACCGATCCACTTTTCATTTTCCATTTGTTTTGTCTGTGTTTTCCACACCTGGTTTAAATTCCCTCAATTACATGTTTTGTATTTAACCCTCTGTTCCCCCCCATGTCTTTGTGTGGGATTGTTCTTTGTAGTGCTTGTGCACATTATTTACTGGTGCGTTGCGGGCTATTTTGTGCCCATGTACGCACGTGTTGTTTGAACCGGTAGGTTGCTATTAAACAACTAAGTTTATTACCCAGTTTTTGCTCTCCTGCGCCTGACTTCTCTGCAATCAGTTACGCAACCCCTACAGAATCCAACACCCCACTATGGAGTCAGCAGGAGCAGGTGCCGCAGGAGTAGGAGTGGAGGAGCGCATCAGAGAGCATGCGGCGATGCTTCAACATCTCGGCGCCGCCATGGACCGCATTGTCCAGACCATGGACCGTTGGGAGAGACAGGGAGTTCCTCCAGTGCCTCTACCCGTACAACCAGGGTCTCCACCTAACGTCTCTCCTTCACCCGGTCCCAGTGGATTTGTCTCGCCCTTCCCCGGGAGTACAATGGGACAGCTGCACACTGCCAGGGGTTCTTGTTACAATTAGACCTCTACCTGGCAACTGTCCACCCGGCTCCTTCGGGCCGTGAAAGGGTGTCCGCCCTCGTCTCGTGCCTCTCAGGGAATGCCTTGGAGTGGGCCAACGCCATGTGGGAGGAAGGAGATGCGGCGCTGGACCACTTCGAGGATTTCACCCGTCGTTTCCAGGCAGTCTTCGACCACCCACCCGAGGGTAGAGCGGCGGGTGAACATCTTTTCCATCTGAGGCAGGGGACGAGGAGTGCCCAGGAGATCGCCATGGATTTTCGGACCCTGACCACCGGCGCGGGATGGAATGACAGGGCCCTGATTGACCATTATCGCTGCAGTTTGCGCGAGGACGTCCGTCGGGAGTTAGCCTGCAGGGACACCACCCTTACTTTCGACCAGCTAGTGGACCTGTCCTTTCGGCTGGATAACCTGCTGGCTACCCGCGGACGTCCAGAGCGGGTTCTGTTGGGTCCATCCCCCAGCACCACCGCTTCGGTACCCATGGAGCTGGGAGGTGCTGTGCGTAGGGAGACGGGAGGAGGTTCCGTCTCGTGCACCATCGGTGGCCGCAGAGGTCACACTGCCGGTCTGTGCTGGGTCGGTTCCTCTGGGGATCGAGGCAGCAGGCAAGGTACTCTGGCGTCATCCCAGGTGAGCCGGCACCATTCTCACCCAGAACCCTCTGTTGCACACTTGTTTTTGTATGTTACTTTTCCTGAGTTTTCCAACATTCCCAGCATAAGGAGCTCTTCGATTCGGGTGCGGCTGGGAATTTTATAGACAGATCGTTCGCCCTTAGTTTAACTTCTTGGGGCCCAGTGGGGCGCTAGCGGGCTCGTCCCGACACTACCAGGGAAAATGTAAAGCGCCAAATTCAAAATCCCAAAGTTGAATTATTAAACATCCACCAATATACATGTGTTCCATACTCATCAAAAGCTCTGTTTCTTGGCAATATCACAGCGTTGTCAGATTTCAAAAAGGCTTTACGGCGAAAGCAGCACATTTCATTGTTTGAGGCTAGCACCTCACATATTTTTCCAATAGCCATGTATCGATTAGCCATCATGGCACACACATAACACATTTCACAGCGAAAACAAATCAATTACCTGTTGAAGAACATCTGCTGAGGTCATCCTAAGTGTCCAACGAAGACAATCCATGGTTCTTTTGTTAGAAAAAGTAACGTATTTTATCCATAAATTCTCCATTTGGTTTTGCTGTTATAATCAGAAACGACAGCCTCCACTAGTCCATTGAAACGTGGCGCGAACTCGTTCAGCTTATACCTATAAACTTGTCCAAGAACAATCAAACATAGTTTTAAATGTATCCTTAGGAACACTTTTACGTATATTTACTATTATAAATCAGCCAGAATATAAACTGATCGATAAAGACGGTAAAAAACACACAGCGCGCCTTGTCGGGAGCGCGCATTCCCTTGTGTTGACATAAATGGGACACTTCCTGGTTTCCTCTTCTTCTCTGGTCTAATTCATCCAAAATGAAAATGAACACTGTCTCGAGACTGTTGACATCCAGAGGAAGCGATGGGTACTGCATTCATATGCCCTTATATGGGCATTTTCATGAGGGAGGGGTTCCAAATGAGCAATGTGTCAAAACCACTTTTTCCAGGACAGAAATTCCTCTGGGTTTTGCCTGCCATATGCGTTCTGTTTACTCACAGACAAATGGTTAACACTTTTGGAAAATTCAGAGTGTTTCCTATCCAATGGTACTAAATATGTGCATATCCTATTTTCTGGGCCTGAATGGGAGGCATTTTACTTTGGGCACGCCAGGCTCTCCAAAACAGTCACCTCGTGCGCCGATCCCTAAGAAGTTAAACTACTAAGTTTATTACCCAGTTTTTGCTCTCCTGTGCCTGACTTCTCTGCAACCAGTTACGCAACCCCTACACCCTCTTGACAGAGAAAAAATTGGTGTACAGAAAATGTTGCAGTTTTAAAGCGATTCTACACATTTTTCCATGTGGCAGAGAGAATAATTAGCCATTTTATAACACATTTCCTGCAGTTCTACATATTTTGTCCTGATTTATGCCATGTTAATATGATATCTGAGTGAGAGTGAAAACAAATCAATGGGGGCTCCTCTGTCGACAATTTGACCATGATTACTACAAGTTTAGATAACTGGCTAGACTAGCAATCTAATGTTGAGTGACTGTCAGTGACTGACATAAAAAGAGAAAAACTGCTGCTCGCGGGCCGCCGGTTGCCCATCCCTGGTCTATTTAATGATTGGAATACTTTTTTCCCTCTGTGACTGCAAAGTGTTAGCAATATACTGTAGTTCCATAATGTGTGAGTAGTTATCATATTTTGCTGATGACAGGACATCTTGGCAGTCTGTTGGATTGACAGTAGTAGGAAAGTTATTTTCTAATTCAAACGCACACTACCAGTTCTATCAAGTCTTTCCTTATTTAGCTCCTTGAAACCTGGATCAGTGAAAGTGTGGTTCTGTGTGGTGCTTCTCAAAGTGCTGCAAGGTTAACTCCGTCATTAGCATCTCCTTGGCACAACAAGTGACCTAGGATACTGTGCTTTGAACGGAGCACTTACTGTGACATTCCCCTATTTGATTCTCGGCAGTAACCTTGGCAATCTGCTCAATCACAGACAATTAATTCCATTCAGGGCCCCGTTGTATCGGCCCATGCATTGCCCCTGATGCACCCTGAATACCAGCCAAGCTACAACCATTCCCAGGTCCCCAGAACCCCATCGGCACCTGCCTGCCTGCTCTCTCTCTCTCAAACTGGGCCACTCCTTTGTCTGCCCACCGGCTTTAGCTGCCAGATCACGAAACTACTAGACTCTCTTTATTTCCACCCATCCGCCGATCATGTTGAGAAAAAAGGTTTTTTTGCAAAATCGGACGGTTGAGATTCCGAGATAGCACTGTCAGTCAGTCAGTCCCTTTGCATGAGTGTGTGATCATGTGTACGCCATAGTGATTGTGTATGCGTGTCTGTCTGCATGCATATATGCATGAGCGGGTGCACACTTGTGCGTCTGTGGCTCGCTGTCGAACGACCAATAACGGTCGACTCTGAGGGATCTCAGGGACAGGGTTCGATGGTCACTACCCCAGAGGCTCATTGTACATTCAGGCCACAGCGGGCCAACAAAGACGGCCCACTCAGAGTTTATTGAATACAGCCTCATCACTAAAGCAAGCCTCCCCATTCAAAGGCCCTGTTTTCAGGACCTTCAATAAAGTAGCTGCTCTGATGCCAGGCTGTGTCTTTGTAATGGACAATTAATGAGCCATCGTATACATCGGCCAGGCTAGGTATTCTGAATACTGCGGCTGCTTTTAGTAGTGCAGAGATGTCGGAGACAGAGGGATGGACTGGGTAGTGGTTGGAAAGGGTTATTCTTGTCTTCTTATCCGACTCTCTCTAATCTAATGGTCTCTCTCTAATCTAATGGTCTCTCTCTAATCTAATGGTCTCTCTCTAATCTAATGGTCTTTCTCTAATCTAATGGTCTCTCTCTAATCTAATGGTACACTGGATTTTTGTACGTCCATAATAATATATTTTGATTGCTCCGCCTCCTACTCTATTTTTGGAGCTGTGTACGTCACTTTGTTGTCTCAGTGATTAATTGGGCTGTGTATCACCAGACGTTGTAAGATTGAAAATAAGAAATTCTATTTAAAGGTATATTAGGCAACATGGGGTAAGGAAAAGGCCATGTCTTTCACATGCATATTTAAATACATTCTGACTGGTTAATTAACCCACATTGCATGACACATGACTTACATGCTGTATTCCAAAGGGCACAAGAGGAGCATGTGGAATGTGGTTGATCTCTATTGTTTATCTCTATATTGTATCATTCTCCTGCAAGAAGCCTTTGTGTCTCAGACATGACTCAGTCAGTCATAAAAACTGTAATTTTCTGTTGGTTTACTCGTCCATTTCCTCAAGGTCTCCTGTCGTTGAGCTCCACATTGTCTGAGCTAGAACAGCTGGTGTCCCCCAACTTCATTCACAATTACTACAATACAACTGGATGGCGTCAGGCAAATTCCCCTCGGAAAACATGCATTACATTCCACTGTTGTTATAAACTGTAGAGGCCATTCGCAGCAAAATACTGTTGTTCATCCAAAGTGAAGGGCACTGCAGTGGGCATTAAATTCACACATGGTATCATTTCAAATGCAAGTAAAGAGCACTAAAATGGGTGACAAATTAGAAAAGTCCCTCTATTGGCTTTCTCTACCATTTCATTGGGTTTTATTTAGAAAAAATGCATTTGGACTCTGCAGACTGGATTAATTTGCAACCTTTAGTGGCAATAAGCTGGCCCCCTTGAGGCTGATTGCTGATGCATTAGACACTCTCTTTAGGGATCTATCATGCCATGTTTAGTGTAGACCACTGATCCAACCTCTTTAGAAAGTAGCCCTGACCCGAACACGCCAGGGTTCTGTTAGCCAATTGATAGTGGCTGAAAATAAATGAGTTGTCATTGTGTTGAATATGAAACAGAAGCCAGGCAATAAAAGAGAGGCCTGGAATTGCATTGGTTAGTTGTGGTGGACAAACAGTTTGAAATTTCAGCACTCAAGGGGGGCAGGGGGGGGACAACTATAGCAATTTGTTGGGTGTACAGCCAACATGCATTAGCTTTCCCACTTCTGAGAGGGTCTGTCTATGCCTATTCCATAGTGGTTATATTTGGAGATATACACACACATGCATACAGTATGTTTAGAGTATAGATGTTTTTTCAGGAAGTTCTGTGTGGATACTGGTTGAGGAGGGATGGGGATTAGGATGGAAGCCACTCAGCCCGCTTGGAGTTTGCACATGACAGCCCGCTTGGAGTTTGCCAAAAGGCACCTAAAAGACCTCAGACCATGAGAAACAAGATTCTCTGGTCTGATGAAACCAAGAGTGGCTTCGGGACAAGACTCTGAATGTCGTTGAGTGGCCCAGCCAGAGTCCGGACTTGAATCCGATCGAACATCTCTGGAGAGACCTGAAAATAGCTGAGCAGCGACACTCCCCATCCAAACTGACAGAGCTTGACAGGATCTGAAGAGAAGAATGGGAGAAACTCCCCAAATCTAATCAAATGTTATTTGTCACATGCACAGAATACAACAGGTGTAGACCTTATCGTGAAATGCTTACTTACAAGCACTTAACCAACAAAGCAGTTAAGAAATAGAGTTAATAAAATATTTACTAAATAAACTAACCCAGGCCTACACACTTTGTAAGTGTGTACTGTTTTCTAACTAACAGACACTTCAACAAGTGCTAGTGCTAGAGGGCACATCCTGAACACTCATTGGCTATCAGATCTGCACTAGGACCATGTAAGTGAAAGGAAACGGAAAGGGGATACCTAGTACAACTGAATGCATTCAACCAAAATGTGTCTTCCTCATTTAACCCAACCCCTCTGAAACAGAGAAAGTCCAATCAGCAAGCTCTTCTCAGTAGCCATTACCATTACTTTAACTTTACTTTACTGGTTTTGTTGTCCCCGTAATGAAAATTTGTTTTACAAGGGCTTGCAAATCAGGCAAATCATTCCTCCATTATACTACATACTATAATTTAGATTGGACTTCTTCCAAACTTAAGTTTAATCAAGAACTTGCAATATCTACAATCCTCAGTCCCTTGGATAGAAAGAGTAGTTTTGATTAGTCTTGTACAGGATTATTTTAGTGCATGACTAAAATAATCCTGTACAAGATTTATCAAAACTACTTCTTCTATCCAAGGGACTGAGGATTGTAGATATCGCAAGTTCTTGATAAACATAAGAGCAAAAGTCATTATAACTTTGGAAATATATTAATGTTTTCATAGAGCAAGGCATTGTTGTTTTCTTTATCTTTCTTGGCAGTTAGAATGAAGTATACATAACTTTACATGAGGAGACAATAAGCAGAGTAATTCTATCTTTGACTGACTCGTGCTTTATAAGACATTATAAACTGGGTGGTTCGAGCCCTGAATTCTGATTGGCTGAAAGCCGTGGTATATCAGACCATATACCACGGGTATGATAAAACATTTATTTTTTACTGCTATAATTACGTTGGTAACCAATTTATAATAGCAATAAGGCACCCCGGGTGTTTGTGATATATGGCCAACATCCAAGACTAAGGGCTGTGTCCAGGAACTATGCGTTGCATCGTGCATGAGAACAGCCCTTAGCCGTGGTATATTGGCCATATACCACACCTCGGGCCTTATTGCTTCATTCTCTGTCTAGCAAAGTCTTTCAGATGTAATGTTGGATTTTTCTTTCTCCTGGGTAATGGTGAAGAGGCTTGAAACTGTAACCAATATCAGAGTGCCCGAATACAATGCTGTCATGTTGATAATGAAAAATGTATGTGAGTAACTGTCAAGCTCAATTAAAAATTGTGGCGATAAATGTACATACAGTGAGTAATTTTGATTACCGCTGCATTTTAAGTTACAATAAAAACTAAACTATGGAATAAAAATATAGCTGGAGTGGTTGCCTCTACTCGTGCGGTAGGAAATTTAAAGAAAAAATTAACTCAACATTTTATTTTGGTATAGTTTTTATAAAAAAAAATTTTGGGCATGTTTGAAATCATGTTTTAAAACACATCATCATGATGATGTGGCAAGTAACAACTTGCTTTTTTAAAGTCCTATATGTTGAAAATGTAATTTCAGACATTCAAAACATTTTGTGACTACCAACAGTGGACTAAGGAAATAAAATACCAAAAGATAGTTTTGAGTGGATTATTCCTATAAAACGGAGGAGAAGATGAAGAGGGTGTTGAATCTGGTTGTGTTACATAATCCAACCTGAACACCTCATTAGGAGTGAGATGGAGGAAGTGATGTAAAACTGTCACTTCCTCTCTGGTTTACCCAACGCTTGACTCCGATCTGTTAACCATGAATTAATCATTATAAAATATGTTGGAATTCGCTGGAATGCCAAATCTAACAACGTGTATATAACTGGATATGCATATTCTTGATACCATTTGAAAGGAAACACTTTTTGTGGAAATGTGTAATTAATGTAGGAGAATATAACACATTAGATCTGGTAAAAGATAATACAAAGAAAATATATATATTTTTTTTGTCCCATTATCTTTGAAATTCAAGAGAAAGGACTTAACGTACTATTCCAGGTTAAGCGCAATTTAGATTCTAGCCACTAGATGGCAGCAGTGTATGTGCAAAGTCTTAGCCTGATTCAATGGACCATTGCATTTCTGTTCAAAATGTTGTATCAAGACTGCCCAAATGTGCCTAATTGGTTTATTAACTATTTAGGGAGCGGCAGCCGAGGTGTCGGTTTTGGAGAGTCTGGCATACCCAAAGTAAAATACCTGCCACTCAGGCCCAGAAACTAGGATATGCACATAATTAGTACTATTGGATAGGAAACACTCTGAAGTTTCTACAACCGTTAAAATAATGTCTGTGAGTATAACAGAACTGATATAGCAGGCGAAAACCAGAGGAATTTCGGTCCAGAATTTTTTGTTGTTGTGACGTTTCCTATTTTCCATAGACTTGCTATTGAAATCCATGTATAATAGCTCCTAGGTTGCAGTACCTATGGCTTCCACTAGACGTCAACAGTCTTTATACAGTGTTTGGAGGCTTTAGCACTGAGCAGAACTGAAAGGAAGAGGAAATAGTCAAGGGACCACAAATGTCAACAACGTTTCCCGGGCACGAGATTGTGAGTGCGCTCCACTTTATTTTCCTTTTATATCGTTTATGATATCATCCGAGTGAAATATTATCGCTAATATTCATAAAAGGATACCTAAGAGTGCATTATAAATGATGTTTGATTTGTTTGGGAAAAGTTGATAGGTATATTTGAACGCTTTCTCTTCACTGTACAACGGGTGACTCGACGGTGATTTTCTGAACATAACGCGCCAACCAAACAGAGATTTATGGATATAATAAATTACTTTTTCTAACAAAAGAACCATTGGATGTCTTCGTTCGACACTTGGGATGCCCTCAGCAGAAGTTATTCGGAAGGTAAGTGATTTATTTTAGCTCTTATATGGGTTTTGTGTGACCCGCGCTGGATATGAATTTATGCTAATGCATAAATATTAGAGGTGCTATCCTCAAACAATCAAATGTTGTGCTTTTGCCGTAAAGACTTTTTGAAATCTGACAACGCTGTGATATTGCCAAGAATCAGTGCTTTTGATGACTATGCAACACTTGTATATTTATGAATGTTTAATAATTCAACTTTTGGATTTTGAATTTGCCGCCTTACATTTCACCGGGTAGTGTCGGGAGTGGCCCGCTAGCGCGCCGTTTATCCCTAAGAGGTTTTAATACATTTTCAAGTTCATAACTGTGCCCTCTCCTCAAACAATAGCATGGCATTCTTTCACTGTAATAGCTACTGTAAATTGGACAGTGCAGTTAGATTAACAAGAATTGAAGCTTTCTGCCCATATCAGATATGTCTATGTCCTGGGATTTTTTTGGTCACTTACAACCTCATGCTAATCACATTAGCCTACATTTGCTCAACCGTCACACCACACTCAACCGTCAAACCGACACACCACAAGACACTATTTCTGCATGTCTAAAAACAAACACAACTTCATTACTTTGTTATTTAGATGGAAACAATATTACTTTGTTACAACATGTTAATACGATGTTATTACCAGTGTAATTACAGTGTTACTACAAACATAAAGAGCCAAAGTGTTACTAAATGATTACTTACTGTAAATGACCCAGCCTTGACTTTTGACATTATTGTTTCCCATGGTAAACACTACTCTACACTCTCTCCCTATCCCTGAAATTCCCCCCAGTTAACTCCCTAAGTGGCTGGTAGAAACTCTATAAACATTCACCACAATGGAGACCTGATGATGTCACCTTGGTTAATGGGACCTGACCCCAGATGTTTAAATTATTCAATCCCTTTTAAAGGAGAAACCCGACAAGCTATTTAATTGATACAAACCCCTGAGTGAAAGGGAGCTGCGGCTGCCTGGGCTTTGTGAGCCTTTGTGAGGAAGTTTGGGCACAATGCCCATTGTTCTCTTCCTGCAAATTGGAGCTTTTAATGAGTGACCACCATGTCTCCCACTATTGTCTTCATCATCCACAGCTGGACTGAAGGCCCTGAAATATGTTTTTTTTACTTAAATGAGATGAGCCGTTTTTGTTACAGCCCTTTGGTCGAAACCAACACTTTGGAAACTTTCTTTAGTCTCTGTAACTTTTCTCCTGTATTTAGTCGCTGGAACTCTTCTCCTGTCTTTAGTCGCTGTAATGCTTCTCCTGTCTTTAGTCGCTGGAATGCTTCTCATGTCTTTAGTTGCTGTAACCCTTCTCCTGTTGTTAGTTGCTGTAACTCTTTTCCTGTCTTTAGTTGCTAGAACTCGTCTCCTGTCTTTAGTCGCTGTAACCCTTCTCCTGTCTTTAGTCGCTAGAACTCTTCTCCTGTCTTTAGTCGATGTAACTTCTCCTGTCTTTAGTCGCTGTAACCCTTCTCTGTCTTTGGTTATTGGAACACTTCTCCTGTCTTTAGTCGCTGTAACCCTTCTCCTGTCTTTAGTTGTTGGAACACTTCTCCTGTCTTTAGTCACTGTAACCCTTCTCCTGTCTTTAGTCGCTGTAACACTTCTCCTGTCTTTAGTTGCTGGAACACTTCTCCTGTCTTTAGTCGCTGGAACACTTCTCCTGTGTTTAGTCGCTGGAACACTTCTCCTGTCTTTAGTCGCTAGAACTCTTCTCCTGTCTTTAATCGCAGTAACCCGTCTCCTGTCTTTAGTTGCTGTAACTCTTTTCCTGTCTTTAGGCGCTGTAACTCTTCTTCCGTCTTTTGTCGCTGGAACTCTTCTCCTGTCTTCAGTCACTGGAACTTCTTCACCTGTTTCTTTTTTCCTCATGCTGTGTTTCTTTTCTTTTACATTCTGTTCTTTTTTAGATCCTTTCAGTCTTTCTGCTTTTTTCTTTAAAAACTCTGTATTGTTTTTATGTAACTTAAACTACTACAATTGAGCTGGAGATCAATACTTTTTTGTGCATATTTTGGAGACATTTAGGGTCTGTATTTATTTTAACAAAGACAGGCACATACAGGACAGTTTCTCTGCTTGGGAAATTGGTACAATTGTCAAGTCCACACTGCAGTAGCAACCTGATAGCAATGAGGGAAATAATTTTCTCCAGAAGAAGATATCAATTTAGTTTTCCTCAAACTTGATGCTATTAATTAAACTCCCCCTCTCCCTCAGGGGCTTTGGAGGTATCTGATCTTTTCACATGGAGGACTATTTTTTGTTCCAGTGATGTTGCACTGTGAAGAGGGGCATGCCAAGTTCTGAGTACAACGTAATTGATCAACTCCATGGAGCATTTGAAATAACATAATAGCATCATTGCAAAAATCTTTATGGGCCCAATTGCTATGACACCATACCTCAAAACACAGCATAGACTGAAAGGTTTGTAAATTGACTTGGTTTTCACAGCATGGACTGAAAGGTTTGTAAATTGATTCTGTTGTCACAGCATGGACTGAAAGGTGTATAAATTGACTGGGTTGTCACAGCATGGACTGAAAGGTGTATAAATTGACTTGGTTGTCACAGCATGGACTGAAAGGTGTATAAATTGACTTGGTTGTCACAGCATGGACTGAAAGGTGTATAAATTGACTTGGTTCTCACAGCATGGACTGAAAGGTTTGTAAATTGATTTGGTTGTCACAGCATGGACTGAAAGGTGTATAAATTGACTTGGTTGTCACAGCCTGGACTGAAAGGTTTGTAAATTGATTTGGTTGTCACAGCATGGACTGAAAGGTTTATAAATTGACTTGGTTGTCACAGCATGGACTGAAAGGTGTATAAATTGACTTGGTTGTCACAGCATGGACTGAAAGGTTTGTAAATTGAGTTGGCTGTCAGGTCTTCTGAATTGTTTTGCTGGTTTGATGGGGAGAAGATTCAAGCAGAGGCATAAAACCTACATCCAATGTTTATTTTAGCTGTAGCTGTACGTAGATATTAGAAAAACATTAGGGAGAAAAACCTATTGGTTATAACATAATGTCTATCAACACTTAAGAAGACAGATCCTCAATGTGGTAGCCCATGGGGTTAGAACATTTTAAAGAGATTGAACAAGAGCTTAAGCACTTATACATCCGTAACATATCTTACGAATTGAATTACAGGATTTTTTGTTTAAAAAAATTGGTAGACGTAACATATCATACAAAATGGACGACATTGTACACAATTTTGCACAATTTTGGGGGACTGGTTTTGGCTCATGAGTGCTAATTTCAAAACGACTTGTTGAAATTATACAAAACATGTATAATGCAGCTTTAATAACACACTTGTTCTACTCATGAAGTTGGATAGAGGCCTCACAGGCCCAAAGCCTGGGCAGCGCATTTGACAACTTTCACCATTTTGAAGTAGTCAGCTGGGCGGGTTCTACTCGCAAGGCTGCCGGCCCAGATGGCATCCCTGGCCGTGTCCTCAGAGCATGCGCAGACCAGCTGGCTGGTGTGTTTACGGACGTATTTAATCATCCTTATCCCAGTCTGCTGTTCCCACATGCTTCAAGAGGGCCACCATTGTTCCTGTTCCCAAGAAAGCTAAGGTAACTGAGCTAAATGACTATCGCCCCGTAGCACTCACTTCCGTCGTCATGAAGTGCTTTGAGAGACTAGTCAAGGATCATATCACCTCCACCCTACCTGACACCCTAGACCCACTCCAATTTGCTTACCGTCCCAATAGGTCCACAGACGACACAATCGCAATCACACTGCACACTGCCCTAACCCATCTGGACAAGAGGAATACCTATGTAAGAATGCTGTTCATCGACTACAGCTCAGAATATAACACCATAGTACCCTCCAAACTCGTCAATAAGCTCAAGACCCTAGGTCTCGACCCAGCCCTGTGCAACTGGGTCCTGGACTTCCTGACGGGCCGGCCCCAGGTGGTGAGGGTAGGAAACAACACCCCGCTGATCCTCAACACTGGGGCCCCACAAGGGTGCGTTCTCAGCCCTCTCCTGTACTCCCTGTTCACCCATGACTGCGTGGCCAAGCACGCCTCCAACTCAATCATCAAGTTTGCTGACGACACTACAGTGGTAGGCTTGATTACCAACAATGACGAGACAGACTACAGGGAGGAGGTGAGGGCCCTCGGAGTGTGGTGTCAGGAAAATAACCTCTCACTCAACGTCAACAAAACTGAGGAGATGATCGTGGACTTCAGGAAACAGGAGAGGGAACATCCCCCTATCCACATCGACGGGACAGTAGTGGAGAAGGTGGAAAGTTTGAAGTTCCTCGGCGTACACATCACGGACAAACTGAAATGGTCCACGCACACAGACAGCGTGGTGAAGAAGGCGCAACAGCATCTCTTCAACCTCAGGAGGCTGAAGAAATTCAGCTTGTCACCAAAAACACTCACAAACTTCTACAGATGCACAATCGAGAGCATCCTGTCGGGCTGTATCACCACCTGGTACGGCAACTGTTCCGCCCACAACCGTGAGGCTCTCCAGAGGGTAGTGGTGAGGACTGCACAACGCATCACCGGGGGTAAACTACCTGCCCTTCAGGACACCTACACCACCCGATGTCACAGGAAGGCTAAAAAGATAATCAAGGACAACAACCACCCGAGCCACTGCCTGTTTACCCCGCTATCATCCAGAAGGCGAGGTCAGTACAGGTGCATCAAAGCTGGGACCGAGAGACTGAAAAACAGCTTCTATCTCAAGGCCATCAGACTGTTAAACAGCCACCACTAACATTGAGTGGCTGCTGCCAACATTCTGACTTAAATCTCTAGCCACTTTAAATAATAGAAAATTGGATGTAACAAATGTATCACTAGCCACTTTAAACAATTTTGTATATAATGTTCACATATCCGACATTACTCATATCAAATGTATACACTGTACTCTAAACCATCTACTGAATCTTGCCTATGCCGTTCGGCCATCGACTCAAATCTCTAGCCACTTTAATAATTATAATTGGATTTAATAAATGTACCACTAGCCACTTTAAACGATGCCATTTGTATAATGTTTACATATCCTACATTACTCATCTCACATGTATATACTGTACTCTATACCATCTACTGCAACTTGCCTATGCCGGTCAGCCATCCATATATTTATATGTACATACTCATATTCATCCCTTTACAATTGTGTGTATAAGGTAGTTGTTGTGAAATTGTTAGATTACTTGTTAGATACTACTGCATGGCCGGAACTAGAAGCACAAGCATTTCACTACACTCGCATTAACATCTGCTAACCATGTGTATGTGACCAATACAATTTGATTTGATTTGATACTGGTAAGTTCTGATTTGTGCATAGCAGGTATATTCAATAGTACAGTACTTTGTTACTGCAGTCTGATTGGCTATGTTAATTATGAATGCTACAGTATGTAATCACTCTGACATACATAATTCACTGATAAGTCAACATCTGGACCCCACAGGTTATATCAAGTCATTACATCTCTTTCATGTTCCTTTGTATCAATAATCTGTTCCAAAAGTAGGCATGGTCATAAACCAATGGTAATGCTATTTCTATGTGAAGTGTGTGATACTTTGTAATAGTGTAGTTATAGTAGGAACTTCAAGGTTAGGTATGAAAAAAAGGGAAACATATTTTGACCCTGAGTAAAGTCAGTGAACTAATCAAGATTAAACCAGCTGTGTTTATGAATACCGATGGAGAGTCTTTTGCCCGGCACGGACACAAAAGACCTGACATCCTCCACAGAGTCAAATACTTTCACGCTATGAATGTGGCGGTGATAAACCCTGACTGAAGTTATCAGAAAACTTTGATCAGGTCTGGCTGCTGACCTGTGTGCCACCAATGAAAGCACCCTGCTCTGAATGGCATTATTAATCTCCACAGCCCTGCAGGAGCTCTGCTGTCTGGGAAAAAAATGGACATTGCAAACATTAATTCAGGCTGAGTTGCAAATTTGCAGCTATTCATTCATCAAAAATGTGAATACAAATATTGTGTGTGTGTGCGCGTGCGATCGGTCAATAAAGCCCTCAAAATAGATAAAATAACATAGCTTTGATTGACAAGATGGTGATTGTGGAATGTTTAAACACAGGGTTCAGTATAATGAAACGGATCTGGTTGAATAGGAGAGAGGTGTGAGTCACACACATATCAAATAAAGGAAATGTCAAAGATGATACCCTGCACAAATGAAATGTCAAGGACAATACCTCGGTCTGTGGCCCCTCTCACTGTGGCCCCTCTCACCTGTCCTCATCATCCCCAGCCAGTCATATTTTTTGTTAGGCAATGTGAGGGTACAGCAATAGGTGCTCTCCCAGGCACAGAAATTGGTATCCAATTGACCCGTTAGGACCCCATTATTTGAACTGCTGAATGGAAAGTGCCTAGGCCTGCTCCAATCTCCAACCCACCAGAGAGAGTTAAGGTCACAAAGTACATTTCCCCAACACTTTTCTCCATTCCTCGCCCCCAGGCACTTCTCCTCTCTGTTTCTGTCTTCTTGTCCCTGTCTGGGACTCTGCCTCAGTTTCTCCCATTGCAGGCAACCTATCCTCCCCTTCACCAACTCTGACTAACAAAACAACAGTCATTAGGCACATTTGCTTTGGTGCAGGATTACGTTAATTATCATGGAATTATCACTTCATTAAAGCGGGTAGAGAAAAAAAAATGGAGCGATTACTCAACAAAGGAAATAAAAAAATAACTCATCTCGTTCCCAAAGAGCAGGCCCAAACCCTAAGAGACATTGCGGCGCAATGCGACATGAGAGAGCAAACGTGTTTAAACCACCCATGCTTGAACACGACTCATGAGGCACAAGCTTCTTCCGGGGATTTCTCTGCAGAGCGCGGCGGGTAACTTTTTTTCCTATTGCGTGTTGCATGTATCCATTAATCACACCAAATACCAACTATAATGAAGGCTCGCGTCAACCTGGTGAAGCTCCTCTTTGTTTGCCTAACAAAATATGGAGCTCTGCAGAAAGACTGGTGAGTGTTATTTGGTGGATTGATGCCTCTATAATAATAATTATAATAATGACCATTATTATTATTGTTGGGATTATCACTGTGACAGCCTTTGTTCTAGTTTATTTTCAGTGAAACACAATTACGCTGAGTTGAATGTCAAAGATGGTACATTATGAGAATGTATCGTCGTGGTGTGAGGGAAGGTTTCTTATGGAGGAAGCCAGGGCTGTCTTATCTAAATGTGTATTGTATTTGTCACCCTGATGATACACAGCATGGTGACCAGAGGGATGCAGCTAGGGATGCACTCTACTGGCTGATATGCCGTTATTAAAGGGGTCATAATACTATGGCAACTTCCGCAGGACTCCTGTCTCCCCGTTGCTCGGTGATAGAGTGACTTAGGGAGTGGGTCAGGCATGAGACAGCAACCAGGCAGAGAATTGGAGGGGAATAGGAGGGATCACTGAAGCCGTGGCAGCCGTGTTTCTCAATCTGCAAATCCAAAGAGGCATGGGTCGGAGACATGATGTATAGACAAAAATAGTCCTGTTTTCACCTCTTAATACTTCAAGTCAGTATCTGTTGACTAAATACGGTCCAAAGTTGTGATGTGTTTTTTGGATTCTATTTATAATCCAATCAGCGGAATACACATTCATAGAAAAGTGCTGAACAAAAACCTGAATACACAAGGCAGGGTATGGTAAGTCTTGTTCCATGAACAAAGATTCAGCTAGTGTTCTACTGTTCGATGAATACAGCGGATTGAAATTAGCATAATATTTGCCTTGCAGAGTTAGTGAGTAGGTTTAGGTAGACTTATTCAGACCACTGCCCACACCAGACCTATCATTTCTAAAGTTATATTACACTGTACAAGAAGGAACCCAACAAAATCACTATTTATGTTACTTACTCATTCCCCAAGTTCCCAGTCTCCTCTCTCTCTGGAATAGCACCTTGGCATCCTTTATCTGTGTTTGAGGTGACTTGAATGAACACTTTTCATGCATTTGACCAAGGATCAGTAACACAGCATTCACCTTATTTATAAAAAGTGGGAAGTTTGCTTTCTGCCAGGGTTGTTTTAAGTCTAACCTCAGTAGGTGGAATAACTAAATGTAAAGGCTGCTTGATCTTATATTCCTTTCACATTCCTTTCTGCATTTGTTTAGACTTTTTTGTGTGTAGATTTACATACTTTTCTATAGTCAGAGGTGGCAACATAGGTTAAAAAGTGGTGTGGCAAAATGTGTACGTGTCTTTTTCTGGGGCCTGGGTTTTTTTCTGATCTCATGACCTTGTCAGGTAAAACTCTGGGTCCTATTCGTAGACAAGGTCAAAATATTGTTATTGTAGATAGCTTCCCTTTTCATCTGTGTTATGACTATAGGGCTGGGGGTTTTCTTGCCGGGTCATGTAATTGGAAACACTCCTAGCCTAAGGTGGCTAAAACCCTTTCAAACTACCACAAACCTTGTTATTATTCATTCTGAATCTGATATCAAAAGAGCCAGAGACAACAATGTCCATGGACAACACACTCTGTAGTTTAGTGAACTACTATAGCAGGGCTGAGCATTATGTAAAGAATGGTTACAATACCTTTAAATATTCATGTCACTCTTTGCGCACAATGTTAAGCAAAGACAGACAGGTTTCAATATAGAAAAGTATTTTAATTTGATGTCATAAAACCTATTATTTGTTTATCTGATAACAGTGCTCTTCTGCAATTTTTCATTATGTTAGCTTTATTTAAGGGTTCCATTTGCTACTATACATAGAGCCCTAAATGCTGATTGGCTGACAGCCGTGGAATATCAGACTGAGTAGCGTTGTGCATAATAATAGCCCTTAGCCATAGTATATTGGCCATATACCACACCCCCTCGGGCCTTATTGCCTAATTATACCACAGCATTGTTGAATACTCGTTTCTGATTGTCTACAAGGGTGTTCTAGAATGGACATTAAAACCAGATAACGGGACAGTTGGAAAAGATATCGGGACAGTTGGAAAATATTTCGGGACACCTTCCAATCATGATGAAATAAGTGCCTTCACATGCAGACTGTACATGGTACAAAGTTATAGAAAGCTAAACCAACAACCACACAAACCTGAAATTGGATACTATGAGGAAAAACGTAGCTAGCTAGCATTTATTTGTTTTTGCAGAGACATTTTTTCGGAGCATCTGATGAGCTAACGTGCTGAACATGAATTTCTCTGGTCCTTACTGTAGTCATGACACAAGTGGCGCTATGCTGTCAAATCCTTCCCACGTTTCTAGATTGACCAGCTGTTTTCAGCAACTGATATTTTTTTATTTGGTTGTCATATTGACCGGTTTGCTAGCAACAATCTATTTAGCTAGCTTCTAGCCTAGTGTTTGATATGCAATGCAACCTCCTTGTCATTAACTGTCAGTTGACGAGTGTCCTGACGAGAAGGCAAACTTTTCTAGCTATGACAGGCAAAATTGGGCATTATCAGTTCATTGTTATGGATGTATCCAAATGAATGTTAATAAAAACAGCTACTTTGCTGTTATTATGTCTGCAGAGGTCGTGACTGTGTTAGTCGTAGCTAGCTGGCTAGCTAACAAGCAAGGGATAAGAACATTGCCAGCAAGCATGGCAACAGAACATAAAGAACGAATGACTGGGTCGCGCCCATAAATATCGAACTAATTGAATGAACACATATCTAGCAACCGTCTCTTGCAACCAAAAGATGAGAAAGTATGATATTTGCCTATATAAATAAAAATATATTATTTCTACTGGTAAATTTGTGTTTATAGTATTGTTTTCTTTGGTATAAGTGGGTATAATTGGGATAAACTGTGGTATAAGTGGGATAAACAGCTTAAACAAATGTAACAAAATAAACGTATCTGTTATTCTGGCTGCAGGATAAACGCCTTTGTTCTGTACATTACCTTGGAAAGATTACTCCGAAAAGGAACACGACTCCTCGTCTGCGTTTTTTCATCATTACTTTTTTCATCATCTGATTAGTGTTCTTCTGTAATTATTCATTATTTCAAGTCCTACTCCAGTGTCCGTTTCACTTTATTTATCGCCTGATTTACTAAACAAATGGCACACATCTCAATAGGTCCAGGCACCCTCATGACATGGCAAAAGTGTGTGGGGGGGCTTTCCTCTTTTGTTCTCTATTACTCCTCTATGGTTGAATTTGATTTTTTTTACCACAAACATTTGTGAATAATCACCAGCAATGGAAATAAAATAATATGCCCACATTAACAAACTAACAAACTGGCTGTCTAACCTTTTCAGAAACTTCAGTATCACTTGGCCTTCAGTAGCAAAAGCAGATTGTTAAATCTTCTTTATGCCAAATGCATTTAGTCAGTGAGTCTAAATTATTATCGTTAGCTGCTGGCTGCATGATTGAATAAACCTAGCTAGCTAGGCTAATAAATATAACATTAGTAGATTGGATCATTCTAGAGTGTTTTAGAGGACGACTAAACTGCTTTGACAAACTTCTTTTATTAACACATACCTTTTTTTCAATGAAAATCTGTGTTTTCTCTCGTGAGGCAGGCAACAAGGTAGACAGGAGAGGAGGGTTGTCACTAGTTACCACAGCCACAAAGTCAAAATTGGCAGTATAAAACAAATGAGGCTATGTAGGGTGTTGGTTACGAGACCACTGTGACTGACAAGTGAATCTACCTGTTGCAGCAAGCGTGGGCGTAACCCCGTGAGATCCCAGGGAAAGGGCTGTATTCATTCTGTTGCAAAATGTTTTTATATGTTTTTCTACGAAATGAACAAATTAATATACTGTATCTGGTAAACGCATTAGGTGCTTCTGCTTTGAAAGTGGTGTGGGCACACCAGATTGAAAGGTAGTGGAGAAAATGCGTTCTCACCACATGTTTTCTGGATGCTCTGTCTATAGTTTTGAACGTGTCTCGCTATCATATTGACAGAATGTTCATTTCATATCATTTATTATGATTTTGAATAATTGATCTAGTCTCTTCTTTGAACTTGTGTTCGTGAGCTATTCTCTGCCTCACCTCAGAGAAAGCATAGACATTTACGTTGGGGGCTTCTAGAGAAGGTGGTGTTTTTTTCCAGCAGTATGTGATCTCTGTGTGGTCCCCTGTGTCGGTGGTATCATCCAGGCCACCAGTATTGCTTCCTCGGCTGAAGAGCTAGGAGAAAACCACTCAACCGGCAACTCATTCTTCACAAGGCCATATCAAACAATGGTGCTCATCCCCAGGATTTTTCTATGTCAGTTCCAACTAGTACCTCCAACAGTAGCTGTATTGGTGATTTTATCACAAAGTTTACTATTAAGGCACATATCCGCAGTAGGCCTATAGATTGGGTGCTATAACCCTAAAAGCACCAACAGGTGTCAATTTTGACACCAAGTGGTAAAAAATGTCATAATTTTGATTTTTTTTATACTTCAGAAATTTTAGGGCTTTGTCAAGCAACTAGTCACGACAAAAAAAAAAAACATTCATCATCATTTCTATGTTAATATGGAGGAATAAAAAAGCCTAAACTGAAAATGTGGAATTAATAGTAAACTTTGTGATAAAATCACCAAATTTGGCACAGACGTAGATGTACTGTATGTACCCAGAAAATATATAATAATAATAATTTCATTTTATATAGTGCTTTTCATTACAACAAGAATATCAAAGATGCTTTGAACACGCAAACAAATGTAGATATATGTCAGTTCATGGTTGATGGTCTTCCACAGCTTCAGATGCCTTGAGGCAGTTCAGGGTTGATGGTTTTCCACAGCTTCAGATCGCACTAGTTACCACAGCCACAAAGTCAAGATTATGGTGAAACACAGCCTATTTCTACAATTTCTCTTCCTAAAATATGAGTTTAAACCTTAACGCTAACCTTAACCACACTGCTAACCTTATACATAACCCTAACCTTAAATTAAGACTAAAACGCAACAACAACAAAAAGTTTCCATACATTTTCACTATTCATGAATGTATAGATAAGGACCCATCCCAGATTTTCCGAAATTACCCGTTGGTGTGTTTAAGGGTTGAAATATGTTGACGCTTTTAGGGTTAAAAGGGAAACCAAGGAAACTAAAATGAAATCCTCTGAGATACAGTCCTATGTTTTGTATAAATTCACAATACACCAGACCTAGCCTTTTGGACTTTTAATGTTTGTTTTGTTTTAGATGACTTTTTCATGTTGTCTTTTTCCGTTGTGGAGAAATCGGTCTTCGGCAATGTCCAGAAAAGTTAGGCTCAGGAGAAACCAAATCCAATTTCCTCCACCTGCTGCACTGAATGCTTTACACATCTGTCCTCAAAGCTCCTGGCAAGCTCTCCCTGGCTTTTGTTGGGATATTTAATTAACATCACAGAGACAAAGGTAGTGTAGAAGCACACACACACACAGTCATACAGTACATGATTACCATTAACAGCAACTACAACAACAAAATGAGAATAACAATACATTAAAGCAATAGTAGTAGACCAGTCTCAACATGGCTGAGAAGACACATGTCAGTGTGTTCCTCAGTTTTCTATCAGTGACAGAGATCAGATAGTCTGCCACCATGTACTGTATGTTTAGAACCAAATAGCATTGAAGTTTACTTAGTTTTTTTTGTGGTGTTTTTCCAACAGGTGATATATTTTTCTTTTTGCTTTGTGATGATTTGGTCAGCTGGTTCTGAGTGCTGTCCTGAGACTCTATGGGGTTGGTTTGGGTTGGTGAACTGAGCCTCAGAACCAGCGGACTGTGGGGACTCTTCTCTTGTTTAATGTCTTGACATTGTAGGCCTGTGTAATGAAATGTTTTGGGGTCCCTTGTTTTTAGACGGTTGTCAAATTTGATGGCTATTTGTTTCTATTTGAATAAGGAGGGGGTATTTTCCCAATTCTGCTCTACATGCGTTATTTTGAGTTTTTCTTTGGACTCTGCATGCAGTATATGGATGTTTGTTAAATTCATTATTAGAGAGTGGACCCCATACATTGCTGCCATATAAAGCAATTGGTTCTGTAACTGATTGGACAATTTTGAGCCAGATTCTAATTGGATTTTCGATTTTAATGTTATTTTTAATGGCATAGAATGCTCTTCTTGCTTTGTCTCTCAGCACGTTCACAGCCATGCGAAAGCTACCTGTGTTGCTGATATTTAGTCCTAGATATGTGTATTTTTTGGTGTGTTCTAATAGAACTTTGTCCAAATGGAATTTATATTTGGGATCCTGATTTCCCGGACCTCTTTTGGAATTTCATTTCATTTGTTTTCTTTACAGTACCAGTCCAAAATTTGGACACACCTACTCATTCCAGGATTTGTCTTTATTTTTACTTGTTTCTACATTGTAGAATAATGGTGAAGACATCAAAACTATGAAATAACAGACAAGGAATCATGTAGTAACCAAAAAAGTGTTAAACAAATCAAAATATATGTTATATTTGAGATTCTTCAAAGTAGCCACCTTAAGGGTATTCAGCTGGAATGCATTTCAATTAAATGTTAATTTGTGGAATTTCTTTCCTTCTTAATGCGTTTGAGACAATCAGTTGTGTTGTGACAAGGTAGGAGTAATATGGACCAAGTCCATATTATGGCAAGAACAGCTCAAATAAGCAAAGAGAAATGACAGTCCATCATTACTTTAACCTGTTAGGGCTAGGGGGCAGTGTTCGGAAGTACAGAGAGCCTGACGTGCCCAAAGTAAACTGCCTGTTACTCAGGCCCAGAAGCTAGGATATGAATATAATTGGAAAGCAAACACTGAAGTTTCCAACACAATTAAAATAATGTCTGTGAGTATAATAGAACTTATATGGCAGGCGAAAACCCGAGGAAAATCTATCCGGGAAAATGTTTTATTTTTTATGTCACAGTTTTTCCATTGACTGGCTATTCACTATAGAGGGATTTAGCTCCCAGATAGCAGTTCATATAGCTTCCACTAGATGTCAACAGTCTTTAGACATGGTTTCAGGCTTGTTTTTTGAAAAACGAACAAGAAATATAAGTTATTGGAAGTGGCTGTCAGAACTGACACTACTCTTTTGCGCGCGTGACTGTGTGCACGCTCTTCGTAATTTTTCTTTTCTATTGAACAGGCTATTTTCCGTCTGAAATGTTATATTTGATTTTGTAATGCCTGTGCTGGTTTAAAATATATTTATATGCAGGACAAATGTGGGGGCGCTGTCCTCAGATAATCAAATGCTATGCTTTAACCGTAAAGCCTATTGTAAATCGGACAAAGCGGTTCGATTAACAAGATTCTCAGCTAAAGAATGGTGTACAACACTTGTATTTTCATGAATGTTTAATATTACTATTTTTGTAATTTGAATTTGGCGCTCTGCAATTTCACTGGATGTTGTCAAATCGATCCCGTTAATGGTTCCGATCCCTAACAGGTTTTAAGACATGAAGGTCAGTCAATCTTTTATTGTTCTTCCGGTTTTGACCATTCTGCCTGCCCTGACACTGAGCCTGCCTGCTGTTTGGTACCTTTCTGACACTTCCCTGGGTTACTGACCTCTGCCTGCCCTTGAGCCTTTGCCTTCCCCCTGTTTTGTAAATAAACATCTGTGATTCGAACTGTCTGCATCTGGGTCTTATGCTGAGTCGTGATAGTACGAACTGGCCATGGCTGACCCAGCAGACTTGGACCAGCTCCTCTACACCGTCTCCTCCCATGGAGCCACGAGGAGTTACTTCGAGGTCTTATGGAAGGATTCCAGTCCTTGGTTGAACGCCTTGAATACACTGCTGGAGCAATTCCGCGGATTGTCTGTTAGGCTGCCAGCCATGACAGTAACCTCCCAGCCCCTCAGTAACCTTGCTGTCAGCAGCGCGTCTCTCCAGGCCACCTCGGCTTCCTGAGAACCATGCTTACCTCCTCCGGAATGCTTCACTGGAGGGTCAGGAAGTCCCACTTGCTCGCCCAAGGACCAGACTCAGAATTTTACTTCTCCCTTTACTCATACCCCTCTCCATGCCATCCTGCTGTGGGGCGACCGGTCAAAATCTCTCTGGGTACTCTTTGACTCTGGGGCCGATGGGAGTTTCATGGACACTACCCTGGTGTGTCAGATCTGGGCATCCCCACTCAGCCCCTCTCCATTCCCATGAATGTCCCCTCTCCATTCCCATGCCTGGATAGGCATAGTCACCCACAATACTAGGGAACCACAGTGGGCCTATATAGTTCATGCTCATCAAGTCTCCTCAGGTACCCGTGGTATTGGGGTTTTCATGGCTCCAGCGACACAATCCCCTTATCAACTGGACTGCTGGTGCTATCAGGGGCTGGAGCCCATTCTGCCACACTCATTGCCTGAAGTCGGCGCAGCCTGCCCTGGGGCGTCTTCCTGTGGGCTCGAAAGAAGCCTTGGATGTATCCACCGTTCCCGCAGAGTACCAGGATCTCCGGGAGGTTTTCAGCAAGATCCGGGCCACTTCGCTTCCTCTGCATTAGCCCTACGTCTGCGTGATCAACCTTCTCCCGGGCACTACACCACCCTGGGGACGGCTGTATTCACTGTCAGTTCCGGAGACCAAGGCTATGGAAACATACTATGAGGACTCCCTGGCTGCAGGGTGTATCCGTCCTTCTGCCTCGCCCAGCGGTGCAGTGTTCTTCTTTGTGTAGAAGAGGGACAAAACCCTTCGCCCATGAATCAACTACCGAGATTGTGAGCACGCGCCACTTTATTTTCCTTCTGCTGAGGGCTTCCCAAGTGTCCAACGAAGACATCCAATGGTTCTTTTGTTAGAAAAAGTAATGCATTATATCCATAAATCTCCGTTTGGTTGGCGCGTTATGTTCATAAAATCCACCGTTGAGTCACCCGTTGTACAGTGAAGAGAAAGCGTTGAAATTATACCTATCATATTTCTCCAAACAAATCAAACATCATTTTTAATGTATCCTTAGGTATTCTTTAATGTATATTTACTATAATATTTCAACCGGATTATAGCCTGAACGATAAGAAAGGAAAATAAAGTGGGGCGCGCTCACGTTCTCGTGCCCAGAAAAAGTAATTCAGTAATTCTTCTTCTGTACGGTTCTGTTCAGTGCTAAAGCCTCCAACCCCTGTCTAAAGACTGTTGACATCCAGTGGAAGCCATAGGTACTGCAGTCTCAGTCCTAGATAACATAGAAATCAATAGGCAGCCTGGAGAAAAAGGTCATGTACAAAAAAAACTGCAAATCCGAATGGATTTTCCTCGGGTTTTCGCCTGCTATATCAGATCTGTTATACTCACATACATTATTTTTAGAACCTTCAGAGTGTTTCCTATCCAATAGTACTTTATTATGTGCATATCCTATTTTCTGGGCCTGAGTGGCAGGCATTTTACTTTGGGCACGCCATACTCTCCCAAACTGTCACCTCTGCTGATGATGCCTAAAGAGTTAATCAACAGTTCAGCATTCACATCCACAAAAATCGGACAGTTAGCAATAGAGATAACTTTCACCTGTAGTCCCTTATGAAGCTAGATGTCCATGGTCATCCATCCACTTTGTTTAACTCATCCGAAGGAGGGTCAAATCAATGCCCATGGTCCCAAATTGACCCCTCTACACAACAATGACTCTATGTGACTGTGAGTAAGCTCATTAATGTCTATCTGGCAGATAGCAGCAGCATCCCCTCTCCACTTCCCATCCACATCTGCAGCCCCTTTGTCAGCCTTTCAATTGATTGGAAAGCTCTAATTACTTGCTTGCTTGAGGGAGAAAACAAAATTGTGTGATTGGAATTTGACTAGTGATTGGATCACTCAGATTGGCTTGAATAGGGTGACCGAATGGAAATTGCCAGGTGTGTCGTTGTTTTTAATGGTGTTCTGTTGTGTTTTATGGTACAACTGCACAACGCATGCACATGTAGCCAGTCTTAGAGTAAGTATGCTATAGCTGGAGTGGTGTGTAGTCAATCACATTTGTTCCATAGAGGTGCAAGCTTGATTGTTATCAGATGAGACCTTGTATTCACTCATCATCTCTAGTTATGAGACCAGACCTTGCATTTACTCATCATCTCTAGTTATGAGACCAGACCTTGTATTCACTCATCATCTCTAGGTATGAGACCAGACCTTGCATTCACTCAACATCTCTAGTTGTTATAAGACAGCTGCCTAGGAGAAGATAGACAGCTGCAAAATTACACATGTTAATCACTTTGTCATATTTTGCCCTGAATCATAGCACAATGTACCTAGGTATCATGATAGTAAATCATTATGTAATATCTCGAGAGCCCTCTCATTTATAGTTAAAACACAACACTCTCCTCTGTTCGCACCTTGGTATTGTGACTCAGTCATCTACCTGCACATCTTCAGGTAGAGAACTTAGCATAGATCACTGTCATCGTTTCAAGTTCCTTGGCATTAGCCGCGTTTGTTAATAAAAACACAAAAACATTGCTTTGGACAACACACAAAAGGCATATCCTAGTTTAAAAAGCAGAGCTGTCATCACGGTGATGCAGGATTACACAGGTCTAAACAGAGGAGTTTTATTCCTCCGGCCATGTGTCATCTTCCCACTGGTTTAACGCTTTCTCTGTGTACAATATGTATCCTTGTAGCTTCCTACGCCTCTCATACAAATTCATTTTCTTTTTTTGAGCTGCCTATACTTTATTGGAACTGGTTTGGAAATGGGAAAACGGGCGGTTGCAATGTTTAGGGAACCACTGCACTGCACTTATCGATAAAACTTCAAAGTGGCACTAGGGTTGGGGAAGGAAAGTAACCCGAGCTCGCCTTAGGGGTGAACAAGTTAATGGAAGGAGAAAGTTGTAAATGTGTGTATTGTTTATATAAGGGTCTTTCTATAAATAATGGGACCAATGTGTGACATTGATCAACATTTCAAAATCGTTTGAAATGAAAAAAAGCAACAAAGAAATGATGCTGTTCCACATGTGTACATAGAGGAATTAAAGTGAATATTTGCAAATTGGCCCATAACTCCACCTATGCAACAACAAATGCCTAGAACTATACATCCTTTACG
This sequence comes from Brachymystax lenok tsinlingensis, assembly GCA_030435695.1. NCBI lineage: Eukaryota > Metazoa > Chordata > Actinopteri > Salmoniformes > Salmonidae > Brachymystax > Brachymystax lenok. The sequence continues at coordinate 19,691,366 of CM059789.1, forward strand.
CAGGGTTCATACAGACATTGGCAAGTCCAATTATAGGACTTTCAGGGACTTTTCTGGCACTTAATTGTAATTTTCAAGGACCTCATTGTTATAAAAAATATATATATATTGTACATAATGCGCCTAATATAGAACCCCCGTCTCTAAAACGGCCATTACCACTTTAAGAAAATAGGCCTTTTTAGGCCTTACCAATGCATTGATATTCCAATTATTATTACATTCTAAAACATATGAGAATAATGTGGACATTGCCTGACTAAATAGACTGGATGCATGGCAATTTTTCTGTAGCCTATCTGGCCAACGCAAGCACATATAATAAATGGCGGTAACATTAATCTCACCATTTGAATCTCACCCTTGTTGTTTTTATAATGAGAAAGTGACCAAAAAACAGGTTCCTTTTTTAAAGGAAGGATTTGTATGGAAAGCCAAGTTGAAGCCAACATTAGAAACACACATGGTTTTAACGCAACAGAGTAGCGCAACACAGTTCAATTAAAGCGGCGTGAAATAAACAAAAATGGCCACATCTCTCACAAAAAAAACATGACAATTAAATTACGGATAATTTTAAGGGAGCAGTAGAACTTAATAATTACAAGGACTTTTCAACCACCAAATTGAGGAAATGTCTGATATTCAAGGTAGGCCTATACCAACACAATTCAAGTTCAAATAGGCTGCTTCAAGGCCCTGGTATTGTTTAAAATTGTAGGTGTAAAATCGCAAATACCTTTTTTACAGCACTTGGGCTGCTGTTGCATTGCATGTGCTATCACGCAATATTTGACTGTCATTCAGAAAATTCTTTCCTGGATCAGATGATATGTGAAAATATCACCCGTAACTAATCAGCTGGACACCAACTGCGCATCCAACAAGTATTATGCATAATTATTGAAGAACCATGTTAATGACTTTAGATGGTTCTATAGGTGACTCTTTCGGTTAGAAGCATTCGATTTTGCAATCGCATTTATTATTTTGCATTTGTGTGCACATGAAAACTGTTTTCACCCCGTAACATAAGGAGACACGAAATGTTATGCAGTTACACTACATTTCTGAGCTCTCTATACAAAAAAATGTCAGACAGCTAGATTCAGGATTCTTACAGGGTTCATGTTCAATGTCTAATTTAACTGATTAATGCTTAATATATGATATAATGACAACTTACACTTCCATAAATGCAAGGACAGAAAAGTAATGTTTTATGTCACACAATTTTGGACAAATCCATCAAGACACAAACCATGATAAAGGGTTAAACATGAAAGGTTAAGCTTTTAAATCAACTCGTGAATTTTACTGAATATAGTTATGAACCCCCTTATATCTAAATGTTTTGCTGATTATTGTCAATGACTCATCAACAGCTGTTTCAAGTTATCGAGTGTATGAAATCCTCACTGGTACCCTAGTTTATAGAAAGACCCATGTACTTATTTCTAATACAATCTAATCTGTTTTTATATTGATTTTAAGGCAGCAAAATGTGAAGGCTTTGCAAGGGGTGTGTAGACTTTAACTAGGCACTGTACATACAGCAAAAACATTCATACATGAACAACAGTAAGTACAGAAATATTTGTTTGTTGTCGTAGGACCCGATCCAGGCGTTTTTGGAAGGTAGTAGCGGCTTTCACACTGACACCCTTGGGTTCGATTTATATTCCAACTGATCACAGAGTAAGACTACTTTTCCTACACACCTCCACGCCTACGTCTCCACCTCCTCACTCAGAAATAAAGTATGACAGCTGTTTTCAACATAAGTGCTACTCTCCGTTCGTTCGCATGTGTCCAGCTCTTACTAAAGTGCTCATGCACCTGGGCAAAACCATTGTCCACCTATCAACTCTCTCAACGTGTGGGTGACCTTCGCTGCTTTCCTACACAGGAGAACAATACCTTCAGCTCGACCTCACCTAGGGCGTGTTGGTTCTAGGCCCTTGGCCCCCTGGTAAAGATTATGATCATTAATAATAAGGGCCCTAATTTATCAAGGTGAATTATGTTTGCACTGTTGCATGCATTGTGTACCGTGATACAGCACACAGCTTAATAGAAAGATGGAGCTTCCTCATAAAATGCATGAATGGAGGACAGTGCTATCAATAACACCATGTTATGGATGGCACTCCATATGGATAGCACTCCATGTCCTCATTACATAAGTAATGTGAGTCACTCCGTTTTGAGTAATAGGCCCAATATAGGTATTCACACCAGAACAGAATATCACAATTAATTGCCTGTGGGGCCAATGTCTTTCACTCTTTTTCGATTATATATATAGCTAAGAGTTGATTGACAGTGATAACTGTGACTCCAACCTGAGTGAGTCACAAGATTAAAATCAAAATGTCTTGTATCACCGCTGGAAAAAAAGAGAGTGAAATGAAAGGATATTTCAGGGAGAAAGTTGTGGAAGATATTGCATATTTCATAAAATTCTATTCCCTTGTCTCGGAGCATACCTCAGTTACCATGGGAACTGACATTTAAAGTGAAATGCTCCTGTGATTTTAGCTATCCACAGCACATTTTTGGTATTTGGAATTACTATAGCACCAGAACAATTGATCCGATCATTTTAAGTCCCTAGTATATTCCACTAAAAGGCTTTGCACCATTTTACATTTTAGCAGACGCTCTTATCCAGAGCAACGTACAGGAGCAATTAGGGTTAAGCACTTTGCTCATGGGCACATCAACAGATTTTTCACCTGGTCGGCTCTGGGATTCGAATCAGCCACCTTTCGATTACTGGTCCAATGCACTTAATCACTAGGCTACCTGCCACCCCACCAGAGAGGAAGACAGGGACACAATGGAGTTAGATTCAAAGACAGATTAAAAAAGTGGATCTCATAAAGTAGTCCTTTGTTGTAGGAAATACTTTTGATTGTATCATACTTCAACTCCTACCACAGTTTGACAGACAACAGATTGGCAACCTTCCTTACAACGCCGGGAAAACTTTGGCCTTCCCTTGTCACTCTTCTTAAACCTCTATTAGGATCAGAGAGGTCAGGTAGCTTACCTGTGCAAGGGTAAAATAAATCACTGGCGGGCAGGGAGTTTAGGTCAACTAATCAGCCCTGCCATAATGCACGTCCATGGAGAGGCCCGGGGAGATTCACTGCCCTGCTAGAGCTGACAATAATGGAGGCTTTTAAAAGGCCAGACTCTTTAATTACTAGTTGCAGGCTATCAGCGCTTTTATCCTCCAGAGAGAGGAGGGGAGGTCAACAGCGTCTGTTCCCCAGCCACAGAGCCTCGTTTTGGGGCTTTGAGGTGAGAGGTGCCCGGGGGTCAGTGTCTGATTGCTGCTGGAGATGGCAGGTTGACGGCATGGGGGCTCTTCTCCAGACAGAGGATCCTCAGAGAGCCCTGTTTCCAGGTCAGTGTTATCAGGACATCTCCAATGGTTATGATATCATCTGTCTAGCATCAATGCCATTTACAGGGGATTTTGAGGGTATTTGGTCTCTGGTTCTTGTCTCATTGGGGCTGCAGCAACGCACCATGAATGCAAAGCATTGTTTGTCCCCTTCACTTCAGCAGGGCGATCAAAGTTCCATTGTGCGTACCACATAAGGAAGTAGCCGGGTCTACTGGACATGTGATGGTGGAAGGAGATGGAGAGGGGAATGAGTGTTTTCACTATCTCACTGATAGCAATGACCAGCAATGACCAGTGATAGCAATGACCAGTGACCACATCAGTCACTGGCTTCATCAATAAGTGCATTGATGACGTCGTTTCCACAGTGACTGTATGTACATACCCCAACCAGAAGCCATGGATTACAGGCAACATTCGCACTGAGCTAAAGGGTAGAGCTGCCGCTTTCAAGGAGTGTGACTCTAACACAGAATCTTATAAGAAATACCGCTATGCACTCCGACGAACCATCAAACAGGCAAAGAGTCAATACAGGATTAAGATCCAAATGTTACCTATACCGGCTCCGACGCTCGTCGGATGTGGCAGGGCTTGCAAACTATTACGGCCAAGAGCTGCCCAGTGACACGAGCCTACCAGACAAGCTAAATAAATGCTATGCTTGCTTCAAGGCAAGTAACAGTGAAACATGCATGAGAGCATCAGCTCTTCCAGACGACTGTGTGATCACGCTGTGAATAAGACCTTTAAACAGGTCAACACTCACAAGGCCGCAGGGCCAGATGGATTACCAGGACGTGTATTCCGAGCATGTGCTGACCAACTGGCAAGTGTCTTCACTGACATTTTTAACCTCTCCCTGTCTAGTTAGTAATACCAACATGTTTCAAACAGACCACCATGGTCCCTGTGCCCAAGAACACTAAGGTAACCTGCCTAAATGGCTACCGGCTCGTAGCACTGACGTCTGTAGCCATGAAGTGCTTTGAAAGGCTGGTCATGGCTCACAACAACACCATTATCCCAGAAACCCTAGACCCACTCCAATTTGCATACCGCCCCATTTGATCCAGAGATGATTCAATCTCAGTTGCACTCCACACTGCCCTTTCCCACCGGGACAAAAGGAACACCTATGTGAGAATGCTATTCATTGACTACAGCTCAGCGTTCAACACCATAGTGTCCTCAAAGCTCATCACTAAGCTAAGGACCCTGGGACTAAACACCTCCCTCTGCAACTGGATCCTGGACTTCCTGGCAGGCCGCCCCCAAGTGGTAAGGGTAGGTAACAACACATCCGCCACGCTGATCCTCAACATGGGGGCCCCTCAGGGGGTGCGTGCTCAGTCCCATCCTGTACTCCCTGTTCACTCATGACTGCACGGCCAGGCACGCCTCCAACACCATCATTAAGTTTGTCGATGACACAACAGTGGTAAGCCTGATCACTGACAACGATGAGACAGCCAAAGGGAGGTCAGAGACCTGACCTTGTGGTGCAAAGACAATAACCTCTCCCTCAATGTGATCAAGACAAAGGAGATGATTGTGGACTACAGGAAAAGGAGGACCGAGCACGCCCCCGTTCTCATCGATGGGGCTGTAGTGGAGCAGGTTGAGAGCTTCAAATTCCTTGGTGTCCTCATCACCAACAAACTAACATGGTCCAAACACACCAAGGCTGTCGTGAAGAGGGCACGACAAAACCTAATCCCCCTCAAGAGACTAAAAAGATTTGGCATAGGTCCTCCGTACCTCAAAAGGTTTTACAGCTGCACCATCGAGAGCTTCCTGACGGATTGCATCACTGCCTGGTATGGCAACTGCTCGGTTTTCGACCGCAAGGCACTACAGAGGGTAGTGCGTACGGCCCAGTACATCACCGGGGCCAAGCTTCCTGCCATCCAGGACCTCTATACCCGGTGGTGTCAAAGGAAGGCCCTAAAGGTTGTCAAAGACACCAGCCACCCTAATCATAGACTGTTCTCTCTGTTACCACACGGCAAGCGGTACCGGAGCTCCAAGTCTAGGTCCAAGAGGCTTCTAAACAGCTTCTACCCCCAAGCCATAAGCTCCTGAACATCTAATCAAATGGCTACCCAGACTATTTGCATAGCCCCCCTTTTACGCCGCTGCTACTCTCTGTTATTATCTATGCATAGTCACTTTAATTACTCTACCTGCATGTACACATAACCTCAATTACCTCGACACCAGTGGCCCCGCACGTTGACTCAGTACCGGTACCCCCTGTATATAGCCTCACTATTGTTATTTTACTGCTGCTCTTTAATTATTTGTTAGTTTTATCTTTTACTTTTTTCATGTATTTTCTTAGAACTGCATTGTTGGTTAAGGGCTTGTGAGTAAGCATTTCACTGTTGTATTCGGCACATGTGACAAATAACATTTGATTTGATTTTGACCTCTTTACTGCATGACAAGCAAAATGAACACCCCTTTTCTTTGATATTGCGAATCACCTTTTAGTGTCAGAAAGGCATAGTAACCTCATGAGAAGAAAGTGTCTCAAAGGCCCTGACTGATTCCCAGTCTTGTTCTTGAGTGAAATCAGTGTCTCTTGTCAGATAATGTGGTATTCTTGGGCCTCATCACCTCCAAATGACTGTGACCTTATAACGGCGGTGTCGGAGATGCTTTATCCACTACTCCTGTGTGCTGCTTCCCAGCTCCACAGTCCTCATCCAAGCCCCATCCAGGGCCTACTCTGAGCCCCATGCAGATGGGCTGTGTGTGGGCTGCATGCAGGGCGGCAGGGCCCCGGCGCTGGGTCGATCCGATTACTCTCCTGCCGTGAGGATAATGGTTTCTCCTAAAGGTGTGGATCTTCAGACCAAGACCATTATCTTCCTGACACCCCCCACATTTTCCTCCCTGCACCTTTCCAACCTCAATCTAAGGTTCTTAGGTCCTGACCTCCCAACCCTTCCCCCTGACACCCTCCTCCCTTCCTCCTGGACACCCAACAATCCTCCTGACACCCCCCACACCTTCCTCCTGACCCCCCCACCCCTTCCTCCTGACACCCTCCTCCCCACCTCCCTTCCTTTTGGACCCCCAACCTTCCTCTGACACCCCCCACACCTTTCTCCTGACCCCACCCCTTCCTCCTGACACTCCCCACCCCTTCCTCCTGACGCTCCCCAACCCTTTTCTCCTGACACCCTCCTCCCTTCCTCCTGGACCCCCAACCTTCCTCCTGACACCCCCACACCTTCATCCTGACCTCCCATCCCCTTCCTCCTGACCCCCCACCCCTTCCTCCTGGATTGTGCAACATTTGCCCATTATTATTTTCTAAATTCTTCAACCTTTGTCAAATTTGTTGTTGATCATTGCTAGAAATCATTTTCAGGTCATGCCATAGATTTTCAAGTAGATTTAAGTTAAAACTATAACTTGGCCACTCAGGAACATTCACTGTCTTCTTGGTAAGCAACTCCAGTGTGGATTTGTCCTTTTGTTTTAGGTTATTCTCCTGCTGGAAGGTGAATTAATCTCCCAGGGTCTGGTGGAAAGCAGACTGAACCAGGTTTTCTTCTAAGATTTTACCTGTGCTTAGCTCCATTCCATTTCATTTTTTTCTGAAAAACTCCCTAGTCCATAATGATTACAAGCATACCCATAACATAATGCAGCCACCACGATGTGTGAAAATATGGAGAGCGGTACTCAGTAATGTGTTGTATTGGATTTGCCCCAAATATAACACTTTTTATTTAGGACAAAAAGTAAATTGCAAGGCACTAAAGTGTAACTTTAGTGCCTTGTTGCAAACAGGATGCATTTTTTTGAATGTTTTTATTCTGTACAGGCTTCCTTCTTTTCACTCTGTCAATTAGGTTAGTATTGTGGATTAACTTCAATAATGTTGATCCATCCTCAGGTTTCTCCTATCACAGCCATTAAACTTAAAGTTACCATTGGCCTCATGGTGAAATCCCTGATCAGTTTCCTTCCTCTCTGGCAAGGAAGGACACCTGTATCTTTGTAATGACTGCATGTATTGATACACCATCCTAAGTGCAATGAATAACTTCACCATACTCAAAGGGATATTCAATGTATGCCTTTTTAAATGTATTATTATATACCAATAGCTGCCCTTCTTTGCGAGGCATTGGAAAACCTCCCTGGTCTTTGTGGTTGAATCTGTTTTTGAAATCCACTGCTCAACTGATGGACCTTACAGATAATTGCATGTGTGGGGTACAGAGATGAGGTAGTCATTCAAAAATCTTGTTCAAAACTGTTATTCCACACAGAGAAAGTCCATGCAAGTTATTATGTGACTTGTTAAGCACATTTTTTATCCTGAACTTATTTAGGCTTGCCAAAACAAAGGGGTTGAATACTTATTGATTCAAGACATTTCATCTTAATTTTTTTTTATTGATTTGTAAATAACATCATTCTACTTTGACATTATGGGGTATTGTGTGTAGGCCAGAGACAAAAAAAATCTACATTTATTCAATTTCAAATTCAGGCTGTAACACAACAACATTTGGGAAAAAATCAAGGGGTGTGAATGCTTTCTGAAGGCACTTAACATGGCTAGTGTTAGCTAGCTAGCTTGTTCTATATGCTGGTTGTTATCTTGCATAACTGATATGTGTATAATTGTAAGGGACACATGTTTTATGGAAAATATTTACATTTAAAGAGTGGGTGAGCTCCATTCCTGACAGGCTAATCAGATTCAATTCCAGCCTCAGAGCTTGATCAGAGTCAATAGCAGTCTCAGAGGCTGATACGTGAGGATTCTATCCTAGGCTGTTTCATAGGTAAAGCTCCTTGCAGGCAGATTAGCAGTTAGTGTATTATATAAATAATCAAGACTGGGTGGGCTATATTTCTTGCAGGCTGATCACATTCAATAGCCGCCTCAGGATTCTGCCTAGTAGCAGTAGTGTAAAGTACTTAAAAATACTTTAAAGTAAGTCATTTTGGGGGGATCCATCTGTACTTTACTCTACTATTTATATTTTTGGCAACTTTTACATTTTCTTCATGTAAAATAAATTAACATACATTTTACTACACACATTTTCCCTGACACCTGAAAGTACTTGTTACATTTTGAATGCTTAGCAGGACAGGAAAATTGCCAAATTCACACTTATCAAGAGAACATCCTTGGTCATCCCTACAACCTCTAATCTGGTGAACTCACTAATAACAAATGCTTCATTTGAAAAGATGTCTGGCTTTCCGTAAATTAAAAAAACAAGAAACCGGTGCCGTCTGGTTTGCTTAATATAAGGAATTTCAAATGATACTTAAGTATACTTTAGCAATTACATTTACTTTTGATACATAAGTATATTTAAAAACGGAAACTTTTAGACTCAAGTAGTGAATGAATAAATGAATTAATAAATGAAATACAATTTTTGTGTCAAATCGCCAATTGGCAACCCATCCCTTATGAGATACACATTCACAAACATAACAATAATTCACTATGGTAATTAAATGATCATTCTTCTTCCGGTGTTCTCTGCATTGCACATCACATAAAGAGTGATTTAAAAAAAATTAAAAAGTAAATCAATACATAATAGTAAAGGTTAACCAAACAATAATTACATCCCTAGAGCAGTAAAATAATATATGTACACATACATACAATGGCTTGCGAAAGTATTCACCCCCTTGGCATTTTTCCTATTTTGTTGCCTTACAACTTGGAATTAAAATGGATTTTTTGGGGGTTGTATCATTTGATTTACGCAACATGCCTACCACTTTGAAGATGCAAAATATTTTTTATTGTGAAACAAACAAGAAGACAGAAAAACAGAAAGTTGAGCGTGCATAGCTATTCACCACCCCAAAGTCAATACTTTGTAGAGCCACCGTTTGCAGCAATTACAGCTGCAAGTCTCTCGAAGTATGTCTCTATAAGCTTGGCACATCTAGCCACTGGGATTTTTTGCCCATTCTTCAAGGCAAAACTGCTCCAGCTACTTCAAGTTGGATGGGTTCCGCTAGTGTACAGCAATCTTTAAGTCATTACACAGATTCTCAGATTCTTAGACTTGGCCAATCCAAGACATTTAAATGTTTTCCCTTAAACCACTCAAGTGTTGCTTTAGCAGTATGCTTAGGGTCGTTGTCCTACTGGAAGGTGAACCTCCGATCCAGTCTCAAATCTCTTGAAGGCTGAAACAGGTTTCCCTCAAGAATTTCCCTGTATTTAGCGCCATCCATCATTCCTCAAATTCTGACCAGTTTCCCAGTCCCTGCCGATGAAAAACATTGTGGTGTTCTCGGGGTGATGAGAGGCGTTGGGTTTGCTCCAGACATAGCATTTTCCTTGATGGTCAAAAAGCTCAATTTTAGTTTCATCTGACCAGAATACCTTTTTCTATATGTTTGGGGAGTCTCCCACATGACTTTTGGCGAACACCAAACGTGTTTGATAATTTTTTTCTGGACACTATAACATAAAGCCCAGCTCTGTGGAGTGTACGGCTTAAAGTGGTCCTATGGACAGATACTCCAAACTCCGCTGTGGAGCTTTGCAGCTCCTTCAGTGTTATCTTTGGTCTCTTTGTTGCCTCTATGAATAATGCCCTCCTTGCCTGGTCTGTGAGTTTTGGTGGATGTTAGAATAATAGTAGAGAGAATTATTTATTTCAGCTTTTATTTCTTTCATCACATTCCCAGTGGGTCAGAAGTTTACATACACTCAATTAGTATTTGGTAGCATTGCCTTTAAATTGTTTAAAGGCACAGTCAACTTCCGTCAGCAGGAAGATTTAAGTCCTCCACTATAGTATGGGGCTTGCCTGTCCTAGCCACTCGTTAGCTCACCATATAAGACGCTTCTAGACCCTTCTTAGTAATGATATCTGTTGTTTTTATACATGTCTTACTACCCGAAAGTTATCTTAATTCTCGCTCCAAAAACTCCTGTGGCTTATTTTTTCAATTGGCATGTTTTGTTTCTAAATGTCTGCGCGCAAGAGTGAAGGTTTCATTGAGTTGTGAGATAGTACTTTTGCACATATAACACACTGTGGCTGAGGAAAGGCACTCCACCCAATATAAGTGAACCCCAAATCAATGTAGTTCTCATCATATTTGTGCCTCTTCGATGGTCCAACGTCCCTGTCGGTTGTTTGGTGCTTTCCCCGGGTAAGGGAGCAGTAGCTCTTCGGCTGCATCAGATTCACAACTTTCAGTGTCCATGCTAGCTGGGCTAACAACAAATGTAGAATTACTGATGCTAGCATTGGATGTGCTCGTGGAATCAGAACAACTTGTGTTGTCGACAGGTGCAGGCGTAGTACTACTGGTAGTAGCAGTACTACCAGTAGAGCTGGTATGTGTCTCTATAGATGCGGGTTTTACTTTTTTTATTATTTATCTATTTTCAAGCAAACGGTATGTGCAGCAGCTACGTTTGGCTACATACGGACCGTTAGTGGAATTCTCACGAGAGACTAACGGTTAATGTGATTGAATGTTAATTATTTGACTAGGTTACCTGTATTTGACATTGAGTTGTTATTTCGCTGAACAGTAAATGGTTAAATTACATTTTTGGCAGTGAAACGAGGCTACTCAGGTGAGAAAAAACCTACCCAAATGTATAGCTTAGTATAAAGTTTGAAAATGTAAAAGAAAAAAAATGTGACTCATATTTTTATTTGGAGTACCCCGGATGGCATTGCGTACCCCAGTTTGGGAATACCTGCCCTAGACTGAATGCATTTGGCAATTAAGTAGAGAACAAAGCACATTAGGCCTTGGATATTTATGGCCCAGACACCGGACAGACCTCCCTAAAACAATTAATGGTGCCATTGTTGACTAGCCGCAGCTTCGGCCTTCAAGCCAGCTTGAATATCTGATGCATTTCAATGCACTAAATGCCCCCATTGTCCAGAGTTTAAGACAAACATGAGGTCTACATCCATTCTTTCCTAACAAAAGCCTATATACTGTATTCATGATCCCTAATTCTGTAGGAACTCCAAATTATAGTTGTTCTCTTTCCTCTGACTTCTCTGAAGGTGTTCGATGTGTCTTGACTGAGATCTGATGTTGCTATAGTGGCAACTCAAGCCTTTGCTATTTGATGGTGCTGGACTCTGTAGGCAGACATTTTGTTAGCTGCCAAAATAATCCCCCTGTGAAAGTGTCATGGGGCTGCCGAACTGGTCCCATAGTCCCAGAGGTTACAGTGAATAGGAATAGTGGGCCACAATGAGTCCTGTCTCTCTGCAGGAGGAGCAGCTGCAGTGCCTTTTGAAAGAATGAGGTTGGTGTAGGAATGGAGATTGGTGGCTGTGATTGCAGGAGGAGGGGAAGAAGAGGAACAGGCAACAAACTGTTTTGCATTGGAGGAATGCTCGGCCGTTGATGGTGGTGGATGGATGTCTGTGTCAGAAATACATCATTTTAATTGTTCTCTGATTCCCCCTCTCACCATTTCAGCAAATGCTAATTGAAACATTAATAAGACGTTAATAGGACGTGTGTTCCGGTAACCTTTTATATAAATCTCTGCGCTGTAGTGGGGGAGATTTCACCCTGACCAACGGGAATCAGAAATAATTAAATATGAGGAGAGTGCTATTTGGGGACGGCTTGAAATATAAATACGGGTAACGATTTGCAAATACAGCTAATAAACTCAGGGGACTCTGTTGATAGGGAAGGCCACAGTATTCACACACGACTGTGAGTATTACAGGATCGGAAGCTTTTGACGCTAGTTTTTTTTATTTAGAATATATATATTTTTTTTTTATTATTTTGAAATGCCTTCTTGAACATGTGAACTTTCATGTACCTTAATTACAAACTTCTGGAAATATAAATAAAATGTAAAATGATGAGCCTAGTTTAGCCAAGGAGAAAGCACTGATTTATACAGGGAGAAGACAGGATCCTTCCTGGCTAGCCGTGATTGGCTGAGATAATGGTGTGGTTTGACATGCCAAGAGATGAGTCCTGATTGGTCTGTCATGTCACAGGTGTCTGTCTATAACGGAATGGAGCTTCCCTGGTCAGTATATAGATCATATTTTCTACTGCAGACTTTTGGAAAGATACAGAATACTGTAGCTATGTACAACTGCAAAACTGTTGCTACGGCTCTCAAAAACATTGCTGCCCTGAATTTTGTCGCTAAAGTTAGCTAGGTGACTAACATTAGCTAGCCTAGGGGTTAGGAGTTAGGATAAAGGGTTAGCATTAGGGGAAGGGTTAGCTAACATGCTAAATAGTTGCAAAGTTGCTCAAATGTAGTAAAGTTGCTAATTAGCTAAAATAGTAGTCCATGATGAACATGGAGGAGTTTGATAAAGTTTTTGTGGGTTACTTTGCCACTTCTAGGCAAGACGATTGGTCCAGTGTATCTCAAATTGTCGTTCCTGTTATGCTTCGACAAGAGATACTGAGGTTGGGTCACGATGGTAGTATGGTAGGCCATCTTGGGGTCAACAAGATGTATGACCAGATCTTGCATAACTTCTTCTCGACTGTTCTGAAACAGGATGTTGTGGCTTACTGTAAACCCTCTGCCGTTTGCCAGCAGACGGATAAACTGAACCAAGCTGCACCGGTTGCACCTTTACAGCCTATGCCTGCTTTTGAGTAACCTTGCAGCAGGGTTCTGGTGGACTGTGTTGGTTCTTTGCCCAAAGCCAAGAGTGGTAACCAGTTTATTTTAACCATCATGTGTGAGGCCATTCCAGGAAAATCACAGCTCCCAGTATTGTTAAGGCCCAAATTGCATGTCAAAGGTCTTCTACCAAGTGCTACAACAGTTGGGTGTAACCCATTGCCCCTCTAGTGCCAACCACCCAGAGTTTCAAAGTGCTCTTGAGAGATTCCATCAGACTTTGAAGTCTATGTTGAGAGCTTACTGCTTTGAGTTGACTAGGACGAAAGGGTCCCTCTTGTGCTGTTTGCAGTGCAGGAGGTTGTTCGGGAATCTAGTTTTAAGTACGAATTAACTTGTGTTTGGGCATCATGTCAGAGGTCCGTTGAGTTTGCTGAGAGAGTGGTTGTTGCAGGGCGACACCTTAAAAACCTAAACAAATCTGTTGGAGCACGTTAGCGCTTTTCGATACAGATTTCACCGCATCTTTGAGTGTGCCAGTGAGAATCTGGAGAGGGCGCAAACGAAAATGAAAGTTTGGTATAATCGGAAGGCGCGAACCCGGACTTTCAATGTGCGTGACCAAGTCCTGCCCGTTCAGGGGTCACTGTTTCAAGCTCGCTTTTCAGGCCCTTTACCCATAGTAAAAAAAATGGTAATCTGGATTACATCATCGTCACACAGGAGCTTGAAACCATACTTCACCCGCTATGATCGGGCGGCGAAGTCAGTGGAAACCGGTAGTGATGTTCTGCCTGTGTCCACTGCTGTCACCGTTGACTACAGTCTTCCTCAAGAGTACGAGGAAAGCTCAATACACCCTGTGCTGGTTGTAATTTTCTCATTTATATTAGGATCCCCATTAGTTAATGCCGTAACGCTAGCTAATCTTCCTGGGGCCCAACACCAATTAAGAAGACATTACAAACAACCACAATCAAGACTTCACAAACATTCAACAAGTAGACAATACAGATAATTAAAATACCTGACAGGAAACACATTTAACATTCAGTTGATGCTTTCTATTTGCTGTTCTAGACATTCTAGACGTTCTTATATTTTTGTCTTGAAGATGGATTTACATTTTGCCTGAGAAATATGGATTGGTAAAGATTTTCATTCAGCTATGGCTCTGTAAAAAACTGTAGATTTAAGGCAATTTGTCCTTGGCTTTGGTTGTCTTAGCTGGCCTGAATTTGCCTATCTGGTTTGGTGGTTATGCGTGTTGCTAGTATGTACTAACTGGACTGAAAAATACTGTGGTTTTTTGAAGAATATACAATTCCTAAAGAAAATAAGAAGACTGCATAGTCGTTTTTAATGTGAAGCCATGAGAGATTCTGATGCATTTGGATAATATTCATACGGTTAGAGCAATGAAGAGCTAATCTGGCAGCCCTGTTTTGAGCCATTTGGAGCTTTTTATATCTTTCTTTGCTGCAGATGACCATATAACTGGACAGTACTCTAAGTGTGATAGGACCAGGGATTGAATCACCTGATTCACTGTACTAGATTTTTTTTTTACCTTTATTTTACTAGGCAAGTCAGTAAAGAACAAATTCTTATTTTCAATGACAACCTAGGAACAGTGGGTTAACTGCCTGTTTAGGGGCAGAACGGCAGATTTGGACCTTGTCAGCTCAGGGAATTGAACTTGCAACCTTTCAGTTACTAGTCCAACACTCTAACCACTAGGCTACCCTGCCACCCCAGATGTTACATACTCAGAACATTTTCTTGTAACAGCAATTCCCTTACCCATCTTAATAACAACATTATCTATGTGTTCTGACCATGATGTGCTGGTTGGACGGTTGAGTAACTAAAGGATTCTAGAAAAACTTGATGTCTTTTGGCACATGTAACGTAGATGCAGGGAGTCAGGAAGCAGGTGCAGTTAGTGAGTTTAATGATAACAAACATGGGATGATACAAAACAAGAGAAGCGTCTGGCATGAAAACACAAACAATACTACCTGATGACTGACAAAACAGAGTGCTAGATAAATGGTAAGTAATGAGGTTAGTAATGAAGTCCAGGTGTGACTGATGATAGGGCGCAGGTGTGCGTAATGATGGTTGCTAGGTGTGTGTAAAGATGGGTTGCTGGGACCGATGGTTAGTATACCAGTGACGTCGAGCGCCGGGGCAGGAGAGCAGGAGTAGACGTAACATTAACCCCCCAATGCGCCAATGCGCGGCTCCAGCCGCAGGACAGCCCAGAGGGCAAGGAGTGGGCCAGTCTGGACAACGAAGGTGGAAATCTCGGGTGATGTTGTGATCTAGAATGTCGTCCCCCGCATCAGCCAAGGGCCCAGGAACCACCGGCCTGAGGAGGAAAATATGAAAAGAGGGTGAGATCCGGTAGTTAGTGGGGAGTTGTAATCTGTAACCTCGTTGACCCTCCGGAGGACCTTGAACGGCCCCACAAACCGGTGACTCAACTTCATATAGGGCAGGCGGAGCGGAAGGTTCCTGGTGGAGAGCCAGGCTCAATCACCAGGGTGGAACACCGGAGCCTTACTGCGGTGGCTATCCGCCTGCTCTTACTGGCAGCGGATGGTGCGCTGGAGTCTTACGTGGGCATCATTTTATAACTCTTTTACACACCTTCTACGCACATACGGAACAGGAATTGAAATAACAAGTGACGTCCTGCACCAAGGTGGGCCACCAATACTTTCCAGAGATGGACTGAATGGTGCGGGTGATACCTGGATGTCCAGTGACGACAGCTGTGTGCGCCCAGGTCAACAGCCGATTCCTTGTCCCGTTGGAACTTAGGTGCGCTCAGGAGGGCAGGTAGCAGGTGCGGGTTCTCTCTCCAGGGCCTGGAGAATGTCCACATCCACGTCCCAGAGCACGGTGGTTATGACTTGAGAGGGCGGAATTATGGGTGCACTCAAGTCAGGAACCTCTCCTGAACCGTAGAGATGGGAAAGGGCATTGACTTTTATGCATTTTTAACCTGGGCAATTTGTCAGCATGGAATCGAATCTGGTGAAGAAAAGGCCCCACCTGGCTTGGTGCGGGTTCAGTCGCCTCGCTGTCCATATGTACTCCAGGTTCCGATGGTCAGTGAGGATGAGAAATGGGTCCTGGGCGCCCACCAGGACACCCTCTAATGCCAACTTCACCGCCCGGAGCTCCTGATCGCCAACACCATTGTTCCTCTCTGCAGGAGACAGCTTTTTAGAGTAATATGCACATGGACACAATTTCTGTGGATTACCTTGAGTTAGGGACAGGACAGCCCCACACCTACTTCTGAAGCGTCCACCTCCACCACGAAGGGCAGCGTAGGATCTGGATGTTTGAGCAACGGGGCGGAGGTGAAACATCCCTTCAGTAGACGGAAGGCTTCGTCAGCTACAAGATTCCACCCCAACTTCCGTGGACCACCCATGAGGAGAGAAGTGAGAGGAGAGGCGATCAAGCTAAAGTTCTTAACTTCTTAGGGAGCGGTGGGGCGCTAACAAGGCGCCAAATTCAAAATCCAAAAGTTGAATTATTAAACATGCATCAATACACAAGTGTTTCATAGTCATTAAAAGCTCTGCTTCTTGGCAATATCACAGCGTTGTCAGATTTCAAAAAGGCTTTACGGCGAAAGCACCACTTTGATTGTTTGAGGGTAGCACCTAACATATTTTTCCCATTACCATGAATTCATAAGCCTTCACGGTTCACAGAAAACACATTTCACAGCGAAAACAAATCAATTACCTTTTGAAGAACTTCTGCTGAGGGCTTCCCAAGTGTCCAACGAAGACAATCCATGGTTCTTTTGTTAGAAAAAGTAATGTATTATATCCATAAATCTCCGTTTGGTTGGCACGTTATAATGAGAAAATAGAGCCTCCAATCGTCCATTGAAACGTGAAGAGAACTCGTTCAACTTATACCTATAAACTTGTCCAAGAACAATCAAACATAATTTTAAATGTATCCTTAGGAACACTTTTATGTATAAATAGTATAATATTCCAACCGGAATATAAACTGGGCGATAAGAAAGGAAAAAAACAAAGAACGTGCCAGCCGTGAGCGCGCATTTACTTGTATTGACATCTGTGTGGACACTTCCTTATTCGTCTTCTTCTCTGCTCTAAAAGCATCTAAAAAGAATCAGAACACTTTCTCGAGACTGTTGACATCGAGAGGAAGCAATAGGTACTGCATTCATATGCCCTTATATGGGCATTATCATAAGGGAGGGGTTCTAAATGAGGCAATCTGTCAAAACCACTTTTTCCATGACAGAAATACCTCGGGTTTTTGCCTGCCATATCCGTTCTGTTATACTCACAGACAAAATGTTAACACTTTTAGAAAATTCAGAGTGTTTCCTATCCATGGTACTAAATATGTGCATATCCTATTTTCTGGGCCTGAATGGGAGGCATTTTACTTTGGGCATGCCAGGCTCTCCAAAACGGTCACCTCGTGCGCTGCTCCCAAAGAAGTTAATGAATCGGCGGTAGAAGTTGGCAAATCCCTAAAACGTTGAAACCCCTTTATGGTGGTTGGTACTGGCCATAACCTGACAGCATCCAGCATTCTTCTCATCCATCATGACTCGGGCCGAACTGTTAACCCAAGAAGGAAAAATCCTCCTCATGGAATTGGCACATCTCCGCTTTGACGTGCAAGTGGTTGGCCCGGAGACGTTCCAGGACTACTTGGATGTGAGCGATGTGATCCTCCAAGATAGCCGAGTAAACCAGGATGTCGTCAATATACACAACCACCTGGCGTTTAAGCATGTCCCGGAACACCTCGTTGACGAATGCCTGGAACACTGACGGAGCATTTGCTAATTCAAAAGGTATTACCAAATACTCGTAGTGACCAAGCATCGTGCTGAAGGCCATCTTCCATTCATCCTACTCCCGGATGTGGATCAAATTGTAGGCACTCCGCAGGTCGAACTTGATAAAACAAAACGGGCCCCACGGAGTTGTTCAATCGTGACTGGCACCAACGGGAGAGGGTAGTGGTAATTCGTGGTGATGGAATTCAGATTTCTGTAATCGATGCACGGGTGCAACCCTCCGTCCTTCTTGGCCACATAGAAGAAGCCTGCCGGAGGTGGACGTGCGAATGAAACCCTGCTGGAAGTGTCTTCACTGACATTTTCAACCTGTCAATGACTGAGTCTATATTACCAACATGTTTCAAGCAGACCCCCATAGTCCCTGTGCCCAAGAACACTAAGCTAACCTGCCAAAATGACTACTGATCCGTAGCACTCACATCTGTAGCCATGAAGTGCTTTGAAAGGCTGGTCATGGCTCACATCAACACCATTATCCCAGAAACCCTAGACCCGCTCCAATTTGCATACCACCCCAACAGATCCACAGATGATGCAATCTCTATTGCACGCCACGCTGCCCTTTCCCACCTGGCAAAGGAACACCAATGTGAGAATGCTATTCATTGACAACAGCTCGTCGTTCAACACCATAGTGCCCTCAAAGCTCATCACTAAATTAAGGACCCTGAAACTAAACACCTCCTTCTGCAACTGGATCCTGGACTTCCTGACGGGCCGTCCCCAGGTGGTAAGGGTAGGTAATAACAAATCCGCCACGCTGATCCTCAACACGGGGGCCCCTCAGGGGTGCGTGCTCAGTCCCCTCCTGTTCACTCATGACTGCATGGCCAGGCACGACACACCATCAATAAGTTTGCCGATGACACAACAGTGGTGGGCAAGCTGCACCGGAGCACCAAGTATAGGTCCAAAAGGTCCATAAGACTCCTGAACAGCTAATCAAATGGCTACCCAGACTATTTGCATTGCCCCCCTCTTTTACGCTGCTGCTACTCTCTGTTTATTATCTATGCATAGTCACTTTAACTCTACCTACATGTACAGTTGAAGTCTGAAGTTTACATACACCTTAGCCAAATCCATTTCAACTCAGTTTTTCACAATTCCTGACATTTAATCCTAGTAAAACTTCCCTGTCTTAGGTCAGTTAGGATCACCACTTTATTTTAAGAATATGAAATGTCATAATAATAACAGAGAGAATGATTTATTTCAGCGTTTACTTATTTCATCACATTCCCAGTTAGTCAGAAGTTTACATACACTCAATTAGTATTTGGTAACATTGCCTTTAAATTATTTAACTTCGGTCAAACATTTTGGGTAGCCTTCCACAAGCTTCTCACAATAAGTTGGGGGAATGTTGGCCCATTCCTCCTCTCAGAGCTGGTGTAACTGAGTCAGGTTTGTAGGCCTCCTTGCTCACACATGCTTTTTCAGTTCTGCCCACAAATGTTCTATACGATTGAGGTCAGGGCTTTGTGATGGCCACTCCAATACCAACTATGTTGTCCTGAAGCCATTTTGCCACAACTTTGGAAGTATGCTTGGGGTCATTGTCCATTTGGAAGACCCATTTGCAAAAAAGCTTTAACTTCCTGACTGATGTCTTGAGATGTTGCTTCAATATATCCACATACTTTTCCTCCTCATGATGCCATCTATTTTGTGAAGTGCCACCAGTCCCTCGTGCAGCAAAGCACCCCCACAACATGATGCTGCCACCCCCATGCTTCATGGTTGGGATGGTGTTCTTCGGCTTGCAAGCCTCCCCCTTTTTCCTGCAAACATAACAATGGTCGAAATGGCCAAACAGTTCTATTTTTGTTTCATCAGACCAGAGGACATTTCTCCAAAAACTGCGATCTTTGTCCCGTGTGCAGTTGCAAATCGTAGTCTGGCTTTTTTATGGCGGTTTTGGAGCAGCGGCTTCTTCCTTGCTGAGCAGCCTTTCAGGTTATGTTGATATAGGACACATTTTACTGTGGATATAGATACTTTTGTACCTGTTTCCTCCAGCATCTTCACAAGGTCCTTTGCGGTTGCTCTGGGATTGACTTGAACTTTTCGCACCAAAGTACGTTCATCTCTAGAAGACAGAATGCATCTCTTTCCTGATGGCTGCGGGGTCCCATGGTGTTTACACTTGCGTACTATTGTTTGTAAAGATTAACGTGGTACCTTCAGGCATTTGGAAAAAGCTCCCAAGGATGAACCAGACCTGTGGAGGTCTACAGTTTCTTTCTGAGATCTTGGCTGATTTCTTTTGATTTTCCCATGATGCCAAGCAAAGAAGCACTGAGGTTGAAGGTAGGCTTTGAAATACATCCACAGGTTCACCTCCAATTGACTCAAATGATGTCAATTAGCCTATCAGAAGCTTCTAAAGCCATGACATCATTTTCTGGAATTTTCCAAGTTGTTTAAAGGCACAGTCAACTTAGTGTATGTAAATCTGACCCACTGGAATCGTGATACAGTGAATTATAAGTGAAATAATCTGTCTGTAAACAAGTGTTGGAAAAATCACTTGTGTCATGCACAAAGTAGATGTCCTAACCGACTTGCCAAAACTATAGTTTGTTAACAAGAAATTTGTCAAATGGTTGAATAACGAGTTTTAATGACTCCAACCTAAGTGTATGTAAACTTCCGACTTCAATTGTACATATTACCTCAATTACCTCGACTAACTGGTGCCCCGAACATTGACTCTGTACCGGTACCCCCTGTATATAGCCACGCTACTTTTACTTTACTGCTGTTCTTTAATTATTTTGTACTTTTATTTTTTTATTTTTTACTTATCGAGTTTTTTACTCAACACATATTTTTCTTAAATCTGCATTGTTGGTTAAGGCCTTGTAAGTAAGCATTTCACTGTAAGGTCTGCACCTGTTGTATTCGGGCGCATGTGACAAATGTAATTTATTGAGGTTTGATTTGATTTGGAGCGCCTCCTGGATGTACAATGAGAGAAGAGCGGATGTTAAGGGGATGTTAAGGGGATGTTAAGGGAGCAGGCAAGGACCTGGTCAATAAAATTCCCTGCAGCACCGGAGTCTACTAGAGCTGTAGAAACAAAACATAAAGGACAGCCAGCCAGTGAAATCAATACTAGGAAAGGTTTGTCGGGAAGTGATGATGATGGAATACTTATGCCTAACACAGGAGACGGATGATCACGTGGCTGTCCCTCTCGTGGAACCCCGATTAGAATGTACCAGACACCATTGAAGCTGGTAAGGACATTTAGAGCTCCAGCTGTCTCCGATGGCGTCGCTCAGCTGCGGAAAGGTGTGTGGCCCCCACCTCCATGGGTTCAGGCTCTGACTCATAACGATGGAGGAGGGAGAGAGGCAATGGGGGTACCGACGCTACCAAAGCAGGTTATCCAGATGGATGGCCATAGCGATGAGGTCGTCCAAGGATAGGTTGTCGTCTCGGCACGCCAACTATGTCTGGACCTCTTCGCGCAATCCTCCTATGAATAGAAATCTAATCAAATCAAATCTTATTTGTCACATACACATGGTTAGCAGATGTTAATGCAGTGTAGCGAAATGCTTGTGCTTCTAGTTCCGACCATGCAGTAGTATCTAACAAGTAACACTTCCGTCATCATGAAGTGCTTTGAGAGACTAGTCAAGGATCATATCACCTCTATCCTACCAGACACCCTCCTCCGATGTTTGGCGATGACGCCCCTTGAGTGATGTTGACTCATTAAAGAACTCGGAGGACTTCATCCAAAGCCGTTCTCAAATGAGCCATCTGGTTCTGGGGTTGACGAAGTAGGTGTCCCTGTTTGTCAACCATCTGGGAAATTTCTTGATTAACCTTTGTGTGGTGTTCGGGTCTGTGAGACCCATTTTCATTGTTTACTAAAAGAAAAATGATTCAATTAATTATTTTTTCTACCTGAGACACTGGCCTAAGCTCATATTCAGTGAAGAACATGTAAAATAACTCATTTTCATTGAGTCCACACTGTGTACCCCCCTACACATTTATATTATGTGGTGTTCGGTTCCACTGGACCAAAGGGTAATAAACGTGTGGAAAAGTGTGTGTGTAGGTGAAAACAAGTACAAATTCAACAAAAAGGTTTGCTGTGTGCCTTCACTCTGTCTTCCTCCTCCCTGGGCCTGCTGTTTCAAAATATCACCAAGAATCTGTCGGTCTCCCTGCCTGTCTACCGCTTTTCTCGCACTCTTTACCCTTTGTAGTGTGTGAAACTACACAATGTCTTGAGAGAACCTGCAGAATAGTATTACAAAACATTATTTAGACACGTAAAACATCCAGTATTTTCCCACACTGTCCCAGCCAGGTGCAAATTGGGGGAGGAACACAACAAATAAATAGCTTTGCATGTGTGGCTCCTTACCAAAATCAATCAGTATGGCAAAAAGAACGTCTGCTCAGAGGGCCTTGGAATACATTTTTGCAGAGAGAAGCTAGTGTGGAAGCAGTGTCTTCCGCTTTGGAAGGAAGAATTTTCAGAATATAGGATCATGTCTTTGTCAATTCTGATTCTGACAGTGAGTTGTAAGAAGAAGATGAGCTTGACCCTCAGCCAGCCTAAGGACCAGCCCGTCAGCAGCCAGCCCCGGGACCACCCAGGACCAGCCCGTCAGCAGCCTGCAGAAGGAGAAAATGGATGTCAAATTTTTTGCAATTGAACGGTCTTCTTGCCCAAGTAATGAGCCCCCCAGCATGGCTGCCAATGTGAAAAGGATGCAACCAGGTTACTCATGTGCAGCACATAACGTCTTCTTTTGAACTGTTCATGCCAGACACCATCCAGAAAATCATTCTGGACTGCTCTAATTTGGAGGAAAGGCATGTTTTTGGAAAGAGATGGAAGGAGATGGACCAAACTCATTTAAATGCATACTTTGGGGTTCTTATCCTTGCTGGGTTTTGGACCTAGATGGGCTTTGGGACTAGATTCTATGGGGAATCCACAGAATCCCTGTGGGATGCAGAAACTGGCAGATAACCTTTTCGTAAAACAATGTCTCTGGAAAACTTCCACATTATTTCCAGGATTATCCACTTCAATAACCGAGACACCAGACCAGCTTGGCGGCAGAGAGACAAGCTAGCTGCAATCAGGTCAGTGCAGAGTCAAGCTATCTGCAATCAGGTCAGGTAAGCCTTCCCCTGTTTTACAACCCTGGGCCCAACGTTACTGTTGATGAGCAGCTTATGCCATTTAGAGGCCGCTGCCCCTTCAGGCAGTACATACAGTCTATGATGCTGCTTCATTATATGCTTGGAACTTGCAAGTGTATACACGGAAGCCAGATGGAGGAACCCCCTGAGAAGAACCAAGGGATGCGGGTTGTCCTGGACGTGAACACAGGGCCTCCGTAGCCACAACATCACATGCAATAACTTTTTTACTTCGCACAAGCTGGGACAGGAGCTCCTCAAGAGGAAGTTGACGATGGTGGGAACAGTACAAAAAAACAAGTCAGAGCTCCCACCTCAGCTTTTGAATACACTGAACAGGCCTATCAATTCCTCTGAGTATGTGTTCACAGCCGACAATATGGTACTCATGAGTACGCGGGAGAATCTGTGGCCAGGAACATCAAAAACCAGAAATAATAATGGATTACAATGCCACAAAAGGAGGGGTGGACAATTCAGTCAAGCTGGTGCCTGGATCCAGCTGCAAAAGAAGAACCCTACGCTGGCCACTTGTGATATTTTTCAACATCTTGGACATCTCGGCATACAACGCCTTTGTTATCTGGATGGCGTTGAACCCAGATTGGAACTGAGGGAGGCTCCAGAGGAGACAGCTCTTTCTCTAGGGGCTGGGCAAGGCACAGCCCCGACTTCAAATCCAGAATAGGCCACTTATCCCAAGGACCCCAGTTTCTGCAGCCATCGTGGGGAGAATTCAGGAGGAGGATGCTGGAGCCCCATCCGCCCGACCCACAGAACCAACAACTCCAATACCGGAACTCCAGCCGGTAGGAACAAGAAGAAGTGCTGCGATATGTGTGGACACTAGAAGGACAGGAAGACACAGTACACATCCATCAAGTGCAAGAAATACATTTGAAACACACACACAGTAAAACTCTGTCCCTCATCCAGTGTTTAGACCGGCCTTAATTTGTGTTTAAAGGGGCTCAATTATCATTTCCATAAAATACTGTATGTAAAATGTCCTTTGTTAAGTTCAAAGCAATAAACATCAATAGTGATTAAAATCTTGTTTCATTTATATTTGTTCAAGATAACCATGATTTATTCCACCCATGTCTTGATAATAAAATACTTTTGTTCACAAAAATCTAATTTTATCAAAAACAATGAAGTGCTTTTATTGATAAATGCGATCTAGCAGGGGTAAATGGCAAATATTAACCTTGTATGCTGTCTATATTGCTTGTAATTGATATAAGTCAACATTTAAGTATTAAGTATTTTTACGTAAATTGTTATGGCTGTACTGGCTTAAAAACCCAATAATAATTGTGGATCCATCAGACTAGCGAACATTGGGTGAATAACAAAAACATTAACACAACACAAGGGTTAACTGTTGCTTCCATTTCTTAAGGTAGTATTCTGCAACGTAGACACAGGGAGTGAGGAAGCAGGTTAGTGAGTTTAATGATGAAGAACATGGAACGATACAAAACAAGCGCAACGTCTGACATGGAAACACAAACAATACTACCTGTTGACTGACAAAACAGAGTACTAGATAAATGGTGAGTAATGAAGTTAGTAATGAAGTCAAGGTGTGACTGATGATAGGGTGCAGGTGTGCGCAAAGACGGGTTGCCAGGACTGGTAGTTAGTAAACCAGTGACATCGAGCACTGGAGCAGGAAAGTGGGAGTAGACATAACAGCACACTTGTCTCTGGAGGAAAAATGCAACAATGTTTTTACAATACCATGGTTTATTCTCAGATGTGCTAACCCAGACAAATGTACTAAAGCATGACATTGACGATGGGGACTCAGCCCCGATCCTACAACATGCCTATCAACTGAACCCTGAAAAGAGAGAGTAGCTCCGCGGTGAGGTGGTAACTTTCCTCACGAGAGGAATCCCTGGAAATCCATAGTAACTGGAAATCAGACATGTCCGTGGTAAGGACAACTTGGTTGCTGATTGTCTTTCAAGTGTGGGCAGTCAATAAGTTTTGTGTTTAGTCAGTGTTGAGCCCTGGCTCACAATTATTACTGTAGGTTTTTGCTGTTATGGAGATTAGCTTTGTTTTGTTTGTACTCAGTCCAAGGGGATGAGAGTTATAAAGGCGTACTTGAGGTTTTCACAACTATAGAAAAAAGGCCAAAAAACTAAAAGATTGTAAAAAAATATATATATATATTTACAGAATAAGTGAGTGTTTTGCCAGTATACACCTTGTTTTTATATTGGAGGTAACACATTTTTAAGTAGCGAAGCATTTTAATTGATCATGTTGTGAAATGGAACTTGCTTTCTGTTAGTGGTGAGCAAACTTGTTCAACAAAAATATAGGATATATTTAATGTCTTAAAAACCTCTTAGGGATCATTGGGGCGCTAGCGCCCCGTTCCCGACACTACCCGGTGAAATGTAAGGCGCCAAATTCAAAATCCAAAAGTTGAATTATTAAACATTCATCAATATACAAGTGTTGCATAGTCATCAAAAGCTCTGATTCTTGGCAATATCACAGCGTTGTCAGATTTCAAAAAGGCTTCACGGCGAAAGCACAACATTTGATTGTTTGAGGATAGCACCTCTCATATAGCATAAATTCATAACCAGCGCGGGTCTCACAAAACCCATATAAGAGCTAAAATAAATCACTTACCTTTCGAAGAACTTCTGCTGAGGGCATCCCAAGTGTCCAAGGGGGCATCCCAATTGTCCAAGGGGGCATCCCAAGTGTCCAAGGAAGACATCCAATGGTTCTTTTGTTAGAAAAAGTAATTTATTATATCCATAAATCTCTGTTTGGTTGGCGCGTTATGTTCAGAAAATCCACCATCGAGTCGCCCATTGTACAGTGAAGAGAAAGCTTTCAAATTATACCTGTCAACTTTTCCCAAACAAATCAAACATAATTTATAATGCATCCTTAGGTATCCTTTCATGAATATTAACGATAATATTTCACTCGGATGATATCCTAAACGATTTGAAAGGAAAATAAAGTGGGGCGCGCTCAAGGTCTCGTACCCAGGAAAAGTTATTGACATCCGTGGTTCCTTCACTATTTCTTCTTCTGTTCGGTTCTGGTCCATGATAAAGCCTCCAAACACTGTCCAGAGACTGTTGACATCTAGTGGAAGCCATAGGTACTGCAATCTGGGAGCTATTATACATGGATATCAATAGGAAGCCTATCAAACTGAGGAAATGTCACACAAAAAAAAAAAATTGGGACAGAAATTCCTCTGGTTTACGCCTGCTATATCAGTTCTGTTAACATACATTATGTTAACACTTTTAGAAACTTCAGAGTGTTTCCTATCCAATAGTACTAATTATGTGCATATCCTAGTTTCTGGGCCTGAGTGGCAGGCATTTTACTTTGCGCACGCCGGACTCTCCAAAACCGTCACCTCTGTCCAGTGCGCCAGTTGTCTTGAGCGATGTGAAGGATCAACACCTTTAGTTGTCCTGTCATATTTGAGTTCTATAAAAACATTCCTTTGTCAGATTTCCTTGATTTCATTTTGAGGCACCTTTTTGGTTTGATTCCAGCCTTTAAGTTTGGTGTAGGTTTTAATTGTGTTTTCCTCTTCTTGGGGAAATGTAGTGGACACTCATGGTGGGTGTCTTTAGATCCCAGTTCTTGTTGCTAGTCAACTTTTAGTGGACAACCCCATGAGTGTCTTTCAGAACCCCTCCTAAAACCACCTTTTTTATTTTGGTTGTTGTCAGTGAGAGACACATTTTGGTTTATTTACTGGGGAACGTAAGAAAATGTGTGTTCAAATTATTTCATAGCTTCAGTGCATCAAGGCAGCTAATCAATCAATATGGTTCATAACTAAAATGACACGTTCCTGGCTGTTAATGTGCATTACTCACCTAATGTAAATGGAAAGGCAACGCAAGTCTTCACAGGCATCAATATCTGTTTCATGATATCTAAAGAAGAGCTAGGGAATGTTCAATGCCTCTAAAATGGTATGTATCACCCACTCCTGCAAATGAAAAGGTCTCAGACATTAGAAATAGACACTTTGGCTGGAGCAGTCCCTAAAGACTTCCTTGCTTGGCCAGCTTGATGTGTCGTTACCGTCCATCACCTGATACTGGTGGCCCTTCCTCATTTATTTGCTCAAATTAGTCAATCTGGAGATCTAAAAATGATGTCACAGAGCACTTATAATGAGAGAGCAGCATCAGCACCTGCCTGGAATCCTAATTGTGACTTGTGAGCGAGCCTGAACAGAAACTGTTCATTTCCATTTTATCATGATAGATTTAATAGTCATCACTCTATGCACCGTCATGCCATTTTCAAGGAAGCCTTCCAGACGATATTCAGATCACATTATAGATTTTAATGAATTATGGCAAGACAAAAGATAATTTAAAAATGGATAATTGCAATATGCTGGGTCGTGGTCATGCTCATTAATTTGCAACAATGCACACACTCTCTCTCCTCTCTCTTTCTCTCTCCTCTCTCTTTCTCCTCTCCTCTCTCTCTCATCGTTTCAACGCACATTTATTTCATTATGAGTTATTTGATGGTCAAATCGAGGAGTATGTTATCGAAGATGACTTCCTCTCTCATACACTCAGGAAAAACAAGGAAACAAAGTGGAGAACATTTAATAGTTTAATAATAAGCTGCTGTATACATTCAGTGATTATTCCGATGTTCATGTTGCCAAAAGCCATGGGTGAGACAAGCAAAAACATTCAGCTACAAGATCTATTTCATTGTACGTAATTTTGTCCTTTTCTCATTTACAATTTTCCATGTTGTACATAGTTTAACTGTAAAGCAACTGAAAACCGCATTGCTGATTTGCAATAGGGTTCTTCGAAGACCTTAATTTCCTTTAAACATACGATTCCACCAAATCTGTTTGGTCATGACTGAAAGGTTTGTCTTGCTGTTCTTAAATATATTTTCAGACTCAATTCAAAGGAGATGATACATGATGGCACAGCAGTTGAGCAAAGCTAGTCTGCATACCTTCATCCTTAGTCTCTTACTTGAAGTGTTGACAAGGCCTATTCTCTGGTTCATATCACTTAGGCCAGTTCTGAGGTGAGGAACTAACGGGGAACCTTAGTCCAAAAACAGACACACAGAAATAGGTGGAATTATCTCACTAGCTTTAAAAACTAGCTTAACCATCTTCTTCTTACTTAAATATTAAGATTAAGCAATCTTTACGGTTTTGTTTGCTTCTTTTTTGGTTTATTTTGCTATCTCACTCTAAGCTCATTGAACTGACACACTACTATTGGTGCTGAAACTGCAATATTTTTTGTATTTTTACATTTTCTATTTGTCCACACAGAAACTTGATGGCACAAGAACTGACCAATAAGAAACTCTTTACAACAAGGTAGACTGCAAGTCAACAGTTGCCAGGGGTAACACAGTAAACAAAAACAAAAAACCAAGTTCACTTGGAAAAATAATCAGAATCATAAAATAAATGCCAAATAAACAAAAGCCAGTTAATTTCAAGTATAACTTACTGATAAAATAACTACACAGAATTAAATATTCTCATTATACATTTTTAAATTATTTATAAAATATATTTTGGCATATGTTTTTTTGTTTTTGTTTGTGTAACAACGCTACTGTAGCTTCAGTTGAACACCGATGTTTATTTTTATATTTTTTTACTCTTGAAACAAAACATTAAAGGGATTGTCACATAACAACAGGTTATTAAAAATGATAATAGTAAACCCTATACAGAGTTTCACATAGCAAGACGTGAGTGACGATCCCTTCTATCCTAGCCCCATAGTCAAAAGTCAGAAAAAGTACAAGACCAGAGCACAAAGTTCTAATTGTGCTCCACTGGCTACAATCAAGAATGGGCACAGGAGATTTCAAAAGCAATAAGTATTTTTTTATCTTCCGCATAGCTCAGTCGAAAGTCTGTCCCACTTCCCAGTGTTGGGAGTGCCTGGGCAGATAGCAAGAGTTCATTAAGCTCCATCAGTGATAAACCATAAATACTGTGCAGACCTCACAGTCTGGTGACACTGGGATGTCCTCCAGTGGGTGGGGGGGGTGTATACAGAGAATACGGATTCTCTTATCAGACCGAGAAGAAAATGAGACTGGGAATGTGTTCCTTCCC
Source organism: Brachymystax lenok tsinlingensis (assembly GCA_030435695.1). NCBI lineage: Eukaryota > Metazoa > Chordata > Actinopteri > Salmoniformes > Salmonidae > Brachymystax > Brachymystax lenok. The sequence continues at coordinate 19,720,602 of CM059789.1, forward strand.
TTCCCTTCTCCGTCTTCACTACTGAGCACTGTTCAAGATGCACATAGAGGCAATGGTTCACAGAAGAAGAATCATCTGCATGTCTGTCTGTCCCCCGTCTGTTGCACTGTGGGGAGCTTTACAAAGGAAACGAGGAGTCTATTTGGCAGCCGAGACAAAACCAAAGAAGGCAATCTCAGTTAGTAATGCAAAAACAGTCAAAAGGCATAAAGTTCTGTACTTTTTTTATCTGTCACCATAGGTGTCAGGTCCTCATAAGGGGAGAGGCAGAATCCGGCCGAAGGGGCAAGTCACACAGTCAACAGCAACCTGCCTGTCCACTGGCTGCAGAAAACAAACGGAAAAGCTAACAAGAAAAGTACTGCGACTACAACAAAGCCACATCCACGGCCTTCACTTTTCTGGAGGAACACAACATGAAGCTCAGCATTTTCCAGTAATATTCCACATCTGGGCTTTGTCCTTGGTACTGTATACTACGCACAAGTTGTGTCTTTCTCTCTCTCTCTTTCTTTCATCGGCTTGACTTTCTCCTGCGTACACACAGTTATGGTGGAGTATATATATACGTGTTTGTTTACACTGTGTGTGTGTGTCTGTGTATGTGTGTGAGCGTATGTGTGTGAGTAAGCTCCCCTGAGGCCCGTTAGAGCACAATGTCCTTCAGGCGCTTGCTGCTGGGAGACTCCTTCTCAAGATGGCTGCCGTCGTGGAGGAGCGTGTTGATCTCCCGGACGGCCGGCTCGCTGTCCTTCCCCTCGGGCTGCCGCAACATGCTGTGGTTGGCAATGCGCTCTGCGCCACGGCACCTGAGCGTGTTGTAGCCGGATGGCACCTTGGCCAGCGGGCTCTTCAGGTGCACAGGGGAAGTGATGGGACTGGCTGCTTCGCGCCCGTTGCCTGCTTCGCGCACAGCGCCGCCGTTGGCCTTTGGGCTGCACACCTGAGACTCCATCATTGTCCTCTTGTTGCCCTTTAGCTCGCCCCGCTCGGGGTCCTCTGGGCCGTCCTTGCCGAAGGTGGCAAAAGTCCTTTTGATGGTGCCGGTGCCACAGTCCTCATAGTGGGGCACATCCACGGTGGTGGCCTCAATAGACAGGGCGATGACGTTGTTACGTGGGTGGCCGTGCTCAGGCGACTTGCCGCGGGCCGGACCAGGCACACGGGGCATCCAGCAGCGGTCCGAATGGCCCAGGATACGACACTCTTCCTGGCAGTGGAAGCCTTCGCTGGGGTCTGCAGTGAGAGGGAATAAGGGGGAGGGTGAAATAAAAGGGAATAGTTAGATTTGTCTGTTGAACTGGCCTATTTGCCAGGACTTTAACTCATTGACACTTTGCTTTCATTGATTTCACCATGGTTTCTTTCTGGTCCTTTCATTTTATTTAGCTACAGAGACTTAAAAAAAATGAAGCAAAGTTGGTTGAAACCCAAACAGCCCCAGTTTATATTTTCTGTGGGTAATTTCTCTCTCATGTCTGGTGTTTCTGCCGTTTACACAAGACTACACAAGACTACAAGACTTGCCATTACTTCCAGACGAATAGAGATCTGCAAGTTTGAGGCACTTCTAATGCGTCAATTAAAGGACGTATTGTTAAATCAAAGTCCATTTCCAGCTCATGCATAATTGGGTTTTCTGTAGCAACACTTGATGAAAGCCAGGGTTTAAATATTACCACTAAGAGACACCAGCTGCGTTGCCATATCGCTGCCTAGTTCATCTAGCTCAGTCTGTCATCTGGCGCTGAGTTATAAATATCTAATGATGTTTTAATGCTGACAAAAAGTCTGTATTACTACATATCCTTTGTCGGAGGGAAGGGCTTTCAGGACAATTTTTGTATCATTAGAACAACAACAAAAAGAGCCAAGCGCTCTTGTCTGGAACTGAAGAGCTGTCGTCCACTTCTCTGCCTTTGTTATCTAAGCAAGAACTGTATTTAGGATTTTTATCCATAGGCCAGTCGAGTGAGTACTTGATGCTGAAGCCTTTGAATCCATACATATTTGATTATTGGCCATCTGGACTGATAACTTAACAAGGGCACATTCAAGATGCCTTCGTGTTTACGAATACCATCAAAGAGAGTTAGCCTCTCACCAAATCACACCCACTCACAAAGCAGGCAAAGAATGGCTTTATACTGACATATTGAACACATGTCAAGGGCAATTTTTGTCATGAGAATCAAAGGATGTCGCATTCGTGAAAATAGACTGAACATAACATGAATAATATCTACAGTATACTGTAGCTACCATGTTACAGGCCCAATAGACAGTCATTTACCTTAACCATTCATCCTCCCGATTGGTCCTCGCCTCCGAGGGGCAAGGGGCCCTCCTCCCACAAGAGAGGCCCAAGGTGACAGGAGGGATTGTGGGAAGGAATTGCCATCGACCCTCAGCACGCCACACGTTTAGATCTGGCACTCGCAGCTTGACAGATCACCTAATTAAAATCACTAATTATCTGTTTTCTTCCACTCTTTTCTGCACTCTGAGGGGCACCTCTGCTTTGGGTGTGCCAATCTATATTTAAAGATTGCCTTCCAGGGACAAGGCTGCCGATGCTGTCTCCCTCATAAACTGTGATCTGATGAGACTGACACGACTGAATGACTGGCTGGGTTAGTGGGCCATTTGAACCATGCTATGGCTGATCTCAGTATAGGATTATGGGGGTCGTTCATGGCCAGGGACACTAGAGCTCAAGAGGCAAAGTGGGTAGCCAGGACCATGGGTGACCGACGTCAATTCCATCATGAATGTTTCATGGGAGAGCTGTGCTGAAGGATTACCTTGAGCTTTGCTGTGTGTGTGTGTGTAGGTTTGTGTACCCTGACACATATTGACTGTGTCTGCGTATTCTGGCCACACCCTCCCTCACTCCCTTCCTCTCTTCACACGCACATCCATACCCACTCCCGCCCACACACTCTGATGTGCACTGGGGAAAATTGTGAAATTAAAAAGGAATAGAAAATAAAGCTCTGGATCGACTGGTGGCTCAAGTGGCCAAAATTTTGTCTGTAATTACCAGGGCCTGTGAACACACTCAAGTCCACATCTTGAAAGGGGCTTTTCATCACCAAAAGTCAATGTTATCACCATGGCAACAAGGGGTTGAGCTTTACCATTATCCATACTGCTCGCGGCAGAGACTGGTTATAGAACACCTGGCATCAAGAGACTGGTTATAGAACAGCTGGCATCAAGAGACTGGTTATAGAACAGCTGGCATCAAGAGACTGGTTATAGAACAGCTGGCATCAAGAGACTGGTTATAGAACAGCTGGCATCAAGAGACTGGTTATAGAACAGCTGGCATCAAGAGACTGGTTGTAGAACAGCTGGCATCAAGAGACTGGTTATAGAACACCTGGCATCAAGAGACTGGTTATAGAACACCTGGCATCAAGAGACTGGTTATAGAACAGCTGGCATCAAGAGACTGGTTATAGAACACCTGGCATCAAGAGACTGGTTATAGAACACCTGGCATCAAGAGACTGGTTATAGAACACCTGGCATCAAGAGACTGGTTATAGAACACCTGGCATCAAGGGAATGGTTATAGAACACCTGGCATATTGCACAATCCCAATCTCTCCTTCAAAACTTCTGCTCTCTTATGAGGCTCTTCCTTCTTTTCCAGGGGACTTGGATTGATAGATTTGAAACTTGTTTTCACGCAGCCTGACTGAAAAGTCTCAGGACACAAAGAAGACATATTCAAACACTACGCTTTATACTGAGCCGTCCATGGAACAGCAGTGAATAAACCTCTTTTCTCACTCCCTTCCATTAGAGGATCTCCGGAGAGAGAGCGGTTCTGTTGTAACTGACATTGTTCTGAAAGCCTGAGCGCCATCAACAGAACATTCACATCCTGCCTCTGCTTAGAGGCTCACCACACAAGCAGATGCCGTTGTCAAAGGACCCCTAGAAGACGACAGAACAACATTGAAAAGAAAGAGAAAGAAAGGAGAGCGACGGGCCGTCGGTCGACCCCTGACAAAGCCCAATCTCTTACTGGGAAAAATCGAAAGAAGCGAAATCTAATGCTCACAAACAAAGCAATTAAAAGCTCTTCATAGCTCTGCCGAGGTCTGAAACACCACAAGCCAAGAGGAAGACCAAGAAGGAGGCACCCTCCTGCTGTGAATGCTTATTGAAAGTCATCAGGAAAATAAGCTTGCTAATCAGTTACGGGAAAAAGACTTAAAGTACAGAGCGGTTCTATATCAGTAGGAACATTTCCTAACTAGGATTTAATACCTATTAATTACTGAGGGCACTCCGTCGGGAGCCGGAAACTCGTCCTGTGTTTTTCAGTCATTCCAGATTTGAAATAGAAATTGAGTTAAATGGAGAGAAGGGGAAAATAACAAAATCACAACGATCCTATTCCCTCAGCACTGCTGACAAATCGGAAATGTTGTCCTTTTAATTCCGAATTGGGAGTTCCAAAAAGAATCAAAGGCTTTGGGGAGCACTTTAAATATGTATGTCCTTCTGCACACGTCGCACAGTGTTGGCGATTTAATAAATATTGCCACTTCAAATGCAAAAGCCGTAATTTCCTGGTAGATATCGTCCGTGTTTTACTTGGAATAACATCAGTTTACATCAGTTTACACCTGTTCCCCCTCACTCCAGCTTCCTCGGCTGTATTCATGCACTAGCAGCCTCGCTCATTCAACCGCCTCACTTCCTGTCCCCTTCCTCATTCACAGGAAAGAGTTACAACCTTAGGTCTCGACAGATAGGAAGTCCGAGGGTGGCTCTATGAGCCTTGCACAGCCATCCATCAGTTTACTGTTGCTAGTGGGCTTTAACGATCCTCCCTAGTCGCACACCTGGAGGGGCTATTTGTTTGTGGCTAATGTAGCAAAAGTGAGAGAATCAGCTGAATCAGTGAACGGCTAAGGATGAAATATCCTAACAGTGAACACATAAGTGAAGTATTTGGAGAAAATACTCTACCCCCTAAACTCATTCTGTTTGGCAGGGTAATGTGGTCTCACTTGGAAAACAAACAGTTTTCCCTCCAAAAAGTTAAACAAGAGATCCTCCAGGTTCAAAACAGTGATGTAATCCTACAAAATGAGGGGGAGGAAGGCAGAGTAATGTCCTAACTAGAAAGCCAGTGGTGACTTGATGCAAACCCAGATTCTGGAGACTACGCACACTCTGTTTCTATTGGAGGGCTTAATTGCGGCCATAGGGCTGTGAGATCCTCTGTATGACACCATTCAGTCAGTTTGGGTTTGCTGAACGATGAGCCCTAAAAAGAATTTAGAGCAGTAAGAGTCTATAAAAAGTAGTATTAGAAAAAGGTGGATGAGGAAATATGCTTCAAGATAATTGGATATACTAATAGTCTCCCTATGGGTAAGACCACTTTATTCCACTTTATTTAGCAACGATTAGAGCAATTTATAATGATTACAATAGCCCAATAATATTTTGGGTCAACACTTTATGCTGACCCAAAATAAAGGAAATCGTCGGGCGATATCATGTCCAAATCATTCATCAGACGCTACTCTGGCAAACTCATACTTTGGGGATATTTTCAACGTTTAATTTCGCCTTCAAAAAGCTTTACTTTCTACTGTCAGTGTGTAGTTGTTGTTTTACCCCCCCTGCCATCTTTGATATTGCTGTCTGTGTCCAGTTGCTGAAACAATGCATTTGAAGATTATCTGTGCGAGAGGACAAAATAATAGTCTCTGGGAGAGCGAAAGAGCAAACCGCCAAGGTTGCCATTTTGTTTTGTCTCTTTCACTTCGCTGCATGAGTGGTGCTGGTTGTGGCTGACTGGTATGAAATGAGAATTAAATCAACAGAGCAGTTATCCAGCCGCTGACCCCTTTAAGGACAAGGCTGGTGGCGGGCCGCCTCTCGTCCTCCATGTCTGTCTGTCTGTCTGAGTGACATTACTCCTCATGCACCACAAACCAAGCCCCTGCATTCCTGCACTCGAAGTGCCAGTCCCTATCTGTGACAGTGGAATTGCTGTTTTCTAATTGCTCTCCATATTCATTTTCCATTCTATCAGCCACACACTAAATTATCAAGATTACATCTAAATTGTCTCCGCAGCCTCTCAATGCTCAACCGCTAATGCAGAAGCTCCCTCAGCAGACAAATTAGAGAGAGGAATTTCAGAAACAGGGAACTAGTGGAATTGAGTGTCTGTGTGGTTGGTTGGTGCTGGAGCTAAGTTGAATTCTCAGGCAACTCTGGACTGTGCTGAAAACCTGGGATGTGTTCATCAGGCACCAAACGGAAGAAAACGGACTTGCTAATTTTCATTTTCCACTTGCAAAATGTTTTAAACCCTGTACCCCAATGAACAGAACCCTGATTAACTTGGTCGTGGCTTACCTAGACACAGTGGGTCAGGGCCTTTACAGGTTTGTCTGCTTTAGCTAGTGCTAGGGCTAACGTTATCTGGTCTGCTTTAGCTAGTGCTAGAGCTAAGGCTATCTGGTCTGCTTTAGTTAGTGCTAGGGCTAACACTATTTTCCATCCAATCACTGGGCTTGAGCGGGGCCTGCCAGTGAGGCAGCCTCCCCAACTACTACCCACCAGGGAGTCCAAGCGCTGCTGTCATCCCAGCCAGCCAATTCAGTCGGCCGGTGCCATTAATCAGCTGCGAGCCCTGGCTCCTGCAGGAGCGCAAGATGGAGTGTGATGGTCTTGTTTTTACAAACAGTGGAGGGGCGCCCTTACCGCGCCGCACAAGCCCATCATTCTCCCAGCACCGTCACAGAAGCCGAGGCCTACCACTCCCTCCTCTCCCTCCACCGCCTCCTCTCCCTCTACTCCCTCCTCTCCCTCCACTGCCTCCTACTCCCAACAGCATCTGGTTCGCTCTACTCTGTCCTCCTCCTCCTCCTCCCATCCATGAGTCCATCTCTCCTCCCCATGCTCTGTTTCCCCTCCCTCTCTCCTCCTTCCTCTCCTCATCTCTTGTCTTCTCTCTTGTCTCACATACAGCACACCGCTTTTATTAAATCTGCCCTTCTTCACAAAAATCTATTTTTTTGTTATCTGTATCTGACCCCTCCAGACTTCCTCTTCCTCTCATCCTCTTTTCCATCAGTCAGATTATTAATTATGGAGGAAATTAGAGTTGCTGGGAAGCCATGTTAAGACTGATTGGGAACCATGAGAGCAGGGTTTCATGCAGCCCTAGCTGGTTCCATTTTGGAACACTAGTACCAGTCAAATTATCAAGGAAGTGATTTGCTACCTAGTCTGCCAAGCGGACGGGTAAGTGTGTCTGACAGGCCAGTCTCTTCTGTGAAGGCCCCGAGTGCGGCTTGTCGGCGGCTAACGCAAGCTGACAGGTTAACTTATATCTCCGGTCAACACCAACAACCACCACGACCACGGCCACTGCCTATTTCTTTTACAAGTAGTGCTTTCATTAATTATTTTGAAAGCCACACGGTAAATCATGCCAAATTCCAGAAGAGCATTTTTCCTCCAACCTCCAATCATCCCCTGCCTCCTCTTACCCCTGTTTCCTCCCTTTTCATTCTGCTGCTCCATCAACCCCCGGCGCGTGTGCATTCCATCACAGGTTCCCCCTGTTTTAAAGAATGAATCTCCAAACCGGTGTTGACAAACAATGCAGTGGCTTCTAAATTGGTACAAACAGCATCTGTTTAACAGCTGTGTAACTGCGGTGGGGAGAAGAGAGAAGGAGAAAAAAAAGCAAAAGCATTTGCTGTTTTTATAAATCACTTTGTCATCACTGCCTACTGCACTGTTTTGTTCAAAGGCAGAAGCGGCGAGCCAATGGACTGCTTGATATAGTGGTAACGAGCACGAGCTCGTTGTCATGATGACATACGCGCGGTGGGCTGGTGGGCCGGTTTTTCCACGCGCCCTGGCTGGCGACTAATTCTATTTTGCTGGGAGGCACATTTCCACACCCTATCATACAGTGTTTTATATATACCCCCGGAGACAGCGATGGCATTCTTTGTACAGGCGTCTGTGACCTCTAGTTGCCATTGATGGCTATATCTCCTACACTCTTAGAAAAAAGGGTTCTAAAAGGGTTCTTTGGCTGTCCCCATAGGAGAACCCTTTGAAGAAACCTTTTGGTTCCAGGTAGAACCCTTTCCACAGAGGGTTTTACATGGAACACTAAAGAGTTCTACCTGGAACCAAAAAGGGTTTTCCTATGGGGACAGCCGAAGAACCCTTTTAGAACCCTTTGTTCTAAGAGTGTAGGAGATATAACCATCAATGGCAACTAGAGGTCACAGAAGCCTGTACAAAAAATGACATCGCTGGCTCCGGGGGCTTAGCCTTTACTGGGAACGTGGAGTATAGAGATAGAGGGAGATAGGGGACACTCAGAGGGGCAGGTTTCAAAGTGATCATGACTGATCTGGTGTGATGTAGGCGACTTGGATCAGTGCGTTGTAATAATTCACGCGATGGGGGGGGTTAATACATTGCGTGAGCCACCCGGGGCTCTGATTCGACGACAGCCCATCTCGACTGGATCTTAAACAGGCGTACATGCATGGAGAGTTAAGCTAAGATAAGCTGAGCTTGGCTGAACCAGGCCAAACCGGGCAAAGAGGGTAGTGGGGGACTCCACACACATAGCCAGGTCAGGCCAACCTATCATAGCCTTAACTGTATAGCATCGTGGGCGACCGGCTCATTAGATGCAGAAGAAGCCATTGTAGTGGTGCTCACCCACTAAAGTTGGCCTCCTAATGGCAGACCCTCAAATTAACCTGGCCCACTGCAGACCCACAACAACAGTGGCACGCAACCCCAGAACACAAATTTCCTCTCCATAATGGCATCGGCAGCTGAAGGAAGGACATCTTTAAATACACTGTATCAAATGCTGCATTTCTGCTGTGTTTAAGCTTGACCGAGCTAGCGAGCTAATTTGCTTTGGCAAAAACCCTTGAGTCTGAGAGAGGGAGCGAGGGGGGACGAACGCAGACAGTAAATTACATCTGTGGTGGGGATACAAGGAAGAGCTGGGCTTTTGGGGTTGAGGGATGGAGAGGGAAGAGTAGGGTGAGGCAGGAGGATTTAACCGATCGGCAGGGTAGGCAGGATGAAATGATCTGTGAGAAAATAACAGGAAAAGCTGAGGTCCTGAGGTTTTCTACTCATCTCCAGGGAAACAGTCTTAGCTAAGGAGACACTTATTGGACAGTTCTCAAATTAGTCTATTTTTGGAGTTTGTAGAACCAGAGTTGGAATATATTAGAAAAGTATTTTCAGGAATACTATTGTAACAAAGGACAATGTCGATGTGTAATGTGCTGCACATGCTACATAACACTACTTTTGAGATGATTTCAGTATTGCAATACACGTTCATGCCCTAGCACAATCTAACACATGACCAAATAATGTTGAGGGGAATGGATGTGCGATTGAGCATTGACAGACAACATATTCCAAAATACCTCAGGTCAATGCACTTTGCACATAGCAACTCCACTCTCACCCTAGTGCTACCATAAACCAACCCTTACATTTTGTATTTTATTGTGTGGTGTTTTATTAGCTCAGGAAACCCAACACAATAGCTCAGTACCCATCAGACCATGAACCCACCTGGACATCCGGCAGCCTGAGCTCAACAAATCAATGTGTCTTTCTCTAAACAGCTGGGCCCAGCACACCGAGGCATAGAATATACTAACATCTCCAGACTCCTTGGCTTCATCCCAAATGGCACCCTTTTCCATATAAAGTGCACTACTTTTGACCAGAGCTCTATGACTCTGCCTATGGGCCCTGGTCAAACGTAGTGCACTAAATAGGGAGTAGGGCGCAATTTAGGACGCATCCCATCTCCGTCTCTTCCCAGCGAGATTCGGCACTGCTTGAACAGAGGCCCCTTACATAATTAATGTAATGTGCCATCTCATTCAGTCATGTTCACTCTGTGTCAGCCGGGACTATGTGTTTTATATTCCGTTTTATCTCTCAGCAGAAAGACACACGAGCATTCTCTCTCTCTCTCTCTCTCTCTCTCTCTCTCTCTCTCTCTCTCTCTCTCTCTCTCTCTCTCTCTCTCTCTCTCTCCCTGTATCTCTCTTTCTCCTGTTATTATTTCTTACATTGTCTCCATATCTTTCCACATCCCTTTTTTCCTGCTCACTTGAACAATCTATGGAAGTAGGACAGCGTGGATGGGGGCTGCCGAGTGTGCTGGGCTGATTTGGCTGTGCATGCAGAAAACACTGCTAAGCAGGGATGGCCCCCTGGGGAGAGGCTAGCGGTCCAGTAGAGAGGCTTGATAAGAGAGAGACCTAGTCAGCTAGCTCTGCCTGGCGCGGGTCAACATAACTTTCACAGCACCGGTTCAATGGACCAACCCCTAGCCAAGGTAAAGTCCTGGTGAATTTTTATGAGCGGAAAACAGAAGGAAAAAGAAACAATTACCATAGTCGCCGAGGAAACGGCAGCAGCAGTCCCTGCCATCCCTAACACCTTAGTATTACATACAGACACATTGAGGCTAGTGTTGCACAGGGGCTTGTTTTCTCCAGCCACAAAAGGCAAAAAAATGTGGTGTCTGGAGAACTGCTGTTTCTATCCGAGGGTCTCCATTATTCACAGCTGAGAGGGGCCTCACTGTGATGGCACATAATAGCACTGAGCCCATGGCAACACCACTCAGTATGTTCTTTTTTTTTTTCATTTCTCTAGCCACTACAGCGGTGAGGGATTCTGTACCATTTCTCTAGCCACTGCCACTACAGCGGAGAGGGACTCTCTACCATTTCTCTAGCCACTGCCACTGCAGCGGAGAGGGGGTCCCTACCATATCCCTAGCCACTGCCACTACAGTGGAGAGGGGGTCTCTAACATTTCTCTAGCCACTGCCACTACGGTGGAGAGGGGGTCTCTAACATTTCTCTAGCCACTGCCACTACGGTGGAGAGGGGGTCTCTAACATTTCTCTGGCCACTGCCAATACGGTGGAGAGGGGGTCTCTAACATTTCTCTAGCCACTGCCACTACGGTGGAGAGGGGGTCTCTAACATTTCTCTAGCCACTGCCACTACGGTGGAGAGGGTCTCTAACATTTCTCTAGCCACTGCCACTACGGTGGAGAGGGGGTCTCTAACATTTCTCTAGCCACTGCCACTACGGTGGAGAGGGGGTCTCTAACATTTCTCTAGCCACTGCCACTACGGTGGAGAGGAGGTCTCTAACATTTCTCTAGCCACTGCCACTACGGTGGAGAGGGGGTCTCTAACATTTCTCTAGCCACTGCCACTACGGTGGAGAGGGGGTTAGCAGTACAGACAGACAATGAGAGAGAGGGAAGAAAATAAAAAAAGGAAGATAGGAAGAGAAATGTTTTGATTTGAGGAACCTGACTATGGCATAAGGGCGGTACGTTGGGTACAGTTCCATGGAACCTGACTATGGCATAAGGGCGGTACGTTGGGTACAGTTACATGGAACCTGACTATGGCATAAGGGGGGTATGTTGGGTACAGTTACATGGAACCTGACTATGGCATGAGGAGGGTACTTGGGTACAGTTACATGCACACAATAATATTGTGAATACTCCTATTAAAATTTGTTTGATTAAAACATTTACATGATTTGCAAGAAGAACGATTTCCCTAATAATCCTGTTTATTAGGGAAAATCAGGCAATCAAAATAAACGTTCTACCACAGCGACCATGCTATTTTTGAGTTCAGACATATCACGTTTGTATGTGAAAACTATTTCTAAGATGCATACTTTCCGTTTTTCCAATCTCACTTCACTCGCGCATAAGAGGGAGGCTGGCACTACCGGTGCTGGCACATGCACAGATCAAACACACCGCTGGAACGCCAACTAAGCTGTTTACATGTCCTAATCATTTGAAAGATTGCTTAGAAAACCAGATGTTTTAATCGACGTATGCTTCCTTTGTTTTTTGACCTCACTCTGATTTAAGATTAGCAGAGTAAAGTGTTTACATGACTATTGCATAATCTGCCTACTGCCATAATCAGTTTAATATCAAATTATTAGTGTGCTTGTAAATAGGGTTGCACATTTTGGAATTAACGGGAATATATGCAAATTAATATTAATACCATTTAAATGTAGATGTTTTTTGCATTGGATATATTTACCATGTCATATGGAGCCAGAAACAAAAACCTTTTACCTTTTATCAGAAGTAGATATAATTGCAAATGATTAAATCCTTCCAATAGAAATAAAAAAAACAATTTAGTTATGAATTTAACTTTCATTAAATGAGTTGACCCTTCACATGGGATGATTTCACTGAACAACAAAAGAAAGGGAACATTGAATGATCTCAATGATCCATCGCATCTCCCAAAAACGTTTTCAACATACATCTGAAAAAGCATAGTGTAGAAACTAAAGCTTTGGTTGTCTTCCTCTCAGGCTTCCATGTCTTCTCCCTGGACGTCCTCAATGTCCACCTCTTGAACATCAGACTCTGAGGCCTCATCTTCACTGTCACTTTCCAACCTTGTTGAGGATGGCTCGTTGTCAGGCTCCAAAAGCCTCATATTTGCCCGGATGGCCACCAATTTTTCAACCCTTGTATTGGTCAACATGTTGCATGCTTTGGAAATTTACTGGAAAGTTTCCGACCCTTTTCAACCCTACTTGTAAACATACTCATTGACATGAGATGCCATATCTGTGGCAAGGGAGCACAAACTCAGCTTGGCACCCTGTCACCCCCTATGCCAGCTGGAATACCCCTTGTAGGGATGGACCACACACATAACAAGGTTTTTAGCATGGGGGTTGGGGCTGGAGGTGGGGGCAGGAGAGCCAAAACATGTCCTCAAGGAAACCCATGTCATAAGGAACTCCTCGTGTGCCGGGATATTAAATAAGACATCTACTGTGAGTGCCGAATGATATCAGTGTCAATGGAAACTAGACTTATTAGGTTGTTTTTTATCTCTTTGTGATGCTAATGAGAGCCGACCTGGGAGAAGGTGTACGTCCCAAATTGCACTCTAATCCAGACATAGTGCACTACTTTTGACCAGAGCCCTATGGGTTTAAAAGTAGTGCACTATATAGGGAATAGGGTGCCATTTGGGACGCAGAAAAGAAGTACAAGATTCCCATTATAGTAATGTGTGTTATTAATATGGCCTGGTGAAAACTAAGGGGCTTTAGACCCCTAATGTATATATGGCGGCTCGTGTGTCTGGAGCAGTTCATTGTCTGGGTTATGGCGGTTGCCAGTCGTTGTCTCTCTCTCTGCTGTTTATGTGCAGCCAGGAGTTTTAATAGAGAATGCATGAGAACAAGCCAGCGCATCATTAAAAAAAGCCATTTTGAAGCTTTCCTGTCTGCCATTAAATTTAACAGCTAACCTCTCCCATTACTTTTTATCCTCCTTTTTAAAGGGGTGGAAGAGGAGGAAGGGCCGAAAAATGATAATTGGCTCACCAAGGAGAATGAAGTGATTGAATGGAATTCCTTCCTTTATGAGATAGAAAAAAACAACCCACATACCAAGGGAAAGCTATTTGATTGGCATACCCAGAATGCACTTGGGGTTGTTGTTTTCTTATTTTTCTCTTGGACCTCATGGAGGAATGGAGGTTGCGTAAACTCAGAGTGGCTGGAGAGAACGAGGCATGTGCACATGATGGTCTGCTCAGTGTGTGTGTGGTGGAAGTAGAGTCGTCAGCATCAGCAGGCTCCTAGTTTATCAGTAGTGGCCAGAGGCCTTCTGGCATGGTTGGAGAGGTGAGGAACGCTACAGGGGTCCACAGGCTGTTTACTGATCCCCTCCCTTTAATCGTTTATCAATAGCTGATCCTCTGGACCCTGGCAGGCTTTGGCTGCAGTCATTCTGTACTAAGGGGAAGTCCCTCCCTCCTCCCTCAACCTCAAATTTTACCCTGTTCAAAATGGCTGAATTTCATTTCAATACCGTGATCATCATAGGGGACAACCAAGGGGACTCGACACTAATCAGTGAGGCCGAGACAGAGAAAAGAGGTTTGTTGACTTCTCCTCAACCTGTGGCCCCTATGAAGGAAATCCACGAAAATACTTATGTATGTTTTATAGGTGTTCTGGCACAGCTGGTGGGGTAGAGTTTCTGCTCAGATAAAAGGGGGTCTGCATTCCAAATGATTGAACGTTAAAGAATAAATCAATCGGTGCTCAATATACATGAAACAGAGTGAGAGATATGGAACTGCCAGATGCCCAGGGCAGTAATCTTTTGTCACCACCTTAATTACCACAGAAGAATTCCATGTATGTAATGTTGTCATAGGGGGTGACATACGAGGGGAGGAGCATTTTTACTGAGAGACACAACAACAACACTGAGAGACACATCAACAACACTGAGAGACACATCAACAACACTGAGAGACACAACAACACTGAGACACATCAACAACACTGAGACACAACACTGAGAGACACATCAACACAACACTGAGAGACACATCAACACAACACTGAGAGACACATCAACAACACTGAGAGACACACATCAACAACACTGAGAGACACATCAACAACACTGAGAGACACACATCAACAACAATGAGAGACACACATCAACAACACTGAGACACACATCAACAACACTGAGACACAACACTGAGAGACACATCAACAACACTGAGAGACACAACACTGAGAGACACATCAACAACACTGAGAGACACATCAACAACACCCCTTCACTTTTTCCCCCTCATCAATCTACACACAATAATGAGAAAGCAAAAACAGTTGTTTTTTTTAATTTTGTAAATGTATTAAAAATACAAAAATGTAATATCACATTTACATGAGTATTCAGACCCTTTACTCAGTACTTTGTTGAAGCACCTTTGGCAGCGATTACAGCCTCGAGTCTTCTTGGGTATGACGCTACAAGCTTGGCACACATGTGTTTGGGGAGTTTCTCCAATTCTTATCAGCAGATCCTCTCAAGCTCTATCAGGTTGGAATGGGAGTTTTGCTGCACAGCTATTTTCAGGTCTGTCCAGAGATGTTTGATCGGGTTCAAGTCCGGGCTCTGGCTGGGCCACTCAAGGACATTCAAACTTGTCCCGAATCTTCTCCTGCGTTGTCTTTGCTGTGTGCTTAGGGTCATTGTCCTGTTGGAAGGTGAACCTTCACCACAGTTTGAGGTCCTGAGCACTCTGGAGCAGGTTTTCATCAAGGATCTCTCTGTACTTTGCTCCGTTCATCTTTCCCTAGATCCTGACTAGTCTCCCAGTCACTGCCGCTAAAAAAATCTTGTTTTCTCATGGTCTGATAGTCCTTAAGTTGCCTTTAAGCAAACTCCAATCGGCTATCAAGTGCCTTTTTTTGAGGAGTGGCTTCTGTCTGGCCACTCTACCATAATGCCTGATTGTTGGAGTGCTGCAGAGATGGTTGCCTTCTGGAAGGTTCTCCCATCGACAACAGAGGAACTCTGGAGCTCTGTCAGAGTGACCATCGGGTTCTTGGTCACCTCCCTGATATAATATGCTTACTCTGCTCTGACATGCACTGTTAACTGTGGGACCTTATATAGACAGGTGTGTGCCCTTGCAAATCATGTCCAATAAATTGAATTTACCACAGGTGGACTCCAATCAAATTGTAGGAACATCTCAAGGATGATCAATGGAAACAGGGTGCACCTGAGCTCAATTTCAAGTATCATAGGAAAGGGTCTGAATATGTACGTAAATAAGTTATTTCAGTTTTTTATTGTTAATACATTTGCAAACATTTCTAAAAACCTGTTCTCGCTTTGTCATTATGGGGTATTGTGTGTCGATTGATGAGGACATTTTTTTAATTTAATCCATTTTAGAATAAGGCTGTAACGTAACAAAATGTGGAAAAAGTATGAATGCACTTTAAATGAGGAGAGAAGCCTTCTTCTATCTGTCAGGAAGTGTGAGAGAGGTTTAAAAGCAGAGATGCACACATTGTAGCAGTGGAGAGATGCGCCTCTCTCTCTCTCTCTCTCTCTCTCTCTCTCTCTCTCTCTCTCTCTCTCTCTCTCTCTCGCTCTCCTCACCTCCTCTCCCCAGCTGCAGTGATAAATGTCTCTTTGTATTCTAGACAGAAAACTGCAGGGTTACAATGTACTTGTCAGAAGACAGCTGATTTTCTCTCCCTTAAACAGAGTCCAGTATATGCTTAATCTTTCCCTTTGGTGGAGGCATGAGATAAAAGAAACACCTATTGCCAAGAATTGTAATGCCCAGAAAATCTCCCCCCATTCCTTGCGCCTGTGTGTGTGTATGTGTGTGTGCATGCATCCATGCGTGCTTGCGTCTGGTTTGTGTATGCTTGTCTGTTTTATGATGTGTGTGTGTGTGTGTGTGTGTGTGTGTGTGTGTGTGTGTGTGTGTGTGTGTGTGTGTGTGTGTGTGTGTGTGTGTGTGTGTGTGTGTGTGTGTGTGTGTGTGTGTGTGTGTGTGTGTGTGTGTGTGTGTGTGTTTAAGCATATTATGTGCTTGCCTGTAGCATGCATGTCTGTGAGAGTGGCATATTCATTCATTGTGACTGCATGGCTGTTCTTATCTTTGTGCCTATACCCTACTGACATTCTGACTGTAGTACTGTAAAGTGTTCCTAAATGGGAGTCTGCAGTGTAGCTAATGGAGTTGATTAGAGCTGGCTCATTGCAAGGTAACTCCTAGAGGGAGCGCATACAGGCTTGTCTGATAGCCAGGGATCCCTGTAATACGAGTCCAAGCTTTACTTTGGCAGCCCGCACACACACAAGCACATATACACACACACACAAAGCCTCTCCCAACGCTATCTGTCCTGCTCGGTTATTGCCACACACACAGCTCCCACTAGTAGAGTTCCACATCAGCATCATCAATATACATACGAAGCATGTTCCCTCAGGAAAAGTCTAAGATTAAGATTACATAGGGTGTCTAATTAAAACTAATCTGTTGACCATTGGGTAAAATAATATGTAACTTGTGTAGATACTCTGCTATGAAAACCAATGGTCTAAACCTCATGTCTCTATCATAATCCGTTCAAAAGTTATTGGTGTTTTTACCCTTGTAAAATGGCCAGAATTATGGTGACTAAATCAATGGAGGCCAGAGAAGAAACATTTTCAGGAATCGGGAAACATAGCATTGTGTCAGCTAGGCTCAATGCTGAGTGAGAATTAAGGCTAACTGGGCACACTGTTGAACTCAAGATATTTTATTTTCAATGTCTTTTACATTTTATTCAGTTTGTGTCATCTTAGTCTTTTCGCGACCCGCGGAAACAACTTTGCAGATGAACACCACAGCATGTAAAATCCTAAAGAAAGCTGCACCACTCTGTTAACAGAGCTCTGTGATTATTATGGGATGCATTAGGTTGCGCGAAATCAGACTTTTTATATATAGCGGTAGTGATATATATGTTAGAGAAAGACCCCACTGAACGATTCAGAAAATGAAGAATCCTATTTTTCTATGTGATCATCAAAGTGTTAAATGTCATCACCAAAGTGCATTTTCATTCACTCTGTACAGACACCCTAGATTACATGGTATTTCAATCAAGCCAATATATAATCATGCCATTTTCAATGTGTTTTGATTAGTGATCCAGCACATAAGCAAAGATTCCAGTAGTGGTTGAGACCTAGATCTGGAATTGAATGAGCAGAGGTGGTCGGATCATCTCCACTGGGCTCGGCCCCTGGTTCCAGCCTATGGTCCCCTGGCCGTTATTTAGTATGTAATTAGGATACAGAGAGGGATGACTGAGAGAGGGCTGGGGTCATCCCTAGCCTCCCTACAGATCTCTACCCCCTGAGCCTTGTTATCGGTGAGGGGTGTGTTGGAATGGAGATGGTCCTGTGCCAAACCCAAAAGGGGGACTCTGGAGGACAGGAGTAAGGGGGAGAGGTGGAGTGGGGACTACTTAGTGCTTCCACAGACTTCCACAGCCCATAAACACCAAATCAATCAGAACCACAATAGCCTGGCAGACTGGAGACGGCTAGCACGATGCCCGGGCTGGGCTACTCATATTTCAGTCTGTTTTCTCTCTCCTCCACCCACAGTCCCCTCCTCTCTAGCTTTATCGCTCTACTCCGCTCTCTCTCATTAACCTTTAAACACACACACACACACTCATTTGCTCGATCCAGCACACAGATGCAGACACACAGATACACATACACACATGCACATGGACACAATCTCCAGACACACAACCTCCAGACACAATCTCTCTACCTTTCTCTTTCACACACACACACATGCATACACAGACACACACAAACACACAGATTTGAAATTCAGGTGCTGTAATACTACTCTCTTCACTCCCTGTCAACTCCAGGCACATGACATATCTTTAATCTCTCCCCCTCTGTTCAGTACCTGATCCCTGATCCCCCTATACTGTTCTGCTGCCCGGCTCGGGCCTCCTCAATTGACTACACGCTATGTGTTCGACAAACAATTGTGATTTCACTTGGTTTGTGAGGAGATTATTAACACACCTAGCCTAGCATGTCTAGTAGCTACAGCGGGGTCATGAATAAGCAATGGAAAGAAGTATCCAAGAGCCCTATTTTCGGTCTGTTTCTCTCTCTCTCTCTCCCAAATGAATACCAGGGATTGTGTGGAAAATGAGCTGTCAGTGGAGGAGATGCATCAGGCTCATTGGAGGATCCCTAGGAAATAATGAAGCGCTCCTCCGTTTCTCCCTGATACCTTCAATATGCTCCTATCCATGACAAGTGCATGTGAGATAAGCAGTCGTCCCTCTCTAGCTGATTAAATACTTTGGGTGTATTGTGGAAGACTGAAACGTTAAGGGAATGTTAGGCGAAGGTTCAGGGGACGTTGTTACTAACGTTAGAGCGATGTTGTCTTGTGAGTCACAGGATGGAGAGGAGGGAAGGCGGGATATATATTTTGTGTGTGTGCATGGTGCAAAGCAATCAGCAGCCATGTTAGGGGTAGAGAGAGAGGAGAGGGCCTGAAACCTGAGTGGAAGCCATTATTCTTCTCAATTGAATCTGTAAGTACCTTACATAGCACACTGACTGACGAAGACACGCTTGCTTGAGCTGATAATAATTTGAAAGTACCTGGAAAATATAACCTTAGGGGAGGAACCCTGCTCTTTTTATAAAGGGGAAAGGCTAATAGAATAGTCTAGCTCAGTCATGATACTGGCAGACCAAGACCTTTGTGAGTCATGCTATGGTGAATTAGGATAAAAGGGGAGAAAATATATTAGTGTAGTTCGACACGGCTCAAAATGTGATCTTACTACTGCTACTGCAACTACTGCTACCACTGATACTACTACTACTACTACTACTACTACTACTACAAATATTCACTTGTAACTCTTCTACTGATCCAACTGTGCACTTTAGTTGTTCTTCTGACTTTAGTTCCTCTGGCATTTATGGAATCGCGAAACAGAGTTGCGAACTCTCATGCATTGGCCGTGAGACACGCATTTGACCCTCTTCTCATGCTCTCACGGTACACCTCTTATATTTCTCGTGTTGAAAAGTACTGCATTTATTTTTCTAGTTAGTCCACTGTATAGTCAGGGCGTTCACTTTTCAACTGTGCTTCAAATCTTTTTGAAATCGGAGCATCTGCGCCTGCAATTTAACATCACTAGCTGAACCTCGATCATTGTCCTGTCTTGCCACAGCACTGTGAACCGCGGCACACTTACTGTCAGCATATGATTGGTCTAGTTATGTAAGTGATCAAGGGGACTGGATACATGTTTTAAAGAAACACCCCTCAAGGTTAAAGTGGAGCTGATTGGAGAGAGAACGTTCTCCGCTGAGTGTATAAAACAATAAAAAGAGCAGCATGGTAGCGCTGTTTTATGTACAATGTTGTCAACAAAATTTGGTTGCTGTTTCTCTCGTCCATATTATTGCAGAAGGCAGCCTTTTGACAGCATGTACTAAAGTGGATTTAATCCACACTTGCATGTGTACGTTATTATTCTAGAGCGGGGACAACAAATATAAACATTAGTTGGTTAGGGTGTAGGGGCAGATTTATGTCATCTTGTCTTCAGGAGATTTTATTACTTATTTACTTTATTTACTCTGATCAGTGGAACAATTATCATTCTTAACAATGGGCAAAAATAAATGTAATTACTGTGCTTGTCAACAAGAACGCTACTGTTGTTCCCCACAATTATTATTCCACTTCTTCCCAATTTGTCCAGTGTAATTACATATTTGAAATCTGATATGGCTACTTGTGGCTTTTAAAATGTATTAGACGAGGCTATGTATTATTGCAGCCATTCATGAGGATTTTGATAAATTAGTTGTTATAACAAGAACATTTTCAAACACCCAGCATTTCAGGGGAGGCCAACCCTCCTGGAGAGCAAGCCGTATTTTCTTCCAGACATATTTTAAAGAGAAAATATTTGTGTCCTTAAATTGAAAGCAGTCTATGGACAAGGAGACTGCAATCTATGATTTGGTTATCCACTGCCATCAACCATCAATATTACAATTGTACTTAAAATGTCATCCTCAAAAAATCTCTAAGTAACAAAGTTGGCTTATTTTGAGTGTTCATTTAATGTTCAAAGCATCCTGAATACACCTGACCTGAGGTTTTTATTTATTTTTTACCCTGGTCATACACCTAAGCCATGTCAAAATATGTAGAATTGCAGGAAATTAGCTTAAAAAATTCAACATTTTCCATCTAGGGGTTGTGCCAGGGTGCAATGAAATTCACATAGCAGATCTCACTCCAAGCTTTTTTCAAAAGTTGGCAGCACTGGTAGAATTAGTTTTTATACTCTTTCGGTTCGTCTAATATGCTGCCTAACAGTCTACTCATTGTCAACATTTCATCTTCAGTCGTTCAAACAGGTTCCATATTTGACTAGGCAATTCTACATCAATTCTACATCAATTCTACATCATTCTACACAGAAGACGACATGGACTGTTGCCAGGCAGAAACAACTAAAAGTCTTTGGAGTTTGATGTTTAATTCAATCAAATGTTAATATTTATTTGAGCAGCTGTCGAATCCGTCGACACACTCATGGGGGTATTTTGCCTGCCGAGAGAGAGAGAGAGCGGAAAAAACTATTCCTACCTGTCAGAGATCCTTTTCTCTCTTCCCTTTTTATTTTCCCTCGTCAAGACTGCTTACTAGACTGTAACTCCTCTTCCTCTCTCTCTCAGGTTGTCAGCACAAACCCTGCTCCTGTTGATGTCCTGATTCTGACACCTATCAGCATTTTCATTAACAGATCAGAGGAGTACAGACACAGACATAGTTCAGTAAAGTACAGTTGAAGTCGGAGGTTTACATACACCTTAGCCAAATACAATTAAACTCACTTTTTCACAATTCCTGACATTTAATCCTAGTAGAAATTCCCTGTCTTAGGTCAGTTAGGATCACCACTTTATTTTAAGAATGTGAAATGTCAGAATAATAATAGAGAGAATTATTTATTTCAGCTTTTATTTATTTCATCACATTCCCAGTGGGTCAGAAGGTTACATACACTCAATTAGTATTTGGTAGCATTGCCTTTAAATTGTTTAACTTGGGTCAAACGTTTCGGGTAGCCTTCTACAAGCTTCCCACAATAAGTTGGGTGAATTTTGGCCCATTCCTCCTCACAAGGGCTGGTGTAACTGAGCCAGGTTTGTAAGCATCCTTGCTTGCACACACTTTTTCAGTTCTGCCCACACATTTTCTATGGGATTGAGGTCAGGGCTTTGTGATGGCCACTCCAATACCTTGACCCTTGTTGTCCTCAAGACATTTTACCACAACTTTGGAAGTATTTTTGGGGTCATTGTCCATTTGGACGACCCATTTGTGACCAAGCTTTAACTCCCTGACTGATGTCTTGAGATGTTGCTTCAATATATCCACATAATTTTCTTCCCTCATGATGCCATCTACTTTGTGAAGTGCACTAGTCCCTCCTGCAGCAAAGCACCCCACAACATGATGCTGCCACCCCCGTGCTTCACGGTTGGGATGGTGTTCTTCGGCTTGCAAGCCTCCTGCTTTTTCCTCCAAACATAATGATGGTCATTATGGCCAATGAGATCTATTTTTGTTTCATCAGACCAGAGGACATTTCTCAAAAAAGTACGATCTTTGTCCCCATGTGCAGTTGCAAACCGTAGTCTGGCTTTTTTATGGCGGTTTTGGAGCAGTGGCTTCTTCCTTGCTGAGTGGCCTTTCAGGATATGTCGATATAGGACTTGTTTTACTGTGGATATAGATACTTTTGTACCTTCTAAAGCCCTGACATCATTTTCTGGAATTTTCCAAGCTGTTAAAAGCACAGTCAACTTAGTGTATGTAATCTTCTGATCCACTGGAATCGTGATACAGTGAATTATAAGTGAAATAATCTGTCTGTAAACAATTGTTGGAAAAATTACTTGTGTCATGCACAAAGTAGATGTCCTAACCTACTTGCCAAAACTAGTTTGTTAACAAGACATTTGCGGAGTGGTTGAAAACCAAGTTTTAATGATTAATAACTTCTGACTTCAACTGTATCTTCTCTGCATTTTGTAAAAAAAAATGTTATAGAAACCCCAGTTGTCCACCTTGTGCCTCCGTCCCTCAAGTCGATTAACATCAACTTATTTAGCTAGCTTGCTAATAGGATGATAGGGCCCTGTCTGAGGAGAAAGAGCGAGAGAGATGGAGACAAGGAGAATGGGGAAGGATGAGTGGGGCAAAGTGGTGAGGAATCTGTGCCCCATGGAGGGGCTTCATTCCTGGGCTTCTGTTTAGGGAGCACGCCCATGGGGCATGGATGGGAATGATGAATGGGAAAGCCCCTCAGGGGTGAATGATATGGAATATGTGAGGAAAGAGAGAGTCTAGTGTCCTGCGGCCACTAATTTAGCTGACTTGTGCACCTCTGGTGCTGAAGCCAGGAAAAATTGCTTTTCTGACCCATACTTTGCCCCCTACAGTCATAATCCCAAAACCAAAGACCCCTGGCCAACTAAACCCTCAAAATGGTCACCAGGAAAAATACATTAAAGGCAACAGAGCATGTAAAAGACAGAGCATGTAAAAGTCGAGTTTCCCCGCATTGATAACTTCCATGCTTAACTAGAGAATCAGAGTATCTCCAGTCCTTAAAAAAAACCATGGCTCATCCGTGTCTGCAAGGAATTAAGAAAGCGCTTCGATAATCAAAGGATGCGGGGGATGTTTGACTGTTCTCCCGTGAGACACTTATGGTCCTCCAGAGCCAAAGTTAGCATGTAGTACATTTTCGGGGGACAAATCCCCTTGACTTTCACTGTCAAAGCCCTCTCCACTGACTCAGACCATAGTACAGCTACTGCTGAATGCCAGAGACACAACACGTTATGGAGTATCACAACTCAAGACCAGGAGGATAAATAGAAATGCAGGAAATGGACAAACAAGCCGGTAATAGAGTGCAGACAGGAAGCCTGTAACAGAGGAAGCCTGTGTATGGTGTGAGAGAAACCCAGAGCCTCCTAGAGAGCTCTCTAAATTGGTGGATTCCCACACTGGGACTTATAAGACGAGGGGTAGGGGGTTGTGTGTGTGTGTGCCTCCCTCTTTGTACAGAGGTAACGGTACGTCCCACTGTGCAAACGCCAACTTTACATGGCACCTGTGAGAACAGTAAACATTTGCACTGTAAGCCTAGGGAATGCACAGGAGGGGATTTACTGCACTCCCCTTATCCCCTTTCATTACTTCCGTGTGCGTTTTTCTTCAGAAGACAAGAAAACATCACAATAAAAACACAAAAGGCAAGGCTTTTGTATGCAGAGCCTGTGTTTGTGTCCTTTGGGGCAATTGCAGTGTGTTTTGCTGTAGTATGAGAAAGAGAGGCAAACTGCAGATCTGAGGTATTTCCATCCAAACGACGGGGTGTTTTACAAACCTGACTATTTGTTTTGCTCACACACATTTCCCTTCGGTAAATGGCCAGTGTTTGTTTACTTACTGTCAATTAAGATGGATGTGTCTGAGCGTACCGGGGTTTCAGTTCACTTCACTCGCCTTGGAGCCATTGTGGCGCTCACATCTTATTCCCTATATAGTGCACTACTTTGACCATTGCATTGGCAGTTGAGAGAGAGAGAGAAAATTCTGTCGAGTTGAGCCCCGGCCCCGTCATACACTTAGCTGTGTAATTAGACCGCTGAGATGGTAATGGTAGTACAATTCCATTTGGCTATGTCGTTACGTTTGTGCATGTGTAAGGGTCTTTCAGTCAATTCATTTAATAATTATGAACAGGCCCTCATTACTGACGAGCCCTTATGCAGCTTTACTGCCACAGTCTCCCTTTAAAGACAATGAGAAGACAGACATTGTCTGCATCCCAAATGGCACTCTATTTCATACATACTGCACTACCTTTGTCCAGGGCCCATAGGCCGACTATATAGGGGTTAGAGTGCCATTAGGGATGCAAGCTTAGAGGAAGAATTAAGCCATTTTGTTCAGTGCTTCTCATTGCTTCTTTTTCAACTGAGGGAGAAAATGGCCTGTAGCAAGACCATATTATAACTAGATTTAGAGAAGAAGAAGAAGAGCCCAATAACAATAGAGATGAGGATACAATTCCAAACAGATATTTTGTCCTTATCTATTCTACTATGGTCAAAGCAAGCAGTGGCCGCCTGCCAGGCGGTGTGAAATAGCCTCCGTCATTCTGTTTACCAGTGTACTTACATTCTACATTCCAGGAGTGTGCATCCATCTCACTGAAACAGATACAATCACCACGAGTGTTAATGAAAAAAGAGCTGGATGCGAAAAAAGCTCTCTCTCTCTTTCTTTCTCCGCCTCTATCTCTCTCTCTCTCTCTCTCTCTCTTTCTCCACATAATATTCTTCATGTACATATTTTTTAATTCTCTCCAATAATGAGTTCCCTATACCTGTCAGTATCCAATAATGAGTTCCCTAGACCTGTCAGTACTCAATAATGAGTTCCCTAGACCTGTCAGTATGTATCTTTTGGAGGCGCTGGCATTTTTCGGAGAGGCTTGTGAAATAACGACGTCCAGCTAACCAATGGGTGGCGAACGCACTAATCATTGTTCATTACTGTTTGACACTGCAGAGGCAGCAGTCCAACTGCAGCTAGCCTCCCCATGCAGGTAACATGCAGATACAGTACACACACACACACACTTCAACACGTGCAGGCATACCGACTCATTCACACGTAAGCACGCATGCACACACTCAGACATATACACACTCACACACACTCCCTGCCCTGGCACTGATGGCCCCGCCCAACCAACCAGTACCATGCTGGACTTCAACCCTAGCCACTAAGCCAGATCCACTTCAATCCACGTGCCTTAAACAGCAGCATCCCCTGCAGATGAAAACAGAAGTGGGGAAAAGGAAGCAGGAAAAAAAACTCTCATAAATAACTTCCTTACACATTTTTTCGTTCACTTACTGGGCTCTCTTTCTGGAGCGAGGCTGAGAGAAGTGAGGAGGGAGCATGAAAAAGGAAGACTGAAAATGTGCAAGTGTAGCCAGAGAAAGCGATGGTCTGCGAAAATGGAGGGAAAATCAGGTAGACAGGCGGTTGCTAAGTGCCTACATTTGGACACCATCACACTTCGGCTAGAATTTCATGTCACCATACATGTCCTATATTAATGTTTTCCTCTATAGCAGAAGCCAATGACCAAGTATGGAGGCTAACTCTCCAAATTCAAAGATAGACTGAAGTGAAGCATCCTGGGTAATATGCAGATGTAGTTTTCCCTATTGACCAATGAAGTTGTTTGATTGTTTCAAGTTGCTAAGATGAAAGGCCTAGTCATCGAGATTGAACAAAGCATGGCAAATCTAGCTTCCTGTCTCCTCAGAAAATAAAATAATTGTTAACTAGAGTAGGTTCATTTAAGCAATAAGGCACGAGGGGGTGTGGTATATGGCCAGTGTACCACAGCTAAGGGCTTCTTAGCGCTACGCAACGTGGAGTGCCTGGATACAGTCCTTAGCCGTAGTATATTGGCCATATACCACAAACCCCAGAGGTGCCTTATTGCTATTATAAACTGGTTACCAACATAATTAGAGCAGTAAAAATACATGTTTTGTCATTTCTGTGGTATACGGTCTGATATACCATGGCAGTCAGCCAAGGCCTCGAACCACCCAGTTTAAAGTTTCAGTTCACACACTGACCCCCCTGCTCTGTGCTCTCCCAAGTCTGAGCACCTGTGTTTCCTTTGAGCTGGGTAAAAACCCCCAGGTGCATACAGTACTAGAGCACAGGCCTGTGCCAGTTTCTATCCACCTATTGCTCTCTCACTCCCTCATTCTCCATCCTTTTGTGTTCTCTCTCTCTCTATCGCGGTCTATAGGCCAATCTTTCATTCACTCTCAATTAAATTAAATATAATTACATTTCTTCACAGGTCCGTGCCAGTTCTCACTACCTTTCTCTCACACATACACCCTCAATTTCAATTCAAATTCAATTTAAGGGCTTTATTGGCATGGGGAACCTATGTTAACATTGCCAAAGCAAGTGAAATAGATAATAAACAGAAGTGAAATAAAAAATGAACAGTAAACATTACACTCACAAAAGTTTCAAAAGAATAAAGACATTTGAAATGTCATTATGTCTATATACAATGTTGTAATGATGTGCAAATATGGGTTGTATTTACAATGGTGTTTGTTCTTCCCTGGTTGTCCTTGTCTTGTGGCAACAGGTTACAAATCTTGCTGCTGTGATTGCACACTGTGGTATTTCACCCAATAGATATGGGAGTGTATCAAAATTGGATTTGTTTTCAAATTCTTTGTGGGTCTGTGTAACCTAAGGGAAACGTGTTTCTAATATGGTCATACATTTGGCAGGAGGTTAGGAAGTGCAGCTCAGTTTCCACCTCATTTTGTGGGCAGTGTGCACATAGCCTGTCTTCTCTTGAGAGTCAGGTCTGCCTACGGCGGGCCTTTCTCAATAGCAAGGCAATGCTCACTGAGTCTGTACATAGTCAAAGCTTTTCTTAAGTTTGGGCCAGTCACAGTGGTCAGGTATTCTGCCACTGTGTACTCACTGTTTAGGGACAAATAGCATTCCAGTTTGCTCAGTTTTTTTTTGTAAATTCTTTCCAATGTGTCAAGTAATTATCTTTTTGTTTTCTCATGATTTGGTTGTGTCTAATTGTGTTGCTGTCCTGGGGCTCTGTGAGGTCTGTTTGTTTTTGTGAACAGAGCCCCAGGACCAGCTTGCTTAGGGGGCTCTTCTCCAGGTTATTGAATCTGTAGGTGATGACTTTGTTATGGAAGTTTTGGGAATCGCTTCCTTTTAGGTAGTCTTTCTAATAGTTTATTCTAAGATTTGTTTTTGATCATGTATATGTTTTTGCTGTTTGTTCTTTGTTATAGAGCCAAACAGATTGGAGAAGTGGTTAATCCGTACATCTCCGTTTTGAATATATAATTCTTCCTGTTGTTCTTTGTTTAGAGTTTTCCAATGTCCCAAGAAGTGGTTAGATTCTATGGATTCTTCATTTACATTGAGTTGATTTTGACGTGCTGTTCATTATTTTTACGTAGTGTATTTCTGTATTGTTTTAGGAATTCACCATAGTGAAAGCGTAAGCTCAGGTTTTCTGGGTCTCTATGTTTTTGGTTAGATAGGTTCCTCAATTTCTTTAGGTTTTTACATTCTTCATCAAACCATTTCTCTCTGTTTCTTTACCCCTCCATCTCCCTCCCTCTCACGCTCAGTACCTTTCTCGCTCTCCCTCAACCCCTCCATCTCCATTTCCCTCCCTCTCACGCTCAGTCCCTTTCTCGCTCTCCCTCTACCCCTCCATCTCCCTCCTCTCATGCTCAGTCCCTTTCTCGCTCTCCCTCTACCCCTCCATCTCACTCTCACGCTCAGTCCCTTTCTCGCTCTCCCTCTACCCCTTCATCTCCCTCCTCTCATGCTCAGTCCCTTTCTCGCTCTCCCTCTACCCCTCCATCTCCCTCCTCTCATGCTCAGTCCCTTTCTCGCTCTCCCTCTACCCCTCCATCTCACTCTCACGCTCAGTCCCTTTCTCGCTCTCCCTCTACCCCTTCATCTCCCTCCTCTCATGCTCAGTCCCTTTCTCGCTCTCCCTCTACCCCTCCATCTCCCTCCTCTCATGCTCAGTCCCTTTCTCGCTCTCCCTCTACCCCTCCATCTCACTCTCACGCTCAGTCCCTTTCTCGCTCTCCCTCTACCCCTTCATCTCCCTCCTCTCATGCTCCAGTCCCTTTCTCGCTCTCCCTCTACCCCTCCATCTCCCTCCTCTCATGCTCAGTCCCTTTCTCGCTCTCCCTCTACCCCTCGATCTCCCTCCCTCTCACACTCATTCCCTCTCACCCCCTTCTCCATGACACTTCTTCACATAAGTTCTCCCCCTCTCCACTACTCTAGAACCATGGAACCAGGAACCACTAACTGACTGGCAGTAGTGAAGGACGAACATGACCCCTTCCACTTCCCCTGCCAGGGATTCGGTTGTGTCGTTAAACTGTGGAAGTCGGCAAAGAAACATCAACATTAATTCCTCCGCTAAATGATCCTGCTGAATAATGTATGAGAGAGGTTACAACGATATGTAGAACCCCCCACCACCTTCCACCTTTGTCAGCCTAATTGCTCTTGCTATCCACCATTCAAGCGCCTCAGAAGTCTGCTGCCGACGAATACTGCCAGACAGACATGGCTAGGCCTACTATCAGGCAATAATGTTACCGGAGCCTTGTATCAAAAGCTAGCCCTGGCTAGGAGGGATCCCTGTACATTAGCACCGGGACTTCAAAGGAAAGTACTAAGGTATTCACACAGATCTGAGGGCCCTTGTCTGAAAGTGGGCATAATGCTCTGCTTGGTGTAAACACACAGATACACACTTAGAAATATAATTAATTCTACATTTCAATTTTACACTTTGGTCATTTAATATACACTCTTATCCAGAGGGACTTACAGTCAGTGCATTCAACTAAGGTAGATAAACAACCACATATGACAGTCAAAGCCAGTAAAAGGTTTCTGGGAGAATGGTGTTGTGGTTGAAGTGTTCTGGTGGTTGTCAGACAACTTTGAACATGATCACTGCCAGTCGAAATGTTATTCTATGGACACACACACACACACACACACACAGGTCTCGCAGGCTTAAGCAGGAGTGGGCATAATGTACCGCTTAAAGGTGCTCTGGGTGGCAGTGTAAACAGTAACACACAAGCTTTTACCAAGTAACTGATGGGAATTCTTATTGTAACACTAAGGGATGAATGATGAGTAACACACACAGCTTTCCACGCACCTTTTCTCCTACCTTGGTCAGGCAGCTGGCAGACGTTGGGGGGCACGGTCATATTGAGCACATCGTTGACAGCCGTGTCTATGTAGTGGCCTCTCTGGACGTCGTGCTCACTGTCCGTCTGGTCGCTCTCCTCGTGCCCGCTGTCCTTCAGACTATTGCCCTCCAGGTCCTTGAATGTCGATGTGCTACAGAGGGAAGGAGGGAGGGAGAGGAGGAGTGAATGTTGATTTCCTGTCACATCAACTTCAATCAGAAGCTCTCTCCGTTATCGCCTCTCCCCCTCCATCACTCTCTCTCTTTGTATATCTATTTTTTGCTCTTTCTTTCTTTGCTTTATTACATTTTTATCAATCTTTTCTCTTTTTCACTCTCCTCCTTGACTCTTAAATGAACGTGTCTCTCTACATCCTTCACTCTCACACATCTCTCAAGGCAATGGAAACGTTGACACAAGGAGAGAGATGATGGGCATCTTCAGGAGGACTCCTCTTAACTCTGGCCTCAGCTGTATAAAGGACATGACTTCACAGCCTTCCACATTGTATTAATGTAGGGAACAGAACCTTGCTACTCCTGCAGTAATCGGAGGGTGGTGATTGTGGTGTTGGTGGTGGAGGCACAGATAAACTCTGTTGGGGCGTTTTGGGATTAAGAGGCCATTTTTTTACTCGGCTGATAGCGGAGCAGAGAGGCTGCAGGCTGTTCCTAAAAGGGACAGTGTGGGTGCCGATGCACTGACTTCAAGGGCATCGCTATTGTGAACCGTTGTGACTTTAAACACCCACTCTAGATATTGACAGCCGTTTTTTTATCATTTAAATTGATGAGATTATTATATACCCATTGATTCATTAATAATATCACTTGTAAATGAGAGAAGAGAAGAAAATAGAAGGAAAGAGAAGAGAATGAAAGAGAAGGCCCATCCCTCAGCTTTATAGCAAACCAAGTGACCTAGCTGCCGTTGTGTTGTTTTTCAAAAAAAGGAGTGGGCCTTTAAAATGGGATGCAATCACTCTCTCTACTGTTCAATCAAAAGGGTTTAGAAAATGCTATGCGCACGTACAGTATGTGCACAAATTGTGTCTGTCTTGTTTGGGGCTTACAGATAATATAGGCAGGGGAGAAAGACCATCAGCAGCTGTATAGTACATGCATGATTTCCGTTCATTTGATTGCCACCCCATTGGAACAAATTGTGCTATGCAAACAAGACTGGTATTGAGTGAATGTATACATGTACATCAACATGTATATGAGAGAGGAAAGAGAAGAGAAGGAAAGAGAAGAGGGAAAGAGAAGAGGGAAAGAGAAGAGAAGGAAATAGAAGAGAAGAGAAGAGAAGGAAAGAGAAGAGAAGGAAAGAGAAGAGAAGGAAATAGAAGAGAAGAGAAGGAAAGAGAAGAGAAGGAAAGAGAAGAGAAGGAAATAGAAGAGAAGAGAAGGAAAGAGAAGAGAAGGAAAGAGAAGAGAAGGAAATAGAAGAGTAGGAAATAGAAGAGAAGAGAAGAGAAGGAAAGAGAAGAGAAGAGAAGAGAAGGAAAGAGAAGAGAAGGAAAAAGAAGAGAAGAGAAGGAAAGAGAAGAGAAGGAAATAGAAGAGAAAAGAAGGAAAGAGGAGAGAAGAGAAGGAATAAGAAGAGAAGAGAAGGAAAGAGAAGAGAAGGAAATAGAAGAGAAAAGAAGGAAAGAGGAGAGAAGAGAAGGAAAGAGAAGATAAGGAAATGGAAGAGAAGGAAATAGAATGAAAGAGAAAGAAATAGACGAAAAGGAAAGAGAAGATGATGAAAGAGAAAAGAAGGAAAGAGAAGATAATAAAAGAGAAAAGAAGGAAAGAAAAGAGAATGAAATAGAAGAGAAGGAAAGAAAAGAAAAAGGAAAGAAAAGAAAAGAAAAGAAAAGAGAAGGAAAGAGAAGGGAAAATAAATAGTAGCAGCAGCAGTTCCCATCTATCCTGTGAGAAGCCTGCCTAGGAAAGGGAGAGGGAGAGGGAGTGCAGTGGTGGTAATGATGGCTCTGATGTTATCAGTGTTATGGCATCTGTCCCAGACCACAGGCCCACATGCTCCTAGGGGGGATAGCTTTGTAGTGTGCTGCAGAGGCCCCGCTCAGGCGCTTTGTTTACATAAACACAGGGAATCTGGAATGTTCCATAGCTGCAGGTAAAAGGGGAATTATAGTCCTGGACGCAACCCCCGAATCGCTGCAGGCCGTTATTAGGGTTGTCTACACTACCCCCTCAGAACCACTAACTCCCCTAATATCCTGCTTCAGGTGGACTCAGGAATGCACTATTAATAATACCTCACAAAGACAACACTTGTGCTCAGCTAAATGTTCCCAAAATGGCAGACAAATTAACTTCATTATTGGTACTTTCATAACAGCATTGAGCTGCTATATTTTTTATACACTGAGATCCAACTGCGCTGCGAACCTCTTGCAATATTGAAATCCCTTTCCCGGCAAAAATGTTATTTGATTTCTTTAATCTTATTTATCGTGATGTGTAAGTTGTTTTAAGAGCCGCGATTTAGCAGGAGTTTTTCATAATTGCTTAACATGCAGGATGGATAATAGTTTTTTAATGGGAATGGGTAGAATTATTCATGATGTGAAGATAGAGAGTCATAAAGGTGACCTAACAGAGCAGGGAGGGAAGATTTTAGAGTTTAATTCCAAGTTATATTTTTGATTCTGTCAATTTGTATCGAATACACAGAACAAACACTGACTTTCACAACATGCGCACTCATGCATTTGCAGCCAATACCATCAGACAATTATAGATCACAATGATTGATAGCGAAAATAATACAATTGTCTAATCGAGAAGTACCTTTTGATAAGGTGTGCTCGGCTGTTCACGTAGCTGGAGTCGATATAGTTCTCCGTCTATAACAGAAGATTGGGGGAGGAGGGGGAAGAGGAGAAAGAGGGGGAAGAGGGGGGGAGGAGAGAAAAAACAGAAGAGATGCATTTAATTACGTAGGGAACCAAATAATGTTACACCGGTAATTGCCTTTCAATATACATTTTACTTTACACAAAGGGCTGGTGAGCGAGCCTCTGCTTTCAAAGGCAGAAACCATTCTCTTTCAAAGCCCACACAGGGAGACGAGGAGAGAGAGAGAGACCGACTAGGAGCTGAGAGAGCTGAGGAAAGTGCTGCAGTGAGCAGAGCCTCTCCTCCCTCCCTCCCTCCATCCCACCCTCCTTCCATCCTCTCTCCCTCCCTCCCTCCCTCCCTCCGACCACAGTCTTCAAAATGGGATCATTAGGGAGGACAGTGCATCATGCAGAGAGATAGAGCGAGAGAGAGGAGGAAGAGAAGTTTCCCTTTTTTCTCCTCTCTAGATCTTTCTCTTTCTCCTCAACCACTTTTGAGCAGATTGGAATCTATAAATATTAAATAAATAAAAGTGTGGAAAGAAGAAATTAAGAGTGTACCAGGGGGAATCTTAACTTTCAGCAATAGCAGATGAAAATCCAGCACGGAGGAATCTGCATATGATGGATCTCTGACCCACATAGTTCCAAGGCATCATGCATTTAACTTTTTAACTTCACACATATTTATAGAAATAGGGTGAGGGAGAGGGGAGCTCTGACAGCGGAGAGAGAGGACGTTGAGGCATCCCCTTGTGTCTGGTGAGAATCTACTCAGTAAAAGGTATCCTGCATTCAACATGAAAATAAAATCCCCCAACATTTATAGAAGACTGTTGTAGTGAGTTAGAGAGGAGAGTACTGACAGGGGAGAGAGGGGACCTTGAACAGGTAGTCTTTTGTGCTTGGCCAACATCCACTCACACCCAGATAACATGTCAAGAGGGTATCAAAGGCACTCTCAAAGGACATCCCCAGGTGACCCATAAAAAACTCCATGATCCGACCCTTTCAACATACTTTGATAAGATGCAATTGTTTTCCTGTGGGAAGAGGGAGAAATTCCTCTCATGGACTCATTACATCCCAGATAAAAGGATAGAGAGACTGAGTCAATGGCTCCCATCCGGTGAGGAAGTGTTGCTTCTCAAACATCCTGAAAAAAGAGTCACCCCTAGATGAGCGAGGTTAATGCAGGCGGTGGAGCGAACTCACTGATTATCAAATGAGGGACACTTCTTGCCGGCTCGGCCCTGCTGCTCAGGGGAGCGGGGAGTCGTGTGCGATGGTGAGGCAGCGAGGCAGCAATGCAGGATGACCAAACAGATTTGGACTAAAAATGGCACTTGAGTTTTGTTTTCACCTTGTTAAACGGTGAAACCTAATCCCCACCCTCTCCAGTTGAACCTGTGTAGGTTGAGGTAGAAACCACAATGCAGAAGAGAGAGAGAGGCTTTTGATGGTCTTAATTGAGACATCCTGACTGACTTAAAAACACCCGGTAAAACATGCCCTCACCCTTCATTAAAAAGCAAAGAGAGTGAGAGGGAGGGGGGGTACCTTTGGGAAATAACTCTTTAGTAACCCTGGAATTTTCTCCCTGAGCTTCAAATAAAAAACACAATGCAAGCATGATCATAAATATCATAATAGTATCAGCGCTAGCATTGTTCTTAGAGGAACTCCCATGCTTTAACAAGGTACTGTACTTTAGTTCACAGAAGTGTAAAGTAAGTAAGTAGCCTTGTCTTGTGGGAGCCAGAACAGCTCCTAGGCCAGGATCTCCTGTTTCTGTAGCGTGAGTCAGCTTGATGTACAAGTAAACCCCCTGGACAGGACACTAGTCTATCACAGTGCCTTACCCCCAATCTACCTCCTTGATGCTGAATGCCATACAGACATACATCAGGTCCCATTTTTATAGTGTTTGGTATGACTTATCCAGGGATTGAACTCGCAACCTTCCAGTCTCCGGGCAGAGGCCACTGAGGGTGTAATCGCAGACCGCAAATTAGGGGGATTTTCTGATAAAGGCACCCTTTCCACATAGGGTTCTACATGGAACCCAAAAGGGTTCAACCTGGAACCAAATAGGGTTATCCTACAGGGACAGCTGAAGAACACTTTTGGAACTATTGTTTCTAAGAATGTACTACAGGGCTATTTCAACTATATTCTTATAGGGGCCAGATGTAAAACGGTTATTTTCAAGGGGGCAGAAGGCACGTACGTCTTTCTGAGAGTCGTAGCTTTCAGGAATGGGGTCATAATATTTTGCTTAAACCATTAAAATTCTAGAGCCAAAAAAATGATCAACATTCCACATAGGCGCTAGAAACCTCTAGAAACCACACTATAGACAACCAAAATAGTGATCCTCATTTTGGAACTGAAATTTGAATTTTGGCAGACTTATATTATTTTTTATAATTCAACCAGCAGTCTAAATTAGTAAACGGGTCAGTTCTGGCCCACTGGCCGCCAGTTGAATAGCCATGGTGTACTACAATGGTTAATTGTACACCAATGTAAGTCACAGTTGTTATTGTGGTTTAAATGTCTTGTTTTTTCCACCGCCTCTGTCTAGTAGACTAGTCCTGCCAAAATACCTTCAATCACAGGCCAAATAAGGCCATTGTTTGTCGTCTCACCTCCACGCCGGCTAATTACCTCTGCAGCGAGATAATATTGTAATTAGTGAAGACGGCAGGGCAGGCGGCCTCCTGATTGAGATTTGAGAGATGACAATGCATCTGGACGCACTGAAGGTTAACGGTTAGCTGCGGCGGGCCGCTTTTTCCCCTCCGTCTAATTAAACTTTAACTCATTGTTATCAAGGAGATAATTAGTAAAAAGCCATTTTAATTAACATTTTATTAGCTGCCCTTAATTCAGACCGCACCATGGCGTGTTCGCTCGACAAGCAGTGGATAGAGAACAAAACTCCTTTGTTCCTGTCCGGCTTGACTCCATTAATATCAAACGTAATTGGGCGTCTGCAATTATTTTCGCTAGTCTTACCGGGGTTGGACGTGTATGCACTGTATGTAGATATATAAATATATATCGTATCATGTGTTTTTTTGGTGGAGCACGTCACCTGTGCTCCACTTCGGTCCCAGTGAGCACTCATTATGTCTTGATCTCCATCTAGCCCGGGCATTCAGTGAGAGGCTAATGAACGTGTATGGCGGGAGTAACAAGGGGAAAACTTTATTAAAGAGATACACATTTCCTGATGAATCTTACTCTGGATCGAGCCCTGTAATTGGTTTGGAATAGCAAGCACGGCATTGAATGTAGTCCTGAGAGCAGTGGTGGAAGGTAGTCCCTAGAGGAGTGGTGGAGGGTAGTCCCTAGAGGAGTGGTGGAGGGTAGTCCCTAGAGGAGTGGCGGAGTGTAGTCCTGAGAGGAGTGGTGGAGGGTAGTCCCTAGAGGAGGGGCGGAGGGTAGTCCTGAGAGGACTGGTGGAGGGTAGTCCCTAGAGGAGTGGCGGAGGGTAGTCCTGAGAGGAGTGGTGGAGGGTAGTCCCTAGAGGAGGGGCGGAGGGTAGTCCTGAGAGGACTGGTGGAGGGTAGTCCCTAGAGGAGTGGCGGAGTGTAGTCCTGAAAGGAGTGGTGGAGGGTAGTCCCTAGAGGAGGGGCGGAGGGTAGTCCTGAGAGGAGTGGTGGAGGGTAGTCCCTAGAGGAGTGGCGGAGGGTAGTCCTGAGAGGAGTGGTGGAGGGTAGTCCCTAGAGGAGCGGCAGAGTGTAGTCCTGGGAGGAGTGGTGGAGGGTAGTCCCTAGAGGAGCGGCGGAGGGTAGTCCTGAGAGGAGTGGTGGAGGGTAGTCCCCCAAGGTTGAGTTGTCAACTAATATTAATTCAACATGAAATCAATAAAAGATTTATTGAGGTTGAAAGTTAGGTGAAAAAATGAAATTCCTTTACTTTGATTACTTTTTGCAAATCCAATCAGTTTCCCACATTGATTCAATATCACCACATGGAATTTTGTTGAAATGACGTGGAAAAAACATTGATTCAGTGGGTTTCCTCTATTATCACATAGGCAAACACAAAACAGAAAAGTGCACAACCTTGCCTAGTGCATTGATAAGGAGGCACTCTGGAGAGGGTCGTTCTGAGGGTGAGTACGGACAGATACATTAGGAGGGTGGCTTCCTGTAAAGAAATGCACCGTCCGCCCTCCGCCCCCGTCCACCTCTATCTACTGTAGACGACCGACTTTCAAAAGCCGGAGGAGGACATGTCAATATTTCTCACTCTGAGGTGGAGTTTCAGGCTGATGAAGGATGAGGAGAGGCCCGCTTAACTACCGCGAGGCCACTGCAAATGGTACTTAATCAGGTTGGATAATGTGTTGTTGTGATCTGAGTGGTCCCAGTTTGGCGACCGGAGTTACTCTATCCCCGTAATTATTGTTCCGTTTCATCTGGAGAAGAGGAGGATAGGAGGTTGAGAGCGTTTTGGGGAGTTAAACAAAAGCGGGCCATTTTTCTGTTGCCGTGTGACTGATGGGTGGTGTCATAGTGAAAGGGGGGATGGAGGGAGGGAACGAGGGAGGAGGGAGATAGGTGACACTTTACCCCCAAGGAACCTTCTCTATCTCCTAGCCCTCTAGCTCCAGCCCAAAGGCCTCCACATTTCCCCTCTCTTCCTCCCTCGATTCCTCCCGTGAAGGGGACACTAGTGGGATCCTCCTCTTTGGCGCTCTTACTCCCGCAGCAGAGAGGAAAAGCAATCTCCCCGCTTAGTGACTGCCGTGAGATTTGATTTGCCTTCCTTCCCAGCGTGACAATTGGTTCCGTAGTACGGATGCAAGTGTATATGGGGGTGAAGAGAGAGAGAGAGAGAGAGAGAGAGAGAGAGAGAGAGAGAGAGAGAGAGAGAGAGAGAGAGAGAGAGAGAAAACACACCAGGCCAGTTCAGCAGGTGTCAGGAAAATAGAAAAAAAGAAAACAGAGGATAGAAATCTTGTCACACCATTGCCTCAGCAATTTATGTTTTTTTTTTTTATTACCATCGAGGCCCGATACATCAACCAATACAATTAGCATTAGCAATTGTGGACTAATTGAAGAACCTCACTTTCACCGCAAATTATTAATTATTTTGCCGTGTCCTTGTTTTCGGCGCTGTAGATAAAATGGCCATTAGTTTGCCATTTAATTCCTTTCAGAAGAGCGAAACACTTAACTCAAATGACTAAAACCTTGCTGGGACTTGGTTGCAATGGGGAGGTGAGTGAGTGGTGGTAAATAAAACATGCCAGTGAGGTCTGGAAAGAGGAGCGCTCCTTGTCTGTTATGGATGCAGGCCTCTAATCCTGTCAAGTTGTTCTGCATACACACTCGGCCGAGGCTGTATCACTTAAGTGAGTCACACAGCCTCTGGCTACACCATTCCTTCTTTACTACATCTATAAATATGAAAATAGTCCACAACATCATCAACGTAGAAAAAAACATGAAGTTCCTCAATTAAAACGGACTTGATGGCGTTCCATCAGGCTTATTTTCACGCCTGATTTGGTCCTTCACACTCTCGGTCTGCAGTCTCAGTGTTGACTCATCTTATAGCAGGGCTTACTCATAGGGTCCCTTGAGTCCCGGGAAAGACATTTTGTTTATATCCTCTGCCGCAGGAAGGGGACAGCTAGTAGGGATCAGTGAGAGAGAGAGGAGTGTGTGTGTGTGTGTGTGTGTGTGTGTGTGTGTGTGTGTGTGTGTGTGTGTGTGTGTGTGTGTGTGTGTGTGTGTGTGTGTGTGTGTGGTTGTGGTTGTTCAGCCTCTCATCCTACATCCTGCTCTCGCACATTCTGATCGTGAAAAGAAATACTCACCCTTAAGCCTCTCACACTCTCTCTGTCACGCAAGTCTCTCTCTCTCTTCCCCTCTCCAAAAAACGCTGCTCTGACAAACTCTGATTTGCATGCCTGTTTTGCCGCCCCCGCCACCACCGCTACTGCTGACGCCACAACAGACCTGCTACTGTAGAAACACTAACCAGCTCAGATTTGCTCTGTGTGGCACTACCCATGACAACACAACACACCAGACCACCATAGCACCTGGTAGGAGTGGGAGTTATGCAGCGTTTACCAATGAGAGAGGGTGGAAACGCTCATCTAGCCTGTATGGGTTGCTAATATCCCCCCCTTCACCACACACACAAACACACACACTTATAGAATTTCCTATTGATGCTGTACCATTTGCTAGGCTATAGATTTCCTTCTTCTGTCAGAGAAGCCCAGCCTCCTCAGGGAGGCTCAACCAATAAACAGTGGGGAAAGAGAGCCTGAGGCACCACACCCATGGAACTAGTGGATGAGATTACACATTCTCTTTCTGAAGTCCGCCACATGATGAATACAAGGGTTCCAGTTGTTACCATTTAATGTCAACTAGCAAACTCAAATTACGGCCGATCTATGGTGACAAGAGGGCACGTCTGACGAATAACCTGCCACGTCCTCAACATCATTTCACTTCATCACCTGTCAATTCAGCCCCCAAACTCAAATTGGGAATCAATCTTATTATGAAAGTGAGCGAGTAGGGAATGTAGTAATGGCTTTCTGAAAGCTGAGCTAAGAAATGCAGTTTCCCAGTTCTTTGTGTCAGCAGGCACTGTGGTAGTGCTACTATGTTCACACAGAGAGACTGTGTCCCAAACGGCATTATATTCCCTATATAGTGCACTACTTTTGACCACGGCCCCTAGGGCTCTAGTCATAAGTAATGCACTATGTAGGGAATAGGGTGCCATTTGGGGCACAACAACAGAAAGCATTGGCAGACTAAGAGTGAATCAAACACAGGACTGACCTTGACCACATGTGCTGTGGTGTCGTCGGCATTGTTTTGACCCAACTATACAACCGGTCTACCGAGGGAGGAAACACAATGAAACAGATATGTCAACACAATACTCCTACTTCCTGGTTCAAGTCTTTCTCTATTTCAGATCTTTCTCTCTGCCTTCCTGTGTGAAACGGAACAAATATTTGCCCACTTTGTTTGAAAACAATCGCCAACTGTTCATTCTAATAAATTGAGGAAAAGAAAAGATGAAGGGGTGTGTATATTTTATTCCTGCCTTGGAATCTGTGGAGAGAGAGAGAGAGAGAGAGAGAGAGAGAGAGAGAGAGAGAGAGAGAGAGAGAGAGAGAGAGAGAGAGAGAGAGAGACCTTGTGTTTGATCCTGTAATAGTGTAAAAGCTTCAATAGCCAAGCCCAGGCTATAACATCCCAGTCAGGCCTGTATAAGCTTGGTCTCCTTCGGCTCCATTTGTCTGCAAGTGAGTGGAGATGTGATTAATTATACATACATTAATAGCAAAAGTATGAATAATTCATGAGGTCGTCAAACGTCAAAGCTTCTTTCCCTCCCTTTCAGCTTGATGAAAAGATTTTTAATAATAGACCCCCGTCCAGAAGTCTGTTGCTGCATTCCAGAGGATGGGGCTGAGAGCGTTTGTTTTAGCCTGATCTTGTTGTTGTCTTACTAGAGAGAACCATTGTTCTAGGCCACCACACTCAGTCAGGGAGAGTCGGAGAGGAGGGGAATAGCACCTGTGTTGTGCTTTGTCCGTGTATCTGCCTTTGTGGTAAAATGCAAATGAGACGAAGACATTGTATCCACCGAGTAGCAGGTTACCAGTGTAATATCACGTTCAGTATAGTCACGCCATTGACATAGAGAGAAGGAAGGATGGGGAACCGTGGTTACATTTGAGACTTGTGTGTGTGTCAAGTGTGTTAAGACAATAAGTGTGTGTGCGGTTGGGTGTGTGTGTGTATGTTTGTGCGTCAGCGTGTGATTTAAAGCTATCTATTATGCCCGTCTGTCTTGAGCGAAATCCTGAAGGAATGCATCGAGATTAAGATTTGGGGTTTTACATACTAAAAAGGGGAGGGAGGGGGAAAAAACTTGGCTATCACGTACTAGATTTTTCAAAGGGATGAATCGGCTTACTTTTCTCTTAAGCCTGTGGAACCTAATCAAACTCAAATAGAGGGAACTTCCCCTGAGGCAGTCCCAGGGGGATTTCCCTTCATTTGGAATTCAGGATGGAAAAAATAAGGAAAAATACCAATACAATCACATTCTCATCCCAAAATCTAGGAGCGCTGCTTGGATGTCACCTGAGACAGGTGGACAGGTACATCGGAATTCCCTGAACAGGCCGTGGAATTCCAGAAATACCTGGAATTAGATGAATGGTGGAAGTTGGAACGTTTAAACGGAATGTGTAATCCCCGCAGATTCACCAAATGTAATGTTCTTCCGGCGATAGGTATGAAACTGGTGAAGTTACAAGCCATTTTAGCTTTCCAAGTGAATTAACCTAGCGAGGATTTCGAAGGACTTCTTCTCAATTGTGGCCTCTATCTGTTCACCAATGTAACAGGGGAGAGGGGAGACTAATTTAATGTACTCATAATTCCCACCGCTTTTAGTGAATGTTCCTTCCCTTTCACTAAACCCAAATCTCAGATAGGAGCAACTCTGCAGCATCTCGCCCACATTCTTAGCTCTAATAATCCTACATACTTAAGAGTGGCACTGGAAGTAGACTGAACTTTAATGAGTAGGCTGTGCTCCTTTACACTCTAATACAAATATACAGTATAGAAGGATATGTTGTAGGATACAGTATTACTGAGTACAGTATATAAATATGATTCGCAGTACAGACGTGTGCTGCAGAATGGCGAACGACCCAAACCTTGAATTATTTTACATCATTAAATTATTGACATAACGTTTGACGTCTCCAGGTCCTAGCCGGTGTACAGAGAGCTAACAATCCAGGACACTGCACTTTGTTGTGACCACATGACACAACCTAATATGGTACCTCAGGGGGCTGTGTTTTCCACAAAATATCTGATGTACCTCAGGGGGCTATGTTTGCCCCCAACAAAATATCTAGCAGGCAGACGGCTGCCGTGTTGGGTTGTCGTTTCATATTCCATTCTCTCTCTCTCTCTCTCTCTCTCTCTCTCTCTCTCTCTCTCTCTCTCTCTCTCTCTCTAACTGTCCTCGTCCCGGTCTTCATCAGAATGACAAGGCATCTTTCCAGACATTTTTGTTGGATGAAGATTTGCGGCAGCTCATTACAGACTGGGAGGCTCGGCGAGCGGACGCACTCTGAGATGGATTGAGTGGGTCGTGTTATTGACATGCTTTAATCTGACACTGGATAAGGAATGAGTCACACAAACACACTGACTAAGGGAGTAACAGTCTGCACACACACACACACACACACACACACACACACACACACACACACACACACACACACACACACACACACACACACACACACACACACACACACACACACACACACACACACACTCTGCCTCCAGACAAGGCAGAGAGAGCCACTCTGGTAAAGAGGGGAGGCAGCGGCCGACTGGGATACAGGTGGAACTTCATCAGTGCTCATTAATCCTGCTTGCCCTGAATACTCACTCAAACTAGTCATGTTTACATACTGGGCTTGGGATGGCCATTGTGGCCAGATGGGTGGTGGAGGTGGACACTAGCCAGGGCGTGTGTGCAGGGGTTAAGAGGCTCATACACACATACACACACACACAAACGTATAAACCTATACACACACATTCTCATTCACTCACTCCCAT
Source organism: Brachymystax lenok tsinlingensis (assembly GCA_030435695.1). NCBI lineage: Eukaryota > Metazoa > Chordata > Actinopteri > Salmoniformes > Salmonidae > Brachymystax > Brachymystax lenok. Next base: position 19,762,537 of record CM059789.1, read on the forward strand.
CCCATCCCTATCCAACGACACACACACACACACACACACACACACACACACACACACACACACACACACACACACACACACACACACACACACACACACACACACACACACATACACACACAGTACCTGTATACACTGGTTGTGCAGCACCACTACTGATGCACTTTCCTGTCACACAAATGAGAGCCTCTATCTAGCAATGTCCTCACATCACTGGGTGTCTGGTGGATATGACAGGGTTAGTTGAACGGGGGATATTTTGCATCTTCAAAGTGGTAGGCATGTTGTGTAAATCAAATGATACAACCCCCCCCCCAAAATCTATATTAATTCCAGGTTGTAAGGCAACAAAATAGGAAAAATGCCAAGGGGGTGAATACCTTCGCAAGCCACTGTAGGTTTAGGTGACTGGTGGATATGATAGGTTTAGGTGACTGGTGGAAATGATAGGTTTAGGTGACTGGTGGATATGATAGGTTTAGGTGACTGGTGGAAATGATAGGTTTAGGTGACTGGTGGATATGATAGGTTTAGGTGACTGGTGGATATGATAGGTTTAGGTGACTGGTGGAAATGATAGGTTTAGGTGACTGGTGGATATGATAGGTTTAGGTGACTGGTGGAAATGATAGGGTTAGTTGAATGGTGGATGTGATCGGGTTAGGTGAATGGGGGATATGATAGGGTTAGGTGAATGAGGGATATGATAGGTTAGGTGAATGGGGGATATGATAGGTTAGGTGAATGGTGGATATGAAAGGGTTAGTTGAATGGGGGATATGATAGGGTTAGGTGAATGGGGGATATGATAGGTTAGGTGAATGGTGGATATGAAAGGGTTAGGTGAATGGTGGATATGAAAGGGTTAGGTGAATGGGGGATATGATAGGTTAGGTGAATGGGGGATATGATAGGTTAGGTGAATGGTGGATATGAAAGGGTTAGGTGAATGGGGGATATGATAGGGTTAGGTGAATGGGGGATATGATAGGTTAGGTGAATGGTGGACATGAAAGGGTTAGGTGAATGGGGGATATGATAGGGTTAGGTGAATGGGGGATATGATAGGTTAGGTGAATGGGGGATATGATCGGGTTAGGTGAATGGGGGATATGATAGGGTTAGGTGAATGGTGGATATGATAGTGTTAGGTGAATGGTGGATATGATAGGGTTAGGTGAATGGTGGATATGATAGGGTGGCTTGCTTACCACTGAATCATAGAGAGGGGGGCCTTTAATAGACAGATGTGCAAGTATCTGTGGCTTCTAACCACAACAGGGCTGTTCCAATCACGGCTCCCATCCAGTAATGGAAGGCCCTAGTTAGCTCTGAGCCCCCCTGGTGCCGGTGGTTACATGTGAGGCACATCTGGCCATTATTCAGATTGGCCTTTCTAGGCAGCTGTCAGCTAGGGGTGGGGAGCCGCATAACCTCCTCTAGCACGTCACTCACACATCTGTACAGCCAAGTAACAGCTTGGTAAACAGGGGCCATGACATGCTGCCACCAGGGGCCATGACAGGCTGCCACCAGGGGCCATGACAGGCTGCCACCAGGGCATCATAGTCATAACAACAGCATCTCTCACATCTCTACAGTGAATGTCATTCACACTGCCATGTTGTTCTAGTTCAACCACCTTATTTCAATAAGCAAATCTATTCTCCCCAGGCTGCTACTAAATGTAGTGATAGGATAGAGCTTTATAAAATGTATTCTCCCCAGGCTGCTACTAAATGTAGTGATAGGATAGAGCTTTATAAAATGTATTCTCCCCAGGCTGCTACTAAATGTAGTGATAGGATAGAGCTTTATAAAATGTATTCCTCCCAGGCTGCTTCTAAATGTAGTGATAGGATAGAGCTTTATAAAATGTATTCTCCCCAGGCTGCTACTAAATGTAGTGATAGGATAGAGCTTTATAAAATGTATTCCCCCCAGGCTGCTTCTACATGTAGTGATAGGATAGAGCTTTATAAAATGTATTCCCCCCAGGCTGCTTCTAAATGTAGTGATAGGATAGAGCTTTATAAAATGTATTCCCCCCAGGCTGCTTCTAAATGTAGTGATAGGATAGAGCTTTATAAAATGTATTCCCCCCAGGCTGCTTCTAAATGTAGTGATAGGATAGAGCTTTATAAAATGTATTCCTCACAGGCTGCTTCTAAATGTAGTGATAGGATAGAGCTTTATAAAATGTATTCTCCCCAGGCTGCTACTAAATGTAGTGATAGGATAGAGTTTTATAAAATGTATTCCTCCCAGGCTGCTTATAAATGTAGTGATAGGATAGAGCTTTATAAAATGTATTCTCCCCAGGCTGCTACTAAATGTAGTGATAGGATAGAGCTTTATAAAATGTATTCCCCCCAGGCTGCTTCTAAATGTAGTGATAGGATAGAGCTTTATAAAATGTATTCCCCCCAGGCTGCTTCTAAATGTAGTGATAGGATAGAGCTTTACCTGACAAAGTTTTTAAATAAATATATATATATGTATAGGAGCATGCATACACTTTGAGAGAAACACCAACCACCCACCCACACTCACATCCCCTCAGTGGGGGGGGGGTTGAGTAAGGGGCCTGCTGTCATCTTCAGTCAGGGAGCGAACAGGGAATGGCTGAGCAGCTTGAGAGCGCGGCTAGGGCCGAGAGGAGGCCAGATGCAGTGAGCTTGACCCGCTCGTTCACGGGGGGATTCCAACTCTCTGATAAACACAGGGATTAGCCTAGCCTACACGGACTTGATTTAATTTAATTTGTATTAGGCCCTGTCTTTGGGAGCAAACAGGTTTTTAAAGAGAGAGAGGGAAGCCAGGGTCACAGAAAACAACAACAACAGAAGTCCTTCGGCGCTCCCAGTTCCCCTGTCTCAATACTGTGCTCCCACACCCCCTGTGTCCATACTACAGTCCCGGACACCCTGTCTCCATACTGCAGTCCCGGACACCCTGTCTCCATACTACAGTCCCGGTCACCCTGTCTCCATACTACAGTCCCGGACACCCTGTCTCCATACTACAGTCCCTGTCTCCATACTACAGTCCCGGTCACCCTGTCTCCATACTACAGTCCCGGACACCCTGTCTCCATACTACAGTCCCGGACACTCCACGCCTTGACCTCTCCACACCTTGAACCCCCCACACCTTGACTTCCTTGAAATGAAGAGCTGAAATCCTTCTGTTCTGCGGCCGTAAACAACTTGTGGTAATTGTTGTTGGCTTATCAGCAGGGCTGTGTGTGTAGGTGTGAGTGTGAGAGAAAGATTGTGTGTGTATGTGTGTGTGTATAGTATGCTATGTTGCACACACACTCTGTCAGTGGTTATCTGCTGAGAACATATCTTGGGGGTTGATGTTAATCCATTCTGATGCAAGATTGGGTGAAGTTTGTCTTTGTCTCAACACAGCAGCCATGGCAGGATAATGGCATTCATCTTCTCCTTATTCATGGCTTCCTGATTAACAGGCTATTTTATTCCTTGCAGGCTGATGTAGTTTGATATCCTATAGCGGATAGAGGAATCATTTTATTTACCCCGTAGATATCTAATGTGCTTTTACTTGTAATCTTGGGAATTAATTCAATGAAAAGGGGTAGAAATCTGCACACGATAGAATAACTTTACATTGCCCTTTATACTCGACTGGCAAAGTCGACGAAAGACAACAACCACTGTAACGCAGAAGAGAGAGGGAAAAAGGAAACTGCAGAGCTGAGCTGCGGGCCTAGGAAAATAAAAAGTGAAAACTGAGCGGCCAGAGAATAATAACAGCGTGGGCAATTCCAGTGAATAAGTACACCTCCTAGCACCTGAACATTTACAATAGCACGCTGTGAAAAATATGGCAGTGCTGTGTAGCCATCAAGTCTGTTATAGCCCAAAGGCCGTGGTCATCTAAAACCTCCTTTATGTCTTCTGGCTCAGGTGACAGGCTTCCTGAGCCTCCCTGAGCAAACTAATGTACCATGCACTTGGGAAAGTTGTTTTATTACAGAGAAGATCTAAACAACATTAAAAAAGAAAGAGAGGAAAACCTTGGGAGATCTAAAGATGATTTGGAGGCCTAGGCTAGTCCTACTGACAGAACAAGAAAACACTGTCAGAGTTCCTTCGTTGGAGATTATCAAACAGCACTCAGAGAAGCAATGCTTTTTTCTTTATATTTCCTTCTTCCTTAGAAAGTAGAATAATTGGGCCCCGCTTAGATTCATTGCAAGAGTAGCACGCCAGCCAAAAGAGTGCTCCGACTGCCCCCGTTCAGTTTATGTGGGAAGCTTTGAGAAATATCGCTTCCTGTACTAACTCGCTCACCGTGAGATGCAACAGATCTGACATCCTCTGACCCTACTGTACGTTGATGGGCAATTTCTCAAATCTTTGAAAATGCCTCTTTCATACCATCCCATTGTTAAAACATCTATGGCGTGGTGGGGAGAGGGTACAGACAAAAACGACAAAGATCTGATTCTGTAATAAGGTAGTTAGGAACGAGCACTACACAACAATGTTTTCACATTCTCTCTCTCTCTGTCTCTCTGTCTCTCTGTCTCTCTGTCTCTCTCTCTCTCTCTCTCTCTCTCTCTCTCTCTCTCTCTCTCTCTCTCTCTCTCTCTCTCTCTCTCTCTCTCTCTCTCTGTCTCTCTCTCCACTGTCTCTCTCGCTCGATCTCTCTCGTTCTTTGGCAGTACATTTCCTCCTCATTTGGGTGTAGTATTGTAATGCGTGCACCTGGGCTAATTCGGGACCTATTTCTAATAGCTAGGAGCATCATCCTTATTGTTGCTCTAACTACCCATGTTAATGATTGTAACTCTAATTACTACCGTATAACTGTATCACCCAAATTAACCTATTTCAGTGTTTAGATCACCCACATTGACAGCAGTCTGAGATTATGTCCCAAATGGCATCCTATTCCCTTCTTTATTGTGCACTACTTTTGACCAGAGCCCATAGGGCTATGTAGGGAATAGGGTGCCATTTGGGACGTTGCCCATATGGGGCTGGTGAGGAATGGCAGGACTGTCCCTTCAATCCAATCTAATTAGCAGTGTGGTTTACAGGGACTCTGTGATGGCAATAATTAATGCTACTGTATAGTGAGGATGCACACTGCATGGGGAATAGGAAAGAGAGAGAGGTAGAGAGAATGAGGGGAGAGAAGAGTGGGGAGAAAGTGGGTGAGGAGAGGAGTCGGTATTGGAGATCTATATTATACGACCTAGCTTCCGTTTTACCTCTCAAAATTGGTCATTTGTTAACCAACCCCCCCTCCCAAAAATCGATATTGAAAACCTATTATGACAGCAAATACTGTAGGGTTCCATCTAACAAAGTGAAAATGGATCTGTGATTGAATTCTGAGGGTCATTACCAGGGAGCGGACTAGCTGTGAATTCACATCTACCGAAATTGATTCTCTCTACCTCTTACCTTTGGGGTGCAACCACGGCTCTAGGACCACACTGTGCTCTACGTTCAGTAGTTAAAGTCTGATGTTGTTTGTTTGTGTTTACCTTTTCTTATCGCCATTAATTAATACTGGGAAGAGAGGGAGAAAGGGAGAGACAAAGTCAAAGAGACAAAGAAAGAGAAAGAGAGAGAGACGGCTTGAGTCAGGTGCAGCCAGGTACTAGTGAACCGAGTCAGAAGGTGTCACCTCGTAAACAAGTCTCCAGAAGTAATTAGATAAACTTTAAGTGAATGTGCTAACTTTAGAATGCCGCTTTGATCCGGGGGCCTCTGACATTCAAGTATTTATGCATTCACATTTGGGCTTAAATCCTTATTTTCCTTTTCATAAAGGCTTGGGCAATCGTGTCAAATTGAGTTGCTTAGTGTGTGAGTTGTAAGTGATTATAATGGCGTGAACCGTACAGCTTAAACAGAACAGCTGGACATGCCATTCTGCTACTACATTTAGTCAGATTTTACTTACTGCTTTAATTCAGTGGTGTGTGTGTGTGCCTGCGTGTGTGTGTGCCTGCGTGCGTGTGTGTGTGTGTGTGTGTGTGTGTGTGTGCCTGCGTGTGTGTGCCTGTGTGTGTGTGTGCCTGAGTGTGTGTGCTAATGTTAAAATCCATATGCCTTTATAACTTCAGAGGATTAAAAAACTCTAAATTGTTGTTATCCCGATTATCATCTTACTTGTCAGATGGCCTAATCACGACGACACAAATAACACACACATAAAACTAGCCCCCTTCTATGACGTTGCCATCTTCCCACCATATTTGAAAAAGTTGCTATTAGAAGGGTGTGTCCAAAATGGCACCATATTCCCTGCACTACTTTTGACCAGAGCCCCATGGGCCCTAAATAGGGAATACAGTGTAATTTGGGAGGCAGCTGAAGTGTTGAGGGAGGCGGTGATAAGCAGCCTCTTATCCGTTTAAAGACGCCACCTGGTAATCCCGCTGAGGGGAAGCTGCAGCTTTAAGAGACTTAGTCTGGATTAGGCCTAGTCCTTCCAAATTAAACCAAAAGTAAGCTTTCTAGCCGTTGCTCATGAAAGCTGCTGCTTTGCCTTGTTTGGCGTTGGGCCCCCAACCACCAACCAACCAGAACAAGGAGATCAGAAAAGGGTTAGCGCTATTATTAGAATATTAAGAATAATAGAATTATGTTGCTCTGTTGTCTGTTGATGGCCCCAGGCACCCAGGTACTAGCAGGATCGGCCAAGCCTTGTCCCATCCCAACCCTACCCCTCCTCCTCCCTTCCCTCTCCCCAGCTGGCCTTCCAACAACCCATTGTCTCTTTTTCTCCTATTCTTTGCCACCCAGCTTAGCCTCTCAGCCAGCCAGACAAGCCTCTCATTCAGCCAGCCAGCCGTGGCGAGGCTTCTGCTGCCCTGACTATCCCCCAGTTGACTTTTGCTGCTTCCCAGGCAAAACAAGGCCAAATCTGGGGGGCTTAGTGGATGGAGGGGGGAAATAATCATTACTAAGGAGCACAAACAGATGAAAAGTCAGAGTGCCACTCCCCATTTCTAATTCTAATTTCCTCCCAGTACTGTATTTGGCCTAGCTTAGCTGTGGTACACACAAAGGTAAAGCAGACACACACACAAGCATGCACACACAGGAGAGGCTATTGTTTATGAGTGCTATTGTAGAAGAAGAAGAAGAAGAAGAAGAAGAAGGCATCTGAACACCACTGAAACTAGAATATGAGTTTTTCCGGGAATGTGACTCTAGGGAACATTGCTACAGGTGTAGGATCTTAAATGTGTCCTCTTTTGTCAGATCAAAATAATCCTGCAGTAACAGGATTTGAACGTTAAGTCCATAATGTTGCTTGATCTGTGGTTAGGCTATTAACTGGCAAAGAAAGTACGCTACATGAAAAGTGCAATACTGTCAATTTAACCATGTGTTAGTGAGGGTTTTCAGTGAATTTACGAAGCCCATCTGCATAAATCACGAAGCCCATCTGCATTTCCTATGGTGCAGGAAAATTCTCAGCAACAGAAGAGTGATCAAATCAGGATCCTACACCTGTACATCGACCAGGGCGGTGCAGTAGGAAAACAGCAGAAAGTAATGATTTGTTACTTATCCATTCCCCGCAATGTGCAAAACCATTAGTCATGGAACTTGTAAAAAGCCTAGAGTGCACAATGTCTTGACTCATGTCATGACACACCCAAAATGAAATGCTTAGAGTATGACGTGGCTCAGATTAAGATGATTGTGATTGAAAACCACATGCACCTCATTTTCCCTCAATTACATTGTAGCTGTGTGTGTGTGTGTGTGTGTGTGTGTGTGTGTGTGTGTGTGTGTGTGTGTGTGTGTGTGTGTGTGTGTGTGTGTGTGTGTGTGTGTGTGTGTGTGTGTGTGTGTGTGTGTGTGTGTGTGTGTGTGTGTGTGTGTGTGTGTGTGTGTGTGTGTGTGTGTGTGTGTGTGTGTGTGTGTGTGGATAATGATCCCTCAGCACTGGTGGGTGTGATCAGAGTACCCAAGCACAACTCCATGGTGACCCTTCTACTATACTCCCCCAGAGGGAACATTAAATCCCAATCATTATTACAGCAAGCAAAATAAGTCACAATCTCCACTCCTTCCCCCGTAAGGCAGGTCTGGGAACAGCTGCCAAAGCAAAGGGGAGTAAGGGAGCATAGGGCTCCTGCTGTAAGCACCGTACTCAGAACAGCCCAGAACGGCTCAGCACGTCAGAGCTCAGGAGCTTTCATTCATTAACTCGGCCACTTGTGCAGTGGGATGTGAGCAAAAACTCAAAGCTTTACTTCCTATTGTGTTTCCACAGACACTGGCTGCTGGACCTGCGAACATTGTTTTCTGACTGGTTAATGGCTCTATAGTTATAGTTGTTTTCTGACTGGTTAATGGAGCTATAGTTATAGTTGTTTTCTGACTGGTTAATGGTGCTATAGTTATAGTTGTTTTCTGACTGGATAATGGTGCTATAGTTGTTGTCATGCGGTGGGTGTAGCTGGAGTAGGTAAGTCAGGCGCAGAAGAGCAGAGATGAGTGGACTAAGTACTTTACTAAGGCAATGTTAAATAAGGAAAGCAACCGCGTCACAAACATATGCCCAAAACCAAGTAATGCAGCACAAAGTACAAAATACACGTACAAATACCGGCTTCCACAAAGCACGGGTGAAAAACATACAAACCCAGCGTAAACCAGCATGCCTACAAACAATTCCCCACACAGACATGGGGGAAACAGAAGGTTAAATAAACAACAGTAATGAGGGCAAAATAAAACCAAGTGTGATGGAAAACATGACAAAACAAATGGAAAATGAAAAGTGGATCGACGATGGCTAGAAGACCGGTGACGTCGACCGCCGAACGCCGCCCGAACTTGGAGAGGAACCGAATTTGGCGGAAGTCGTGACAGTTTTAGTTGTTTTCTGACTGGATGAAGGTGCTATAGTTATAGTTGTTTTCTGACTGGTTAATGGAGCTATAGTTATAGATGTTTTCTGACTGGTTAATGGAGCTATAGTTATAGTTGTTTTCTGACTGGTTAATGGAGCTATAGTTATAGATGTTTTCTGACTGGTTAATGGAGCTATAGTTATAGTTGTTTTCTGACTGGTTAATGGAGCTATAGTTATAGTTGTGTTCTGACTGGTTAATGGTGCTATAGTTATAGTTGTTTTCTGACAGGATAATGGCGCTATAGATATAGTTGTTTTCTGACAGGTAATGGAGCAATAGTTGTGTTCTGACTGGTTAATGGTGCTATAGTTATAGTTGTTTTTTGACAGGATAATGGCGCTATAGTTATAGTTGTTTTCTGACAGGTTAATGGAGCAGTAGTTATAGTTTTTTTCTCACTGGATAATGGTGCTATTGTTCTAGTTGTTTTCTGGCTAGATAATGGTGCAATTGTTGTAGTTATTTTCTGACTGGATAATGGTGCTATAGTTAAAGTTGTTTTCTGACTGGTTAATGGAGCTATAGTTATAGTTGCTTTGTGACTGGATAATGGTGCTATAGTTATCACTGTTTTCTGACTGGTTAATGGAGCTATAGTTATAGTTGTTTTCTGACTGGTTAATGGCGCTGTAGTTATAGTTGTTTTCTGACTGGTTAATGGAGCTATAGTTATAGTTGTTTTCTGACTGGTTAATGGAGCTATAGTTATAGTTGTTTTCTGACAGGTTAATGGAGCTATAGTTATAGTTGTTTTCTGACTGGTTAATGGCGCGATAGTTATAGTTGTTTTCTGACTGGTTAATGGAGCTATAGTTATAGTTGTTTTCTGACTGGTTAATGGCGCTATAGTTATAGTTGTTTTCTGACTGGTTAATGGCGCGATAGTTATAGTTGTTTTCTGACTGGTTAATGGAGCTATAGTTATAGTTGTTTTCTGACTGGTTAATGGCGCTATAGTTGTAGTTGTTTTCTTACAGATTAATGGAGCAATAGTTGTTTTCTGACTGGTTAATTGAGATATAGTTATAGTTGTTTTCTGACTGGTTAATGGCGCGATAGTTATAGTTGTTTTCTGACTGGTTAATGGCGCTATAGTTACAGTTGTTTTCTGACAGGATAATGGCGCGATAGTTATAGTTGTTTTCTGACTGGTTAATGGCGCGATAGTTATAGTTGTTTTCTGACTGGTTAATGGAGCTATAGTTATAGTTGCTTTGTGACTGGATAATGGTGCTATAGTTATCACTGTTTTCTGACAGGTTAATGGAGCTGTAGTTGTAGTTCTTTTCTGACTGGATAAAGGTGCTATAGTTATATTTGTTTTATGACTGGATAATGGTGCTATGGTTATAGTTGTTTTCTGACTGGATAATGGAGCTATAGTTATAGTGGCTTTCTGACTGGACAATGGTGCTATAGTTATAGTTGTTTTCTGACAGGATAATGGCGCTATAGATATAGTTGTTTTCTGACAGGTAATGGAGCAATAGTTGTGTTCTGACTGGTTAATGGTGCTATAGTTATAGTTGTTTTTTGACAGGATAATGGCGCTATAGTTATAGTTGTTTTCTGACAGGTTAATGGAGCAGTAGTTATAGTTTTTTTCTCACTGGATAATGGTGCTATTGTTCTAGTTGTTTTCTGGCTAGATAATGGTGCAATTGTTGTAGTTATTTTCTGACTGGATAATGGTGCTATAGTTAAAGTTGTTTTCTGACTGGTTAATGGAGCTATAGTTATAGTTGCTTTGTGACTGGATAATGGTGCTATAGTTATCACTGTTTTCTGACTGGTTAATGGAGCTATAGTTATAGTTGTTTTCTGACTGGTTAATGGCGCTGTAGTTATAGTTGTTTTCTGACTGGTTAATGGAGCTATAGTTATAGTTGTTTTCTGACTGGTTAATGGAGCTATAGTTATAGTTGTTTTCTGACAGGTTAATGGAGCTATAGTTATAGTTGTTTTCTGACTGGTTAATGGCGCGATAGTTATAGTTGTTTTCTGACTGGTTAATGGAGCTATAGTTATAGTTGTTTTCTGACTGGTTAATGGCGCTATAGTTGTAGTTGTTTTCTTACAGATTAATGGAGCAATAGTTGTTTTCTGACTGGTTAATTGAGATATAGTTATAGTTGTTTTCTGACTGGTTAATGGCGCGATAGTTATAGTTGTTTTCTGACTGGTTAATGGCGCTATAGTTACAGTTGTTTTCTGACAGGATAATGGCGCGATAGTTATAGTTGTTTTCTGACTGGTTAATGGCACGATAGTTATAGTTGTTTTCTGACTGGTTAATGGAGCTATAGTTATAGTTGCTTTGTGACTGGATAATGGTGCTATAGTTATCACTGTTTTCTGACAGGTTAATGGAGCTGTAGTTGTAGTTCTTTTCTGACTGGATAAAGGTGCTATAGTTATATTTGTTTTATGACTGGATAATGGTGCTATGGTTATAGTTGTTTTCTGACTGGATAATGGAGCTATAGTTATAGTGGCTTTCTGACTGGACAATGATGCTATAGTTATAGTTGTTTTCTGACTGGTTAATGGAGCTATAGTTATTTTCTGACTTGATTATTGAGATATAGTTATAGTTGTTTTCTGACAGGTTATTGGCGCGATAGTTATAGTTGTTTTCTGAAAGGTTAATGGAGCAGTAGTTATAGTTGTTTTCTGACTGGTTATTGTAGCTATAGTCATAGTTGTTTTCTGACTTGTTATTGGAGCTATAGTTATAGTTGTTTTCTGAATGGTTAATGGCGCTATAGTTGTTTTCTGACTGGTTAATGGCGCTATAGTTAAAGTTGTTTTCTAACTGGGTAATGGTGGTGTATTTATGAATTCACAATCATAGCTATTATCACCATTACTTGTTTACTGCTTCCATGCTCAACCAAGAGTATATAGACCTATTTAATATATATACAGGAGGCAGACGTTCTTGTCTTTCTTCAGCCATCTCAGGAAACGAGATATGATCATAAACAAGAAACAAGATGCCTATTCCCCGTCTCTCCTCTCTCTCTCAGAAGCCTAATTCAAGCAAAACAAATCAGAGAGAAACAGGCCCACCTGAATCGCTTTCAGGGAAAACCGAATAATAAAAATGCAAAACAGCCTTTGAAAAAAAAAATACAATCCGAAACACCGAAGCTCTAAAGCGCAAATCCGTACACATATAACTTCAGCATTTGGCTTGTTAATGTAGTATTATGTAGTACAATGTAAAATTATATTGTATAATTTAGAATTATTTAGTATAATGCAGTATTATATAGTAGAATGTAGTATTATATAGTATAATGTAGTATCCCAGACCCTCCCAGTCAATGGACTACTGCTATTCTCTCTAGTTTCTTTATGGCCAGTAGAATAGAGGAATGCCTGATGTGGCTTTCCAGACAGAAGACGCTAGAGGCATTTTGACACATTGTGACACATTAGGGGTCCCACCATCTCTTTTGACAGGGGACAAAGGGAGGGAAGGGAAGGAGAGAGAAATGGGGAACAAAGGAGAGGGATGAGGGTAGGTAGGGGCAAGGGGAAGATGAGAAAAATAAAGTTGGAGACAGAGGCATTGGTGACATAGGGTTGAGAGAAGAGGAGGGGAGAAAAGAGAGGGTAGGGGCAGGGGAAGAAAAAGAGAAAGAGAGATGAGAACCAAAGACAGAGAGAGAAAGAGGCAATTTTGACTTGAAATGCTTGGGGTAAAGAGATGCATGGGGGTTAGCTCTGAAAGGCCTGTGAGTCCTATGGCCGGTCATAGCTCATTAGGACTGCGCAGGGAGAGAGTGCTACATCTCATTACATGCTCTGACTCCTGTTTTGGGGATGAACAATGCACAATTACTGTTTCCACAGCCTACCACTGTCTCTGTCTGAGGCTACTGTTGCTGTGGCTATCGCCTGCCAACAGGCTTCTATGTTCATTGAACTACCCCTATAGCTACTAGCTATGCTAATGCTACATTTATGATAATACTAAGTCTATGAAGAACAAATGTAAGTCTGTTTCTATGAAACTAGGGGAGGTATGGTGTACCATTAAGATAGATATGAAAGTAATACACCAAGGTATGTGCTATTTGTTTTTTATCATGTGGTTTTTAATGCAATTGTGATTTTCTGGGTCAGCTCGCTCTAATAGATATCAAAGTCAGACATTAAAGTAAGACAACATGTGATGAGGAAATGAAGTGCCTAATTAATTTATCTTCAATTGACTTAGGGTCATTCAGGGTCAAAACCCAAAACAGAAATGTGCCGAAATGGAAATGGACATGGGCAGCCAAACGCCATCTATCTTTTATTAGATTCAGATGCACTGACATTAATTGGCGACAAGTCATGCCTAAGGTGCATGACTATAATATAGTGACACATATCTTCTATTTTCCAAGCACTGCCAAGGATAACAAGACAATGGGTCCATTTCACCCACCAGCAAATTGGTTCATCTCTCTACCCCCTTGTTCTTTCTCTCCTGTACCATCCAACAATTACACATGCAGAAGTTGACATTTAATCGGATGGTGGAGAAATGCTAACTAACTAACATCCTCCCTACCTCCTCTTTGTTTTAAGGATGCAAAGCAGGACACTTGGAAAGGTCATTCTCTCCCAGTTGTCTGAGTTGGATGCCTGGAAAAATTGTATTTTCCTTCACAATGAGCATTGTTGTGTTCTCACCATAGCCCTCCCCCATCACTCAATCACTCTAACTACCACACAGTATCACCACTTCAAGCTGAGGTCGTGAGAAACCTTGTCAGCCAGAGCGGTGGGAAGTCTGGTGGTGTAACTAGCAATTCAGCTGAGAGTGTGGGAGCCCAAAAGAAGAGCTTGCTATTCATACATTTTAATTAATACCTTTCCATTTGCATTTTGGACTGAATAGATTTTTGTGCACTCGAATAATGGTGGTCATTATAAAGTCATAATTAATTACTTTTTCCACGATGGGAATGGTTAGGTTTTGTTGCTCCTCACACTTTGGAAGATAATTTACATAGATTTCCCCAAAGAGAACTCAAAGCCTGTAAGTCCCTTGTCAATCTTATCGCTAACAGGGACAAACATATTGGAGGGGTGTCAACTTCCCCAAATCCCAAGAACCTAAATACCAAGGCTGCATTCCAAACAAAACACCCATTCCTCAATGTTCCTCAGCCTACACTATGAGTGACAGACTTACCTATCCAGCACTTTTGCTGGCACAAAAACTCTGAGTCTAAGCCACTGTATAAAGATCAATAGCCTTTCCTCCCTAACCCACGGCAATAACAAGTTGTCTAGCTTGTGTTGAGGAATGTAGGCTGAACTTTCCCTCCCCATTAATTGAACTGCGTGGGCTAAAAAAAAAGGCTAGGAGACAAATCTGTGTTAATGAGAGATGAGGCTAGGAGAGACAAAAATATTTCTTTCCTTCAACGCCAAATGCTTCTTCCCTGAGACCAGTTGTCTTTTATTGGGTATGCTTTTGCAACCAACTGCCACCTTCGTTTGAATCGTTTTCCACCGAAGACGGTAGGAAATCTAACACATGAAATGTGTATAATGTGAAAAAATGTGTTATGTTTCTTGCAACCCTCAGTGCTGGTTTCCAAAAGCTTCTCTTAAAAATGAGATGGGAAGTAAAGGCAGCAGTAGATTGGATCATCGACAGAGACCCGTGGGAGATGCTTAAGAGCAAAAATATATACTACACATAAAATCTTACCCAAGATTAAGATGAGATTAAGATACATCCATGCTGATAGAAAGAGAAATATGTCTACAGTATTTTTTCTAACCATCTAACTGCCAACATCACCAACAGTGGATGCAGTAGGCATACTTATCCTGACAAAACACACTCAAAGATATAGTTAAACAACATACAATAGTAGATTTCAAAAATGCTGGAGGTATAGGCCTATCTACTAGAGTCCAGAGATTGCAGCGAATCGCAAACAGAGTATGGCATATTTGTGTCACAGGCTTTAATTTGAAAAATAAAAACAGTGGCTGCAGGAAACTCATTTAAATGGGTAATTTACGTCCGAGACTCGGCATCGCTAGCAGGGCTTAACAAGGTGCGTAATGATGTCTCCCCTTCCCCGGCGATAAACATCATCCCTCTCTTTCCCTTTCCACTCTCTCTCTCCATTTCACTCCCTCCATTTATTGGTGGTTTCGTTCTTGCCTTCTTCCCTCATGTATGCCTCTACTACCTTCAGTCCAGGCCCAAAGTCATATTCTTCATTCCAGGCCCAAACTCATACCTTCAGTCCAGGCCCAGAGTCATAGCTTCAGTCCAGGCCCAAACTCTTACCTTCAGTCCAGGTCCAATGTCATACCTTCAGTCCAGGCCCAAAGCCATTATCTTCTTATTGCCTTTCTGGATCTACGGAAGAGCTCGGCTAGTTTACGTGTTTAACATATGACTTGTAATGCGCTGATGCCATTGTGAAACTCATTACGTTTGCGCACAAAATGTGTTTCGTGGTCTGTAATGGATCACGGCTTGGTTCACAGTAAGTATAAGTCAAGCTATAATCGAGTAATATATGTAATATGAATTTATAATTGAGGTTGTTGTTTTTCATCTGCTAGTCATGAGTGCTGGATGATGTATTGAAAAACTGAGAAAGTAATTAAATAGGTGAATTGCATCTTGGGATGGGTGGTAAAATGTATCATTATATTAGTGTGATACGATTTTGTTTTAGACAGGGGTTTGGGTACAACAACATAGTATTAATTTATTAACATCACATGGCAAGGACACTTGTGTAGCATGCCTGTTGTTAAATTACTGGGCATTAAACCACTAAGGGTATTCATGTGCTTTCCTTTCAACGTTCTATTTTTAAAGTTAGACTCGGTTTTCAAAGCACAGTTAGTGCTTACCTTTTCATACCGTCTACCATATAACATTTAATATTCGGACCGCCATTGCTTCGAGGCGAAATGTGCACATGCAAAAAGTACAGTATTTCCACATGTTCAGGTGCAATCCACCATTTGGAGTTGCAGACCTGGACTGGATGTTTCGTTTAGCACACAGAATTCCTGCTGAACCAACATTAAGAGACATTTTCTTTCTCTCCTGCTGTACAGTTTCATATGGGTTATATTCTGAACAAATGATGGGGCTTTCAGTATAATAACGTTATCTGTACATTTCCTTCTCTCTCTCCTTTCCTCATTATTCCAGGCGTTGTTCCCTGTCCAGTGTCCCTGGCCCTGATGCTTAGAGTGCTGCTCAGCCATCACACATGGTATTAGGCGGGCTACAGTGACATGCGTATGTCAGGCTCTGTCACTCATGTATGTTTTTACACCTCAGCTGTTGCCTGTATGCACCGATCCTGACAAGAGGGCAGCGGCCTGGGGCTTGATTAGGCTGCCATTGGCTCTTATTGTGACATATTTACTGTACCTCCCCAACATACAAAGCAAAGAATAGTGTTTCAGGACCAAGGCTATATATACACTGAACTGGCATTGGCTTGTCAGTCACGATGACCTTTCCACACTATAGTGTTGACCTGAAGCGTACTGTGCTGGCTTGGATATTTCTTTTGACATTGTCCTTTGCAGCAAGGTGCCAGGAACTATGGTGGATGCATAACCAGGCCAGACCAGTACAGCTCAGCTTGGCTAGACCATGTAGTGTGAAAAGGGTCTATATCTACAATCAAAAGCATCTCATGGGATAATGTTACTCGTGCATTGAGGCTCCAGTGCAACCCATTTCAGGGTTCATCACAGCATCATTTCAGTCAACGGGAAATGAAATGGCCCGACATGACCATTGGCAGACACATAAAAATGACTGCATGAATGTTGAAATATTTGCTTGTTTCTTTGACTGACTAACTGACTGTCAGACTGACTGACTGTCAGGCTGACTGATGCTTTATTTGTCTTGGCATGAAATTACACTCAAAGAGCAAGGCGTTCCCAAATCCTCGGCTCACTCACAAATCTAACCTTTCTCGCTATAATTCCCACGCTCATCTGCCAGTTACTCAATCAGGGGCTTCAGATAAGACGCTTCACTCTCTCTCATCCCTCTGAAGAGGAGACATTAAAGCACGCAAAGCTTCGCCCCCGAACTTCTTCAACAGATAAAACAGACACACACACACTAACATTGCAACATTTCAAGTTAAAGTAGTCAAGGATCCATCAGTTTACAATCTGTAAAATCTTTGTTTCATTTTTCCACCACCTGATTAGTCTGTTTTCTCCTTCCCGCGCATTGAGAAGTCTCTTATTGAACGTGTTTAAATGCCTCATCAGAGCTTTCTCCTGGAGCCTGACTGAATCTTCTTCTCAGCACAAAGCCCCTCGCCGAGACAGCATGCTGTGACCTTTACTTTATTGTGTACGGGATGCAGAGATGATTAATTGGATTAGGCAGATTAAATTTAGAGAAATACAAAAGCCTTAGTCTGGTGCCTCGATGGGAATCTTCGAAAATATCAAATTCTGTAATTCGCAACATATTAGCCCGTCATACTATATGTGTTGTCACATGTATTGGTCAGTGGCTTAAAGAGGAAAGCGACCAGATTAGAAGAGACAGATGTTTTTCTCAGAAAAAGGAAAGTGAGATGGAGGGAGGGGTTAGATAGTCAGATTACAATGGAAGATCAGAGACTAAACGTGGAGCGGCTTGAGTTTGTGTTGTGCCACTCAAACCAGACCCAACACTCTAGTAAGAGGCAAGGCAATGTGCTTGGAATTCCTCTATTGTTCTCTTCGGGAATGTAATTATATTTTATATGGCAAAGCTGCAGTCTTTGTCTGTGTCCAAAATGGCACCCTACCCTATTCCCTTAATAGTGCAGTACTTCTGACTAGAACCCATAGGCCTCTGGTCTAAAGTAGTATACTACAGATATAGGCTCTTTATTTGACAAGTTTCTCACAGCAGGAAAATTATCCTGCAGCAACAGGAAAAGTGAATTATTGTGTGGATTATAATTTACTGGACATTTGTGTAGGGGTTGATACATTTTTTTGTCAAATCAAGTCTGAAATTTTAAAGTGGAAATTAAAAACATTAACTTTAAAAAAGACTTTAATAAACTAAAAGTTAACATTTGCTGGTGTGCAGGACATTTCCTGCAACAACAGCGTGATCAAATTAAGATCCCACATCTGTATATAGGGAATAGGGTGCCATTTAGGACACAGCCTATATGTTTCAGGGAGACAGGATGACAGCACATTAGAAGACAGGAAGAGGGGGATAGAAGACGGAAGGTGATTGGCAGGCACAGCAGATGTGTACTATGTGTTGACAGCATGACATCTACTTTGCATTCTCAATATGACAAGTTTGAATGTGTTCTGTGCATATTGTCCTGATGTGAAAGAGATTGCGTGGGGGGCGGGATGATGTGTAGGCATGTGGAATATGGAACCCAGTACCACTCCCCATCGCCTCTCTTGTAACAATATTAAAATGTAGACTATTTCTAGCTATCTCACAAAACAGTTAGCGATTAGCATATTGCTGTAGCTAGATACCTTGGTTTTGTTTACAGCATGGAGTTCCTTGACGTTGGGAGGAACAAATTCAAGACACAGTCACAGAAATGCCTTTTGTTGTGCCCAACAACAAAAAAGCCAGAAATTGAACTGTACTGCATGTGCCATACTGTATGTTTACAATGGCTTCTTATGTGGTCCTCTATCAGGTAACAGAATGGAAGCATCTGGAAGCGGATTTACCTCAATTAGCACTCAGTTAGCACCAATTTGTTCAATGTAGCACTGAACTAATTGGACAAGATGGCGCCGACAGAGATGGTCGCCTCGCTTCGAGTCCGTTTTTATGTACTATTTCTTACATTGTTACCCCAGGAAATCTTAAGTCTTATTACATACAGCCAAGAAGAACTATTGGATATAAGAGCGAAATCAACTTACCAACATTACGACCAGGTATACGACTTTCCCGAAGCGGATCCTCTGTTTGGACCACCACCCAGGACAATGGAACTAATCCCAGAAGTCGACCCAAAACAATGGCGCCACAGAAGGGGCAGACGGAGCGGCCTCCTGGTCAGGCTCCGTAGACGTGCACATCGCCCACCGCTCCCGAGAATACTACTCGCCAATGTCCAGTCTCTTGACAACAAGCTAGATGAAAGTCGAGCAAGGGTTGCCTTCCAGAGAGACATCAGTGATTGTAACATTCTCTGTTTCACGGAAACATGGCTCTCTCGGGATATGTTGTCGGAATCGGTTCAGCCATCGGGATTCTCCATGCATCGTGCCGACCGAGATAAACACCTCTCTGGGAAGAGGAAGGGCAGGGGTGTATGCTTCATGATTAACAACTCATGGTGTAATCATAACAACATACAGAAACTCAAGTCTTCTGCTCACCCAATCTAGAATTCCTTACAATCAAACGCCGGCCATATTAACTCCCAAGAGAATTCCTGTCAGTTATCGTCACAGCTATGTGCATTCCCCTTCAAGCAGACACCAAGATGGCCCTCAAGGAACTTCACTGGACTCTATGTAAACTGGAAACAGTATATCCTGAGGCTGCATTTATTGTAGCTGGGGATCTTAACAAAGCAAATTTGAAACAAGGCTACCTAAATTCAATCAGCATATTGATTGCACTACGCACGGGGTAATACACTCGATCACTGCTACTCTAACTTTTGCGATGGATACAAAGCCCTCCCCCTCCCTTCGGCAAATCCGACCACGACGCCATCTTGCTCCTACCGCCATACAGGCAGAAACTCAAACAGGGTGTACCAGTGACTAGAAACATTCAAAGCTGGTCTGACCAATCAGAATCCACACTTCAAGATGGTTTTGATCACGCGGACTGGAATATGTTCTGGTCAGCATCAGAGAACAACAACGATCTATACACTGACTCAGTGAGTGAGTTTATAAGGAAGTGCATTGTACCAACTGTGACTATTAAAACCTACCCTAACCAGAAACCGTGGATGGAGGGCGGCATTCGCGCAAAACTAAACCCACAAACCATTTAACCATGGAAAGATGTCTGGGAATATGGCTGAATATAAACAGTGTAGATATTCCCTCCACAAGGAAATCAAACAAGCAGAATGCCGGTGCAGGGTCAAAGTGGAGTCACAATTCAACGGCTCAGACACGAGACGTATGTGGAAGGGTCTACAGGAAATACGGACTACAAAAAGAAAACCAGCCACGTCATGGACACCGACGTCATGCTTCCAGACAAACTCAACACCGTCTTTGCCCGCTTTGAGGATAATACAGTGCCACCGTCGCGGCCCGATAACAAGGACTGCCCCTTCTCCGCGGGCCGATGTGAGTAAAACATTTGAACGTGTTAACCCTTGCTGCTGGCCCAGAAGGCAAAGATAACTGAACTAAATTACTATCGCCGCTTAGCACTCACTTCCGTCATCATGAAGTGCTTTGAGAGACCAGTCAAGGATCATATCATCTCCACCTTACCGGCCACCCTAGACCCACTTCAGTTTGCATACCACCCCAACAGGTCCACAGACAATGCAATCGCCATCACACTGCACACTGCCCTATCCCATCTGGACAAAAGGAATACCTCATTGACTACAATTTAGAATTCAACACCATAGTACCCTCCAAGCTCATCATCAAGCTGGAGGCCCTGGGTCTCAACGCCGCCCTGTACAATTGGGTCCTGGACTTTCTGACAGGCCACCCCCCAGGTGGTGAAGGTAGGAAACAGCATCTCCACTTCGCTGACCCTCAACACTGAGGCCCCACAAGGGTGCGTGCTCAGCCCCCTCCTGTACTCCCTGTTCACCCACGAATGCGTGGCCATGCACGCCTCCAACTCAGTTATCAAGTTTGCAGACGACACAACAGTAGTGGGCTTGATTACCAACAATGACGAGACAGCCTACAGAGAGGAGGTGAGGGCACTCAGAGTTTGGTGTCAGAAGAACAACCTCTCACTCAACGTCAACAAAACAAAAGAGATGATCGTGGACTTCAGGAAACAGCAGAGGGGAGCACCCCCCTATCCACATCGAAGGGACAGCAGTGGAGAAGGTGGAAAGTTTTAAGTTCCTCAGCGTACACATCACAGACAAACTGAAATGGTCCACCCACACAGACAGTGTTGCGTTGTGCAAACCGCACCACCCTCTGGAGAGCCTTGCGGTTGAGGGTGGTGCAGTTGCCGTACCATGCTATGATACAGCCCGACAGGATGCTCTCGATTGTGCATCTGTAAAAGTTTGTCAGGGTTTTGGGTGACAAGACTAATTTCTTTAGCCTCCTGAGGTTGAAGAGGCGCTGTTACATTGAGACCCAATCACTGGTCACTTTAATAAATGGATCACTAGTCACTTTAAACAATGCCACTTTAATAATGTTTACATATCTTACATATCATATGTATATACTGTATTTTCTACCATCTATTGCACCTTGCCTATGCTGCTGGGCCATCGCTCATCCATATATTTATATGTACATATTCTCATTTACCCCTTTAGATTTGTGTGTATTAGGTAGTTGTTGGGGAATTGTTTGATTACTTGTTAGATATTATTGCACTGTCGGAACTAGAAGCACAAGCATTTCGCTACACTCGCATTAACATCTGCTAACCATGTGTATGTGACCAATAACAACAATAACGATAGAACTCGAGAATAATGGTCTTCTTACAGATTCTCCACAGAAAGTCTAACACTAGAGTTAAAAGACTGCCTCCCTTTTTTCCATTTCATTGAACACCATAATGAAACCCAATAAAAAAAAATCTAAATTCAATCTCTTTCCCACATAAGGATAAGCATAAACTGAATCAATACCCAAGATAAGTTATTTTCTTTATGCTATATTCATTTTCTGGAAACACAGGTGGAGGAAATATCAAGTCACAGTAATACACATTACCAATTCAAAAACACATTATAGCCAAAGGCCATTGCTTTACTGTCTAATTGTCTCCCTCCACCAACTGATCTGGTATAATTAAGCCATGGAAGAAGGCTCTATTCTCCAGTGACTTCTAGTCTTTTCATCTGCAACCACAACCACAGGCAGGTCAACCAAACATCTCTCAGCTGCTGCTGCTGCTGCTGCTTCTCAACAATGGACAGGGGTTCCTCTGGGATGTCTATTGGAGCTGCATGTGTCTCGGGAGAGGGAATACTGTACACACAATGCAATTGCAGGTAGAAAGCCTTTGGGGAAGCGTTGCCACTGTTTTCTTGGCCAACTACTGTATACTATGCACCAGTCTGCTGATGTGTGTAGTCTACCAGTGTCTCCTTGCTGGAACAGTTGACGGCAGTTAATTTTATGCTGCACTTTCCACTGGTATTTATCTGGTGTTTTATCTGAAATTGGTTATTTTTTGTGAATCCCTGAAATCAAACAAGTAATACTGCACATAGGTGCTTCCTGTCTAACTACCATTTGACCATGTTCTTCTCAGTAAATACCTGGTCAGTGAAGTACTACTAAAAATCTCTCTCTCTCTGAAGTAGTGTACTACAACCACTGTAGCAGACCTGATACTTGAACTGGGTGCTGATAAGACCCATCTACACCAACAAGCCAAATCCAATAACACGAATTAATCTCCTAAAATCAAATCATCATTATTATACATTGTCTTTTACTCTCCTCTTCTCTATTATTCTTTTTTATTCTCCTCTTATTCAAATCCTAATATTATAATTCAATGAGACTCGGCCTAGGCTTCATACAGTAGGTTGGAAATGAAACCTGTAAAACAGTGGTTGACTCACAGATGATTATGAAGGCGCCCTGGGGCCAAGGTGATGACAAATGTTTTTGGGGACAAAGCAAAAGCCTCACTAATCACAACAGTGCTCTAGTGTCCTAGCTAGTCCTCGGGGAAATGTGGACTTGTGGAGTCAAGTGGGTTTCAAGCCCAGGCTTGCTCACCGTGACAGAGCTACAGATGTAGAATCTTAATTTTGTTACTGAGAATTTTCCTGCACCACAGATGAGCTTCATGATACATTCAGTCAAAACCTGCACTAACATACGTTGATATTAACAGTATTGCACATTATCGTAGCCTCATTTTGGCCAGCTAATAGCCTATCTACCGATCAAGCAACATTATGAACTAAACATTCAAATCCTGTTGCTGCAGGATTGTTTTGCTGCTATAATACTAGTCAAATTAAGATCCTACATCTGCATTTCCGTTAATTTTACAGATGCACTGTTTGTTTACACTCTACATAAATGGCTATGTAATTGCACTTGACAACAGTTTTTGTAATTTAACAGCAATGTGTGGGTACGGAGTTACTGTCTTTCTAAATGTCAGAGTGGAGAAGAAATATTTGGAGATAGCTGCAGCCTGCTTGAGGGGGAGAATGCACACACTAACATGAACATACTCTCTCTCTCTCTCTCTCTCTCTCTCTCTCCCTCCTTCCCTCTCTTCCATCGACTAGCTATCAGCACCTCCTCTCTCCATCAGTTCACAGGAAATATGCATGGGGCCGCAGTCAAAGGGATGTTTGTCAACGTCATGTGGAACGCGGAGCTGCGACGATGCTTGCATGTTAAGCAGCCCCTCTGCCTTTATCAAGCCAATCACAGGCGCTAGGAAAATGAGAAAATGCGGTAGGGCGCAGACACCTGGCATTAAGACACTCTCCCTCCTTCCCTCCCTCCATCCCTCTCCCTCCTTCCCTCCATCCAGCCATCCCCTAACTCAGTCCTATCAGACACCTCCAAGCTTTGCATATGATCATCAGAATCAATCTGCGGCCCTATTTGTCTCCCCCTCTCCCTCTCCCTTTTTCCTCTTTTCATGAACCGAAACAAATAAAGGCCTCCCTAATCCCGTGGCTAAGGTGCCTTTTTATTGGATGCTTAAGCCGCCAAGACAGGCTACTACGCCTGGGTTTAACAACTGCTCAGGAATTCCTTTGTGCCGGTTGGACTCAAGTTTATCCTTGTGTTTTGCTCATGGAGAGGGTTGTGACCTGAATGCTACCTGTGGGTACATAAAGGCCTGGACACAGCATAGCGGCATGCACTCGTTCCCCTCTACTACCGCTTGACTTTACAGGACCACGGGATGGAGCTACACCCTTTCTTTCTCTCTTTGTCTCTCTCTCCCCCTTCCCCCTCTCCCTCTCTCTCCCTCTCTCTCTCGCCCCATCACCATACCCCTCTCTCTCCATCTGTCCCAGACAGTCTGCAGTAAATCATTGTGGCTGTAAATGGTGCCTCTTTGACCCTCGCGAGACCCAATAAGTGCCCAGATCCTAACTGGATCCACCAATCAATGGATCAATAACCGTTCTTATGTTTCTGGTTTTGTTTTTAGACTTTTCCCCCTTTCTTCTTCTTGCTGAATGTCAAACAGGATTTGGAGTCATCAAATATGTGATGGGTTGGTTGGAGTTGCTTTACTTGGGGCTGAACAGGATTTTGAGAACTCCCTACCCAGCTGAGGGCCATAGCAGTAGGTCAAGCTACAGAGGTCGTCCAGGAATCCAATAGACTAGGTCATAGAGGCGAAAATGTATAGTCTTAAGATCAGCTGGTTGGTGGACACTCTTGTCAGCTTATATAGCCCACACGAGCAATATTTTTTGCTTTCTACTGCATCACTACGTCAATACAATCAACCCCTACGCATGGTGGGGTGACTATAGCTATATAATAGCAAGCTGCGCGGAGTGCAAAGCTGCAGCCTTGGCCTTCACTGCATCTTGATTGATCAGTTCGCTCATCGAGCAATGATTATTCTTTCTGCTACCACCTAAAATAACATGTGGTGGTGGAGCTGATAACTTGGATCAATGCGTCTGGCACTCTGTAAAGAAAATCAAGATACTAAATATTATTAAGTAACTGGTTCCACAGCATTTTTATTGTTTACTCAACTTTTCTGTCAAAGTGTTACCTGAACTTAATTTTTTTTTGTTTGCCTAAACTTAGAACCAACATGAGAAAACGTAGGCAAAAATGATGTGTTTGCTCCAATTATTTAATATGTTCATTCAACTACTGTCATGTGTGCTCCCTCTCCGGCCTGTAGGTCACCAGGCTGCTCGTTATGGCGCACACCTGTCACCATCGTTACGCGCACCTGCGTGTCATCAGACTCACCTGGACTCCATCACCTCCTTGATTACCTGCCCTATATATGTCACTCCCTTTGGTTCCTTCCACAGGTGTCATTGTTTCTGTTTCCTGTCTGTGCATTGTTCGTGTTTCTTGTTTTGTTAATTTTTTATTAAATTATGCACTCCCTGAACTTGCTTTCCGACTCCCAGCGCACACGTTACAACTACAAATTATTATTTGGATATTTTACCTAAAAAAAGGCTGTGGAACTAGTTACACACACAGTATTTTTAACATACAATGTTTTCAACTTTTTGAGCCAACACAGCATAATACATTTACTGAATGTTTGCCAACGTTTTCTCAAGTTGGAGCTAAGTTTGGTAACACTTGGATCGAAAAGTTAAGTAAACAAAAAGGATATAGAACCAGTTACTAAATAATAATTAGTTTAAACAAATAAACCTCTGAAATGCCTTGATCTATTTCTCTCAAATGTATCTGTCTGACCAGACTCCGTATAGAAGATCTGTTTTGTTTCTGGAACATATGAGCTTATGACTGGCCCTGAAGGTGTGGCTCAATCTGTTGACAGAACATCCATGGTAAATGTGACCATTCATTCACTTTAGACGTCTTCACAGATCCAAAAAGTTGGACCTGTTCCAAAATGGACCTGGGGCTTTCCCACTCAAACCGATACATAAATTATCTTTGTTAAATATAGAGACCCGTTTCGAACAGACCTGAGGACAATTACACCCGTTCCATACAGATCTGGTCAGATCCAGACCCGGTCCGATCCGAGTGATAGAAGCAGCAGAAAATTCATTTTTTAAGCTACTTTATTAAGCGTAGTAGAGAGAGGTGCCGCCGTAGCAGGCGGGGGAGGGGCCGTACTGTGAGAGAGTGACACAGGGAACAGGGAGGAGGGAGGGAGATACATGAGACATCAACCAACCAAGCCGACTCGCCGTGTAGTAGACTAATAGCTGCCATAGCTAGGTTATTTATCATGCAATATGATTATGTAGTACCTGTCTTGACTGCATCAAACCGTGAGAACCTAGTTAAGATAACGTTAACTAGCTAGGCTAATTCAGGCTGCAGTGGATGCGCTTTCTCATCCTACAGTAACAAATAACAACAACTCCACCCAGAATATCAAGTATGAGCCTACCTGTTGGCTCTTGGTTGTTGTAGCCGATCCTTTTCCTTTCATTTTTAATTCCATCTTCCACTGATTAGATATCTCCTAACTTTTGACACACATGGAGGCTCTATGACTGTAGACTATTGCCGCTTGGATGACTTATGATTGGCCAACAACAACAACAATCTACACACGCCATGCTCCACTCTCTTGAAAAGCAAGAGCAGCAGCATACATTTTAAAATGTCTCTATCTCTCTATTGCAGCAGTCGCATTCTAATCTGTACCGGCCCTTCCGGACAAGGCAGGGTATTCGAGTACAGGTGGATCCGTGAAGACCTCTAATTGACATACACCAGGTGAACACATAGTGACTATACTCCCTACAAAGACTATGTTATAACCCACAGTGACTATAGTCCCCACAAAGACTATGTTATAACCCACAGTGACTATAGTCCCCACAAAGACTATGTTATAACCCACAGTGACTATAGTCCCCACAAAGACTATGTTAAAACCCACAGTGACTATACTCCCTAAAAATACTATATTATAACCCATAGCGACTATACACCCTACAAATACTATATTATAACGCCTATCGACTATACAACCTACAAAGACTATATTATAACCCACAGTGACTATACTCCCTAAAAATACTATATTATAACACACAGCGACTATACACCCTACAAAGACAATATTATAACCCACAGTGACTATACACCACACCAAGACTGTTTAATAATCCACAGCGGCTAAACTCCCTACAAAGACTATATTATAACCGACAGTGACTATACACCCTACAAAGACTATATTATAATCCACAGCAACTATACACCCTACAAAGACTATATTATAATCCACAGCAACTATACACCCTACAAATACTATTTTATAACCCACAGTGACTACACTCCCTACAAAGACTATATTATAACCCACAGTGACTATACTCTCTACAAAGACTATATTATAGCCCACAGTGAGACTATACTCCCTAAAAATACTGTATTATAACCCACAGTGACTATACACCCTACAAAGACTATATTATAACACACAGTGACTATACTCCCTAAAAATACTATATTATAACACACAGTGACTATACACCCTATAAAGACTATATTATAATGCCCAGTGACTATACACCCTACAAAGACTATATTATAACCCACAGTGACTATACATCCCACCAAGACTATTTAATAATCCACAGCGGCTAAACTCCCTACAAAGACTATATTATAACCCAAAGCAACTATACACCCTACAAATATTATTTTATAACCCACAGTGACTACACTCCCTACAAAGACTATATTATAACCCACAGTGACTATACTCTCTACAAAGACTATATTATAACCCAAAGCGACTATACATCCTACAAAGACTATATTATAACCAACTGCAACTATATACCCTACAAAGACTATATTGTAACGCACAACAACTATACACCCATTGGATGCTGAAGCACTACGCAGTCATGACAATGAGTAGTGAGGCTGAGAGTTGACCGGGCCCGTCTTAACCATCACTCTCCTATGTCCCCGTCTTAACCATAATCTCCCCTGTCCTGTACACCCACCCCCTGTCCCCCCTCTCCCCCAGGGCATTGGCACAGATTGGCACAACAGCAACACGCTGCAGGGACAGATCAGATCAGAGCGAACTAAGCGTGGTCTCACCTCTGGCAGCGGCATGCCGTTGATGATGAGGTCAGGCTGCTGGGGACCCTGCCCGCTGGCGAAGGGATGCTGCTGATAGCCACCATGGTTGGGCGCAGCATTGCGTGAGTTCTGGTTCTCCACGTTGAGGAAGGTGCTCTCGGAGCGCCTGCAGCCCAGCGGCAGGCTCTGCTGGTGGTAGTCGAAGTAGTTGAGCGAGGAGGTGAGAGACGAGCAACTCACCACGTTCATCTTGTCCGTCTCCTCCACGTCGCGCGGGACGAGGCGGATGTCGTTCTTGCTCAGCTTCTTCTTGCTCGACTTCTTCTGGCTGCCGTACGAGTACTCCGCCACCCTGCGCAAGTAGAAGAAACTGAACAGACTCAATAAAGCAGTGCTCTGTCGTACCCGCCCGCAGGCACACGCCGTTCGGCCAGAGGCGCCCCGCTCAGCCATGCCAGAGTGCTGACCGAAGGGTGCCGTGGTGGTGGCAAGCACATTGGTAAGCATCCGGGGTAGCGAGACAGAGGAGCCACGCTCAAGTGACCCCCCCCCTCCACCCAAGCCTGACCGCCTTCCCCGGGCCACCAATGGAGCCGTCATCCCTCATTTGTTTTCATTTGCATGCTCGGCACAGTTGACATGTCACAAACAACAAGCACACACAATGCAAACATGCCAAACCACAAAAGCACACAAGGCAACAACAACAGACGATACTGAAGATCACCAACCAGAATCTGCCATCATATTAAAGCCTCACTGTTAATTCACTTTTTTCTTTCATTATCAAGCGAGGCCCACTGGCGATATGGAGTGCAGGAGCACTGTAAATTCAAATTCATTTAGAGCCTAGTCTCTGTGGCTGTTCCCTGACATGAGCAGCGCATTTTGATTCTAATCAGCCCAAATGAGAACGCTGGAGATTCTTTATGGAAAGGATGCTGCTGATGCTCGGGTCCATTCTCCATCCAGGCTTGCGAATTCTTATGAGGGGAAGCTGTGTTTTAAGCAGCTTGTGCTCTGAACCCTTGAATCCCTCCTGACCCGGGCCTTTCCTCTGAGTTTTTAACATGTCAAACATTTGCATGGACTCCCACTCTCCAAAAGTATATTTTTAGCCTTGGTTGGAAAGAGTGTGTTATTTACTCTTGTTTCTAGCCTGCATCTAATAACACTTGAGGCCTTGGCTGCATATGCTGGAATGCCCTAGAAGGATTTCCCATCCGTAGTATTTACTGGATGGGTTTTCCTTTTCATGTATGATGAAGTCTGGGTCTGTCTACTCTTCCATGCCTTCATTCTAGCAAAGATAATGGTAATAGCAGCCTTCAAATGTATCTTTTTCAGGGTATCTCAAAACTTATTTTTCTCTCTATCTCTCTCTCTCTCAATCTTTAGAGTCTGAGTAGGAGAGAGAAGAGAATGAGGGTTAAAAAAAAGGAATGCATTGTTCTGTCATTTTTCTCTCTGGTGCTTCTGAGCCTAAAATCAGAAAATGGACAGGAGAATCAAAGAGAATGAGCAATAAATTGCAGATAAGCACTGCTCCGGTTTGAGGTGGTAGCTAGCTATTCAGGAGCACTGCACATCGATATTGATTAAAGTACCCAGCAGGAAAAGGATTTTTATGCCACAGGACAGAATTTTTAAAGAGGAAGGTTAGGTGGTTAGGTGGTGTTGGTCAGATATTATTTGATTTACCTTTAGTTGTTTGTTTGAATGGTTGGTTGGTTTCTTGTGTTTTTTTTATTAGAGAAATAGTGCGTTGTGGGTCACATCCAAATGAGAAAGCATGTTGAGAAATGTACTAGGCTATGTTTGTCAATATGACCATGACAGCCATCAAATCATATAAAATGCCCTAAAACCCCTATAAATTGTCTTAATAACATAACATATGTCTATAGTCCTTTGCATAGCTCTCTAAGAGCATTGGGTTTTTATTCCTATGTCATTAAATTAGTCTGTGGGCTGTTTGTGCTGACAACAATGTCACTTTGAAACTATACTGAACAAAAATATAAATGCAACATGTAAAGTGTTGGTCCCATGTTTCATGAGCTGAAATAAAAGTTCCAAAAAATTTTCATATGCACAAAAAGGTTATTTGTCCCAAATCTTGTGCACAAATGTGTTTACATCCCTGTTAGTGAGGATTTCTCCTTTGCCAAGATAATCCATCCACCTGACAGATATGGCATAAAAAGAAGCTGATTAAACAGCATGATCATTACACAGGTGCACCTTGTGCTGGGGACAATAAAATGCCACTCTAAAATGTGCAGTTTTATCACACAACGCAATGCCAGAGATGTCTCAGATTTTCAGGGAGCGTGCAATTGGCATGCTGACTGCAGGAATGTCCACCAGAGCTATTGCCAGAGAATTGAATGTTAATTTCTCTACCATAAGCCACCTCCAACGTTGTTTTAGAGAATTTGGCAGTACGTCCAACCGGCTGGCCTCACAACCGCAGACCATGTGTAACCATGCCAGCCCAGGACCTCCACATCAGGCTTCTTCACCTGCGGGATCGTCTGAGACCAGCCACCCAGACAGCTGATGAAACCGAAGAGTATTTATGTCTGTAATAAAGCCCTTTTCTTGGGAAAAACTCATTCAGAAAAATCTCCTTCTCCCCAGTGGGTGGGCCTTTGCCCAATGCTGCGCCCATGCCCAGTCCAGTGAAATCCAAAGATCAGGGCCTAATGAATTTATTTCAATTGACTGATTTCCTTATATGAAATGTAACTCAGTAAAATCGTTGCAATTGTTGCATGTTGCGTTTATATCTTTGTTCAGTAGAAGCTATGTATCTTAACAAGTGACACCTTATAGATGCTATACTACATACTTAGAATACTGAATGTAAAGACGTCATACTAGGTCAAACCCTCATCAAATCTACATATCTAAAGAATAAGGATTGGAGAAACCTGATGTGGATATCTCACCAACCATCACATGATACTGCAAATACATGACTGCTTTAGATTTCAAATCAATAGGTGATCAATATTAACAATTTTTTAAGAGATTATTTAAAGAAAGAGATTGGTGTGTTTAAACAAATAATCATGTTTTTTTGCAAAACATTTTATATCCGCCTCAATCTCTGAGAAATAAGTTTTACACAGTCAAATGTAACAAATTATTAAAAAAAATATAAAGAACTGTACAAATTATACGTTTGTGACAATATATGTAAAAAATATATTGTCACAAAATAATCAATTCAGTAAAATGAGATCTGTATGTAAAACATTTACATTTAACTTTTTTTTTTAATTTAGAAGATGCTCTTTTCCAGAGTGACTCACAGCATTAATCTTAATATAGCTACAGTAGTTGAGACAAATATACAGGATGCAAACGTTCTATTCCAGCTAAACAATGGATATATAGCATTTTGCACAAATTAATTTTTTTACATTTAATACAGATCTAAAATCTATGAATTACAAATCTGAGAATAGTAATATTTTAAACACATATGAAGGTACCCATAAGCAATCATTTCTGATGAAAAAACAAATGTGAAAAATTGGTGGATATAGCGTTTTGGAAATAAACTGTTCTGTGTGCCTGAGAAGGTCCACACTTTAAAAAAAGAGATTTGTCTGGACACCTTATGTAGTTCTTTAAGTGCATAAAGGAGATGAAACTCAATGTTGAAACAAAAGAATAACTGCCACACAGTGGCATTCTTAGGCTACACGTATGTTTAATGGATCTCAACCCAACATTTTGGTCAATAAAGCTTCATCCGCTGGGACTTACTGAGAGATGTATATGTGCTCTACTTTATGGAGGAATCATGCAGGGTCAGCCAATTGCTACACGTATGAAATGGCCTGACATAGCAGCACATCAACAAAAATGATGTTCAGTGTAAAATATTAAATATGATAATACCTTCAGGTTAAATTCACATATTCACAGTACCAGTCAAAAGTTTGGACACACCTACTCGTTCCAGGGTTTTTCTTTATTTTTACTATGTTCTACATCGTATAATATTAGTGAAGACATCAAAACTATGAAATAACACATATGGAATCATGTAGTAACCAAAAAAGTGTTAAACAAATCAAAATATATTTGAGATTCTTCAAAGTAGCCACCCTTTGCCTTGATGACAGCTTGGGGAATATTATTTGTTTTTCAACAGGACAATGACCCAGTTTGAGGGCAATTTGACCAAGAAGGAGAGTGATGGAGTGCTGCATCAGATGACCTGGCCTCCACAATCATCTGACCTCAACCCAATTGAGATGGTTTGGGATGAGTTGGACCGCAGAGTGAAGGTAAACAGTCAACAAGTGTTCAGCATATAAAGCATATAAAGCATTCCAGGTGAAGCTGGTTGAGAGAATGCCAAGATTGTGCAAAGCTGTCCTAAAGGCAAAGGGTGGCTACTTTGAAGAATATAAAATATATTTTGATTTGTTTAACACTTTTTTGGTTACTACATGATTCCATATGTGTTATTTCATAGTTTTGGTGTCTTCACTATTATTTCTACAATCTAGAAAATAGTAAAAATAAAGAAAAACAGTTGAATGAGTAGGTGTGTCCAGTCTTTTGACTGGTACTGTATATATTTTAAGTGGTAATACACAAGGAAAGTGAGAGCTGATGCTATACAAATTGATGAAGAAAGGCATACTTTTATTATGATGGATCAAGATAATAATGTGCTTCCCTTCTGAGGCATAGTCATACACGGATTAGAGGCCTAGATGGTTCAAAGCTGCATTACTTTGTAGTTTTAGTATAATAGTAGATCACACATTATTTATTTTTTATTATGTATTATTATTAACACTATTATTATCATTATCATCATTACTATGTCATCATTCTTGCAGAATCGTAGACTATGCTGTCTTCTTTAGAACATCCATTTAAACCTTTGGGAATAGAATGCACTAGAAATTCAATAGCCGTAAAATTCAGCTAATTGTCCTCGCCTAGTCAAGATTATTAGTCCTAGGTAATTGTGCGTTTTGAAAAAGAAGTAAGGCAACGCCGCCTGGTTTAGAAGTCCGTAGGCCATTTTTTTCTTATCAGTTATGGCACCTGCATTCCTTAGTGCCGCCTAACATCTGGGGCCCTCAACATGCACTAGAAATACAGCTACGTGCATTCACGACTAGCCTGAACAACACACACACGGAGGCACGCA
The DNA here is from genome assembly GCA_030435695.1 of Brachymystax lenok tsinlingensis. NCBI lineage: Eukaryota > Metazoa > Chordata > Actinopteri > Salmoniformes > Salmonidae > Brachymystax > Brachymystax lenok. The sequence goes on from CM059789.1 coordinate 19,795,578, forward strand.
CGTAAGGGCGCGCATATCGCCAGCACACACACACGCGCGCACCACTGAATGGGCAATAAAAGGCGTAAATGTAGGCCTATGAGAAATAAGAAAATAGGTAATTGGCTATAACCATGACTGACTGAAACACCAAAGTAATGAGATGCTTATGAAGAGCTGTTTTCAGTACCTGCAGTTGTACGTTCGGATCTCCTTGTTATCCCTTTTGCACTTGACTGCCACAAAAATCATAGTGACAAACAGGATAGCAGCAATAGAGCCCAGGGCAATGATGAAAATCAATGACAGGTTTACTGGTCCAATAGATTCCTGGGCGTTCAGGTCCGGTGAGAGGTAGACAACAATATATGCAGAGGCCGACAACGACGGTTTCCCGTGGTCGCGTGCCACCACTGTGATCTCGTAGGTCGACTTGACCTGCTCCCCGAACATCTTGGTGGACCGCACTTCTCCATTCACCTGGTCTATCTCAAAGAAAGGCCTGTCTCCCTCCGAAATGGTATAGGTCAGCCTTCCATTCTCCCCCTCGTCGTAGTCGTCGGCCTTGACTTGGGTCACCAGGTAACCCACTCCTGCGTTCCTTGGAATGGATACCTCCGCGGTGCCATTTACCAGGGGTGGAGTGGTCATAACAGGTGTATTGTCATTCACATCCAAAACGACAATGCGCACCGTCGCGTTACTGGATAAGGACGGATTCCCCTGGTCCCTGGCCAAAACTTTGAAGTCAAAAGTCCTAGTGTACTCGTGGTCGAAAGATCTCATGGAGTAAATACGTCCTGAAGGATTTATACTGACATATGTGTTTACGTCCATGTGTTTAATCTCACTGGGCACGATGGTGTATGAAACGGTGCCATTCATGCCCAAATCGGGATCTACAGCTGACACTGCCAGTAAACATGAGCCGGGCAGGTTATTTTCTAGGACCATCTCTTGGTAATGGGGTTTTAGGAAGTGGGGAGGGTTATCATTTTCATCTGTGACTTTCACGACAAACGACTTGGTGGCCCGTAAAGGGGGGGTGCCACTGTCCTCAGCTTGGATAGTTATATTGTACGTGTCCCTCTGTTCTCTGTCTAGCCTGCCATCGACAAGGATGGTTGAGAAGCTCTCGTATTCCTGGAGCCTGAAAGGGACGTTGCCTTGTAGTCTACACTGCACCTTGCCATTCGCGCCCGCGTCCTTATCTGAGACCCTTACTAATGCAATAACGTATCCACGTGGCGCGTTCTCACTAACTTCAATCAGCTCTGTGTTCACCGACAATAAACTAATGACAGGTGGGTTATCATTTGCATCCATCACATTGACCGTGACTTTACAATGAGCCGGAATAGAATTTGGACCTAAATCTTTGGCTTGGACATCAATCTCGTAAATATGGGTTGCTTCATAATCCAACGGGCCATTTACAGTGATAATACCGGTTCTAGGGTCGATTTTGAATACATCTCTAGTTTTCTCGGTGACGTAACTGTTAAACGAGTATACAACCTCACCATTAGTTCCCTCGTCAGGATCCGTTGCATTCAAGTCAATTACAAGTGTATTAATAGGAGAATTCTCCATCACGTTCACTGTATACACAGGCTGGTCAAAAACGGGATTATTATCATTCGAATCCATTACTTTAATATTGAGCTGGACTGCGCCAATCTTTGGGGGGTCTCCGCCGTCTTCTGCACTGATTTCGTAAGAGTAGTGAGACTGGGTCTCCCTATCTAACGATTTTTGCACTACGAGTTCGGCAATCTTGGACCCGTCCCCCCTAGTCTTAATCTCCAACCCGAAGAGCTCATTCGGGGTGATCGAATATGATTGCACACCGAAAATCCCGGAGTCCGGATCGCTTGCCCCCTCTAGGGGAAACCTGGTACCAGGGGAGGCATTCTCTGAGATTTCAATGTCAATGTGGTTTGTGGGGAACCTGGGCGCATTATCGTTCAAATCCACAATTTCAACTTTAATCACACAGATCTCCATAGAGTTTGACATCACCTCCAGAGAGACAGTGCACTTTGACGTCTGTCGGCAAGCCACATCCCGGTCTATTTTCTGATGTGTGAGGAGAAGTCCAGCCGGGCTGAGTTCCACCCATCGCGGCTCTGAATTCGAGATGACCCGCAAGTACGGCGCACGCGGTGCAATGGCAAATCCTTGAGTTTGTGCGTCCTTTGTCACGTTTCCAATGATATACCCAGCCTTCTGCTCCTCGTTTATCGAGTATTTCAAATTGATAACAGAATCAGCCCCAGTCCAGCATAAAAGGACTATCCAAAGAATTTGCATAAAATCCATTGCCTTGGCATACATTGTACCTGTTGATTTTTCCTTAGATTTAATTGGGACCTCGTACGATCACGCACACCTATGCATGTCAGCGATAACTGGCACAATTTTCCAGTTAGCTAATCTCATCGAAAAGTTATCATGGGAATGGGTTTCGATAACAGAAAAGGCTTCTATCTGATATAAATGTAATTTAATTATATCGATATGGTCTTAAGTCCATCTACTTCATTGTACTCTTCGGAGATAAACCACATTCTCCAATCTGCTGCAACACGCGAGATCTTGAGGATAGATCTTAGAAAACATTCTGAATGGTCTCAGAACACCGTGTAAATCTGCGCTGTTTAAATCAAGCTACAACTATAGGAACGTCTGACATGATAAACGGACCATTTCGATGCAGGCTGGAAAACAACGCAAATTATGAATAAAAAAAATCTAAAGGGAGGAAAATTCAAATGAACAGGTTCACCCCAAAATAATGGTCACTGAATATTAAATCATTGGCTAAAAATGATCCAGTTCAATTCTTCCCAGCATCATGATTCCGATTCAACAACCATAAGGATAATTGTAGACACAGTGAATTTTACGCATACGTCCACACATTCATATGAATGATATGTTCAAGTTGTAATGACTTTTCCTCTTCAATGGGCAATTATATCACACCACATATCCGATGGAAACGTAAAAAAGGAATCCGCATTGAGAAAATCCGTGAATAGCCAAAGTCCAGTCATCGAATGTAGACCAATGATGCTGTTGCCAGAACGAATCTTATGGGCCTAATGCTACCAGTGGAGACCACGGTTACCTTAAAATTTCCAGGCGAGCTGATAAAGGTTTCTCTCTCTCTCTCTCTGTCAAAGTCTTTTATCTTTCTTTTACTAATTATTTCATCCGATCTCACACATGAATACACCTAAACACGTCCCGGGGAGATATGGTCAATATCAAATCCAGTGTAAAAATATAGAGGCAAAAAAAGGATGTTATACCGTCACAATAAAAAGCAGTTTGTTTCAAGCATGCAGCAGAGCCAATTGCATGAAAAATATCCAGCACCACTCGTTGTCAGTAGGTTATTAGTTCACTCCAATACGCGCTCCGGCTCCGCTCGCATCAATGCTGCACACTGCCGAATGCACAGCTCAGCGCTGAGCGCTAATTCTCCGGACCAGGACCCGCAATCCCCTCAACCAATCAGAGGTTACACAGGAGGGTTGGATTTGCTGGTTGGTTGGGAATTATACAGCAATGAAAACTCGGCCAGCTACCTGCACACTTGTTCAGCTGTGGAATGGGTTAAGTAATGTAAATACATGTATTTATTTATTACCCGATGTGTATCATGTAGTTAATGTAGTAGGACTAATTAACTACCCTACGTATATATAGCCCAATGGTTAGAACTATTGGTATGTTTACTCTATTTAATATTGCAGGTTCTCTTCGCGTTTCTCGTCATTCCAGTGCAATCGGAGTGTTTACATGCTTCATTTCTAAGTGTGATATACCGGTGGTATTCAGGGTTTGCCCTAAAGGCATCTGTTTTCGACTGTGATCTGAGGACAGAGAGCTCAATCCTTCAATTAATCGAAATAATACTTGATCCACACATGATTGCTGATGACATCCAGATCATTTGATAGTCTTTTTTTTTCACATAATGGACGTAGCCTATTTTGTTAAGGCGAGCCAAACTGGATTATGAAACGCAGATTGTTTTGGCTGCTTCAGAATGCTGTGCTGTAGATGCGTGAAATGTAACACCAAGCATTCTTGAGAAACAGGTAGGTATAGTCTGTCATGTAAAACGAGGACACGTGCGTTACCAATATAACGACGACAAGTGTTATGTTGCATATTATTTGTGGCTCATCATGTCTTATTTCTGGACAATGAAACAAATGTGATTGTAGTCGCAGGCTGCAAAATCTCCCTCTCTCTCTCACACATACACTCAGTCACACGCACACACACACACACACACACACACACACACAAACACACATACACGTACACGCACACACCCACGTTGCATTTCTTAGATGTGAAGAAAACGATATGGTCACTAAAATGTATAACAACAAAACAATATGATTGCATTGAAGCAGTAACATGTTCTAATTAAAATAATTTGAGAGAATTCTTTCTAATAGGTCACTGCAGTCCTTTGATCTGTTGAAAGGAACACTTTTTTTGTGCCATGCCAGCTGATCCCTGATAAGGCCACTACTGTAAATTACCTGTAGACTAGGCTACTTCGATGTGCTTTTGGGTGGAAACAGACATTTAACTTCCCACGTCAATCAGTGGAAAAGTCTAGCCTACCTGAAAACTCATATCAACTTACAATCAGAAGTTCGCGACACTGAGTGGCAATATTTAATTGTTGTATTAGTGGTACAGAAAGAACACATATTTTTGACTAACATTTGTGTCATGTGTATAAAAATTGTCCAGGTCCTATTCCTAAAATGACTATTTTGAGGATGCGATTGACTGCTTATGTTATCTGTCGTCAAAAAGGTTGGCTATTTGCTTGGATAGGTAGTCTAATAATGTTTTTTTGGGGCAACGACTAGGCCTAGTATGTGTGTTGTAAGGCTTATTTATCATTTAGAATATACCTCCTTATCCCTCGTGGGTTTCGCTGCCTTCTCACTCCCCAGCTCACTCCCCCCATCTGGTAAACTTGGCTGCAGACAACCCAGACCATATCGAGGGTAACCCGGTTTAAAAGTCACAAGGGTGACACCTAGCGTCTATTTGCTGCTTGGCTCGGTTATTGACATTGACCCAACAACATTTGTCACAAACATTCTGCCTATTGTTAAATTGCATAACGCATACCTTTCTCATTGTGGCAGACCATCTTGCTCTGTGATATGCAGTTTTTTTGGCTTTTCAGCGTTTTATTACGTTTGGATGTAATTTGCTTGATTTCCTGTTTGTATTACAGGTGATTATTGTTTTCTCATTATCAACATACAATATTTGTCCACAAGTAATGCTTTCACAGAAATGTTTTGTATTCCTCCTGTCTTACCTGAGATGTTATGAAAAATAGTAATAGCCATACATCAAACTATTATACTAAATAGCCATATTTCTGTAATACAACACCAGGGGCGCAACTTTGGTTTTAGAAGTGGGGGGGACATAATATTATCATTATGTATATTTTTTCATCCTGTCGGATAACACTCCAAACGGCCTACCCGACCACTCGGAAAAGCACACCGTTGCCTCGTTTTGTATCACAATTTCAGAATGTTCGGGGGACACGTCCCCGTGTCCCGTCCCCCGTCCCCTCTGTCCCCAGTGAAAGTTGCACCCCTGTACACCAAAGCCTCAAACAGCCCTCTACTTTCAGAGTGGGGGTACTGTTATATTCAAATTACTGGCTGTACACCCCAACATGGAAAAGACCAAAACACTGATTGCTTGTGAAATATGCATCGGTGTATCTCACAGTCTTACGCCACATGAATAAGAGGCTCTAGTAAGACAAGAATCCCTATAGATCTGTAACAGTATGTGTGTATAGAATGGGCTTGGATGGACTGATGGATGCATTATTAGATTTTTTTCAGAGTTATTCTACGTCTAACTGTCAACTGCAGGCTACACTACTCTGTCATTCTGCTTCTTGAAAACCAAAACAAGAAACATTACTCTCTGTGTAGCCTGTAATAGGGTACATTGCTGGTGCTTTTACAAGACAATGCACTGGGTGGATTCTGAGGCTAGATACAGTATCCTCGTAATAAATTCTTAATGGACAGGGAACAACAATAGGTGGCTGTGGGGCTTTTTACTCAAGCCTTTTTAGACGTCATATTTAAATCCCGTTGCAGAGTAAAGGCCTGCACATGTTATTGAAACAAAGTTGTTGTTCATTGGAAAGGGAGTTAAGGTCAACAGTGCCAGTAGCCTAGCCACTAGCTACAGTGGGGAAAAAAAGTATTTAGTCAGCCACCAATTGTGCAAGTTCTCTCACTTAAAAAGATGAGAGAGGCCTGTAATTTTCATCATAGGTACACTTCAACTATGACAGACAAAATGAGGAAAAAATCCAGAAAATCACATTGTAGGATTTTTATGAATTTATTTGCAAATTATGGTGGAAAATAAGTATTTGGTCACATACAAACAAGCAAGATTTCTGGCTCTCACAGACCTGTAACTTCTTCTTTAAGAGGCTCCTCTGTCCTCCACTCATTACCTGTATTAATGGCACCTGTTTGAACTTGTTATCAGTATAAAAGACACTTGTCCACAACCTCAAACAGTCACACTCCAAACGCCACTATGGCCAAGACCAAAGAGCTGTCAAAGGACACCAGAAACAAAATTGTAGACCTGCACCAGGTTGGGAAGACTGAATCTGCAATAGGTAAGCAGCTTGGTTTGAAGAAATCAACTGTGGGAGCAATTATTAGGAAATGGAAGACATACAAGACCACTGATAATGTTCCTCGATCTGGGGCTCCACGCAAGATCTCACCCGTGGGGTCAAAATGATCACAAGAACGGTGAGCAAAAATCCCAGAACCACACGGGGACCTAGTGAATGACCTGCAGAGAGCTGGGACCAAAGTAACAAAGCCTACCATCAGTAACACACTACGCCGCCAGGGATTCAAATCCTGCAGTGCCAGACGTGTCCCCCTGCTTAAGCCAGTACATGTTCAGGCAAGTCTAAAGTTTGCTAGAGAGCATTTGGATGATCCAGATGAGAATTGGGAGAATGTCAGATGAAACCAAAATAGAACTTTTTGGTAAAAACTCAACTCGTCGTGTTTGGAGGACAAAGAATGCTGAGTTGCATCCAAAGAACACCATACCTACTGTGACGCATGGGGGTGGAAACATCATGCTTTGGGGCTGTTTTTCTGCAAAGGGACCAGGACGACTGATCCGTGTAAAGGAAAGAATGAATGGGGCCATGTATCGTGAGATTTTTAGTGAAAACCTCCTTCCATCAGCAAGGGCATTGAAGATGAAACGTGGCTGGGTCTTTCATTGTCTTTCAGACAATGATCCCAAACACACCGCCCGGGCAACGAAGGAGTGGCTTCGTAAGAAGCATTTCAAGGTCCTGGAGTGGCCTAGCCAGTCTCCAGATCTCAACCCCATAGAAAATCTTTGGAGGGAGTTGAAAGTCCGTGTTGCCCAGCGACAGCCCCAAAACATCACTGCTCTAGAGGAGATCTGCATGGAGGAATGGGCCAAAATACCAGCAACAGTGTGTGAAAACCTTGTGAAGACTTACAGAAAACGTTTGACCTCTGTCATTGCCAACAAAGGGTATATAACAAAGTATTGAGATAAACTTTTGTTACTGACCAAATACTTATTTTCCACCATAATTTGCAAATAAATTCATAAAAAATCCTACAATGTGATTTTCTGGATTTTCTTTCCTCATTTTGTCTGTCATAGTTGAAGTGTACCTATGATGAAAATTACAGGCCTCTCTCATCTTTTTAAGTGAGAGAACTTGCACAATTGGTGGCTGACTAAATACTTTTTTTCCCCACTGTATGTCTGTCTCCATGGAAGTGGCGATAGAGTAGACTACTGGACAAATTCCTCTCATTGGTTTGTCCTTTTGATTTTAACGATTTGAGTGCTTTGTGTTGAGAGGTTGTAAAGATAATTGTTTACATTTCTAAGTATGGTGTTGTTTTAGCTGTATCATTTGGTCGAAGCCAGATATTGATCTCAGACACTAATCTACTGTATCTCCTCTGTCATCTAAGAGGAGACGATGGTGATTGGCTAGGCTACTTGTCCCTTCATTATGCTTGTGACTTTTTATTGTTTCAGAGTCTAATTACCCAGAATGTACTGACAATTTAACTCTCATTAACAAAGTGGCCATGACAATGTGTTTCTCCTTAGACATTGGAGCACATGTGGAGCACAGTCAGCACACCCCTACTGTGCATGGGGAAAGGTGTTACTTGTTTGCAATTAAAGGAACCTTAAGCATTATCCAGATGGTGTTGGGTTCTGTTTACCTATGAGTCATGACCCACACCTATATGTAATTCATTTCTGCTATTAACATTGGGTGAGGGACACAGAGAGAAGTGAGACAAGGGTGGTATTAATGTTGGGTGAGGGAAGTGGTGTAAAGTACTTAAGTAAAAGTACTTTAAAGTACTACTTAAGTCGTTTTTTGTGTATCTATACTATACTTTACTATTCATATTTTTGACTATTTTTACTTTTACTTCACTACATTCCTAATGAAAATTATGTACTTTTTACTCCATAAATTTTTCTTGACACCCAAAAGTACTCATTACATTTTTAATGCTTAGCAGGACAGGAAAATGGTCCAATTCACGCACTAATCAAGAGAACATCCCTGGTAATCCCTATTGCCTCTGATCTGGCAGACTAACGGACTGACATAACACAAATTCATTTTTTGTAAATTATGTCTGAGTGTTGGAGTGTGCACCTGCCTATCTGTAAATAAAAAATATTTGCTTAATATAAGGAATTTTAAATGATTTATACTTTTACTTTTACTTTGGTACTTAAGTATCAAAAGTAAATGTAATTGATAAAATATACTTAAGTATATTTAAAACCAAATACTTTTAGACTTTTACTCAAGTAATATTTTACTGGGTGACTTTCACTTTTACTTGAGTCATTTTCTATTAAGGTATCTTTACTTTTACTCAAGCATGACAATTGGGTACTTTTTCCACCACTGGGTGAGGGACACCAAGCAAGGATGAACTTCACCATCAACAAGCTTCCATTCAGACAATGGCATATTGTCAAGCTCATAATAAAGAAAACATCATCAAATTTACAAAAGACAACATGCCAGTTATATTCACATATGGATAAAAAATACATGTTGTTGTCTAACTGGAGTCTATGGCAAAACAATATCCCTGTTATGTTAACATACAGTATATGGAGTCCAAGTGGAATCCACCTAGCTGTGTTTTAAGGACTGTGGCTAACTAACAACATGCTTGGTTATATTGGCATAAGAAAAACTTATACCAGTGCTTCTAGGACTGTGCCCTCGGATAGAGAGAGTGGAAGAGATATTAATGGATGTATCATCACCATGTCCATGGCATGGAGGGCATAACATAATTGAAGGACAGGGCTCATAGACAGATTAAGCCTATCACTTCCTCTTCCTTCAGCCTCTGGCCAGGGCGGTGAGGGGGAATCAATTTCTTGCGATGCCGTGTGGATGAATACCAATAATAAGGTTGTCCTCCACCACAGCCAAAACAAGCACCGCCATCTTGCCCATTCCGAATCAATGAACAACTGTCTGTCTCTGTCTTCCGCTAGCTACCTGTAGCTATGTGTCTGAGTGTGGGCCAAGTTTCAGCGGGCGGAGAGGCTTGGACAGGCGGGTTGGACGGCGAGGGGTGAGGATAGTGCCAATGCAGCGATAGAGAGACTCAGCTATTACTCTCGAGCCGAGCAGCAGGGACAGAATGTCAGACTACAGAAGTACAGTCTTAGAAAATAAAGTTCTAAAAGGGTTTTTTGGCTGTCCCCATAAGATAACCCTTTTTGGTTCAAGGTAGAACATCGACAGGGCTGTGGTGGAGGGCCAATGCCAAATCGTTTTAGCCTCCTGAGGGGGAGAGGGGTTGTTGTGCCTTCTTCAGGATTGTGTTGGTGTGTGTAGACCATGTTCATTCCTTAGTGATGTGGACACCGAGGAAATTGAAGCTCTCGACCCGCTAACAAAGTCCTAGATTGTTCTCTCTGCTACCGCACGGCAAGCAGTACCGATTTACCAAGTCTAGAACCAACAGGACCCTGAACAGCTTCTACCCCCAAGCCATATGTCTGCTAAATAGTTAACTAAATAGCTACCCAGTCTTTCTGCATTGACTCTTTTTACACTAACTCTTTTGACTCATCACATATGCTGCTGCTACTGTTTATTACCTATCCTGTTGCCTAGTCACTTTATCCCTACCTACTGTATATGTACAATTCTACATCAATTTCCTCATACCTCTGCACATCAACTCTGTACTGGTACCCCATGTATATAGCCAAGTTATTGTTACTCATTTTGTATTTATTCCTCGGGTTACTATTTTTATCTCTGCATTGTTGGGAAATAAGCATTTCACTGTTAGTCTAACACAATTTTTTTCCCAACATGTGACCAGTAACACTTGATTTGAACCCTTTTGGGTTCCATGTAGAACCCTCTGTAGAAGGGTTCTACATGGAACCCAAAAGGGTTCTACCTAGAACCAAAAAGGGTTCTTCAAAGGGTTCTCCTATGGGGACAGCCGAAGAACCCTTTTAGGTTCTAGATAGCACTTTATTTTCTAAGAGTGGATGTGCCATGCAGACATGCCTTGCCGGAGAAAAAATATAGAAAGGGACAAAATCAATAATTCTCTGTGTACTTTGAACTGTGGCGGTTCAAGTCTTCCAGGCTAAAAAAGTCTTAAATATGCTCAAAAGCAGACATATAGTGTGAAACTCCCCTTCACCCTAAGTAGCCTAGCTTTTACTACCGTCTGCGTGTCATCATGCTCCTCCGCAATAGTTTACTTCTCACAGGTTTAGAAATAAGTGGTGGTCTGTGCTGTTTAACAGGTAATGATAGGTTTAGGCCTAGCCTATGAACAAAAGTTTACAACGTAGGTGCACAGGTCGAGAGAAATTTTATTAATCAAGGTGACAAACATTGACACATTCAACACCGCCTTGCACAATCTTGCCTGCATCTAACGGATCTAGGATGTAATCATTAATCCAACAGTTGCAAATGAGAGTTTCCATTGGACAATTTCAGGTATGTTTATCCCTGTTTTGTTCCGTTTGCTTCCGTTTAACCTCTTCCAGCTAGGGTCCCATTTTCCGAATTTTCGCCTGTCTGACGTGCCCAAAGTTAAATGCCTACCACTCATGGCCAGAAACTAGGATATTTACATATTTAGTACTATTGGATAGGAAACACTCTGAAGTTTATAAAACCATTAAGATATAGTCTGTGGCTATTCCAGAACAGATTTAGCAGGCAAAAACCAGAGAAATTTCTGTCCGGAATTTATTTTTCTTTGGCTCTCCTCTCATTTTGAAGCCCATGTAATATTTTTCTATGGGGAATAGGACCGAGGTTGCAGTACTTATGGCTTCCACTAGATGTCAACAGTCTCTGGAAAGGGTATGGAGGAAAAAGCTCTGACCAGATCCTTAGAGAGAGAGAATTACTACGGGTAGGGAAAATAGGTAAACAGGCGTGCGTTCACGAGAACGTGAACGCCTTGCGACCAACTTTCTTTTAGTCTTTTAACGTTTCACTTACCGTTCTTGTAAAATATGATCGCTATTATTCATAAAAGAATACATAAGGATGCATTATTAATGATATTTGATTTGTTTGTGAAAAGATGAGAGGTATAATTTGAGCGATCCCTTCACTGTAAAGCGAGTAGTAGACTGACAATGCTTGGTGGAGTAGCTGAGCGTATGCGTGCCAAAAACAACGGATATTTATGGATATAATTATTTACTTTTTCTAACAAAAGAACCATGGATTATCTTGTTTGGACACTTGGGAAGACCTCAGAAGAAGTTATTTGAAAGGTAAGCGATTTATATTAGCTGTGATATGGATATTTTGAGAACCGAGCTGGATATGAATTTATGCTAATGTGGAAAATATGTGAGGTACTAGCCTCAAACAATCAAATGTAGTGCTTTCGCCGTAAAGCCTTTTAAAATCTGACAACGCAGTGATATTGCCAAGAAGCAGAGCTTTTGATGGCTATGCAACACTATGCAACACTTGTATATCGAAGTTAAATATTACGAATATGTATTACGAATATGTATTTTGAATTTGGCGCGTTATGTTTGCTCTGAAAACGATCCCGCTAAAGGGATCGGCGCGCTAAGAGGTTAAGAAACGTTTTTTTTAACAGAATTGGTGGTATGAATACACCCCTGATCACATGTAAACACAGTTCACTTTCATAGCAGCCACATACAAACAGAATGATCTTTTTGATCGTTGGATAATTCCTTTTTGCATCTACACGCATCTTCCTTCTTGTTACATTCACTTGTAGACTTCAGTGCACAACACATCAGCTGTCTGTGACCAAAAAAACTTTCCAAGCCAAATCTTCACATCATAACCGCTACACAGCCTACATCGTTGTTACCATATTAGCTAACATCAAGTCAACATAGCTACTAGAACTAACATGTTAGTAAACCCGCAACAATCATGCAGTACAGTGTACAGTTACCAAGCAGTTTAGCAGTTACTCCGGCGGGCTCCGGTGGCAATAAATTAATAAAACCAAAAGCTTACCTTGACTTGGAAGAGTTCCAGTGTTGGATAGCCGTAGTCAGCTAGGTAACATAGCATCACTCTCTGTTTGAGCCGGGTGTTTGAATAAGTTAAACTAGCTAGCTGCATTCGCTAGCTAAGTAAGTGAAAGTGTAAAAAAAAACTAAATAGAGCTAGTTCCCACTCTCTCTCTTGTTTCTTCATTTTTTTAGAAGTTAACCCTTTGTTTGGGTTGACATTCAGTTCATGCTGCAAGAGCTCTGACTGGTTGGAGGACGTCCTCCGGAAGTTGTCATAATTACTGTGTAAGTCTATGGAAGGGGGTGAGAACCACGAGCCTCCTAGATTTTGTATTGACGTCAATGTACCCAGAGGAGGATGGAAACTAGCTGTTCTTCCGGCTACACTATGGTGCCACCCTACAGACTGCTGTTGAGGCTACTGTAGACCATCATTGCAAAGCAGAGTGATTTAATAAATTATTTGGTGACGTGAATATATTTAGTATAGTTTTATTTTAAAAGAATATACATATATATATACACCTTCTTCCTCTGAGGACCCTCCGCTGTTAATGGCGTTGCATGGTCAATCCAACGTCTGCATTGGCGTGCAGCATTTACCGTGATACGGCCTCTGCAGAAGTCAGGGCATTCATACTTCTTGCGCTTTGTGGAGCAGCGCAGAGTTGTTGTGAAGGAAGTTGTCATGGAAGTGAGTTTGTGTTTATACAGGACCCCCCGGCCCCACCTACCATCAACCAATCATATCATTGCAGAGCTACGGTATACGGAGCCCTCCTCATTGTAACAAATGTTGAGAGGCGCACAGCGATGCGTTATGGAGCTCAATTTGGCTTCTGTGTGCCTCCGGAGGCTCCGCAATTCCGTCACCCCATCCATACGGCGCCTCCGACCACATTTTCAGATCAAGCATAAATTGGCTCTTAGAAAGAGCTGATAACAGTGCAGAGAGCAGCAAACAAATGTCAGCAATGGTGGTACACTATAAATGTACAAAGAAAAAAGTCTGAGCTGCCTCAAACACTGTAACAGCCTTTGTCATCTCTGATTAGCTGCCCCCCCCCCAGCTTCCCCTGATAGCAATTTCAAAGCATCTCCGTGCAGTCCAGTCTCTGCGTTTTCTGACAGAGAGCCATCTCATCTCCCCACTTCAGTCTACCGAGGCGGCAGAACCCATCTCTGACAGAGAGCCATCTCATCTCCCCACTTCAGACTACCGTGGCAGCAGAACCCATCTCTGACTGTCTCTCACTCTACGCACAACAGCCAATGCTCCTTGCTCCCTTTGATGGTCATTTCTGTTCCATGAAAAGGAATGGCGCTACAATGGATTAAAACCCCATTCATATGCATCACTCCATATTGCGAGATCAAGAAATCTGTCTGTCAAAGGTAGAGCACGTTTGTAAGTATGATAGTGATGAGAGCTCACGGTGTGTTCCGATCTGTTAATACCACCCTTCTCTCACTTCTCTCTGTGTCCCTCACCCAACGTTAATACCACCCTTCTCTCACTTCTCTCTGTGTGGCGCTCTGATTAGGAATGAAGTGGATGCATTTGTGTTTGATGGCATGTGATTATTACATTCAGAGTAGTGTTTGTGGGGAAGCCGTTTCTGGTCTGTGCACTGTATTTCCTAGTATCCAGTTGTGTGTTACCACAGGCCAGATATGAGGCTTTTCCCCATGGCTGGTGTTGATACACACTGTGGCCCTCTCTGCCTGTCATAAGCACGACAACCAGCAGCCAGTTGGCACGGCAACCAGTAGCCAGTACATTTGCATTTTGGTTTCCACTCAGATTGATTTGGATGTTTCTCTTGTCAAATATGTCATGGATTTCTGGAACCGTGCTCTCGCAGGTTTAATGATCCAAATGTTATCCCCTCTATCCCCTATTTTTTGGCATGGGATAAGAATTACGTGCAGATGGTATTGTATTGGAATGGTTGTGTGTCTCTAGATGGGGAATGAGATGCAAATTAATAAAGGAATATTGTTTGAAGTGTGCAGGAGGGTTGGTAGGGTTCCTGGTCATCAAACGCTGCCAAACGCTGATTTAATATGCGGTTTGTGGATATTTAAGCAATTCATAATTAGTCACCCAATAACCCATTTGCTTCTGAAATGAAACATGTTTAAGAGAAATATGCAATATTTGTGCATGATTAATCTGAATATTTATGCCATTAGATGGCAATTAACATGCACTATGTAGTCCTCCCTATGGGAATGGCCTAATGTTCTCCTACAACTGCTAAACTTAGAAGATGTCGGACTAATTAACAGCTATTATATCTAACCCCCCAAATTGTTAAATAAGCTCTTTCTTCCTGTCAATGTGCAATTATCTGGCCTTGAAAGTTTACCAAATGAATATATTGGATGTCATAACTTATTCATCTGACAAAAAAACAGGTTATTATGAAGTATGTGTTCATTGCATATTGATGCATTTTCCACACCAATAATGACAACGAGCACTCAAATAAAATAACAATGTATCGACGTATCCCTTTTTCCTGATTCAGCTAGGCCAGAAGGGCCCTATTTTTAGTACAGGCAATAATGCCATGAATCAGGACCCAAGTGTGAATGAGTTTGCCCAATTGATGTCTGCTAGACCTAAACCCTGTTTGAACCCTGCCATTTTACATTCCTCCCACCGGTTCACTAGCATTTAGCACAATAGGCCCAATCACACACACAATGCAGTTCCAGAGATTTTAATTTTGATCTGGTTACCACAATGTGCAAAATCAGTAGCCTTTGTTGTGAAGCCTCGGGCCACACAAACACTACGTCCAGAATGCACAAGGACCTGGTTCTATAGTCCTATAGGGTGCGTTGTTAACCTGGTGTACGCTCAATTAGCTTTGTACTTGGTGTGTTTATTCAGTGTCACCCTCCCTGATTAATTGGGGAACGGAGGATGGTAACACCTAAAACGGAATCAGGCCTTGGTGGGGCATGCCTCCCTGTCTGATAGCATCTCCACGACCCACCACAGGAGCGCTTATCTCCGCGTCCCCTCGGGGGTGTTTACAGCTGTTTTCTAGTCAAGACAAATTAGCCCTCTGCTACCGATTGTGTTCCCCTTAGACGTTGTGGGTGCAGAAAGGCGGATATTGGTAGCATAGAGATACATTTAATTATATTTAAATCTATGACTGGTTGATACTGTATAGTCTCTCTATGTAACTGTACTGATGCATGTCGAACTCTGAGCTGAGGCTTATGTTAAAGGCTATAGACAGCAATAGAAGGATAAAGAGGTCATTGACATCAGCCTACTACAGTACAAGAGCACAAAGTATACTGACCACTGGCTCCATTCGGTAGCATGTGTAAATGTGTTTGTGAGTTGATATGTATTTACGGCAGCGGGGACTTAAGTCGAAGAAACATATTGCCATGTTTATTTTCCTACCCAAATCTGTCTATCTAATATCTAGTTTATGAGCAGCTGCTCTGGCTGAATTAGATCCTCAGTAATATTCTAAATCCCTCCCTAGTCTCAGTTGGCTATTGAGTGGCTTATCAGGAGGACAAGAGGTTATAGTGACAGGGGATAACCCCCTCTCTCTCTCTCTCTCTCTCTCTCCCTCTCCCTCTCAATGACACTGGGGATTGTTAGTGTTTAATTGAGAGTGGAAACCAGGGAAAACCTGGATACACCTAATCTTCTTTTGTTGATATATTCTTGCCTCATAATACCTCAGATGAAGGATGACATTAGAATCTGACACTTTCTCCTTTCCACTGTCCACAGCACTGTGGTTATCACCCGTGGGAGGGGGTGGGGGGGTGTTACCCATATGTTGCCACTGTTGATAAACACAGTAGCACAGAGGCCCTCGTGTTTATTGCTTTCCGTAATGTGCCACCGGGCTTGACGGTAATGGGGACTTTGCCCCATGATTGTGCCAGCTTTAAATGTTACACTTCATCACCTTCGCCGTCGGACTCCAGCAGGGCTGGAATGTACACTGCTGGCAGGCTCCATAAGGCAGGTGTAATCAGAACCCCTGTTTATTTATATAGCCCCTTAGCAACCAACCACTCATCTTCGCTTCTCTGCTAAGAGCCTATTGGTTCCTAAGCAATGTAGACCTCCCACAATGTGACAATCATGGATGGTTCAATGTCAACCTACCAGAATGTGGCAATCATGGATGGTTCACTGAGTATTGGTTATGGGAGAGGTGTGTGTGGGTGGTGGGGTTGTGTATGTGCATGCGTGTGTATACGCATGTATGTGTTTGTCCAAACATTTGTATGTGTGTGTGTGTTTGTGTGTGTGTGTGTGTGGGTGGGCGTGTGTGGTTGGGCGTGTGTGTGAGCCTCACTGCACATGTCATGTTATTTTATCCCCATAAAACCTGACAAACAACCCCAGAGACTAATCTGGCTTAGCATTCAGTGGCGGTGGTGGGACTTGTTTGCGCTGCTATGATTGGTGCAGGTCTACTAACTTGGACTGGTAACAGCAGAGTCACAGCATTAGCCCCAGTGGAGTCACGCTGCCTGGGGACGGTAATGCTGCTTCTATCTGGCCAAAGATATCAATAAAGGCAGAAGCACTGCAGTCTTTTGGGATGGCTGGACAGTTCAATTTTCTCTTCCCTGAAGGAGGGTTTTTAATTGTCACTGTCGTATGTGGTCTGCCTGCATAGATGCCGTCTGCGTTTCCCCTCACATTCTGAATTCCGAGCGTGTAACCCAGAATGCAATTAATCTTCCGCCATTGGATCAAGAGACACACATCTGCTAGCCTGGCGCCCGGCGCTGGAATTAAGGCGAGTGAGTAGAGAAGAAAGAAATTAGTATGGAAATTAGCCCCCTTTAATGCCGCTGGCGATTAAAGGTGGTTTAGGGAACAAGCCGAGAAGGTGTCAGTTTCCCTTTGCAGATATCTGAGGTGTAGAAAACAGGAGGATACAAGGCGATTGCTTTCCTTGGGAGACTCATTTCCCCTCCTTTGCAGTGTTGGGGGATTAAGGAAATAGCATATGAAAGGCAGAGCATACTGTTTAGTGTACCCTAATTGCACATGCAGTATATAAAAAAGGTTTAGGGGTGGCCAGATTGTACTGTATTTTACATCAGTTTTTAGATAAGTAGGGGTTCAGCTTAGCCTGGAGGTAGGTGCGCCGTGGCCCCAAATGAGTTAGTCCGGCCCTGTTCCGATGCATTGAATCTATAGACAGACGATCTGTCTATTCATGCCCCTCCAGACTAATTTCAGTACGAGGGGGTGGGGGTTGGGGGAAATGTGATTGGCGCCCTTGGCGCTCCTCATTCTCATTGGGTCAGAGCGCTGTCAATCTGGGGAAAAATAGATGTGTTTGTTCTGGTTATCCCGTTGGCTGTAATCATTTTTGGGCTGCTCCATTGACTTTAACGAGATGATAACGCCAAGGTACCCCTGGCAGGCTAAAACGAACACACCAAAACCGCCGTCGTCATTTGAAGAAAAGCTTTCAGAATGACAGATTTGTTGCTGACATAATACGGTTGAGAGACAGACTCAAGAGTCGGGATCAACATTTCAGCCTTACAGAAGAAGAACCATGTCTCTCAATGTTTTATTATTTTAGCAGCTGATGTAGCTGCATTTGTGGAGACAATCTAAATAATTTGGAGTTAAAATGTTACATCACCTGAAAGGATACAACCTTTACTATATACTTCTATGTCTCCAAACAACTCTTGATGTTAGTCAGCAGATAATGACATTTGAAAACATCACTAATCTGAAATTACAAGGCACGTACAGTGTATTTGGTTAATTGTCTGTAGGGTTCATTTAACGGCACAAGTGTAATAATAATAATAATTTGGTGGGTGCTAATATTTGTCCTATTTCACACATGTAAACGTGTGTATTATACACGTGTGAATTGGAAATGTGTTTTTTTGCATATCCCAACCCAATGTGTTTTTTTGCATATCCCCTCTGAGAGTGGGGTCACTGCCAGGGTCTACCATTCTCGATGACAACCCTGAAGCAATTAGCTCCTTTCTCAAGGGCGCATTGACAGATTTTTTACCTTGCCAGCTCGGGGATTAAGAACTAGTGACCTTACAGTTACTGGCCCAATACTCTAACCGCTTGGCTTCCTGCCACCAGTGTCAGTCCATGTCCATGGAATGTTCACACTTCATTACTATATTTAAAAGAAAAATGTGGACTGGGCATAAGGTAGGCGAACTTTAAAAACTCAGTCTTTATCTTTTGTGTCTTCTTAATACTATACCACTCCATATAACCCTCCAGATACCCCTCCATATACCCCTCCAGAGGCATAATAAGTAATGTCAAACTGTGTGCGTTTTAAAATGCGTTTTAAAATGCGTTTTAAAATGTCATAAAAAAATATCCCGGGGAGGACCTCGGATATTTGCTTGACCTAATTGCTGTTTGCTACTGTTTCCATAGGGATGTGCATGGTATAACAGATAGACTGACTGTATCTGGTGTGTTAAAGAGACAAACATCCCTTTCTCTGCATGCATGGTTCAACAATAGTTCAGAATTTCACAAAGTCAACCCTGCTCTCCTAGATTGTTGTATCTCTTTATCCCTAGCTTTCTCTCCCAGTCGCATGTTCGTTTGTTCGTTCACGGTGTGATGCTCTGCATTCTTGAGGCATTTGTTAAACTGCTAAACTCACTAATACCCACCTCCCTAGTTTGGGGCCCTGTGGTAATTGCTGCCTCCATTCCTCATGGCTTCATTATCTAGCCTTGCCAGGTAGTGGGCAGCAGTGCTGCGTATTGTGCCAGGAGGAAAGCTATCCCTGGGGCTATGAGAATTCCTTGCCCCCATGTGTCAGCTAATGTTTGCTAAGCCCTGAGGGACCGGAGACGGCGGGGAAAGAGCACAGTATTTCACAATCCATCGGCCCTGTGCTTGGAGGTAGGGAAGAAGAATTCTCCTTGTGTCAACAGTTGTTTCATTCATGGGTAATTTCCCCTCACCGCTAGCCATAGAACCTACTATAGGCTGGATTCACACTGGGATTTCACCAGCATTCTTGACTCCCCCATTCATGTCTCTTAACCATGCATTTGCAATTCCAGTAATTTATGAGAGCTATACAAGTCAGGGTGTTTATACAGCCACAGTCAGCATTTCTTTAAGCAAAAGGCAGCAATCTTTGACTCACTGTTTTTGTTTTGCAGTTATTTGGCTTTGGCACAGTTCCAACATATCCAAGTTAGGCTGGCTGTCTGCTGGGAGGTAAGCAAGTGCACGTACAGTGAGGGAAAAAAGTATTTGATCCCCTGCTGATTTTGTACGTTTGCCCACTGACAAAGAAATGATCAGTCTATAATTTTAATGGTAGGTTCATTTGAACAGTGAGAGACAGAATAACAAACAAAAAATCCAGAAAAACGCATGTGAAAAATGTTATAAAATGATTTGCATTTTAATGAGGGAAATAAGTATTTGACCCCTCTGCAAAACATGACTTAGTACTTGGTGGCAAAACCCTTGTTGGCAATCACAGAGGTCAGACGTTTCTTGTAGTTGGCCACCAGGTTAGCACACATCTCAGGAGGGATTTTGTCCCACTCCTCTTTGCAGATCTTCTCCAAGTCATTAAGGTTTCGAGGCTGACGTTTGGCAACTCGAACCTTCAGCTCCCTCCACAGATTGTCTATGGGACTAAGGTCTGGAGACTGGCTAGGCCACTCCAGGACCTTAATGTGCTTCTTCTTGAGCCACTCCTTTGTTGCCTTGGCCGTGTGTTTTGGGTCATTGTCATGCTGGAATACCCATCCACAACCCATTTTCAATGCCCTGGCTGAAGGAAGGAGGTTCTCACCCAAGATTTGACCTTACATGGCCCCGTCCATCGTCCCTTTGATGCGGTGAAGTTGTCCTGTCCCCTTAGCAGAAAAACACCCCCAAAGAATAATGTTTCCACCTCCATGTTTGACGGTGGGGATGGTGTTCTTGGGGTCATAGGCAGCATTCCTCCTCTTCCAAACACGGCGAGTTGAGTTGATGCCAAAGAGCTCCATTTTGGTCTCATCTGACCACAACACTTTCACCCAATTGTCCTCTGAATCATTCAGATGTTCATTGGCAAACTTCAGACGGGCATGTATATGTGCTTTCTTGAGCAGGGGGACCTTGCGGGCGCTTCAGGATTTCAGTCCTTCACGGCGTAGTTTGTTACCAATTGTTTTCTTGGTGACTATGGTCCCAGCTGCCTTGAGATCATTGACAAGATCCTCCCGTGTAGTTCTGGGCTGATTCCTCACCGTTCTCATGATCATTGCAACTCCACGAGGTGAGATCTTGCATGGAGCCCTAGGCCGAGGGAGATTGACAGTTCTTTTGTGTTTCATCCTTTTGCGAATAATCGCACCAACTGTTGTCACCTTCTCACCAAGCTGCTTGGCGATGGTCTTCTAGTCACTTCCAGCCTTGTGTAGGTCTACAATCTTGTCCCTGACATCCTTGGAGAGCTCTTTGGTCTTGGCCATGGTGGAGAGTTTGAATCTGATTGATTGATTGATTGCTTCTGTGGACAGGTGTCTTTTATACAGGTAACAATCTGAGATTAGGAGCACTCCCTTTAAGAGTGTGCTCCTAATCTCAGCTCGTTATCTGTATAAAAGACACCTGGGAGCCAGGAATCTTTCTGATTGATAGGGGGTCAAATACTTATTTCCCTCATTTAAAATGCAAATCAATTTATAACATTTTTCACATGTTTTTCTGGACTTTTTGGTTGTTATTCTGTCTTTCACTGATCAAATCAACCTACCATTAAAATTATAGACTGATCATTTCATTGTCAGTGGGCAAACGTACAAAATAAGCAGGGGATCAAATACTTTTTTCCCTCACTGTAGCTAAAAGACCTTGGCTGTAGATCCTGCAAATACTCATTTGCTTTTCTCCTCTCCTCGGCCATAGCCCTGATATCTTCCCTTCACATAAGACTGGGCTCAGGAGCAAGGCCTATCTTAAACTGGATTTAAATCCAGCCAACCCTTCTTTATCGGAAGGGTTGGCTGGATTCACTATGCTGTGATGATTTGAAAGGACCGTGTATTCCTGATGTGTAAGCCCAGTGGGTGCATTCATTCATTGGCGTAATGTCTATCTGTATTCTTCTCACAGAGGACATGAACATTTTTCATTCGGAAACAGGTGCAGAGATGTTGTACAGTAGCCCACATGATGTCATGTGAGAGAAATAATTATTGTGAGATAATGTTGAAGGAGCAGAAAAGAGTACACTTGACTATTGTAATCCTGGCTTAATGTACATGATGCAGTGCACAGTAGAGAAACCGAGAGGTACTTTCCGTGTTACCATGGCCTTTGAGAATTGCCATGGGGATGAAAGCATTGATTAGACACCCTATGTCACTTTATTTCTCATTAACTATTGTAAAAAAAAAGATGGGAATGTGGATTATAAGCAACATATTGCAACTGTGTGTGTGTGTGTGTATGATTGTTTGTGCTTAGGCCTACTGTACATTCAGGTATGATAGTGTGTGTGAATGATTGCGAGCATATGTCTGTCTGTCTGTCTGTATATGGTCTGTGTAATGCAGACACTCTGAATGCAGGCATCCCCCGTGTAAAATATAGTAAACACCTAGCACACCATGTATTCAGTGGGATGGTTTAGCCTAGCATGGTGAAATAAGCGAGGCAAGCCAAGAGGGATGGACTTTACCATGAACCACCTCTACCGCAGAGCACGTTGGAGAACCACATAATCTATGTACACAATTGGAGAACGATTCATTTTTAACTGCCTCCTCACTGGTGGGAAGGAAATGATTTCTGTCAACAGCATTGTAAACAAGGAGGGCGTGGAAGCAGAATATACCCGCAAATCACTGGATATAGAATTGTTTTTCTATTTTAGATATTAAAACCTCTACAGGGTTGGTGGGTCCCCCACGGGACGGTTGAGCTAACGTAGACTAATGCGATTAGCATGAAGTTGTAAGTTACAAGAACATTTCCCAGGACATAGACATATCTGATATTGGCAGAAAGCTTAAATTCTTGTTAATCTAACTGCACTGTCCAATTTACAGTAGCTATTACAGTGAAATAATACCATTATATTGTTTGAGGAGAGTGCACAGTTATTGTTTTTTTGCATGTTTTTTTCTTTGTATTATCTTTTATATTCACCTACATTCATTTCACATTTCCACAAACGTCAAAGTGTTTCCTTTCAAATGGTATCAAGAATATGCATATCCTTGCTTCAGTTCCTGAGCTACAGGCAGTTAGATTTGGGTATGTAAATTTAGGCGAAAATTGAAAAAAAGGGGCAGATCCTTAAGAGTTTTTTAACTGTAATAACAGTGGAGAGGCAGGGAGTAAAATATTTCAGGTGGGTTTTGTTTTTCAATATTCCTAAGAAACTATCAACTGCCGAGCCCTTGCCAACGTTGATGCTTGTAACCATCTCCCCGCCGAATCAACCCAACTACTCAGTCAGTCCCTCAGTGTTAGATAAGAATGTAATATGATATACTCAAAGCCGGGCCATTAATCAGATATTTCACCTCGGCAGATAGGAAAGATATAAAAACGTATTAGGATTCTGCACTAAGAGGATTAGTGGATGGAAATGGATGTGTGCTGGCGTTTTTAATCCACTCACGCTTAACCATTTTCAAGCTGCCCATTCTTCCACCATGCAAAATAATGATTCTTTGTCTTTCTCCTTTGATGCCGACTTGTGGTACCAGATTCAGGCCAGCTCTCCCTCCCCACTCCTTCCCTGCCTCCCTCCCTTCTCTCGCAGGGAAGAAAAGCCAATAATGGAGCTATCTAGCTCGGTGTTTGATTAATTAAAGGCCACTGTCTGGTGACAACACAGCTGCAGCACTGGTTAGGGGGCTCCGGCATCGCTGCTTTAGTCTGGCTCGCACACTGGCATTAGGATTTAAGTAAGGGACTCAGTAAGGGACTGTGTCTCTGTATGTGTGTCTGTTTCTGTGTGTGTGCATGTCTGTATACAGTACCAGTCAAAAGTTTGGACACACCTACTCATTCAAGGGTTTTTCTTTATTTGTTACTATTTTCTACATTGTAGAATAATAGTGAATACTTCAAAATTATGACATAACACATGGAATCATGTAGTAACCAAAAAAGTGTTAAACAAATCAAAATATGTTTTATATTTGAGACCTTTGCCTTGATGACAGCTTTGCACACGCTTGGCATTCTCTCGACCAGCTTCACCTGGAATGCTTTTCCAACAGTCTTGAAGGAGTTCCCACATAAGTTGAGCACTTGTTGGCTCGGATGACCTCTGCATGTGTGGTTCCCACCCTGGAGCATGGAGGAGGAGGAGGTGTGATGGTGTGGGGGTGCTTTGCTGGTGACACTGTCAGTGATTTATTCAAAATTCAAGGCACACTTAACCAGCATGGCTACCACAGCATTCTGCAGCGATATGCCATCCCATCTGGTTTGCGCTTAGTGAGACTATCATTTATTTTTCAACAGGACAATGACCCAACACACCTCCAGGCTGTGTAAGGGCTATTTGACCAAGAAGGACAAATAGGTCTATCTTCTGTATACCATTCCTACCTTGTCACAACACAACTGATTGGCTCAAACGCTTTAAGAAGGAATGAAATTCCACAAAAGGCACACCTGTTAATTGAAATGCATTCCAGGTGACTACCTCTTGAAGCTGGTTGAAAGAATGCCAAGACTGTTCAAAGCTGTCATCAAGGCAAAGGGTGGCCACTTTGAACAATGTCAAATATAAAATATATTTTTATTTGTTTATCACTTTTTTGGTTACTACATGATTCCATATGTGTTATTTATGGGCTCCCGAGTGGCGCAGCGGTCTAAGGCTGTGTCTGTGTGTGTGTGATGTAGGCTATGTCTGTCCTACGTCTGTCCTCCAATGTCTGGCCTATGTCTGTCCTATGTCTGTCCTTTGTCTACCCTATGTCTGTCATATGTCTGTCCTATGTCTGTCCTATGTGTTCCAGCGACTGTACAAGGCTGTGACACTGTAGTAGCAGCCAGGTAGTGTAGCCGTGTTGCCACTGGCCACAGAGGCTACAGCTACCATCTGGTGTTGGGGTCATCACTTGTTGATCTGACCTCTGTGACCTTATAGCGAACACACGGGAGGTTCAGGCGACCCAACAGAAGGTCACCGCCAGCCGTCAATTAGGAGCCACGCATGTGGCGGTTGTCACCATCAAGAACAGGTGTCAATCTTCATTACCTGCGATCCGACACCTCTCCAGATTCCAAATGATTGACCAATTAAGAAGAAAAATGAAGGCGAGGGCGCTCTTTGAATTTGACATCCTAATTAATTACGCTCTCTCCCGTTTCATGTCACCTTGGAACTAACTCTCTTCTGTGTTTTGTATCACATAATTAGTCCAGAAAGCCTCCATGGAAAAGATAAGAAACTTGATCTTGCACACAGTTTGGCTCCAAGATAATAGCTAGTGTAAAGAGTAAGTCCCCATTCAATCAATTTAAGTTCATTCAGAATGTTGACTTTACACTGTGTTGTAAGGACAGTGTGTTTCACATAATTATCAATGTGCGCTAGAGGATTTGTACAATCAATTACAGGTTGATTGGGAATGATTCAATGTGAGCGTGAAAACGGAGAGAAAATATGAAAATATGATTTCTACTCCACTGGGAAATTGTGCCAATATGAGTGGTTGTTTTGCAGAAAGAGATACAAACAAGTGTGTGTGTTTGTGTGTATGTGTGTGTGTGAGCGTGCAGGTCCGTGCATCTGTGAATGCAGACACACACACACATTCTATTTATTATCCGTAATCCATAAGTGAGTGTATGGCTGTAACTGATTTGTTATGAATCAAATATCCATAGAATGACTATCCAGATGACTTGAAAAATTACATCTTTCATTAACATTTCTCTAAGCTGACAATGAAAGGAGAATCCTTAGAATTTCTATGTACAGAAATGAGTGGAAGACACCAAGCGTCTAGGACTGTTTGAGTTTTGAATAATTGTCAGTAAAACTCTCTGTTCAGTCAATTGAGCTTAAGCTACGTTAATTATCAGGCTTCCATCCCTCACTCCACTGTATTCAACTGCTTAGCAAATTGTCAGAAAAACCAACAAAGAGAATTATGGACCCTGAGGCCTAGGTACTGGGGGAATTGCACCACTGGCACGTTTTCTCTGGCGGAGCTGCGGGGTCTAGACAACGCTCTATTTAAGTGTGATGACAGCCTGAGGGGAATATGCACCCTATTCCTTTTATAGTGCACTACTTTTGACCAGGGCCCGTATGACTCTGGTAAAAAGTGGCGCACTATACAGGGAATAGGGATCTATTTGGGACGCATCCATAGTCTACATGCATTAGAAAGCCAGAAGCTCAAACAACAACTGAGGGCTCTAACAGCAAAATACATATTACGCCTGACAGGGCAAAGGTCAATGAACATGACACAACTGTGTGCCTTCAGTGACATGATGTGCTATCCTTGGACCTATCCTTGGCATTAAGGCACTGTAAAGTACATTGCTTATGTACTATTTTTTATCTATTAATGATCTGTTCATAACGCTCTATTACGCAGCACATAAGGCCAGTTGAAGGTAGGGCCTAGTTTGTGATGATGTGTTACCATTTCTATGACCTTTTCATATCCTATATACAGGTAACTGCCCCATTTCTATGACCTTTTCATATCCTATATACAAACCCTGAGACAGGGTTTTCCACCACCAACAACAAAACACCAAATGATGGAATGGTGTTGCATCCCTCCAGTAGACTTCCAGACACTTGTAGAATCTATGCCAAGGTGCATTGAAGCTGTTCTGGCTCCTGGTGGTCCAATGCCCTATTAAGACACTTTATGCTGGTGTTTCCTTTATTTTGGCAGTTACCTGTAGATTATCAAGGAAAGTATTTGTTCTTGAACAAATAATCCTACCCAGTTATACACTAATGATGAACTTTAATCAAATAGACTCATTGCCCAGCATATGTTCTTCTTAATGCCTTATGCCTGAGTATCAAAACATATGCAGACAGATGAGTACGTGCAGTGCCACAGACTCTGAAGATTAGCAGGTCGGCATTTCTGTGACTGCTTGCAAATATGTTTACATGTATTCAGCTCCGGGGGATCACAACGGTGATGGATAGACCTCGACGGTGGCGACGTCGCTGCAGAGAGGCGTTCAGGAAAAGCCTATTTGCTTTGAAGTGGATATTAATACACAGAGGGAAATTCCTGCAGGGATCAAACCGAGACGCTGGAGAGAGATACTAGAAAACGGGAGTATCAGTGCTGCTGCATCTTGGGAGTCAAATTCTTGTTGTTGTTGGGTTAAGGTGATGGTTTGATGCATGCGCCGTTTCCATGTAATTTAAACAAATCACTATATATGATCCAGAGTGTCTGGTCATAAATTTGAATTAACTCGCTGGCATTGGCATTCATATACATAACATGATAAGCATCCCTCTCTTACTCTCACCCCACAGTATCCTCCCTCCCAGTTACAATATGTGTGCTGCACAGGAGGCTACTGTAGGTCAACTGGTCTATGCCGCATGGCAATAGTATCAGTGCTGGGTAGGGTAGTTTGCAGCCCAATGGAGGACAAAGTCAATCCAGACACACACATACTTTTCATGTGAGTTGCAGCTGGCTAAATAAGTGAACATTATACTTCCCCTTATTTCAATACAGAACGAGAGAGAGAGAGAGAATTTGTGTGTTTGTGTGGGTGTGTGTGTGCATACATGGATGTGTGTAATAGAGGGAGAGAGATAAACAACTGAAAGAGGGTTACTCTTTGCATAGGAGATGAAACCGCAGGAAAAGATTCAAGATGCAGTGGGGACTGGGTACTGTAGCATACCTGACTACTGAGCTGACATTATTCTAACATTCTAATCTACTTTGATTTGTCATGGGAGACCACACACACACACACACAAAGTGAGAGCCGTCCTGAGGGAGGGGGAACACAGGGCTATTTCAATGGAAATGTATCTATCTCCTTTATTATTGTCTGGTTGTCTGGTTCAGTGGAATTTGTGATTTGTAGTTTTTCCTCCATTTTCCCCATGCCATACAGCTGTTGCATCAATATCCACATTCATTACAAAGTGACAGTTATTAACAGAGCAACTAGCTCTGAAATAGAAGTGGGGAGATTTCAGCGAACACTCCTCACAATGTTCTATTAGAATAATGAGGTTAGACTGATTACTGGCTCTGGACCCGGTTTCCCAAAAGCATTTTATGGCGAAGTTCATTGTTAGAACTTTCGTAGGAGTACCATTGTTGTTAACGTTGCACTTGAAAGCGCTGGTAATCTAACACCTGCTTCAGACCACCTCTAGAGCGATGCGTTGTTAGGCTCCCAAATGGTGCAGCAGTCTAAGGCACTGCATCTTAGTGCAAGAGGCGTTGCTACTCTCCCTGGTTTGATGCCATGCTGTATCACATCCGACCGTGATTGGGAGTCCCATAGGGTGGCGCACAATTGGCCCAGCATCGTCCGGGTTTGGCCGGGGTAGGCCATCATTGTAAATAAGAATTTGTTCTTAACTGACTTGCCTAGTTAAGTAAATGTAGGTGCTTTTTGATAAAAAATTGGCTGATCTGTTGTCAGTATTGTGAAGTAATTCTAATGTTAGATCCTATCACACACTTAGCGACCGCTCTCTGTGCATGATGTTTTGGGAAACGCATGTTACATCTTCGGCCATTGTAGCAAAGATGCATCGTTAAAACTATCTCAAAAGGCATCATCATGTTTTGCACATACAAGCTTCATAGTCCCAAAAGGCATCTTGCTTAATTTAGATTTTCTAAGCCTGTCACTGGGTTCACAGCAACCACTTTACTGAGTAGCACTGAGGTGAGGCTGATAACGATTCCATGGTCACAGGGTGGTTGTTCCTCTGGTGTGGTAGGAGGGGTTTAACCGGTAACTGCCCCTGTCTGAGTAAGAGTGAGACGGGCCGCCCTCCTTCCTCATCAATGTCAGAGCTGCTGTTTACGCCTACAGAGACAGCAGCGAGCCGCCACCCAGCCCTGCTACGCCTGCAGAATCTCCCTCGGTTTGATCAGCTTTCAGAGTCGGCTTAATCTTGTCAGCTACTGACAATGAGGCCTGATCTCCTCTGTTCTTCTCCGGCAACTGGAATCGGCCTACAGCTCAGTCTATTCAAACAGCCCTAGATTCCTCTCCGGAATCCATAATCATTTCTATTAAGAATATTTCTGAATGTATTGAACATTCTCGAGTAACGGCACTGATCTGCATTCATCCCAAACATAAGCCGGCCCAAGTGAATACAAAACGGCCCTACTAAACCCCCCCACCACAATTTTCCTCGATTTTAACCGCCTCAGATATGCATAAAGGATCAAATAAGATAGACACCGAGAGAGAAAAGTCATTCCTCCTTTGAAAGAGACTGGAGACAAATGTCTTACTAGAGCTTTCTGGGAACGTCAGAGCTGAGAAGGAGACAGAAGCAGCCAGGATCCTAGCATTACTATAAGGCCACTTAAATCCTCCACAGAGGGCACTAATGGAGTGATGTGTAATTGAGTATTCCTTTTGCTATGCTGGCAGGGTAAAACAAAAAATGCTCTATATCCCATGTAGGGAACTGAGAGTGGGTGTTCGACCTCTCAAAGTGTCTAGTTCAACCAGATAGAAAACAAACTGTACATTTTATTGTCAAGTAATTCATTCTCTACTTCATGTGATCAGCATTATTTGAATTAACCTTGATGCCAAAGGCAGAGTATTTAAGCTATTTTGTGTCATGTTTGTTCTATAATGGCATCAACAGCATGACAATGGGACTGATTGTATTGACGGGTTGATTGTTTAGCAACAAAACCTATGCGTGAGCAACTATGGGGCAAAACAAACGGGTTGGTATAGATTGTTGAAATGGAAACTATATTTAGTCTCCAAATGTTTATTGAAAACATGAATAGATTTGCACAATAAGCACTTGTTGTCTCTCAAATACATCGTTACAGTTGTTGGTTAGCTAGCTAGCGAATTTTTGCCATATTAACATAGACATGACAGTCAAAACACCTCAAAACAAGACATCCCACTGGGCACACACTGGTTGAATCACCGTTGTTTCCACTTCATTTCAGTGAAATGACGTTGAACCAACATGGAATAGACGTTGAATTGATGTTTGTGCTCACTGGGATGGTATCAATAACAAGATACAATGAGCTGAAATGAGCCACCTACGATTCCCCACATGGTAGCTTCTTGTCACTGTTGCTAGCTATCTGACTGTTCAGAATCATAACAACGCACAGCTTCCCGGCCACATCAATGCGTGCACATCATTTTCATTATCTTGTCAGCCAACCTGTCTATAGGAGAGAATTTTTTGTAAGAAACCGTTTCTGTAGAGTCATTCAATGAGCTTGTAAACTATCAAATTATTTTGGGACTGTTCCATTGGTTCCATTTTCCAAGCAAACTAAATCACATGCAGCTCAAGTATTTTAAAGTATTTGACCCAAGTCTGACTGCTCAGCTATAGTCTATCAAATTGGCCCTTTCTCTCAGATCCTGAATATGGCGAGGTTTTATACTCTGTATGATTGAGTCGTATGGCATGGTGATGTCTTTCAATATGCTGGTGTGATTGTCAACTCACCTTTTGAAATTGTCATTCTAGCAAATACCTTAAGTGCCAAATGGCAATTTGCACCATTTGTGTTACAGTGGAGTTTAGGGTGTCATGGCTTGACATTTCCAAGGTAAAAATGGTTTCTATTCAGTGTATGAGAGCCTTTTCCACTTCTAGTGTGTTTTCTGAGATGGTCCTGATGATGCTTGATCTGTAAGTGAAGTGTTGTAGTACAGTCTCCAAGTTCCATTCTCCATCATATACCTAGTCTGGCTATGACAGAAAACTGGCTACGATAGGTGTCTACCTCTCTGAATCATAAAACTCAGCACCCAAACCTTAATAATTACTTGGTTAAAGTGTTCTGTAACTCCTATTAAATATTATAGAGGAGAATTGTTTTATGTGTATATAAATCTTTCTTTCAAAGTCATTATTTTAGTGGAGTGGCGAAACTTCATTCGGAGGTGCAAGGATCACAGCTTTAACTGAGTCATGAATGGACTTTTGCCAAACGTGCGTAAATCAAGAAAGGAATTCCGAAACAACAGAAACGATTTTGATTATCTACTGTGGGGCAGAAATCGGTGTTGTCTTTATTGACTGAAAGAGCTATCAAGAGCTATCGGTACTGAAATAGCTTTCAAAAGCTATCGGTACTGAAATAGCTATCAAAAGCTATCAGTACTGAAATAGCTATCAAGTTAGGCGCTATGAAGCATAATAGTGATCGGGAGGGACCAATCGCAACTTTGAAATATAATCCATGAAAGCAGTTGGTAAAAACTAGTGGTGAAGGAGGCATAAGATGGGGTGTTAATAATACAACACAGTATGAGTCCTGAATCTACCATTCAGTCAATTCTGTTTGAGAAGTTCTGCTCAGCTACACTGACAGGCAGCAGCCGCTACACAACCAGTTCTATTTGCACCATACCTGGTAAACTGTGTAGAAGGGATGGAGAGGAGGTGAAAGGGGGAGGGAATGAGTACTGGACACAGGAGCAAACTTGAGCCCAGGGGTGTGTCAACAGAAGGCCTTTATCTATCCCCTGGTCCCTGCTTTTGTTCTGAGGGCGGCTGTTGAGAGAGGCAATGAGTAGTGGTTGAACACAAGGCCAAAGGCCCAGGACTGCACGGAGTGTGCACGGTGAAGAAATTGGCTGTGAGTTGAAAGAGAATGGTGAGTTGGAGTTGAGACCTCCTCTCTCCCTATCTCTTGCTGTGTCTCTCTCTCCACTCTCTATAATGATGACTTTAGTTCCCATGCAGGAGCACTACTGGCCTCAGGCCCCTTTGTATCACTAGGTATCAGAACTGCATCTCACGCACACTCCTCCTCGCCCGCTTTTCATCTCCCACCCCAATAGCAACTCATGTGCTGTTTATCCTTAACTATGCAGTGCAAGTGGAATAATTTAGGGATGTCCCGGTTTAACACCCGGTGCCTGGAATGTTCTGTCACATTTTCATTCCTGATTATCTTGAATAAAGGAAGGCAAGGTCTTTGACAGTGCGCTGTTTTTAAAAACACTTAAAGGGACGTATCTGCGCAGGAAGATACATAAATGAGAGTCTAAACACTGTGAATTATGAACATCAAGACTGAACACAGCCATATGTCTATATTGTCAGCTACCACATAGTTTCACCACTTTTGTCATACACTACCGTTCAAAAGTTTGGGGTAACTTAGAAACGTCCTTGTTTTTGAAAGAAAAGCAATTTTTTGGTCCATAAAAATAATATAAAATTTATCAGAAATACAGTGTAGACGTTGTTAATGTTGTAAATGACTATTGGAGCTGGAAACAGCAGATTTTATATGGAGTATCTACATAGGAGTACAGAGGCCCGTTATCAGCAACCATCACTCCTGTGTTCCAATGGCAAGTTGTGTTAGCTAATCCAAGATTATTATTTTAAAAGGCTAATTGATCATTAGAAAACCCTTTTGCAATTATGATAGCACAGCTGAAAACTGTTCCTCTGATTGAAGAAGCAATAAAACTGACCTGTAGAATAGTTCAGTATCTGGAGCATCAGCATTTGTGGGTTTGATTAGGCTCAAAATGTCTAGAAACAAATAACTTTCTTCTGAAACTCGTCAGTCTATTCTTGTTCTGAGAAATGATGGCTATTCCAGAAATTGCCAAGAAACTGAAGATTTCGTACAACGCTGTGTACTACTCCCTTCACAGAACAGTGCAAACTGTCTCTAACCAGAATAGAAAGAGGAGTGGGAGGCTCCGGTGCACAACTGAGCAAGAGGACAAGTACATTAGAGTGTCTAGTTTGAGAAACAGACACCTCATAAGTCCTCAACTGGCAGCTTCATTAATTAGCACCCACAAAACAACAGTCTCAACGTCAACAGTGAAGAGGCGACTCTGGGATGCTGGCCTTCCAGGCAGAGTTGCAAAGAAAAAGCCATATCTCAGACTGGCCAATAAAAAGAAAAGATTAAGATGGGCAAAGAACACAGACACTGGACAGAGGAACTCTGCCTAGAAGGCCAGCATCCCGGAGTCGCCTCTTCACTGTTGACTGTTGTTTTGCGGTAATATCTAACAAGTAATCTGACAATTTCCCAACAACTACCTAATACACACAAATCTAAAGGGGTGAATGAGTATATTTACATATAAATATATGGATGAGCGATGGATCGAGCGGCATAGGCAAGGTTCAATAGATGGTATAAAATGCAGTATATACGTTCATATGATATGAGGTTGTTGTCCTTGATGATATTTCTGGCCTTCCTGTGACATCGGGTGCTGTAGGTGCCATGGAGGGCAGGTAGTTTTCCCCCGGTGATGCGTTGTGCAGACCGCACCACACTCTGGAGAGCCTTGCAGTTGAGGGAAGTGCAGTTGCCGTACCAGGCTGTAATACAGCCCGACAGGATGCTCTCCTCCTGAGGTTGAAGAGGCACTGTTGCGCCTTCTTCACCGCACTGTCTGTGTGGGTGGACCATTTCAGTTGTCTGTGATGTGTACACTGAGGAACTTAAAACCTTCCACCTTCTCCACTGCTGTCCCTTCGATGTGGATAGGGGGGTGCTCCCTCTGCTGTTTCCTGAAGTCCACGATCATCTCCTTTGTTTTGTTGACATTTAGTGAGAGGTTGTTTTCCTGACACCACACTCCGAATCTTGAAGCGTGGATTCCGATTGGTCAGACCAGCGTTGAATGGTTCTAGTCACTAGTACATTCTGTTTGAGTTTATGCCTATAAGACGGTAGGAGCAAGATGGCGTCATGGTCGGATTTGTCGAAGGGAGGGTGGGGGAGGGCTTTGTATGCATCGCAGAAGTTAGAGTAGCAGTGATTGAGTGTATTACCCTCGTGTGTAGTGCAACCAATATGCTGATAGAATTTAGGTAGCCTTGTTCTCAAATTAGCTTTTTTTAAATTCCCAGATACAAAAAAATATTTGTTCCCTCTTTTTTTTTTTATCCTTTCCCTCTGATTTTTTTTAATTACATCCTTAAATGGTGATGATCACTGACCATTTAACAGCTTATTTTCCAGTTTCCAGGTTCCGTGCCTCCAAATCAGAAGAGCGAATAATAGTAACGGCGCGCAAAACCACTCAAGGTGCAAATATGGGGCAGCTATGATGCCCTCTCATCCCTAGGTAGGAATTCCATCTGGCTCATGACCGTAGCTGTTCTATGTCTATACTCCGGGGGAGTTCGTTAACTACCTACCCTAGCATTGCAATTACACTATTTTACACTGCTGCTACTCGCTGGTTATTATCTATGCATAGTCATTTTACAAATTACCTCGACTAACCTGTGCCCCCACACAATGACTCGGGTACCGGTACCCCCTGTACCGTTATTGTTATGTAATTTTCTTGTGTTACTTTTTGATTTGATTCGATTTTTTTTACTTTTGTTTATATTTTCTTAACTCCATTTCTTGCGATGCATTGTAGGTTAAGGGCTTGTAAGTAGGCTTGTGAGTAAGCATTTCATGGTAAGTTATACACCTGTTGTATTCGGCACATGTGACAAATGCAATTTGATTTGATTTGAATTAGCTCATTTCCAGGTGAACGTATTGTAATAACAGCAAAGCAAATAGCTATCCGTTTCAGTTATGAACATAGGTTTAAATCGGCTCTTGCTCTATCTGTGCAAGGTTGGCTACATCACAAGACATTAATCTGCCTAGCGCAGGGATGAGAGTGCATCATTTCACCTGTTAACACCAAAGCCTCTTGGAAATGATGCAGAATAAATGTGCATGCCTTTCCTTTCTGCCTCTGATGAGTCACATGTACAATTGTAAACAACATTAACACATCCAGGCGCTTGGCTGACCCATGTTTTATTGGACGTATGGTCCAAACTTTATGCATGAGGGGTAAAACACTTGGTGGCGGAGATGAGAGGCGCTCAAAATGGACAACTGTTTATGTTGTCCAAGTGGCTTGAATCAGAGTTTGCACAAGGTGTCGCCCATTAGGCCTACCTATTATTTGATTTTATGATTCGGGTGCATATGACAACACTAAAACTAGAAATAAG
Organism: Brachymystax lenok tsinlingensis; assembly: GCA_030435695.1. Lineage (NCBI taxonomy): Eukaryota > Metazoa > Chordata > Actinopteri > Salmoniformes > Salmonidae > Brachymystax > Brachymystax lenok. Next base: position 19,830,455 of record CM059789.1, read on the forward strand.
CTATTCAATGGTCAATGATCACCACCATCTGAAGAGTAAATAATTAACTAAATAGAATTACATTCAGGTTACAGTAAGTTATCGGTCAAGTGGGACTGACGAGGGAACAAATAAAAAATCAGAGGGAATGGATAAAAAACAAAGTGAGGGAACGGATTAGCCTGGATGTATTTTTTTCCGCACCATGACCCCTAAGGGGCTCCGTAGTTTTGCCCACCAAAGCAAGGAGTTTTTGTATGAAGGTCAATGAGAGAGTGTCGTTTTGGTTAACAAAAAAATTCATGGCTTATTTGCTACCTGAGGTTTATTTGATTGAATAGAAGTTTCATAATGTTTAAGTTATTACGCATGTACTGATATAAGTACGGCACGTAACATCCCGGCAACTTTGAGAAAAACCCTTTATATCGGAGTTGTCTCGAGATGGCTATGCATATTCATGGCATGAGGCAGCAATGTGTCAGGGATTAGTTCTGTCTGTCTGCAGCAAAAGCTCTCTCCAAACAGACAGCTGCTGCTACACAGGCTCCATAGGTTCAGTGATATGACGGGCCACTTAATGTATGCAACCACACAGGCTTCTGGGAAATGGTGTTCTGAGAGCCCTGGAGAAATTAATCAGGAGGCCGCGTATAATTACTATTAACACCAAGTAACTAGATGACAGTTGGGATATCAGACTGTATGTACACAGATACAGGTTGGCTGGTTTACGTACCAATCCTCTGTATTAATAAAGTTTGATCGAAACTTTGAATTGTTTAAAAAACAACCTAACCCTCATTCTTCCTCAATGAAACATCACATTAATAAATGTTTTGTGCTTAATACATTAAGAAATACTGCGCACATCTAACTGAATTATTCCATTTCCATCCAGTACACCACATGTCTGTTCCATATAAATGAGTTTGGACCTTTACAGCAAGGAGAACGATACAACGTTTAGCCATGCACGTCTTCATTGTGAATATTTCAAAATCTATCAAACCCCTTAGGCAACAACACTAAGTAGATAGCCGATCCAATAGCAAGTACCTTCTATGCCAATTGAAATGTGTTGTGCTGTTGTTGCAGCAGAGGCAGGCAGGCCACCAACATATTTAACTTGGACCAGTGCCTGGGGAAGCTGGGTGTATTTCTGACTCCATCTACAATACTCTCAATGCTGAGTGCCAAGCACAGTGTGTGTGAATTGAAACTGTACTTTGCCCCACCATGTACTGCAGTCCATCTCTGATTCCCACCACGATACGTACCCCTGATGCCACTCTAGTTTTCACATTCAACAAAAGTGTCCAGCCATTTAACCTTATTTTCTGAACTCTTAAAAGCACCTGTTAGTGTACAGTCTCAGGCATTAGCCTGGTTACAGCCTGGTTGGTAACACCGTCATAACACAACATGTTGACTCACACTGAGGCGGTACGGCTATTGAAGTGCGGAATATTCACACGCCACATCTCTTTTTGATGTGATGTGCTGTAAATGAGGCCTGCTGGGGTGGGGGAAGCAGGGGGAACGGATAGAAGCTGGCCATCAGTGTTCTGGTGCGGAGCGGGATGGCGGGATAGCTGTCAGGGCCAGTCATGGATGATGTGCTCCTATTCGGGGCCTGTTAGCTCCTATTCAAGGCCTGCTTATAAATGCGGCTTTGGAATTTCCACAGCAGCGGCACCGCCTGTTTTGCCAGATTTGGAAACTGGTGCATATGGCGGCAGTACAGTTCCTTACTGGACAACGCAGGGCAATGCCGGCCTCATCGCCCAACACTTATTTGATTCCATTGAGGAGGCAGGTGAACTGTGTCTGGAGATTGCGGACTCCCGTTCCTCCAGACGGACCCGGCATAGGTGTGGTTGTGTGTGTGTGTGTGTGTGTGTGTGTGTGTGTGTGTGTGTGTGTGTGTGTGTGTGTGTGTGTGTGTGTGTGTGTGTGTGTGTGTGTGTGTGTGTGTGTGGAGTCACATTCCCAGACAGAGGCAACATGTGGGATACTGTAAGTTCCTATGAGACCATACAGTAAAAAGGGAAAGAGAGCTGTAGGGTTAGAGGATAGGTCAACTCAACTATTCGAATGTACAAAAGAACATTTGAGGGTCGGCCTTGATCTCTTGTTCTGACCGGCATGGAGCATCATTCTACAATGCAATATGAGACATCACACTTTATCCCAACAGCCCAATTGTAGTTTGTAACAGAACTACAATTAAGAGTGCTTCCTGTAAATTGCTCAGTTAGCTGTCATAGACCTACATTATATTCACAGCAGATGAGATTTCTTGCCATATGCTGTGAAAGATTTCTTCCACTTTTGTGACGGTTGGAAATGAAATTGCTCTCAGATCTTGGCACTCAATGCACCAGTGCAGGTTATTATGACATTTGGAATTTTTAGATCCATTTGTTTCAGAAAAAGGGATGCCGAACATAGAATCTTGGGAAAAACTACTAGAAATATTTTTCTAGATGAATAATTCAGATGAAAGCTGGAGGCTTGAATGGAGGTGAAACTAGGCAGACATCTTGTTAAACATTCATGTTCTCAGCTGTGCCTCGTCTCTTGCAGCTGTTTGACCGCTTGAGCGATAACTGGCTTTTCACCAGCATTAATATCAATTTGATATACATTTCTGCAGCAGTGAGCAGTGGTTCATTAGTATGTCTGCAGTGAGGATAAGCTGTAGCAGAGCCACCGCTGCTCCTTGGCCTGTCTTTTATTTCTCACATGCATCGAATACAACTGGTGTAGACTTTACCGTAAAATAAAATCCAGAAGAATGGAGCTATATACAGGGAGTATCAGTACCAGATCAACGTGGTAGCGTACGAGCAAGTGTGTGTGTGCGCGTGAGTGTGTGTGTGTGCGTGGGCGGTTGCGTGCCTGTGTCCGTGTGCTGTAGTCAGCTGTGGAGGGCTGGAGACTGTCTGTTGCTTTGTCTTCAATTAACCATTCATTAACCAAATGGGTACAATATGTTGGCCTCAAATGGGTACAATTTGTTGGCCTCAAGTGGGTACAATATGTTTGAGATACAATATTACAATGAAATGAGAGACTGGAAACTTTCCCACACTATCAAATGAATACCTGGAACTTCCCCACACTATCAAAGCATACCTAGAAACTTTCCCACACTATCAAATACATACCTGGAAACATTCCCACACTTCAAATACATAACTGGAAACTTGTGTAATTTGCATTGACTGCATGTAGATATTTTATCCTTCATCTCTGTAGTCTTATGTTCCCTGATCAGTGTGAGCAGGAAAATGTTATAGTAGCCATACCCAGCACCCCTTACAGTAGCCATACCCAGCACCCCCTATAGTAGCCACACCCAGCACCCCTTATAGTACCCATACCCAGCACCCCCTATAGTAGCCATACCCAGCACCCCCTATAGTAGCCATTCCCAGCACCCCCTATAGTAGCCATTTCCAGCACCCCCTATAGTAGCCATTCCCAGCACCCCCTATAGTAGCCATTCCCAGCACCCCCTATAGTAGCCATACCCAGCACCCCCTACAGTAGTCAGACCCACCGTGCCAGACCCAGCACCCCTATAGTAGCCATACCCAGCACCCCCTATAGTAGCCATACCCAGCACCCCCTATAGTAGCCAAACCCAGCACCCCCTACAGTAGCCATACCCAGCACCCCTATAGTAGCCATACCCAGCACCCCTACAGTAGCCATACCCAGCCCCCTACAGTAGCCATACCCTGCACCCCTACAGTAGCCATACCCAGCACCCCCTACAGTAGTCAGACCCAGCACCCCTATAGTAGCCATACCCAGCACCCCTATAGTAGCCATACCCAGCACCCCCTATAGTAGCCATACCCAACACCCCCTACAGTAGCCATACCCAGCACCCCCTACAGTAGCCATACCCTGCACCCACTATAGTAGCCATACCCTGCACCCCCTCTCTTCATATGAGCACAGCTAGTGGAACTGTATCATTATTTACAATAGCAGCTGCCAGTCACCCATGTGTGAAGGAGCATGAATGGGGAATAGGGGGATTTACTTACTGCTGGAGTAAAAGCGGTTGCTGTCAACAAAGATTGAGCAGCAGGACGATAGAGGAGACCCCGCTGAGTTGAAACAGCCATTTTTTTCTCTCTTATATTTTTTTCCTTGGAACGGGTTGCCGCCGCTGTAAATACAATGTTTTCTGGTGGTGGTGATGGTGGTGGAGCGCCGCTGTCCAAAATCATTTGTCTCTCTGGTTTGTTTCTGCAGTGTCTCTCAAAGATTTTGGTTATTTCATCTGTTGGTGGGAGGGATACTGTTAATTCCATTAAACCATTCTTATTTGTTTTGTCATAGGCATGCGATGCCAATTGAAGAGTGCATGAAAACAATTAGTCTGAAATGGTTGATAATATCACATGCTACTGTTGAATTGTGGCGGGGTGATTCCCCTGTAATCGGAAAGCGGTCTAATCAATCATGCTCACAGTGCAGTTTCAACAGTAACACAAATTAGTTGTTTTCGGGTGGCAGTGATTGATGAGAAATGCAACTGAGTATGTGAGAGAGGAAACTGTTTTGCTTACGAGTTTCATTGTTCATTTCATTCTGCAAACATCACTTCTGGATTAGGTTGACATTGTCCTGGGTGTTTGTGCTCATTAAACATAAATTGAGACAGTTGTTTGTCTTGGGACAATATATGAATTCATGCCCTATTCCCTATGTGGTGCATCACTTTCATTTCACTGAGAATAGGGCTCATCTGACATGGCTCCTGAGCCTTTATTTAAAAAGTGTCTCAGAGTGCTGATCTAGGACCAGGTCCCCACTGTCCATGTAAGCTTATTCGTTATGATTATTTAAAAGGCAAAACTGATCCTAGATCAGCACTCCTACTCTGAGATGCTTTGTGAATACAGATCCTGGAGTCTAGCACCAGGTGGTGCTGTCTCCGTTAGAACAAGGTAGATGAACAACCTTTGCTTTAGGCTACGAGGAAACAGCGTATAATGACCTATTTTACGTATCAGTGGAGCAGACTCCCTGTAATATGAACCACTATGTGTTGATAGTGAAACAAGGCTCCTTGGAGAGGCCCTCATCGTAGGCCTACTAAAGTACTAAGTAAACATAACCCAGTGCTGAAATTATTAACATTAGTTTACTACCCACACATACCCTGCTGTCCATATTGACTCCATGTTGCCAGTGCCATTTTGCAGATGGAAAAGATGGCTCTATGAAAATATGAGGACGCTACCCACTGTCAGCATAGATTCCACTCTATACATAAATAGCTTGTGGAATAACATTATTTTCTCCTTCCTACTTAACCAGATCGAGCCGGGAAGTGGACAAAGCCCTTTGGTTATGAATGGACCACTTGAAGCTAAAGCACAGGGTGGAGGGTGAGGGGCACGAGCCAGAGGTTGTAACTTAAGTACATGAAGCTCAGTCATGGTGCAGGGTGTAGGGAACGTGAGGAGAGAGATGCATCACTTTGATGACATCTCTGGATTGTTCTTAAGCTTTCTTCTCCCCACGTGCATTAATTAGCCGGGGTCAGAGACAGGTCACTCAATCACGCTATTGGCTCTGATTAGTGTCTGAACACAAACATTTTGGAGAAGGGATTAGGCTTGTCAGACGAGGCGAGGCCTCGACCTTCGCCCCGATGAAAGGTTTTTGAAGGAGGGGGTGCGGGTGTGCTGAAATGTTTCCTCTTACCTCTTTGCTAATGGCTAAGTGACTATTGGTGTTAGTGGCTAAGACCATACATATGTTATCAATTGTTTAACCATCCGTGAATTCCTTCAATGGGCCTACTATTCCGTATCTACCTGGAATAGGCCTACTATTAAATAGCTAATTGGATTAGGAATATTGATCAATAGCTTGTTGTCCTAATCAATAGTGAAGGGAAAACCTAGACAGTTACACAACTGAATGTATTCAACCGAAATGTCTTCCAAATTTAACCTCTGAATCAGAGAGGTGCGGGGGGCTGCCTTAATCAACGTCCACACCATCAGAGCCCGGGGAGCAGTTATTGTTCGGGCCTTGCTCCAAGGCAGAACGGCAGATTGTTACACCTTGCCGGCTCAGGAATTCGAACCAGCGACCTTTCGGTTACTGGCCCAACGCTCTTAACCGCTAGGCTTTCTGTCCAAATGAGGTACAGTTCACTGACCTTTAATGTTTCAGAAGGCAATACACTTTGTGTTACAATGAATAAGTGAAATTTAGAGTGGCCTAATGTTAAAATTCCATACTAGTATGGAATAGTTCACAATATTTATTGTAGCATTTATATACTAGCTACAACATGATGATAGGATTATTAATGCTCTGCCAGTATCTTTTATGGTTTGGTCTTTACACATCCTCCACAAGGTGTAATTTTGGGCCATTTGGTGAATGTGGGCAGTGTAAATTTCACACTCTCTCTCATTTGTCATTCTCGCTTTAAGGAACAAGAGATTTAGTGGACAAAATCTACATTTGTTTGTCATCCAATCTGTGGTTGTCCTTACCCGCTGGGCACAGACGTCAAATTCAAAGTTTATTCCACGTTGGTTCAACGTAATTTGATTGAAATGACGTAGAAACTAGCATTGATTCAACTAGTGTGTGCCCAGTGGACACATGAATGTAGACAGGCTACGCCTATTCTACGCTGTAGGTGTTGAGATTAGACGCAAGCAACACTTCAGTGGATTCAGATGATAGTCTCTCTCTCTCTCAATTCAATTGTTTCAATTCAAGGGGCTTTCTTGGCATGGGAAACATATGTTTACGTTGCCAAAGCAAGTGAAATGGATAAACAAAAGTGAAATAAAAAATTCAAAGTGAACAGTAAATATTACACTCACACAAGTTCCAAAAGAATAAAGACATTTCAAATGTCATATTATGTATATATACAGTGTTGATGTGCAAATAATTTAAGTGCAAAATGGAAAATAAATAAATATGGGTTGTATTTACACCAGTGTTTGTTTTTTACTGGTTGCACTTTTCTTGTGGCAACAGGTCACAAATCTTGTTGCTGTGATTGCACACTGTGGTATTTCACCCAATAGATATGGATTTGTTTCGAATTCTTTGTGGGTCTGTGTAATCTGAGGGAAATATGTGTCTCTAATACGGTCATACATTTGGCAGGAGGTTAGGAAGTGCAGCTCAGTTTCCACTTCATTTTGTGGGCAGTGTGCACATAGCCTGTCTTCTCCTGAGAGCCAGGTCTGCCTACTGCGACCTTTCTCAATAGCAAGGCTATGCTCACTTTGTACATGTTCAAAGCTTTCCTTAATTTAGTCCCAGTGGTCAGGTATTCTGCCACTGTGTACTCTCTGTTTAGGGCCAAATAGCATTATAGTTTGCTCAGTTTCTTTTGTTCATTCTTCTAATGTGTCAAGTAATTATATTTTAGTTTTCTCATGATTTGGTTGTGTCTAATTGTGTTTCTGTCCTGGAGCTCTGTGGGGTCTGTTTGTGTTTGTGAACAGGGCCCCAGGACGAGCTTGCTTAGGGGACTCTTCTCCAGGTTCATCTCTCTGTAGGTGAGGGCTTTGTTATGGAAGGTTTGGGAATTGCTTCCTTTTAGGTGGTTGTAGAATTTAACAGCTCTTTTCTATCTTTGATCATTATTCTGCTCTGCATGCATTATTTGGTGTTTTACGTTGTACAAAGAGGATATTTTTGCAGAATTCTGCATGCAGAGTCTCAATATGGTGTTTGTCCAATTTTGTGAATTCTAGGGCAATGGGTTCTATAATGAGTCAAGTATTTTTTGCCAGACCCTAATTGGTATGTCAAATGTTATGTTCGTTTTGATGGCGTAGAAGGCACTTCTTGCCTTGTCTCTCAGATTGTTTACAACTTTGTGGAAGTTACCTGTGCTGCTGATGTTTAGGCCGAGGTATGTGTAGTTTTTTGTGTGCTCTAGGGCAACGGTGTCTAGATGGAATTTGTATTTGTGGTCCTGGCAACTAAACCTTTTTTGGAACACCATTATTTTTGTCTTACTGAGAGATTTACTGTCAGGGCCCAGGTCTGACAGGATCTGTTTAGAAGATCTAGGTCCTGCTGTAGGCCCTCCTTGGTTGGGGACAGAAGCACCAGATCATCAGCAAACTGTAGACATTTGACTTCATATTTTCTATCTCCTCTCCTCTTCTCTCCTCTTTCATGATGCAACCCACATAGGAATCATCATGTGAAATTAATCTCATCCTTCTCAATGGAGTCGATTCATTCAGACATCACTATTGTAAGACTCTTCAACTAACATCTCAACCCATCTTAAATTGACAATGTCTCTCACACTACACAGAAAGGGATTAATACACAACAGTAAATGCATTCACTTTCCCAAAAAGGGGGGGGACAAAGACATTTGAAGCCAGCCAAGGCTATAGGGGGAAAGCGAGCTAAGCGTCTTTCCTTCCTAGCTCTGAAGGATTAAGGTAACAGTACGGAAAAGACAGGGAAAGACTGATGGGTCTCCAAACATCTCTTCATGTTTCATCCAGTAATGACATTTTATAATAAAACAGTCCTAATCTTCTCTTTGACAAAAAGTTGGAATGGCTTCCCGATGCAGACACTGTGCCAAGTTCCCATGCTATATCTCCATCTCTATTTTCAGTTCAGGTTTCAACATCAACAACATAGAGTTTGATAATCCCCTTTTTTGTCAAATCAAAGATTCAACCCCACACACGCCATTTTACTGCATCCTATTCCAAGTGTGCTTTGTTGCCTCTGTAAGATCTCAGATTGATTTGATACCTCAACTTGTTTTGAAAGAAGGTTCTTACTAAAACACTGATGAAGTTCTTTCTTTCTCTAGACAAAATTTGTATCAAAAAGCGATAAGAAAGGCAAAATGATGATTGAAGCAAGTATAAGGTGATGAAAGGGAATCCACAGTTCATGTTATTTCTGAACCATTGCCCTCTTATCCAAGTTTGGTCTCCAACTGTTCATTCACAGTCTTATCCAAGTTTGGTCTCCAACTGTTCATTCACAGTCTTATCCAAGTTTGGTCTCCAACTGTTCATTCACAGTCTTATCCAAGTTTGGTCTCCAACTGTTCATAGGATAACATAATAGCTTGTCATTGAATGGGCAGCATATAGAGATAATACTTAACAATCTACATTTAATATCTGACTCCATTTAATATTATATTTAAACAATGTGCAATACTATGAGATTTGCTAACTAAGATAAAGAAATGGTCATGAGAAACGAATGCAGAACATCAAGTATTATTTAATATCTTTGTAAAATAAACGAAATCAGATACAAGGCATGAAGCTTAATTTACAAGGCAACACAGGAATTAACATAGCATTCACATTCTAGACATACATTTCTTACGGTTACAAGACAAAGCATGAACAAAGAGATGCCAACTAGGCCAGAGGCCTAGAAGACTAGGAAATCCGAATTTCTCATTCAACCTTTCCGTAAAGTCCGTAGTAGGACAAGAGGGAGAAGGAAATGCTTTCCTTCCATTTATACCAGATCTGACTTGTTTGTATTCAAAATCAATTGTTGACCAATCCACATACCAAACCAAAGGTAATAAAACTAAGACATTCAATCAGATCGAACCAGCCAACATCCTCAAAGAACGGGGTCACGTATCTGTGTGATGACCTGGGGGAGGTGGTGGGCTGGGTGCAGTAGAAATGAGACAGAAGAGATCATTGCACACAGTGTCGTCAATGTTCACTCTGAACAACTGAAAGTAACCATAGAGATCATAAATCCATATAGATGGCATCAGGAGGCTGAAAATATTTGGCATGGGCCCTCAGATCCTCAAAAAGTTTTACAGCTGCACCATTGAGAGCATCTTGACTGGCTGCATCACCACTTGGTATGACAACTGCTTGGCATCTGAGCACCACAGAAGGTGGTACGTACAGCCCTGTAAATCACTGTGGCCAAGCTCCCTGCCATCCAGGACCTCTATACCAGGCGGTGTCAGAGGAAGGCCCTAAAAATGTTTCAAAGACTCCAGCCACCCAAGGCATAGACAGTTCTCTCTGCTACCACATGACAAGCGGTACCGATGCACCAAGTCTGGAACCAATAGGACCCTGAACAGCTTCTACACCCAAGCCAAAAGACTGCTAAATATACTGAACAACAAAATAAACGCCACATGTAAAGTGGTCCCATGTTTCATGAGCTGAAAGAAAAGGTCCCTCAAAATGTGTTTATATCCCTGTTAATGAGATTTTCTCCTATTCCAAGACAATCCATCCACCTGACAGATGTGGCATATCAAGAAACTGATGAAACAGCATGATCATTACACAGGTGCACCTTAAAAGGCCACTCTAAAATGTGCAGTTTTGTCACACAACACAATGCCACATATGCCTCAAGTTTTGAGGGAGCATGCAAATGGCCTTCTGACTGCAGGAATGTTCACCAGAGCTATTGCCAGATACTTGAAGGTTCATTTTTCTACCATAAGCCACCTCCAACATGGTTTTAGAGAATTTGTCAGTACGTCCAACCGTCTGGCCTCACAACCGGAGACCACGTGTAACCATGCCAGCACAGGACATCCACATCTGGCTTCTTCATCTGCGGGATCATCTGAGACCAGCCACCCGGACAGCTGATGAAATTGTGGGTTTACACAACTCAAGACTTTCTGCACAAACTGTCAGAAACCATCTCAGGGAAGCTCATCTGCATGCTCACCGTCCTCACAAGGGTCTTGACCTGACTGCATTTCGGATTCGTAGCCAACTTTAGTGGCCAAAGGCATGCTGGAGAACTGTGCTCTTCACGGATGAATCCCAGTTGGCGTCGTGCCAGGGAACGGTTTGCTGATGTCAATGTTGTGAACAGAGAACCCCATGGTGGCAGTGGGGTTATGGTATAGGCAGGCATAAGCTATGGACAACGAACACAATTGCATTTTATCTATGGCAATTTGAATGCACAGAGATACTGTGACGAGATCCTGAGGCTCATTGACATGCCATTAATCCGCCGCCATCACCTCGTGTTTCAGCATGATAATGCACTGCCCCACGTCGCAAGGATTTGTACACAATTCCTGGAAGCTGAAAATGTCCCAGTTCTTCCATGGTGTGCATACTCATCAGACATGTCACCCATTGAATATGTTTGGGATATTCTGGATCTATGTGTATGACAGCGTGTTCCAGTTCTCGCCAATATGTAAAGGGTTTAAACACTGTTTCCCATGCTTGTTCAATGAACCATAACCATTAATGAACATGCACCTGTGGAACGGTCATTAATAAGACACTAATAGGCAATTAAGGTCACAGTTATGAAAACTTAGGACAATAAAGAGGCCTTTCTACTGACTCTGAAAAACACCAACAGAAAGATGCCCAGAGTCCCTGCTCATCTGCGTGAACATGCCTTAGGCATGCTGCAAGGAGGCATGAGGACTGCAGATGTGGCCAGGGCAATAAATTGCAATGTCCGTACTGTGAGACACCTAAGACAGCGCTACAGGGAGACAGGACTGACAGCTGATTGTCCTCGCAGTGGCAGACCACGTGTAACAACACCTGCACAGGATTGCTACATCCGAACATCACACCTGCGGGACAGGTACAGGATGGCAACAACAACTGCCCGAGTTACACCAAGAAAGTCAAAGTCAAAGTCACCATTATTAGTCAGTTGTACAACCGAATGTCTTCAACCGAAATGTGTCTTCCGCATTTAACCCAACCCCTCTGAATCAGAGAGGTGCGGGGGGCTGCCTTAATCGACATCCATGTCTTCGGCGCCCGGGGAACGCACAATCCCTCCATCAGTGCTCTGACTGTCCGTAATAGGCTGAGAGAGGCTGGACTGAGGGCTTGTAGGCCTGTCGCAAGGCAGGTCCTCACCAGACATCACCTGCAACAACGTCGCCTATGGGCACAAACCCACCGCCTCTGGACCAGACAGGACTGGCAAAAAGTGCTCTTCACTGACAAGTTGCAGTTTTGTCTCACTAGGGGTAATGGTCGTATTCACTTTTATCGCCGCATCATCGGACTGAGCTTGTTGTCATTGCAGGCAATCTCAACATCCTCCTCTCGCATGTGGTACCCTTCCTGCAGGGTCATCCTGACATGACCATCCAGCATGACAATGCCACCGGCCATACTGCACGTTCTGTGCTTGATTTCCTGCAAGACAGGAATGTCAGTGTTCTGCCATGGCCAGCAAAGAGCGCGGATCTCAATCCCATTGAGCACGTCTGGGACCTGTTGGACCTGTTAAAGTAAACGCAGTTGACAGTGAAAGGACGTTTCTTTTTTTGCTGAGTTTAGGTGTTCATTTTGTCCAGGTGGGAAAGGGCAGTGTGGAGTGCAATAGAGATTGCATCATCTTTGGATCTGTTGAGTGGTATGCAAATTGGAGTGGGTCTAGGGTTTCTGGGATAATGGTGTTGATGTGAGCCATGACAAGCCTTTCAAAGCACTTCATGGCTACAGGCGGGAGTGCTACGGGTCGGTAGTCATTTAGGCAGGTTACCTTATTGTTCTTGGGCACAGGCACTATGGTGGTCTGCTTAAAACATGTTGGTATTACATACTGTCGATTAAGGCAGCCCCCCGCACCTCTCTGATTCAGAGGGGTTGGGTTAAATGCGGAAGACACATTTCAGTTGAAGGCATTCGGTTGTACAACTGACTAATAATGGTGACTTTGGCTACTCGGACAGGGAGAGTTTAAAAATGTCAGTGAAGACACTTGCCAGTTGGTCAGCGCATGCTCGCAGTACACGTCCTGGTAATCCGTCTGGCCCTGCGGCCTTGGGAATGTTGACCTGTTTAAAGGACTTACTCACATCGCCTGAGGAAAGCGTGATCACACAGTCTTCCGGAACAGCTGATGCGCTCATGCATGTTTCAGTGTTATTTGCCTCGAAGCGAGCATAGAAGTAGTTTAGCTCGTCTGGTAGGCTCGTGTCACCGAGCAGCTCTAGGCTGTGCTTCCCTTTGTAGTCTGTAATGGTTTGCAAGCCCTGCCACATCCGACGAGCGCCAGAGCCGGTGTAGTACGATTCAATCTTAGTCCTGTATTGGCGCTTTGCCTGTTTGATGGTTCATCGGAGGGCACAGCGGGATTTCTTATAAGCTTCCGGGTTAGAGTCCCGCTCCTTGAAAGCGGCAGCTCTAGCCTTTAGCTCAGTGCAGATGTTGCCTGTAATCCATGGCTTCTGGTTGGGGTATGTACGTACGGTCACTGTGGGGACGACGTCATCGATGCACTTATTGATGAAGCCAATGACTGATGTGGTGTACTCCTCAATGCCATTGGAAATTCCAAATTCCAGTCTGTGCTAGCAAAACAGTCCTGTAGCTTAGCATCTGCTTAATGTGACCACTTTTTTATTGATCTTGTCACTGGTGCTTCCTGCTTTCATTTCTGCTTGTCAGCAGGAATCAGGAGGATAGAATTATGGTCAGATTTGCCAAATGGAGGGCGAGGGAGAGCTTTGTATCCGTCTCTGTGTGTGGAGTAAAGGTGGTCCAGAGTTTTTTTCCTTCTGGTTGCATATTTAACATGCTGATAGAAATTTGGTAAAACGGGTTTAAGTTTCCCTGCATTAAAGTCCCCTGCTACTAGGAGCGCCGCCTCTGGGTGAGCATTTTCTTGTTTGCTTATGGCGGAATACAGCTTATTCAATGCTGTCTTAGATATCTTGCACCAGCTGTCGGTTATCAGAGACAGTAGCGGCAACATTTTGTACGAAATAAGTAAAAAAAACTAGTTACCAACAACGCAAATAAACACAATCGGTTGGGGACATGTAAAACGTCAGCCTTCTTCTCCGGCGCCATTGTTACTGAGATGCAGTGCCTTAGACCGCTGCGCCACTCGGGAGCACTTTAGTGCCATATTTCAAACCGGATGCATGTTTTGGAATATTTTTATTCTGTACAAGCTTCCTTCTTTTTCCTCTGTCAGTTAGGTTAGCATTGTGGAGTAACTACAATGTTGTGGATCCATCCTCAGTTTTCTCCGGTCACAGACATCAAACTCTGTAACTGTTTTAAAGTCACCATTGGCCTCATGGGGAAATAAACAGTCTCCTTCCTCTCCGGCAACTGAGTTAGGAAGGAAGCCTGTATCTTTGTAGTGACTGGGTGTATTGATACACCATCCAAAGTGTAATTAATAACTTCACCATGCTCAAAGGGATATTTAATGTCAATTCTTTTTTTTACCCATCTACCATATTTTATCCATCTCGGTGCACGTCTTTGCGAGGCATTGGAAAACCTCCCTGGTCTTTGTGGTTGAATCTGTGTTTGAAATGCACTGCTTGACTTAAGGACCTTACAGATAATGGCATGTGTGGGGTATAGAGATGAGGTTTTGCAGTTATTCAAAAATCATGTTAAACACTATTATTGCCAACAGAGTGACTCTATGCAACTTATTGTGTGACTTGTTAAGCAAATGTTTATTCCTGAACTTATTTAGGCTTGCCATAACAATGGGATTGAATACTTTTTGTCTCAAGACATCAGCTTTTCATTTAAAATGATTTTGTAAACATTTTGAAAACATTATTCCACTTTGACATTATGGGGTATTGTGTATATGTCAGTGACAAAATATTTACATTTAATCCACTTTAAATTCAGGCTGTAACACAACAACATGTGGAAAAAGTCAAGGGGTTTGAATACCTTTTGAAGGCACTGTATCTACCTCAATTACCTCGTACCTATGCACATGGACTCGGTACTGGTACCCCGCATATGCTGTATTTCCAAGTTATCATTACTCACTGTGCATTTATTATTACATGTTATTACTTTTCAATTATTTCTCTATTTTCTTTCTCTGTGCATTGTTGGGAAGGCCCCGTAAATAAGCATTCCACTGTTAACGAAGTGATGAATTAAATTGTATTTGATTATATTTGATCAAAGTTCTCCTCTGAGAATTTTTTTTATATACATATACCAAACATGGCTCCAGTAGTATTATCCTTTAACACATTCCAATAGTCAGTCTGCTGAAAAACTGTAAAAGAGCGAGAGAGACATTTTGTGCCCCTCAACAGGAGGGCTTACTAGCCCCTAAAAATATTTTGTGTTTTGTTGAGCCACTTGCAATGCAGCCAGAGATGACAGAGAATACACAAATTAGGGCTGGGCTTACAGCATATCCATTTTCCATAGCAACAGGTGAATGACGTGCTTATAGCGCCACCTTAATACCATTCTATGCTCTCCACACCATACCCCCGCATTAAAGACATGCTCAGGAACTTTGGCAACTACTAAGTATTTTTTAAACCTCCTGCTTTGGGCTGGATGAGTCAATGTATACTTCACACTCGTATAATCTATGAGAATAATTACTGTATTGTAGTATAAAATGTAGCATATTCACCTTTCTCCATCCGCAATCAACATGTGTCAGCCTGCATGAACCTCTACCTTTAGTTCAGTGCCTGCCAGTCATAGGTGGTGAAGACCTGTCAGAATCGAGAAGAACGAGAGGAGAGCCAGGCGAGAGGAGACAGGGGAGCACACACAGGCCCAGGTGACGCTGGATATATTATTCTGTATGGATGAGACCCTTAGCATGTTTAGCCTCATTCAGCGAGACAGCTGTGGGGCAGCCCAGCCCAGCGCGTGCCTGCTTTCGCCTTCGCATATGGTCCTCCCCGGCCCCTACAAGGCAGGCACATTCATCATCCCCCATCAGCCCTCTTCTAATTGGGCTGCATCCCCACCTGCTGTCACACACCGCCTCCTCCACGCCACAAAGCGTCCAGGGTAGATACAGTACAGATGTGCGACGCCCAACACAGGAGCATGTGGAGGCCTACCACCTGAATTGCAGATGTGGGCAGTCAAGTAGAGGCACAACTAGAAGCGCATCTCTCTCTATCGCTCTCTATCTCTTCCTCTACCCAGAGTGCAGTGCGAGGATGGTAATGATGTGCCCTATCAGTTTACCTGAATCCAGCCGGAGACGGCCCACAATGCCCAAGGGCTGGAGGCAGCATGGCGGAGACATTAAACATTCCGCTACTTCCTACAAGTTTTCTGGAGATGAGTTTTATCACCGAGCCAACTGAGTCCCCCAGAAGTTTAATAGCCCTTGTCTTATTTGAGCGAGCCATGCCACTTCAGATATGAATTGCAGATGCCCTTTAGCAGCAGTGGAGAAGGTTCCAGAAGACAAGCTAATGAGCCTTTGAGATTTCACTGTTAAACCTAGCATAAAACACCCAGTGTGTACCAGGCTGCAATTCCACGATTTCAGGTTTTTGGGGCTTAATAGACAAGTGCAGTTTATTCAGCTTGATTTTATGAATAAATAAAGGCTTAAAAGGTCTTTGTCCAATGGGAGATTAGGTTAATATTCTGGGAATTGGGCGCTTTGCAACTCTGTCACATTAGCATTTCGTTCACTTTGTTCTGCTGTTCTGTTTCTGTATGCTTTACACCCTGGCTCCCCCTGTCAAGAGCTGCTAATATCCCTGTCCATTATCATTAATGTCTGACAGTCAGACAGGGTGGTGCGCTTCATATTAATACAACAGATGGTGTGACACTGGTTGTCTTTGACCTTGGACATAGTTTAAACTTTTGACACTGAAAACTTGTCAACTTGTTTTGGTTTAACTTTAAGGTACAGACAGTAGTAAACATGTACTATGTTTTACAAGATCCCATAAATATAAGAGCAATTTGTGTCTGCCTGCTCTTGCTTCTGGAGCACATTATGGTTTTAAGTAGTAGTAAAGTGATTTTCCTAAGCCTGATGTAAGACTTCAACTCTATTGACACAAGGCAGGATATTGAATGTGATTGTAAAAACATGGCAGGAAGCAGGAGGTTCAGGTTGTTGGTAATTTGCAGGCAGGCCATGTGATGTATCATGAATCATACAATAACCAACCGTCATCTTGCTCGACTGACTCGGACAGACGCGTTTGAAGCTCAGATAAAGTCTCTGAAAGGCATGGAGATTCTCCCAAATGATGGGAAGCTTATTTTCCCCATCATAATCACTAGCTTGAGTATAGAAGGGAACACAATCCACTTGATGGCCCCGGCTGCATTAGGCCGGAATTAATGACAGTGTAATGATCAAACATTAGTCCGTCTAAGGATGATTCAGTAGCAGCCATTTGCATATTCATTTAGCATTCACTTTGAGTTGCGTGTGTCTATTAGAAAGAGAGTGAGTGAGAGAAGGAGAAAGAGAGAGAGACCTGCCGCCACTGCACTTAGAGAGAACAAGACCCATTGCTATGAGACAGACACATATTTGATTTCAAGAAACCGCATGCATTATGAGGTGAATAAAACTCCAACGGCACCTTTTTGACAAGATTCCCTGATCATAGTTCTATAGTCAGTGTTCCAGAAATTATTTGATAAGATCAAAGGAACATATCTTTTTTTTTTTTTTTACTTTTCTATGTTATAATCCAACATTCAAGGAATGTCACCCTGGAGTTGTGAAAGGGTTGCTACTGTACCTGAAATGCTTCTGGTAGGGATGTTGTACTCTTAAAGCTCTGGGAACCACAAATTGTTTTAGAGTTGGCAACCTGACAACCATACCATAGAGAATACAAGAAAGTATGCCTACACCTACCGAGGTGTCTTTCTGAAATACACAGCATACATAAGCATAAAGAGTTCTGGAGGACTCTCCATTGAGATTGTTGTCCTTTTCCAAGCTGTGTGTTGCATGCTGGGGCTTATGCTAAGCGACTGGGCCTTTTGATAGGGCCACCCTTGTGCGAGGCTCTGGGTTGACAGAGTTGCACAAGGCTGCATCCTCCAGCCTCATTAAGGCCTGTCCAATTATAAAATAGTAATTGATCGCTTGTTTGCCGAAACCCTGCTTTCTTTCTGCCTGTCTCCGAGGTGGGCTCGAGGTCAATTTAAAATGCATCAAAACTCTAACGTGGCTAAGTCCCCGTAGGCTGCCTGTGGCCTTCCTCACCTTCCCTTGTTAAGCCTCCTGCAAGCACCTGCTTACTAAACAGAGTCCCCTCCTTCCCATTGCCTGCTTACCAATTCCTCAGCCTTCTTAACATGCATGGGGTTTCTAGGGGGATTTAGGAGGGAACCAGAATCATGTTCATTAGGCACCATATGAAAGAAAACGGACTGAAACAGGGAGGGGCTACCTGGAATAATAAACATTCATTTTCCTAATTTTTGCTTTTGTGAAACGTTTTAAAACATTTTCCATTGTGTGTCCTTGTTACCCTTAGAGTTGTCTGGAGAAGTGAATAGCTTCACACAGGAAGCCTAATGTACTGTACATGCCCTTGACATTTGTTTACACTTTGATAAAGATGGGAGAAAGATGCATGCATCCTTCACCCAAGGAAAGCTAAATTCCTATCCTCTTTTTTCTTTATTTGCCACAGATACTAAAGGAAATTTATTTAAATGGACTAATTGGACACCTGCAATACGGTGGCAGAGTTCACCATGAGAGACACTATGTGATTTGTGTGCGTGCCACGTGTTTCTGCCTGATTACTTGTGCCATACGTGTTCTCATGGAAGCAGCGTTCAGTACCTGCTTCTCAATTGAAATGATATCAGTGAGGTCATGAGGAGGTCATGAGAATTAACTTCTGAAGCAATCCTTTTTTCCAGGATTTTCACTGAAGGATGTTACAGTGAGTATGGTTCCATGCACAGTAGTCATATAGTAATCATATTAGTATAATAGTTTGTTTAAAACGTTTACATGCTTTGCAAGAAGAATAATTTCTCTAATAATCCTGTTTACATGGACACATCTGAAATCAGGCAACCTAGATAAATGCAGAACATTGCAAAATAAACGTTCTACCACAACGACCATAACTTTGTTTTGCGAAGCCTATTTGATTCGGACATACAGTGTATTCAGACCCCTTGACTTTTTACACATTTTGTTACGTTATACAGCCTTATTCTAAAATGGATTACATTCAAATAAAATCCTCATTAATCTACACACAATACCCCATAACAACAAAAAAATATATAAAATATTTAAAACAGAAATACCTTCTTTACATA
Organism: Brachymystax lenok tsinlingensis; assembly: GCA_030435695.1. Classification (NCBI taxonomy): domain Eukaryota; kingdom Metazoa; phylum Chordata; class Actinopteri; order Salmoniformes; family Salmonidae; genus Brachymystax; species Brachymystax lenok. The sequence continues at coordinate 19,849,522 of CM059789.1, forward strand.
AGTATACAGACCCTTTGCTATAAGACTCGAAATTTAGTTCAGGTGCATCCTGTTTCCATTGATCATTCATGAGATGTGTCTACAACTTGGTAAATTCAATTGATTGGACATGATTTGGAAAGGCACACACCTGTCTATATAAGGTCCCACAATCCATGTCAGAGCAAAAACCAAGCCATGTGGTCGAAAGAATCTTCCGTAGAGCTCCGAGACAGGATTGTGTCGAGGCACTGATCTGGGGAAGGGTACAACAAAATATCTGCAGCATTGAAGGTCCCCAAGAACACAGTGGCCTCCATCATTCTTAAATGGAAGAAGTTTGGAACCACCAAGACTCTTCCTAGAGCTGGTCGCCCAGCCAAACTGAGCAATTGGGGGAGAAGAGCCTTGGTCAGGGAAGTGACCAAGAAGCCGATGGTCACTCTGACAGAGCTCCAGAGTTCCTCAGTAGAGACGGGAGAACCTTCCAGAAGGACAACCTTCCAGAAGGACAATCTCTGCAGCACTCCACCAATCAATCAGGCTTTCATGGTGGAGTGGCCAGACGGAAGCAACTCCTCAATAAAAGGCACATGACAGCCTGCTTGGAGTTTGCCAAAAGGTGCCTAAAGACTCTCAGACCATGAGAAACAAGATTCTCTGGTCTGATGAAACCAAGATTGAACTCTTTGGCCTGAATGCCAAAGGTCACGTCTAGAGGAAACCTGGCACCATCCCTATGGTGAAGTATGGTGGTGGCAGCATCATGCTGTGGGGATGTTTTTCAGCGTCAGGGAGTGGGAGACTAGTCAGGATCGAGGGACTAACACTTTACATGGGACTAACACTTTACATATTGCATTTTTTTTTTTGTTCAGTGTATTTCTAAGATGCATACTTCTCACTTTACTCGTGCATAAAAGGGCGGCTTTCGATACCGGTGCCGGCACATGCTTAGATCAAATGCACCACTTAAGCTGTTTACGTGTCCTAATAATTGAAAAGATTGCTCAGAAAACCAGGTATTTTAATCGGGGTATGCTTACTTCGATTTTGACCTTTAAGATAAGCAGAGTAAAGTGTTTTCATTATTATTTTATAATCTGCCTACTGCCATAATCAGTTTTAATATTGAATTATTAGTGTAAATGTACTCAGTAGCTCAAACTGCAATCATCCGAATGACTACATCTAGAGATCCTTCACTGATCTGCTTAAAACTGAAATAAATTATTAATCTCTCTCTCTCTCTCTCTCTCTCTCTCTCTCTCTCTCTCTCTCTCTCTCTCTCTCTCTCTCTCTCTCTCTCTCTCTCTCTCTCTCTCTCTCTCTCTCTCTCTCTCTCTCGCTGTCTCTCTCTCTTCCTTTTGTTCTCTCTCTCTTTCTCTCTCTCTGATGTGAATTGAGAGAGACCAACCAAAAAGTAGGGCCTATGACAGGCCCTCAGCCACAAGGTTGAGTTCAGATCTCCATATTTAGGAGCAAGCACCGCCCTCTCTTTATGACACACGGATTAGCTGTTGCGGCAAGAAATGCGGAGCCGTCTGCTTTCGACAGACTCCTGAAGCCTTGATACTTTATATCAACAAGAGGCACAAAATTCAGCATCGGCTCCTTGAGTAAATCAGCTGCAGAGAGAGAGAGAGAAGCAGCATTCATATCTCAATTAAGATCTATCAGAGTGCATTGACGCTGTCTGCTACGATTTGTACACAGCCAGCGAGACAGCCCCATTATGAATAGAGACACTTCCTTGTGTGGTCTCATTATTAAATAAGTAAGGGGATGGAGGGATGGAGAGGAGGCAGACAGAAGTTTTTAAGCCCAGTCGAAGGAGACGCCATGCCCATTAGAGGCTGAGCAATACCAACGGCAGAGAAACAACACAAACGAGAGGAGGAGGGAGGGAGGGAAAGGGCTATGGGAGGTGGAAGGAACAGAGGGATGGAGGCAGCCATGAAAGAGAGGAGCATGCAGTAATTATGGTAATATTGCCACCTTGTTTACGTAGTCTGTACTGCATGAACAGGCCGGCAGGAAGGAAGAGCGCTATCAAAGCTGCTGTTCAGATCCAGTCAATTCAAAGGGATAATAGTAGTATGTCTGAACCAGTGCCCTGTTCATTCGGGCAAGCAATGGAGCAAGGTTTTCTTATTGGACAACTACAGGTAGTTCCACCCTGTTTAAGTATGGTTTCTTCAGTTTGGTGCCTAATGAACACAACCAAGAGGTATAATTCTTGTACATCTTACTGATTTTACTGCCCAGATCTCACAAAGAAATTATTCATGGACATTAAACAGCAGCACTTGACTTCCTGTATGTATGACAAGTTGAACGTAGCAAACACAATATGAATGACCCCTTATTGATGTAATTCATTAACAAGATGACGGCAATTGATTATTAATAATAATTACAAGTACACCAGAGAGCTGTGTGTGGAGCCCTAATGGCCAACCAGTAGGAAGACTAAGTCATTCTGATTTGTGTCACCGAATCATTAAGTCGCCTTTGAGGGAACTAGTCAGCAATCTGATCCATCACGACAATAATGAGCGAAAGATGAGCTCATCAATTTTACTCCTCCAAGCATCACACATGGATGCCGGCTGGCAGATTCAGTCTCGATCTCTCTCTATCCTCTGTCCATTCTACCTTGTTTCTCCTTTCTCTACCAGTGCTGCTCTCTCCTCCTCTCCCTCACTCTCCCTTTCTCTATACTTTCTTCTTCTCTCCCTCTCTCCCTTCACCTCCCTCAAACTTCCTCTTTCCTCTCCCTTCTCTCCCTCTCCCCCTTCACATCCCTTCACATCCCTTCACATCCATCAATATTTCTCTTTCCTCTCCCTTCTCTCCCTCTCCCCCTTCACATCCCTTCACCTCCATCAATATTCCTCTTTCCTCTCCATTCTCTCTCTCTCTCTCTCTCTCTCTCTCTCTCTCTCTCTCTCTCTCTCTCTCTTTCTCTCTTTCTCTTAAAGTGGACACGCCTCCAACCTCTGTGACTCCAGGATTTATCCCTTTCTTTATGCAGCAGCACAGAGACAGACTATGAGCTCTCTGCTTCACCGGCCCAGTGTCTGTCTATGTCTGTCTGTCTCCATTTATTTCCTTTCCTTACCCCTGCTCTTGTCAACCTATCTGCTGATCTCTCTGAGTGCATCCCAAATGCGACCCTATAGGGCTCTGTTCAAAAGTTGTGTACTAAAAAGGAAATAGGGTGCCATTTGAGACATATCCTCCACCTCCCCACCAACTCACTGTCACCAATCTGTATTTTAACAATACCATGTCAGTGTTGCATCAGCCACCATCTTTCTTTTAACATTGTGTTAACTCAGGTAGAGTGGGAACAATCTAACTGCTAGATTGTTGTTAGATTGTTGCATTTATCACAGCTATCTGTTATCTTCTCACATTAACACTGTATAATTTGATGACATGGAATACATATGCATGCTGGGTGGTGATGGTAGTAATGGTTGTGATGGTGGTGATAGTGATGGTAGTAATGGTGGTCATGGTTGTGATGGTGGTGGTGATGGTAGTGATGGTAGTAATGGTGGTGATGGTAGTGATAATGGTGATGGTGGTGATGTGGTGATGGTAGTGATGGTTGTGATGGTAGTAATGGTGGTGATGGTAGTGATGGTTGTGATGGCATACTTTAGTTTTTCTTACTCAGTTTCTGTCTTTTTCTAGGATTTTTCTTTCTATATGGTCTCTTCTTAGTTGCAAGATGGTGATGGTAATGATGGTAGTGATGGTTGTGATGGTGGTGATGGTGATGGTAGTGATGGTAGTGATGGTTGTGATGGTAGTAATGGTGGTGATGGTAGTGATGGTAGTGATGGTGGTGATGGTGATGGTAGTGATTGTTGTGATGGTGGTGATGGTGATGGTAGTGATGGTAGTAATGGTGGTGATGGTAGTGATGGCAGTGATGGTGGTGATGTTATTGATGGTAGTGATGGTGGTGATGGTAGTGATGGCAGTGATGGTGGTGATGGCGATGGTAGTGATGGTGGTGATGGTAATGATGGTTGTGATGGTAGTGATGGTGGTGATGGTAGTGATGTTAGTGATGATGGTAATGATGGTAGTGATGGTTGTGATGGCGTACTTTAGTTTTTCAAACTCAGTTTCTGTCTTTTTATAGGATTTACTTTCTTTTTTTCTTTCTCTATCGTCTCTTCCTAGTGGCGGACACCATCTTCATTCACTTTCTTTATTAACTCTAATTAGCACATTACGATGTGAAATGAGTAGCACAAAAAGAAAAGTTAATGACACTTATGTACAGTTACCTGCCTTACTCAATCTCTACCTCAAAGGGCTCAGTGTGTGCTATCGTTCACCCATAGACTTCTGTTTGGAATGTTCTATCCCAGTTGCCCTCACACTGCATCGCAGGGCAGATTGACCATTACTACCGCCTAATGATTCATGAATGGAGGAAGTAATGTAGTACTTTACCTCGTTGTAATCGAGCTAAGCTATTACAGCAAAGAAGCCGACCCTGGTTAATGTGGACACTGATCAAAGAAGGGAACAACGATGTGATGAGGACAGGATCTGACATCAAGGCCCAAGGCCGGTTCAACATTATCATGTCTTAGAAAGAGGGAAGGAACACGCTGGTTCCAGGTTTTAGAACTTTCACAGACCTGCGGTGACAAGGTACTTTTCCACTGTCCTTTCTCTGGATTCCAGCCCCTTTGCACAGATGAAATGAGACTAAGAAGAAGCTCCCATTGAGACGTCTCTGATAACAATGCTGATTAGGATGAAAGGAGATAAGATAGTAAAGGCATCATGGCGGCTCCTGGGTTGCTAGCAAGAGTTCGCTGTTCAACTCTCAAGACTTAACTTTGAGAGTCATAATCTAATTAAAGGACTCAGGGTCTGTCTCTGTCACCTGTGTGCACAAACACTTAGAAGTCAGACGCACTTAAATAAACCATACTTCTTCTACTTCTTCTTTAACATGTAAATGTTAAATGTAATTGATTTTACCACATTCATTTATAATCTCTGTCTGCAATATGTGCATATGTGTGTAATTACACTAATTGCATAGTGTGATATTCTATTTTCATATGGAAGATTGAAGTTGTTACGTCCTCCATGTGTTTCCCACTACACAAAATCAATGAAATGAAGAAGCACATGCAGTATGGCTGCTAACTTCACTCCTCTTTCTAACCTACGTGACTTCATATACTGTACTCATCTTAATCTCTCTCCTCTTTATTTCTCTCTATCTCTCTGCCACCTCTCTCTCAGGATTGTTCTCAGCATTCTCCATGGTGCCAGCACATGTTGTGAGGGAGGGAAGTGTTGACAATTTCCCTTCTCCTGCCTTGTCACTGAACAACTCTCTGTCACACTTCACTGCCAGCTTAATTCTCAGACATCCCTGTCAAGAATTTACATTAAATTTTCACACCGCTTCTCTTTCTCTCTGCAATTCTTTTCTCAAGTAACACCCCCAGCACATTGGGTGTCTCGTCTGGTGGTATCGATGTCTCTCTGACTGCGCTGGAGTCCTTTACCTTTACTTGTATAACTCCGCCCACTCTTTAAGTCTGTCTGTCTTTGTTTTGATAGATTATTTAGAAGGAAAGTTACCTTGAAGTGCAGAAGGACACCTGTATCTACAAGCTTTGTATGTCCCAACCGTGGCTGAATCGCTGCATCGATTGGCATGTGTAGCCAATTCGGTAGGCTCCATGGGTTTGTCGTGGGCCTTAGAAATCAAGACATAGTATACAATTAACCTCCAAGATAGACTATGTGTAATTACATGTAATGGGGGGCCACAGGGCTTTGGCTTGATGAGGTCAAAGATGCTCTACATTCCTTCCCATTACGTGTTGGAGTAATTCTCCGGTTCCCATCTGGTTTCCATTTTAGCCACACTCGTAATGACTCTGCAGGATCAATAACTAAAGGTTAATTGGCTAAATTGACTGTGTACTTAAGGTTTTCTTGAATATTAGGAACGACCCACGGATTTGCAGTACAGTCTGTACCACCACAAAATGGAGCTTGGAAGTATACTGAGTAGCACTGCTGGGCTCTTTTTACCTCAACTCAAACTCTTCTCCACTTCTCCACTCCAAATTTGTGGCCTTCACGTGGTCTTCCTCTTAAGTAGGTGACTGGAGGGACTTGATCCGCTGGTTTGAAACAGGCCCTGTTTCATTACCAAGAGGCCGGCCTATGAATTTGAGATTATAGGTGATTACGCTCAGCCGCCCCCCTTTTCGGTGGGGAAAAACAGATTTAATCCCCCCCTCTGGTTTTGCATCTGAGGGTACCCAGGGACGGCTGCTTGGTCTGCATCCATCATCACAGGGCCAAAAAAAAGAGACAGAACATACGGAACCGGGAGGAGACCTGGCCGAGGTTGCTCAGAGAACGAGGCCAGTTGGCCGGCGAACAAGAGGTGCTGGGTCTGATCAGGCAGGAGGGAGCTGGCGGCTAGCCGCCACTTGGCCCGAGATCACAGTGGTCAGTGGGGACGTTGCTGGATGTTGCTGAACCAGCTTACAGGTCGAATGCAGGGGGAGATCTCGTGTGCCGGGAGCTCGGTGTTGACCTTAGTGACACTGATAGCACCGCGGCTATCTGTGCGAGTGTGTTCCAGGTCCCCCCCTCCTCGCACTGGTCCTGACAGCCTGACAGATAGCTCTCGGAGCTGTATGACCGCTGTCCTACTTAACGAACGTCCGTTCATTGCCCACTTGCCTGCCACGGTAAAAGAGTCATTCATTGTTAACTAAAAGCTATTTTTGTTTGGTCTATGATATCATTGACACAGGAATAAATACAACTCCAAAATTATTGGCACCCTTAATAAAGATGAGCAAAAAAGACTATGAAATAAATAATACAAATACAATTATATGTATACTTTTATACTAATACAATTGCTCAGAGACTGCTGAGAAAAGTCTACACCTCCATGGATTTCTACACATTTTATTGTGTTACAAAGTGGAATTCAAATGGAATTCAAATTTAATTGTCATTTCTTGTCAATGATCAACACAAAATACAGTGTAATGTTCTAAAATTCTAACATTTTTAAGAGATTTTCATGCAGATTTAAGTCACAACTGTAGCTTGACCACCCAGGAACATTCACTTTCTTCTTGGTAAGCAACTCTACCAAGTACATTTTAGCCATGAAAAAACTGGTTGCTTCTGCCAGGAGACAGACACTGTGCCGTAAATTGATCTTCCAGCAAAACAATAATCCCAAGTACACATCAAAATCTGCAAAGAAATTATAAATTGACCACCAAAGATCTCAGTCTCCAGACTTGAACTCCATTGAAAACCTGTGGTTTTACTTGAGCAGGGAAGTCCATAGGCGTAGACTGCATGATAGCAAGGATCTGGAAAGATTCTGTATGGAGGAATGGCCTAAGAACCTTCCCAATGTGTTCTTCAATCCCATTAAACATTATGTGCTAGCAAGGGGAAGGTGCACATAGAAAACAGGGGTGCCAATCATTTTGACACCTATCTTTTTGAGATTTGTTTTTATTACTTGTTAAACAACATATTTGTCTCTGAACAATTGTATCAGCATACAGTGGGGCAAAAAAGTATTTAGTCAGCCACCAATTGTGCAAGTTCTCTCACTTAAAAAGATGAGAGAGGCCTGTAATTTTCATCATAGGTACACTTCAACTATGACAGACAAAATGAGGAAAAAAAATCCAGAAAATCACATTGTAGGATTTTTAATGAATTTATTTGCAAATTATGGTGGAAAATAAGTATTTGGTCACATACAAAGAAGCAAGATTTCTGGCTCTCACAGACCTGTAACTTCTTCTTTAAGAGGCTCCTCTGTCCTCCACTCATTACCTGTATTAATGCCACCTGTTTGAACTTGTTATCAGTATAAAAGACACCTGTCCACAACCTCAAACAGTCACACTCCAAACTCCACTATGGCCAAGACCAAAGAGCTGTCAAACGACACCAGAAACAAAATTGTAGACCTGCACCAGGTTGGGAAGACTGAATCTGCAATAGGTAAGCAGCTTGGTTTGAAGAAATCAACTGTGGGAGCAATTATTAGGAAATGGAAGACATACAAGACCACTGATAATCTTCCTCGATCTGGGGCTCCACGCAAGATCTCACCCGTGGGGTCAAAATGATCACAAGAACGGTGAGCAAAAATCCCAGAACCACACAGGGGACCTAGTGAATGACCTGCAGAGAGCTGGGACCAAAGTAACAAAGCCTACCATCAGTAACACACTCAGCCAGGGACTCAAATCCTGCAGTGCCAGACGTGTCCCCTGCTTAAGCCAGTACATGTTCAGGCCCGTCTGAAGTTTGCTAGAGAGCATTTGGATGATCCAGATGAGGATTGGGAGAATGTCATATGGTCAGATGAAACCAAAATATAACTTTTTGGTAAAAACTCAACTAGTCGTGTTTGGAGGACAAAGAATGCTGAGTTGCATCCAAAGAACACCATACTTACTGTGAAGCATGGGGGTGGAAACATCATGCTTTGGGGCTGTTTTTCTGCAAAGGGACCAGGACTGACTGATCCGTGTAAAGGAAAGAATGAATGGGGCCATGTATCGTGAGATTTTGAGTGAAAACCTCCTTCTATCAGCAAGGGCATTGAAGATGAAACGTGTCTGGGTCTTTCAGCATGACAATGATCCCAAACACACCGCCCGGCAACGAAGGAGTGGCTTCTGTAGAAGCATTTCAAGGTCCTGGAGTGGCCTAGCCAGTCTCCAGATCTCAACCCCATAGAAAATCTTTGGAGGGAGTTGAAAGTCCGTGTTGCCCAGCGACAGCCCCAAAACATCACTGCTCTAGAGGAGATCTGCATGGAGGAATGGGCCAAAATACCAGCAACAGTGTGTGAAAACCTTGTGAAGACTTACAGAAAACGTTTGACCTCTGTCATTGCCAACAAAGGGTATATAACATATATAAAGTATTGAGATAAACTTTTGTTATTGACCAAATACATATTTTCCACCATAATTTGCAAATAAATTCATAAGAAATCCTACAATGTGATTTTCTGGATTTTTTTCCTCGTTTTGTCTGTCATAGTTGAAGTGTACCTATGATGAAAATTACAGGCCTCTCTCATCTTTTTAAGTTGGAGAACTTGCACAATTGGTGGCTGACTAAATACTTTTTTGCCCCACTGTATATAAATATATATTTTTTGCATACAATATAGCTCAGTATTTTAATTATTTATTTTATATAGTCTTTTTTGCTCATCTTTATCAAGGATTCCAATAAAAAAAAAGTTTATTGTCACAAGCTTTAGACTCAGTGAAATGTTGTTTTCCATTGTCAGCCATAGTAGTACGGTGTGCCTTGAGCACATTAGGGTGAGGTGGCTGTATATGAAGAATTACTTTACCTAACTGCTGTTATACTGTAGGTTAAAGTGGAGCTGTAGCTAAGGCAGATAAACCGTTACATTACTTTATCTAGCTGCTGTTATACTGTAGGTTACAGTGGAGCTGTAGCTAAGGCAGATAAACCAAATAGGAGTTCAGCAACATCATACTGTATAGCCATCTCATTATGAGGTTCAGGATTAGTTTTTTTGTTTTGGAATCTTTTAATCGCACGTGTTTTTTCAGTAGGAAAAGAGAGCACGGTGGTACTACTGAGTCTCCATTTAAAGTTTGAGATGACAGGCGCTGTATTGATCACCCCGAGAGTTTTGTTCTCATTATACGCTGCCTGTTAGGTCGAGATCATTCTAAACCCCTTCTTCTCTTCAGAATAATTCATTTTCAACTGGCGGTACTGTGCTTTTTCACCAGGCATCTTGTTAGTTGCAGGGTAGAAATAACAAGGGTTTTTCTGATCTCGATCAATCTAGCACTTATTCCTTCCTTTCCTATTTGTGATTTTTACAGAAGTCTGGGGAGACGGGCACTAATCATGGAGTCTGTGGATGGGAGATGCTGGTAGAATAAATCATTACTGACTGTGAATGGAGTTGCTGATGGAAACCTGGGGTGTAATCATTAGTCCAAAACCGTTGTAAACAGTTGAGTTTCTATTGGACTAATTCAGATAAGTCCCTCCTCGTTTTGTTCCGCTTGTTTCTGTTTGGTTCCTAGCGAATACACCCCTGCTTTGCCTCTTTATCATGGCAAGTCTTATACCACTACCAAAGTAAACCCAAGCATACATGTTGTATTGTAATCTTCTGTTTCTACCACAAAGTCGACATCTCAAATGCTCTGGAACCAATAACATTCCAAGGGATGCTTTTTATTGGATGCTTTGCGCAACTATGACTTCCCCCATGTCACTCACCAGGCGTTATCTAACGTGATCGCTGTTGTGTCACTACATGTCAATGTCTTCCACAAGCTCTTTCGCTCTTGGGTTGACCTAGCTAGCTGTAAATGTTGATGTTTATTATCAGGGTTATAAATGGTGCAATATGAAACCTTTGAATGATTTATGGTGGCAGAGTAACAGATGTCAGTGCCGTGTCTACTCCTCCGTCTCTGTCTGTGGTGCTGGAGGAGACGTGTGGTCTCGTACGCTAGGTGTGCTATTCGGTATCACTTCCCAGATAATGAGGGGGAACTTAATGATCCTAGCCGATCTCCTGTGTTTAAGACACCGATTAAACTCAGTTTGTCCTCTCCTAATTGTCTCGTTATTTTCTTGCCAAGGGCGGAGGGAACGATCAAAGGAAAGAAGGTGACTTTATCTTGTCTTGCCTAGTCTCCAAACAACTTAGCATAACTCCCTTGCCCCCACACACCACTGCCAGCCTGAAAGTTGGGTAAGTACTTCTACTGCAGGGTCAAATCAAATCAAAGTTTATTGGTTGCATACACAGATTTGCAGATGTTATCGCAGGTGCAGCAAAATGCTTGTGTTTCTAGCTCCAGCAGTGAAGTATTACCTAACAATACAAAAAAATACACGCATACAGTAATACCGATAAATTAAGAAATATCAGAACAAGCAATGTAGGAGACCGGAATATGAATATATACACTGAGTGTACAAACATTAAGAACACCTGATCTTTCCATAGTCTGACCAGGTGAATCCAGGTAAAAGCTTTGATCCCTTACTGATGCCATTTGTTAAATCCACTTCAGGTTAAAGAATGATTTTTAAGCCTTGAGACAATTGAGACATGGCTTGTGTATGTGTGCCATTCAGAGGGTGAATGCGCAAGACAAAATATTTAAGTGCCTTTGAATGGGGTATGGTAGTAGGTGCCAGGTGCACCTACTGTGTCAAGAACTGCAATGCTGCTGGGGTTTTCACACTCAACAGTTTCCCGTGTGTATCAACAACGGTCCACCACCCAAAGGACATCCATATATAGGGAAAGGGGAAAGGGAGATACCTAGTCAATTGTACAACTGAATGCCTTCAACTGAAATGTGTCTTCCACATTTAACCCAACTCCTCTGAATCAGAGAGGTGCGGGGGGCTGCCTTAATCAACATCCACGTCTTCGGCCCCTGGGGAACAGTGGGTTAACTGCCTTGCTCAGGGGCAGAACGACAGATTTTTACCTTGTCAGCTCGGGGATTTGATCCAGCAATCTTTCAGTTACTGTTATTGTTACCCATATACAAAACCCCGCCCTTTGTTATGAGGCTCCCTGGTGTCACGGCCTCTCCTCTGCATTGCAGGGGTGGTTCCTCCTGCAGGCAGAGGAGGGTCGTTAGTGATTGGAGCCACCTGGGCTCAGGGTATTTAAACTGCTTCACTAATCACTTTTCTCTCTCTCTCTGCTCCTCCAGGTATGATCCTGTTTTGTTTGTTCCTTTGTAGTTTTACGTAGTTTCCACTCAGTCATGTTCACACACACAGATTCACGCATCCCTGCATTCCTGCACTTTACATACACCTTACATTATGACATTTTCACACCTCATTCCTTTTTCTTTGTTTAAAGTTAATAGTTTTTGGTTTATAATAAAGAACCTTTTTGATTGGCCTATACCTGTTGTTCGTGTCCCCTCATTTTTGCACAGGCTATAAGCCGGCCTGTGACACTGGTCTTTGTAGTTGAATCTGTGCTTGAAATTCAGTACTTGACTGAGGGACCTTACAGACATTGTATGTACAGTGGGGCAAAAAAGTATTTAGTCAGCCACCAATTGTGCAAGTTCTCCAACTTAAAAAGATGAGAGAGGCCTGTAATTTTCATCATAGGTACACTTCAACTATGACAGACGAAATGAGAAAAAGAAATCCAGAAAATCACATTGTAGGATTTTTTATTTATTTATTTGCAAATTATGGTGGAAAATAAGTATTTGGTCAATAACAAAAGTTTCTCAATACTTTGTTATATACCCTTTGTTGGCAATGACAGAGGTCAAACGTTTTCTGTAAGTCTTCACAAGGTTTTCACACACTGTTGCTGGTATTTTGGCCCATTCCTCCATGCAGATCTCCTCTAGAGCAGTGATGTTTTGGGGCTGTCGCTGGGCAACACGGACTTTCAACTCCCTCCAAAGATTTTCTAGGCCACTCCAGGACCTTGAAATGCTTCTTACGAAGCCACTCCTTCGTTGCCCAGGCGGTGTGTTTGGGATCATTGTCATGCTGAAAGACCCAGCCACGTTTCATCTTCAATGCCCTTGCTGATGGAAGGAGGTTTTCACTCAAAATCTCACGATACATGGCCCCATTCATTCTTTCGTTTACACGGATCAGTCGTCCTGGTCCCTTTGCAGAAAAACAACCCCAAAGCATGATGTTTCCATCCTAATAATTGCTCCCACAGTTGATTTCTTCAAACCAAGCTGCTTACCTATTGCAGATTCAGTCTTCCCAACCTGGTGCAGGTCTACAATTTTGTTTCTGGTGTCCTTTGACAGCTCTTTGGTCTTGGCCATAGTGGAGTTTGGAGTGTGACTGTTTGAGGTTGTGGACAGGTGTCTTTTATACTGATAACAAGTTAAAACAGGTGCCATTAATACAGGTAACGAGTGGAGGACAGAGGAGCCTCTTAAAGAAGAAGTTACAGGTCTGTGAGAGCCAGAAATCTTGCTTCTTTGTATGTGACCAAATACTTATTTTCCACCATAATTTGCAAATAAATTCATTAAAAATCCTACAATGTGATTTTTTTCCCTCATTTTGTCTGTCATAGTTGAAGTGTACCTATGATGAAAATTACAGTCCTCTCTCATCTTTTTAAGTGAGAGAACTTGCACAATTGGTGGCTGACTAAATACTTTTTTGCCCCACTGTATGGGGGACAGAGGAAGGGTTAGTCATTCAAAAATCATGTCAACCCCTATTATTTCACACAGGGTGAGTCCATGTAACTTATTATGTGATTTGTTAAGACACATTTTACTCCTGAACTAATTTAGGCTTGCCTAAACAAAGGGGCTGAGTACTTTTGGAACAACTATTTTATTTCAGATTTTTTATTTTATTAATCTTCTTCCACTTTGACAGTACACATCATTTTTCAGTAGATTGTTGACAAAAAAATGACAAATCCATTTTAATCCCACTTTGTAACACAATAAATGTGAAAAAAGGATAAGCCTTGACGAGAATATAGTATTTACATATGAAGTGGGTAAAACAGTATGTAAACATTATTAAAGTAACCAGTGTTCAATGACTCTACGTACATAGGGCAGCAGTATCTAAGGTGCAGGATAGAGGACCGGGTGTCACAACAAACTGGCCAGAGACAAGGGCTAAGCCACATGCACCACCCAAGGAAGCATCTCGTTCTGACCAAGTACGCTGATGAATGTCATGATTCATTAATTAAGGAGTTAATGCTTTCCAGTGTGTCAACAGCTTGTATTTGAAGTGATAATCTTAACATTGAAGGGAGTCCTTGAAATGTTATATTGATTAAACTGTTTAATGGGAAAGGATCTCTATGATTCAGCGAAGAGGAGTTGCTCAGGCCTGTTAGTTAAACTGTCTAATACATCTTTGGGGAAAACGGCGAGAAGAGAAATGAAAAAAATAATAATCCCAGGAGCCTGTATCCATTCTTTTTCTCTAAACTTTTTGAGAGCCCGGGCCTGATTGGCAATATTACACCATATCCACATCTCATTCTGCAAGAGGAAATTACATTTTACAATTACAATTGAATATCTACACTAGGTACATGCATGTGCAGTAGGTAAAAAGTACAAAGTTAATATCTAGGCTACATTACGTACATAGAGGAAGCTACACCAGTATATATTCAGGAGATATGTACGTGAGTATTCACAATGTCATTACTGTGTGTAAGTATACATTGTTGGTTACAGGGTCCGCATTTAAAAAGAGATCATCAAAGTTATTTTATGCTACTTTTGATCAGGGGCGCAACATGTCCCCCCCACATTCTGAAACTGCAAGTCCCCCCCAGTTTTATCATTGGAATGTGATACAAAATGAGGCAATGTTGTGCTTTAGGACCACGCGGACACCTCCAGGCATTGAGTAGGCTGTTTGGAATGTTTATCTGACCCCCCAACAAAATCGTATAAAAAATATATATGTCCCCCCCACTTGTAAAATCAAAGTTGCGCCCTTGCATTTGATAACAAGAAGAGCAAAAAACAACATTTGTCTGTTACACCCTCATCAATGTTAAATTGTTGGTTATACAGCAACAGTGATAGCTGTTTGCAATTGGTTTAATTACATATTGCAAATCTTTGTGTCCAAAAAACTAACTGTCTTTTACCTCCCATCACTGTAGCATTATTGCTTAAGATTAGAAGTATCTTCATCTTGAGTTTATTTGCAAAACTTTGACATTTTACTTATTCTGTAATTACACAATAGTTACATAAACATGTACTTGCCTTGCATGCTTTCTGGACCATTTACTAAAAGCAGGGTCGTGTTATGATACTTCTGAAGGTCTCATTTGACTTCATTATTAGAGAATATACTCACACTTTCTTGCTAATATTTGCCAGGCTGTAACTGAAGCCTATATCAAATAGGGCTAAGGATTCAATTCAAAACAATGTGACAAAAATGTGTTTGGTTGAGGCAAATAGAGGCTTGACCTTGACATTTAGGGACAATAGAGACTTCACCTTGACATGTTGGGTTGACATAGCTCATATAGACAAGTATGAGCAGTAAATAATCAGCATAACCTAATAAAGAAGCTCAAATAGCTAACATACCAATTTTGTGTTTTTGCTGTGGCCAAGGATTCCATGTTCCAAACCCTGCGACCTGCGATTCAGAAACTTTTGAAAAAACAGCCCAGATGTAATGAAGAGGCATCAACATCCACATGAGTAGTGCTGGTGATTTGCTAGAGAAGGAAGGACATTTTCAATTAATTCAAGAAACATGCTGGAACAATGGAAGCCTGCAAAAAGCAATGCCAATATTGTTAGTACTTCTCATCATGTCAATTCAATATGTGATGTCCCGAACTGGGGAACATCAGTTGTAGCAATACATCCCCCCTGAATCATAAATAAATCCATATTTTATCCTGTGTACTTTACTGAAAACCTCTTAGCAGCTATCATTGCTAAATCACTGGAATTATATTTAGAGTACATTTAGAGTATGGACACTGCAGTTATAGGGCTCCCCACAAATGAGTCATCTAAGACCATCAATTGGTCGGTGCTCTAGTCTATAAGCCTATTTCAAGCTTATATGAAAAAACTACTAAATAGGGGCATTTTAAACACACACATATGGCAACAGATTAATATCATAAATATTCCCATTGGGGTGCCCAATCTAATAACAACATCCCTTTTTTGATCTGTAACGCTGCCCTTTTGACAACCAGAATTACTGATGCATTGATCAAGGACAGCTACATGGTCATACCAGGCATGAAAGGGATGTAATTTAGCAATATGAGCAAAAGTGATAGCGAGGTGTATAGATGTACATAGGTCTCGTCCCAAATGGCACCTTATTCCCTACATAGTGCACTACTTTTGGCCAGATCCCTATGGGCCCTGATCAAAGTAGTGCACTATGCAGGGAATAGGGTGTAATTTGGGATGCAAGCGTAGTATACACTATTTACACAACTGTACATTCGGTCCACATTTGACACTGTTTAGTTTTGTCATGGGATATCATGAAATACAACACAGGGATATTTTTTGTATTTATTTCTTATTTCACCTTTATTTAACCAGGTAGGCCAGTTGAGAACAAGTTCTAATTTACAACTGCAACCTGGCCAAGATAAAGCAAAGCAGTGCGACAAAAAACAACAATACTGAGTTACACATAGCATGAAAAGCTGTGCTCCAATAAGACATAGAGAAGTGTAACTGAAAAGCTGTGCTCCAACAGGACATACAGTAGGGTAACTGAAAAGATGTGCTCCAACAGGACATACAGTAGGGTAACTGAAAAGATGTGCTCCAACAGGACATACAGTAGGGTAACTGAAAAGATGTGCTCCAACAGGACATACAGTAGGGTAACTGAAAATATGTTCTCCAACAGGACATACAGTAGGGTAACTGAAAAGATGTGCTCCAACAGGTCATACAGTAGGGTACCTGAAAAGATGTGCTCCAACAGGACATACAGTATGGTAACTGAAAAGCTGTGCTCCAACAGGACATACAGTAGGGTAACTGAAAAGATGTGCTCCAACAGGACATACAGTAGGGTACCTGAAAATATGTGCTCCAATAAGACAAACAGTAGGGTACCTGAAAAGATGTGCTCCAATAAGACAAACAGTAGGGTAACTGAAAAGATGTGCTCCAACAGGACATACAGTAGGGTAACTGAAAAGATGTGCTCCAGTAAGACATACAGTAGGGTAACTGAAAAGATGTGCTCGAACAAGACATACAGTAGGGTAACTGAAAAGATGTGCTCCAATAAGACAAGCAGTAGGGTAACTGAAAATATGTGCTCCAACAAGACATACAGTAGGGTAACTGAAAAGATGTGCTCCAACAGGACATACAGTAGGGTAACTGAAAAGATGTGCTCCAACAGGACATACAGTAGGGTACCTGAAAAGATGTGCTCCAATAAGACATACAGTAGGGTAACTGAAAAGATGTGCTCCAATAAGACATACAGTAGGGTAACTGAAAAGATGTGCTCCAACAGGACATACAGTAGGGTAACTGAAAAGATGTGCTCCAACAGGACATACAGTAGGGTAACTGAAAAGATGTGCTCTAATAAGACATACAGTAGGGTAACTGAAAATATGTGCTCTAATAAGACATACAGTAGGGTGACTGAAAAGATGTGCTCCAACAGGACATACAGTAGGGTAACTGAAAAGATGTGCTCCAATAAGTCATACAGTAGGGTAACTGAAAATATGTGCTCCAATAAGCCATACAGTAGGGTAACTGAAAATATGTGCTCCAATAAGACATACAGAAGTGTAACTGAAAAGCTGTGCTCCAACAAGACATACAGTAGGGTAACTGAAAAGATGTGCTCCAACAGGACATAAAGTAGTGTATCTGAAAAGCTGTGCTCCAACAGGACATACAGTAGGGTAAATGTATGCACCGATTTTTGATTAAGATGTGGCTTTCTATGAAATAGATTTTCATTGTTGGACTGTGATTAAACCGAATGACTGCTCTAAGAATGTCTCCTCAATCTGAATGACTGCTCTAAGAAAGTCTCCCCAGTCTGATTGACTGCCCTGAGAACGTCTCTCCAGTCTGATTGACTGCTCTGAGAAAGTCTCCCCCAGTCTAAATGACTGCTCTGAGAAAGTCTCCCCCAGTCTGAATGACTGCTCTGAGAAAATCTCCCCCAGTTTGCTGAGATTGAGCTCCCATAAGAACATGCAGTTTGTTTTGGCCGGCTGCAAGCTGCAAACTGGAGCCTTCGAGGCTGGGGACTGGGGCTGATTCAGAGAGAGAGATAAGCTGGGCTCTTTATATCTGGGGCACTTGGTCCCCAGTGACCCGGTCCTCTGCCTTTGGCAAACACAATTTTTATTCTGACCCGGCCAGTTCAAAACAGCCAGCACTAGCAAAGCCCCCAGTAATGAAGTCGCTCATTTCTAGACTAGAGAGAGGACACAAAGGAAGATGTGTTTGGTATTCATCTGGTCGTCTACTCACTGTGTTCATGTCTAACCGCTCATCAGTTGATTCCAATCAGTAGTGCTCGTACTCAGACCGCCCTTAGCAGATTACATCATCGTCACTTGGCAAGACAACTGGAGAAGGCCTTTAAGATGACTTCAAAAGGAAACAATTAAAATTAAGCAGTGAATCATGATGCATGCTTGCTGTTGTAATTAAGAGCGTTACATGTGATCTAGCATGCCAGCAGATACCCATAGACATCTAGTCATTGCGCTAATGGTAGTTAGCATTGGCTCGCAAAACTACCTCTAACTTCCTTCAAACTGGTATCCACAAGTTTATCTGGGGAATTAGATAAGGGTCTCATTCCCAAAATCCAAAAGTATCACTTTAAAGCATCTAAATACCCAAGAATTGTCCAAGGGAACCGGTGCTTCCTTTACCACAGGTATACAAAAATCACTGGTGCATTTGGCCCAATTTGAAACACCCTCTCACTACTTGTCATTGACAATTTCCAGCCAATCTCCGAACGACAATAAGTGCACTAGAATACCCCACTCAGCAATCAGCCATTTTGAAGGCATTATGCGCCCACCAGAGTTTTTTTGAATTCCATTAAACCGTCTATTTTTAGGATGGATGCATTTTGCAGGGCTAGACTCGCCATCGGTACCGCTGCACGTTTCGCGCTCTACGTCTGGATGACTCGAACAGCTGTTTCCCCCAGCCTGGGGAGAGACAGGTCGAGTCAAATGCCTCCTCCTGTCACAGGCTGCTCACCTCTCAAGGCGCCTATTAAAAAACACAATACCAACATACACACACACTGTATCTCTCTATCTCTTCCCCCGGCGACATGGAGAAGCATGGGCCCTCGTGGGAGCTGGTCGGGTGGTTGATACCTCCACAGTTGGTGGGATGACCCAGGGATCATCGCTGGGTTTTGGGACCTGCACTGTGTGGCACGTCGGTGGGGTAACACGACTCATTGGAGGTCCCCCAGGGCACTGGAGGAGATATCTCACCTCGGATGTCTCACCTCAGACCAGATGGGAATATGGATTAGTAGGTATGCTCAGTGGAAGCAAGTTCAAATGCGGTAAACTGTGGCCCCAACTTCCCTAATGTAACACGCTCACACAAACACACACACATGCTCACGCATTCTCATGCTCTCACACACACACGTCTGTACATCTGGAATTCTGTTCCATCATGTTTTTACTCATGCAATTTGATTTGTGGAGACTCAGAGTGAAGATGTCAACCCCAGGCCTCCTATTATAGAGGAGCAGCACAACATCAGATACCTTCTCATTTCTACAAAGGTCCTCAGATATGTGGTCTGAGGTTGTGAAATTAGCGACACCGCTAGCTAGTATGGCTACCATAGTGTTGGCTGACAGCAGATTGGAAAGGGATTACATTTTGAACATTCAGTCCGGTGTCATGACGTGGCCCTTTCTGGGTGTAGATCGTGGCTTCCCCCTCTCTCACTCTCTCCTACACCCAGGTTCTGTTATCTCAGGTGGTAAATTCCTGGTGGAGACTCTCTTCCCCTTTTCACGCAGAGAGAGAGACCACAGAGTGAACAAAGGATTTCACGTGGCCGAACTCCTAAATCCCCAAAATGGGAAAATGAAACTATATGTCCACTTGTGAGAATGTGGGAAGGGTCCGTGTACACTTAAGGGACAGTTATGTTGAGTGCGTTTCATTTGGTGACCTCACGAAGGACAGGAAACACATATAACTATATCTCTGAATGTGTACATTTCTCAAATGTTTGTATCTAATTCTTGTATAAAATTTATGAATAAAGATTAAACTATTTGTGAAATTATGTAATGTGATGTTAACCTTTAATGTGAGAGAATTGTATTCCCTTAAAGATTAAATAAGTCATTGGCCTGCCCCCGTGAGCACAGACATGATCTGGCGTCATTGAACCGCCTTTTCTATTGTTACGAATAAAACCCCCTCCTGAAGAAATTCTCTTAAGACCACGCATTCCTCGGTGTAAAATGAGATGGCACAGGTTTGAGTACCAAAACTAATCTTAGATACTAATTACTAGTCTGCAGCTAGAAATTATGTCAACCTGGGATGCGAAGACCGACAACCACTGAAACATCTATCTATGATAGCATTTTTGAATGGTACTCTGAAGTATCCATTCTAACCACGAAATAATTTGATCTTCAGGGAAGCAGAGAGAGAGACGCTCGGAAGAACTCTCCAACAGACAGACGGACGATTACAACAGAGATCATGACGACACACTGGGCATAAATATATATTGATTGCAATTATTCATGTATTCATGAGCAAAGGATTAGCATTTCAAGTAATATAATTATCAACTGTGTAGTGACTCCTTTTGTCTTTCCCACCCTCTTCCTTCCACACCCACTTCCTTTTGTCCACCAAGCCATCATATCGGCTTAGCCCGCTAGGGAACCTCCCCTATCATTTCCTTGTAACCATATCTACTGTGTTGTTTGTTTTTGCATTTCTGTGATTATTTAGTTAGTTAGTAAATAAATGATTAAGCCAATTGGTGTATGGATGATTTAGAGTAAAGGCTGGGTTCGTGCAGATAACCAACAATTTACGACATTCAGATGAGACTGACGTGAGGTAAATAATAATTCATTAATAGAAGACTAATTGATCACACATTAAAATATCTGAAGAGTTATATCCGGAAAATTATAACTTAATCTGAAGATTTTAAGTGGTGCCCCGACTTCCTAGTTAATTAAATGTACATAATTAGTTTAATCACATAATAATAATTACATAGAATTTATTTGATAAAATAACAGTCTTCACCTTCAATGATGCCAAAGACACAACATATTATGACGCCCCGTGCGAGGAATCTAAGATAGAATGAGACTTTGCTGTTGAATTCTCTATATTTCAATTGTGCAAACAGAATTGTGCAAACAGACTGTTGTATGTGAATAGAGAAAGATATTGGTTGCGTGTGTGTTTCTATTTGAACAATCTACTTGGAAGCGCCTCCGGTCGTGTGTTGATAGCGTCAGAGCAATGAGTTGTAAATTCCAGATTTAGTGCGTTAAACCAAGCGGTACGATTTCTGTCTGTCACTATTCATTTCTAGAGCAAGGGAGTAGAGCCAGTAAGGTTAGCAATTAGAGGATAGATCTGTTTGGTGATGAGCCAAAGTTATCTGTCCGCCTACCGCGCTAAGCCAGTGTGGGTAGGCCACAGACGGATCTATATTTATATACCATGCGCTCCGGTAATGTAATGCTAGCAAATAGTATAGTAGTAGTTTAATCACGTAAATAGTAGTTTAATCATGTAACAATAATTACAGAGAATTGATTTGATAAAATAACAGTCTTCACCTTTAATGATGCCAAAGACACGACACCGGGCACATAAAGAGAGTGGCTCTATTTTGCCTCAATAGATCCACCTCCAGTCACTGTTCCTGTGTGCTTCGGCGAGTTTGTGGACACTGAGAGATGCCTAATTTACTTAAATGCGTTACCCATGGCAACTTTTTGTTATAATAATTGAGCTAGAAGGGCATTGTTTGCTGTCAACTACAGTTGGGTACATAGCGTTGAATTGTCCGGGGTGACAACCCGCCAGATGAATGACACTCTAATTAGCTAGCTGGTCCCTCGCTGTCAGGCGCATATCAACCCCCCTAATGGAGACGGGTCCTGGGGTTAATTTAGCACCCGTGGGTGGGTGGAACACACACAAACAGACATGGACCTACACACACACACATATCCACACACATACATGTCACACTCACCATCTTTATCATATTAATATAATATCTCTCTCTCTCTGTTACACATATATACACACACCAGACAGAACTTAGAGATCGTTTCCTTATTCGCTATTAGCCCTTGGCACCGCCAAACGCAAATCACCAGGAGCTTCTTAAGTGTCATTAATAATGCTGTCAATACAACACAATATAACTAATAAGAACCACAGAAAAGACTGGTGCTACTCTGTCTGTCATCATCCTACCCTGTGCTAAATTACACGTCTCTGAGGAGCGCGGACCGTGTACCAGTGTGTACTATGTCACCTAGGAACCGGCTTTTATTCATGACTACAGTGTCTTCTTTATTTAAGAGTGGTGAGGGGTATATTCATCAGACTAGGGATAATTAATGTCTACATGATTGAGGGTAGGGAGGAACACACCGGAGAAATGATGCACACCTACAATGCTGTCGGAGCACTCCAGATATGAAGATTAATCCATTCCGCCACACCCCTGTTACAAATTAAAACAGCCACGCGGCACATCCTTTGTGTCAAATGCTCCTATGAACAAAAGCAGGAGTAATTTTTTACTAGTAATTAGCAGTATTTCTCTCTCTCTCTCTCTCTCTCTCTCTCTCTCTCTCTCTCTCTCTCTCTCTCTCTCTCTCTCTCTCTCTCTCTCTCTCCCATGGTGGAGATGGAGGAGAGCTTCAGTGTGTCTTGTCTCTGAGCTGTGGCTGCTTTGATTGTAACAGTTGGTGAGGAAGGAAGCTATTTGAAACTGAATTTCTAGAACACTGGCTTTGGGGAGTTAAGGTTAAATGGGATTGCTCTCTTTGAATCATTTTGAAGACCCGCCGCAGCTGAGTCTGCAGCTTGTCCCACTCGTTCTAAAGCGTATTACGGGGATCCGTGATTGAGAAGTTCATCACTGGGGTACCGGACACCCCCTGAGTTTGTGTCACTGGTCACCCCCGCATCCCCTGGCTGGGGGGCCCATGAGCTTTGGGGGCCCATGTGCTTATCATGGAGGTAAAAAAAAATTAAAAAAAATAATCATAAATAATTTTGACAGTACCCCCCCAAAAATGTCCATATGTACTAGGAAGCTAAGAACATTTTAAACTGATTGAAAGTAAGTGGATATTGGTGAACAAACGCGGCGGTCAAGGCTACGCTGCTCCAACGCAATGAGTGGAGCTTACTCAGGTAATCTAAAGCACATATCAGACCAAGGGCCTAATGCTTCTTAGGGAGTTCTTTATGAGTTTTAGTTTAGAAAACGATCTCTCCGCAGAAGCGACAGTTACAGGGATGGTAAAAACAGCTTGATTGCCATAGCAACATCAGGGAAACTGGGCAGAAGGGAGTGGTGCTTCAAATACCGCAGTTCTGCAACATCTTTAATTTAATTCTGCAACATCTCCTTAATTGCCGGCCTCAACATGTTACAGAAAGAGATTAACTGTATAGGAAGCTCTGGGGTTAGGTTGTCTGGATACTGGACAGCCAATAAATTTGGTAGATGCAAACAGATGATCATCTTTAGTGGACAACAGTTCGTCTGAGCTTGAACATTAAAAGCGGTTTGGGATTTTGTTCATACTGGTGAACCGGAATTTGGGTTGTGTAGTTGCAATATCAACAGACCCTTATCTTGGCATGGATCATTTAAATTGTGTGCAACGCAATGGACATATAATGCACAATGTCTCAGGAAAGACTGTCTAGGTTTGCAATACTCAGTATAGAAAACAGTCAGGCATGCTACCTGGAACTACAAGTCGCGGTGAAAACATTTGCACGCAAAAATGTAATACAACGCAGACGCATACTGTAGCTACGTAGAAGAAAAAGAGGGAAAAGCACAGAAACAGAGACTTTACCATCTTCTAACTGAAAGAAAGAGAAAAAGACACAGAGAAAATGAGAAGTAGCAAGGAGCTCTTCAAGGGGAATTTCACCCTGGGGGATTCTGGGCTTGTTTTCATCATGTCTGAGGCATATCTAGGACATTGAGATGTGTTTCACACATAATTGCTCAGGAGGAAGGCAGGTCAGGACTTTGCGCGCTGAATGATACACCCTATGATGACTTCCGGTGTATTGATGGTGGGGTTGTCTAGAAATACATGCTTTGTGACATTTCGCGAAAGCTGTATGTTATACTGATCACACTATATGTTTTTGTAGGTGTATATATGGTTGTCCTTGTTCGATAGAGCCATTGGCCGCCTTTCAGCGATGTTCCTATCGACAAATTCATTAGTAAATTTACAAGCAGACACATTTTTTGTGTTGTCCGGTTCTTTGTGCTCTGGCCCCCATCCCTCCCCAAGGTGAGATTTTTTCAAAGGAGGCGGACACTAGCAAACAATCCTTTGAGAAAACTGTAAGAACTGGCCAGATGCAATGGCTTCAAGTAATTCCTCTTATCAACAAGAATTTGATGTTGGAGCATCTATTAGCTACATGGTGACATTTAACCATACATGTTTTGACCAGGATATAGCGAAGAGGATTCAAAACAAAGAGTTGTTTTAGCTAGAAGCTCAGCTACAGCTAATGCCAGCACCAAGAGGGCAGATGACAAATACGGTGGCTTAGTAAGATATCTTTTCTGCAAGCCACCTAGCTAGCTAACTTTATTTTATAAACCCATATTGTATATTGCTGGCTTACAAACTACTATGGTACAGTGGGGGGGAAATCAAATAATGTTTCTATTTGCTAACTTAGCTAACTATATATACACAAAAGTATGTGGATCTCAACTCCATCGAACACCTTTGGGATGAATTGAAACACAGACTGCGAGCCAGGCCTAATCGCCCAACATCATTGCTCAACCTCACTAATGCTGCTGTGGCTGAATGTAAGCAAGTCCCCACAGCAATGTTCCAACATCTAGTGGAAAGCCTTCCCAGAAGAGTGGAGGCTGTTCTAGCAGCAAAGGGGGGACCAACTCCATATTAATGCCCATGATTTTGGAATGAGATGTTCAACGAGCAGGTGTCCACATACTTTTGGAAATGTATGGTGTACTTAACACTGCTCATTTCAATACTGTCATCTTGCTGTTAGCTAGCTAGCGTCACTACATTGGAAGCAAGATTGCTAGCCAGCTGAGACTAGCTGAGAAACAACTAACCAATCATAGACGATTTATACACATTCATCATTGCTACCAACACACAGAGTGAGTTAGCTATATTGAGAGTTCTATTTTTAGTAACGGAGTGTTTTCCAGACACGGGTGGAATAGATGGATACTAAATTGAGATACTCTTTCTTTGGTAACATAAGCTAGCTTACGTTAGCTAACGTCAGTCAAAGACAGAACGAACAAACAAACATGTTTACTCTGCTGAAGTTAGCTACCAGTCTAGCAGTGACTACCATGGTATAGGCGTAGTTGATTGACAGTGTGTATACCAAAAGATAGCTATATGATTTAACTGATGGCTTTCAGAGTTCAATACAGAACTGTAATGTTAGCTAGATAGCTAACTTACCCAGCCAGTCCAACAAGGCTAGCAAGCTAACTAACCTCTAATTGAGAATCTTCAATTTTTTTTGTGAAGGAAAAGAAATCGCTGGTATCGCATCACTTCTCAGCTGTCGTCGAAATGGATTCCCCATCAGTTCAGCCTAAAAATCCCTCTGATAATCTTTGGTCATTGCATCATCCTTGATAGCCGCAAGCAACTAGCAGAATCAGGATAAATCTCTGGTAGGTAGAATGGTGAAAGATAACACATTTCTTAGCTTGTTTGTAATTAGCACAGAACACCACATGACAAAAAGTGAAAAAATTAGCGTATTCAAAATAGTCTAGAGAAGTCCTGAGATTATTGTGTTTTGGTCGTTCGAAGTAAATAAAGCCATTATTCACGGTATCAGGGCGGTATCAGGATTCGTCATGAGCAGACCAATACACAGTGTTTAGAAACTTTGCAATTCTATCAGTGAAATGAAAATGTGAATAATGGGGATATTTATGATAAAAATGTAATGTTGTTAAAAAATATAGTGATGACTATACGCCGTTGCAGGGCCAGGGTGAAATTCCCCTTTTAGGAGACCAGGGGAGTCTCTCAAGTTTAGTTGAATTTACCTTGAATATTGCAGCTCATTTGTGTAGGCTATTAGCCGGACGAAACCCGCTGAGCTCAACAATAAATAGTGAATTTAAGCCGACTACTTTTTTCATCATTGTTAAGCTATCTGATGTGTAATTTTTGCGAGTTTATAAATAGCAGATGAATAAGGTAGGCTATATACAGTAGACTACACTGCATAATGAAACAATCCCTAGTAAGCTAGTGTTTTGAGGGGGGACTTACTGTATTATTTGGAATTAATAGACAGATTTTGCATAAACAACTTTCTATTCAAGCTGGGAGAGAGTGCGAGGACGGCTCATGTCATGCAGGTTCAGGTAGCCTATACAGGACAGTTGTATATTCAAAAAAATCAATTGGTAGCTGATTCGTATGCTGTTGCATCGAACATTTATTTTACATTCTGCAACGTTTGAATTTCCAACTTAATTACTGAACAAGTAATTACGTTATTGCCAGCAGTCTAAATAAATGCCCGCATTGCAACACTGTGTATACTGTGGCTTCGTGAAATGTTAGGCTTAACATGAGGAAATTATGACCAAATAGGCCTGTTGCCATGTTTGACTCCATACGTGTGGGTTGGAAATGGCTACCCAGACTATTTGCATTGCCCCCCTCTTTTCCACAGCTACTACTCTTCGTTGTTATCATCTATGCATAGTCACTTTAATAACTCGACCTACATGTACATATTACCTCAATTAACCGGTGCCCCCGCACATTGACTCTGTACCGGTACCCCCATGTACATAGTCTCGCTATTGTTATTTTATTGCTCCTTATTAATTACTTGTTACTTTTATTTCTTATTCTAATTTTTTTAAACTGCATTGTTCGTTAGGGTCTCGTAAGTAAGCATTTCACTGTAAGGCCTACACCTGTTGTATTTGGCGCATGTGACTAATGCAATTTTATTTTGATTTGATTTGAAACTATCCCATCTTCAACTCATTTACCTGTCCACTGGAGACTGGAGCTCTGTATAGGAAACAATCCCGTCTTCAATTCGTTTACCTGTCCACAGGAGACTGGAGCTCTGTATTGGAAACCATCCCGTCTTCAACTCATTTACCTATCCACAGGAGACTGGAGCTCTGTATAGGAAACCATCCCGTCTTCAATTCGTTTACCTGTCCACAGGAGACTGTAGCTCTATGGATGGACCTGTCCATCTATGGATGGACAGGTCCACCAGCTGGTCAAATGTGAGAGTGGTGTCCCTGCAGGCCAACACTCAACGGACGTCCTCTCGCAAACTACACCGGTAGTGATCGATCAGGGCCCTGTCGTTCCATCCCGCGCCGGCAGCCAGGGTCCGGAAGTCCAAGGCAAACTCCTGTGTGCTCTTCTTCCCCTGCCTCAGGTGAAACAGACGTTCACCGCCACTATACCCTCAGGCGGGTGCATGAAAACAGCCCGAAAGCAGCGGGTGAAATCCTTGTAATGGTCCAACACCCATACAGCGTTGGCCCACTCCAGGGCATTCCCTGAAAGGCAGGAGACGAGGGCGGACACACTCTCATGACCCGAAGGAGCCGGGTGGACGGTCGCCAGGTAGAGCTCCAGCTGGAGTAGGAACCCCTGACATCCGGCAGCCGTCCCATCATACTCCCTCGGGGGCGCGAGCCGAATCCCACTGGGACCGGGTGAAGGAGGGTTGAGCAGTGGTGCTTGTGGTGGTGTTGGCGCTGGAGGGACTCCTCTCTCCCAACGGTCTATCGTCTGCAGGACGTGATCCATGGCTGTGCCGAGACGTTGCAACATGGTCGCATGCTGCTGGACTCGCTCCTCGACCTCCAACACTGGGTTGTCTGCTCCTGCTGACTCCATTCTGAGGTGCGTTATTCTGTCAGATGGCTTGGTGTAGATGGTGAAAAAAGTCAGGCGCAGGACAGCAGAGATGAGCAACACAACGTAGTTCAAAGTAGTAACAAAATACCAAGCCCACCAAATGGACTGACATAATATTAGAACAATAACGCACACAAACATGGGGAAAACAGAGGGTTAAATAATGAACATGTAATTGGGGAATTGAAACCAGGTATGATTAAAACAAAGACAAAACAAATGGAAAAATGAAAAGTGTATCGGCGATGGCTAGAAGGCCGTTGACGTCGACCGCCGAACGCCGCCCGAACAAGGAGAGGGACCAACTTTGGCGGAAGTCGTGACAGTCCCCCTGTACCAAGTTGAAGTGATGATACCTTTTACAAAAAACATTTGAAAAAGACAAAATAGAGTCTGCAGTAACCTAGGAGACTTTAGGACTTGCAAACTCCTCTATTCCTGTTTCTTTTCTTGTTTTCGCTTTCTTAACAGCCTTCCTAACTTCCTCCATAGTACATTTTTTATTCAGGAATGAGTTTTAGGTGTATCCAGTCCTATTCACCCATTCGTTGAGTTAGAAGCATAATTTAAAAAGTCATAATCAAACACAGATGGGATATTGTTGCCTGCAAATAGGTTAGCAAAATCATTCTCCCAGTTATCTAATACACACTTCTTATGTTCAAGTTCACAATTTTCCAGTTTGATTACCATGGGAATTTTGTAACTATTTTTGGACCCAGTATATTGATTTAATTCCAAAATTGCTAAAGGTTGTTCGAGATGTAGTGCTTCGCCCCTTCTGAAGCTCCTCTTATAGAACTTTAGCTTGATGTCAAAGATATGTTGACACTGTTTAAACTCTTCTCTTAAAACTCTTCTCATTGATTGGTCTTTACATTTTAGGAACTCTTATTACAGACCATACATTACTTTACTTTTTATTTATTTATTATTTATTTATTGAGGTCTCTTATGCTTGGATGAAACAAAAATATAAACGCAACATGCAACAATTTAAAAGATTTTACTGAGTTACAGTTCAAACCGTCAATTCAAATACATAAATTAGGACTTAATCTATGGATTTCACATGACTGGTAAAACAGATATGTATCTGTTGGTCACAGATATATTTAAAAAAAGGTAAGGGCGTGGATCAGAAAACCAGTCAGTATCTGGTGTGACCACCATTTGCCTCATGCAGCGCGACACATCTCCTTCGCATGGAGTTCATCAGGCTGTTGATTGTGGCGTGTGGAATGTCCTCTTCAATGGCTATGCAAAGTTGCTGAATATTGTCGGGAACTGGAACACGCTGCCGTACACGTCGATCCAGAGTATCCCAAACATACTCAATGGTGAGTATGCAGGCCATGGAAGAACTGGGGCATTTTCAGCTTCCAAGATGATTGTACATATCCTTGCGAAATGGTCTGTGCATTAACATGCTGAAACATGAGGTGATGGCGGTGGATGAATGACATGACAATGGGCCTCAGGATCTCATCATGGTATATCTGTGCATTCAAATTGCCATTGATAAAATGCAATAGTGTTCGTTGTCCGTAGCTTATGCCTGCCCATACCATAACCCCATCGCCACTATGGGGCACTCTGTTCACAATGTTGACATCAGCAAACCGATCACCCACACAGCGCCATACGCTGTCTGCCATCTACCAGTACAGTTGAAACCAGGATTAATCCCTGAAAAGCACACTTCTCCAGCGTGCCAGTGGTCAGCGAAGGTGAACATTTGCCATTGAAGTCGGTCAAGATGCCGAACAGCAGTCAGGTCAAGACCCTGGTGAGGATGACGAGCACGCAGATGAGCTTCCCTGAGACGGTTTCTGACAGTTTGTGCAGAAATTCATTGGTTGTGCAAACCCAGAGTTTCATCAGCTGTCCGGATGGCTGGTCTCAGACAATCCAGCAGGTGAAGAAGCCGGATGTGGAGGTCCTGGGATGTCGTAGCTACGTGTGGTTTGCGGTTGTGAGTCCGGTTGTGAGTCCATAAGCCACCTCCAAAGTCTATAAAACAAATTAACATTCAATTATCTGGCAAAATCTAGGTGGACATTCCTGCAGTCAGCATGCTAATTGCACGCTCCCTCAAAACTTCAGACATCTGTGGCATTGGGTTCCTCCTTAGATGAGCCTACATCCCCTTCCTCCTTAGATGAGCCTACATCCCCTTCCTTCCTTAGATAAGCCTACATCCCCTTCCTCCCCAATATATCTTACCTCTATGAATTTCAAAAACAACAATGAATGATCAGGTAGTCTACTAGGGTCTCTAATCAGACCGATACACTCAGGACCTTTACTTTCCGCAAGCTCAGTTGAGATAATCACATTCAACTCCACACATGTATTCAGACAGTCTTGAGGTGTTACAATATATAGTCGACAACTGATTTTACCTTTGTTAAAATTGATGTGAAATAATCATTTTGAGGTGATAATCTACCATTCAGAATGCAGCACTTGGAATCCTTTAAGAATTCAATGAAAGTTTCCCCATGCCTATTTCCACCTGTGTCTATAGCAACTCTAGGTGTCCAGAGAATACCCTTGCGCCAATAATGGCTGAAAAAAACACAAGAGTCCCGTCCACTTATAGAACCTTCCGGTGGTAAGTAACAAGAGAAAATAACAAAAGAATATTGCGACACACTGTGTTAAAATCTTACACCAATTATTCCATCCATTGACTTGTCTACAATGTTCACTCCTATATTGTTAAAATTATTTGTTCTTAACAAAAAGTCTGACGCCACCTGAAGCTTTAGGGATTCTTCTATGAACGTTTTGGTTGTGTCCAAACCAAGAATAACCATCCAAGTCAATAGTGGAGTCACCATACAAACGAGTTTCATTCAAAGAAATAAAGAGGGTTTAGGGACTGTATCCACTTATAACACTATTGATGTTATAAGTGTACAGTTTGTGGTCGTCCATCCATTAACGTTCCAGTGAATTAAAGAAAATTGTTCAGCACTTAGGGACTGGGTAGATGGTTTTCAGCCTTCCTGGGCATGATCAGTGGGTCCAGCTCCCCGGCCCCTGTCGTCGCCCTCGGGATCAGTAGACTGCTTTAGCATCCTCCCATTCCCTGAAATGTAGAAATCTCTCGTAGGAGTGTTCTGATTTTGAGTTTGATGACTCGATCTGTGTGGGACTTGGCCGATCTGATGAACACCCTCTCAAATTTTGGACTGTTTCAGCCTGCGTACATCAATTTTAACTTTGAGCCCCCGGAATGCGACATTAAAACTCTTGGTCCCCACTCTCTTGCTCTCATTCTTTCAGTGGCCACCAACTCTGGAAACTGCTCACAGCGCAGACCCTCGGAGTAGCTCCTCACCTTTTCTGCAATATCTTTGTTGTCCTCGTAAGGTAGACCTGTTACTGTTATAGATACTGTATGTCTGGATCCAACCGGTTTGTTGGGTTCTTTTTGAGTTGTTACATTTTTACCTCAATACTGTCCATTCTTGAACTTGAGCGCTATATCCAGGTCAATACCGTCACAGATTTCTTTAGCTCTCTGCTCCAATTCGTTTTTCATGAGATTTACATTAGATTTTCTTTGAGCAGCTTTTCCAGGTTGTCACGGAGGCTGTCCATCTTTTTGTTTATTTGATTTAGATGTTTTATGAGCAGGTTCTACAGGTTGTCATGGAGACTGTCCACCTAGCTGTTTGTTTGCTTTTCAAGAGTTGTTTGCATTGTGTCCATTTTCACATTGAACAACTTCAATTATTGTATTATACCTGCGGCGTCGTTTTTCCACCATACCCATAGCAGCAGACTTCTCACGCATGATTAAGATTTTAAAGTAATTACAGTAACTTTAGGAAGTTTAAAACAATGTTTCAAAGTTTTGTCTCAAAGTTTGATACGTGCTGTTCAGCACGCTGTTCACCAACCGGTTCAACCTTATGGGGTCCAGAGACACTGCTTTACGCAAGTGGTGTGTTTGTGAACACACAAGCACAAACACACACACTGGTTTACCTACAAGTAAGTGATGTAGCCAAATTAAGTCCTGAGTCATTGGAGGTTTTCCAGTGAAATGATTATATCGGTGTTGTTGTGATTTAGGAAGTGAACTAGAATAGAGCCAGAGACTGGGGAATGTTCAATCTAACACAGCAACAGCGACCTTTCACCGACCTTTATGTGTCAATATGTAGTTCTTATTGAATTACCTTTTCTTACCAGTGGAAACACAAAAGTCATAGATCGTCATTGACAGCCATCTAAAGAGTACAGTTAACATATGTTTTCCAGTATCAGATACAATGTTAACTCTCTGGCCTCTGTGTATGAAAAACAACCAGACACACAGCAGGTTACCGATCAGAGGACGCTGGTGGAAAGAGCTTTAAGAGGACTGTTGTAATGGCTGGAATGGAATAACTGGAACAGAGTCAAATATGTTTGATGTGTTTGATACTGTTCCATTCTGTTCTTCACAATAAGCCTGTCTTCCTGTAGCTCCTCCCACCAGCCTCTTCTGCCACCAATCTATAATATTCCCCTTAATGTGTTTGAAACCATTTCATATATACAGCTAGCATGATGTGAATGGGACACCTCCCGTACTAGGGGTTGTTTAAATGCCCTCTGAGCTCCATTTGCGCTCAAAGCCTCCGGAGAGCAAAATTAACCCCTGTTTATTATTGCCTCCATTGTAGAGCATCTTTGAACGGATGGGTTTCATGCTGTTCCGCACGGCAAATATGCATCTTGTATTTTGCCTAGGAAGATTAACAAACATCAACCATGGATGGAGACTTCTTTTAATGTCAGTCTGCCTTTGATATGCGGGAGTTCACGTTAGGGATCCGATTGAGATCAGATATCGCACAAAGCAAGTGTTAATAACAAGGAATGGAGAGAGGGTCTATTAGTCAGAGGGCACACTGGCGCACACACACTCACACACCGTAGATAGTGAACTCAACTCCCTCTTGAGAGCGGCGGTGGTGTAATAATTATCTCTGATACGTGTTGTGCTGAACCCCCGTGCTCCCTCCCACTGTGTGCTCTCTCTCTCTCTCTTCTCTCACTCTCTCTCTCTTTCCTTCTCTCGCTGTCTCTCTCTCTTCTCCCTCTCTCTCTCTTTTCCCCATTTCTCTCTCTCTCTTTCTCTCTTCTCCCTCTCTCTCTCTCTCTCTCTCTCTCTCTCTCTCTCTCTCTCCGTCGATGTGGATGGGGGCGTGCTCCCTCTGCTGTCTCCTGAAGTCCACCATCAACTCCTTAGTTTTTTCCATGGCATAGACTGACCAGGTGAATCCAGGTGAAAGCTATGATCCCTTATTTGATGTCCACTTCAACCAGTGTAGATGAAGGGGAGGAGACAGGTAAAAAAAAAAAAAAAACATCCTTGAGACAATTGAGACAAGGATTGTGTATGTGTGCCATTCACAGGGTGAATCGGCAAGACAAAAGATTGAAGTGCCTTTGAACGGGTATGGTAGTCACTGGCGGTTCTGGGGGGGCAGGGGGCCAGTGCCCTGTGACAACAATTTTGGACCCCCTTGTGCCCCCCCTAAATGTGGAGTATGAAATAATTTTTGCATAACTAATTTTTGCTATCATTCTTTTTTTACATCAGTTATTAGACAGTGGCAACGTGGAACACTAATTAAACCCACATTTACTAGAGGGACATGGTCTTTTGCCTACTAATGCCTGCAATGAAGTGAAGAAAACGATATGACAACAATAACGTCTAATGTAACTGGCCCCTCTAACAGTACAACTGGGGAATGGGTTTGGTTAGGAATGTGTTTGGTATACTCAGTGTATGTCACGTTGTCAATTGTTGCTTAGAGACGATATGAGACGATTTGATTGATACAGTTCAAACTAAGTGCATAGTTAGTGAGTGCCTTTGTTCAAATTAGTCAAATCTGGTCCAGAGATTGAGTGGGTAATTTGTTCAAGGTATTGATCTTCCCTACTTTGCTAAGTAAAGTTGTAAGGTAAAACAATATATTGGGCTGTATGCTTTGGTTAATCGGACAAATAGGCTGTTTAAAAAAAAATGCCACAGTCTATCTACCTGTGTTGATTTGACCATGTGTATATAGCAGCCTACCTACCTGTGTTGATTTGATCATGGGTATATAGCAGCCTACCTACCTGTGTTGATTTGATCATGGGTATATAGCAGCCTACCTATCTGTGTTGATTTGATCATGGGTATATAGCAGCCTACCTACCTGTGTTGATTTGATCATGGGTATATAGCAGCCTACCTATCTGTGTTGATTTGATCATGGGTATATAGCAGCCTACCTACACTCTAAAAATTAGGGGTTCAACTGGAGTTCTTCTAAGATCCTCAAAGATCCTTGAAGAACCTTAGGGTTCTTGGCAATGAAATCCAACCCCAAAAGGTTCTTCAAAGAACTTCTTAAGAGGTGGGGTTCATCTAGGAACCCCCATTGTTGCTGTAGTTCTTCGGGGAACTTCGCAATTGCAACTGAAAACGCTCGTGCCAAGTTTGAATGCGACAACAGTTAAAAAGGTAAAGTGGGTTGATGTTTGGCTCTGAACATGTATCTAAATAATGTACATAATAATAAATAATAGTAATGAATAGCGAAGACAATTATGGTCTTCTGTGAATAGCTTCCATAGTGTTACTATAGCTATAGTTTAGAAGAATTAACGTAAATATTATGAACCCGGGTTTGACCGTTGCCGTTGTATGACCTACAGTACAGTCGTGGCCAAAAGTTTTGAGAATTATACAAATATTAATTTCCACAAAGTTTGCTGCTTCAGTGTCTTTAGATATTTTTGTCAGATGTTACTATTGAATACAGAAGTATAATTACAAGCATTTCATAAGTGTAAAAGGTTTTTATTGACAATGACATAAAGTTGATGCAAAGAGTCAATATTTGCAGTGTTTACCCTTCTTTTTCAAGACCTCTGCAATCCGCCCTGGCATGCTGTCAGTTAACTTCTGAGCCACATCCTGACTGATGGCAGCCCATTCTTGCATAATCAATGCTTGGAGTTTGTCAGAATTTGTGGGTTTTTGTTTGTCCTCCCTCCTCTTGAGGATTGACCACAAGTTCTCAATGGGATTAAGGTCTGGGGAGTTTCCTGGCCATGGACCCAAAATATCGATGTTTTGTAAACGTTACAATCATGCCCACTTGTGGAGGGAAATTAATAGCTTAGATGGTAGCTGTAGATTCAAATGCATAATGGTATTAATACAGTGACTAGACTACCTCTTTTGTATAAATACA
This sequence comes from Brachymystax lenok tsinlingensis, assembly GCA_030435695.1. Taxonomy (NCBI): domain Eukaryota; kingdom Metazoa; phylum Chordata; class Actinopteri; order Salmoniformes; family Salmonidae; genus Brachymystax; species Brachymystax lenok. The sequence goes on from CM059789.1 coordinate 19,884,583, forward strand.
TGCCCTTCATAATCCCAACACAGTACTGCCACGCAGCAAAATGTTGCGTATAATCTTACAAGTCAGCCTGATAAAATATTGAACAATTTGTGTACAAAAATGGGATATTAGGCCTGTAATGCAGTACTTTTTCTGAATGGCAGTACTGTATTGGCTAGTGCTTTCTCCAATATGTTCTTCTATTTTGCATTCAATTTTATGTCGATGCTATATATCTTTCAATATTTATTTAATATATATATATATTTTAAATGCTTATAAGACTATTCTTTGACACATTTTCTCTTCCTTTGAAATTCTTATAGGACAGAACATGGACACAATGCAATTGGGATCAAGAAGAAGGTACGGATATGTTGTAGGACAGCTGCATTTGAAGTGTACTTTTAAGCTACATAGCAGTCAACACAAACTGAAATCTATTAGCATACAGAAATGAATCAAGTCCATGGACTGAATATAGACAAAAAGATAATTCAAGGACTAGCAGAGGTAAAGAGGCGAAGCAGGGGTGAGGACATCATTCTGCTATTTCAACAGTCCCTGAAGGACAATACAGAAAAGGTAAATGCTCTTATTACTTCCCTTTCTCTAATGTATTTTGTAATAAAATTAACAAGTGTAGTAAGATCATTGCTTTACAAGGACTCGAAACCACAGCAGCGATTGTAAGGACTCTGAAGGCAAGTCGTCCGGAATCAAATGCAGGAACCGAAATTAGACAAAACTCCTTTAATAAGGAATATACGAAACACACTACCAACGTAGTTGCACACCTGCTCAATACACGGAGCCACAAATACATGAAACAATCATGGACAAAACTGAGGGGGGAACAGAGGAATTAAATAACACATACAATTTGGGTAATGTGAACCAGGTGTGATAATGAGACAAGACAGACAGAAAATGAGAAATGGATCGGTGGTGGCTAGAACTCCGGTGACGTCGACCACCGGTAGCCGCTCGACCCAGGAGAAGAACCAACTTCTGCGGAAGTCGTGACAGTACCCACCCCTTTACGCGCGGCCCCAGCCTCGCGCCGACACCGGTCTCGGGGACGACCCGGAGGACGAGGCGCAGGGCGCTCCGGGTGGAGGCGGTGAAACTCCCACAGCAGTGAAGGATCCAGGATGTCCTCCACCCGCACCCAGCTTCTCTCCTCTGGACGTACCCCTCCCACTCCACGAGGTACTGAAGGCCCCTTGCCCGACGCCTTGAGTCCATGATCGCTCGAACTGCATACACCGGGGGCCCCTCGATGTCCAGAGGGGGCGGAGGGACCTCCAGAACCTCCGGTCCCTGGAGCGGACCAGCCACCACCGGCCTGAGGAGAGACACATGGAACGAGGGGTTAATGCGGTAGTCGGGGGGAAGCTGTAACCGATAACAAACCTCATTCAGTCTCCCCAGGACTTTGAAAGGCCCCACAAACCTCGGCCCCAGCTTCCGGCAGGGCAGGCGGAGGGGTAGGTTTCGTGTCGAGAACCAGACCCGGTCCCCATGTGCGAACACACTGCGGTGGCGGTCGGCGCTCACCTTCTGCCACCTCACGGCTTGTTGCAGTTGCACGTGGGCAGCTTCCCAGATCTCCTCCGAGCGCCTAAACCATTCGTCCACCGCAGGAGCCTCCATCTGGCTCTGATGCCACAGTGCCAGAACCGGCTGATACCCTAGCACACATTGAAATGGGAACAGGTTAGTAGAGGAGTGGCGGAGTGAGTTCTGTGCCATCTCTGGCCAGGGAATGACCACCGCCCACTCTCCCGGCCGGTCCTGGCAGTACAACCTCAGAAACCTACCCACATCTTGGTTTACTCGTTCCACCTGCCCGTTGGTCTCGGGGTGAAACCCTGAGGTAAGGCTGACCGAGACCCCCAGATGGTCCATGAACGCCTTCCACACCCTAGACGTGAACTGGGGACCCTGATTAGACACGATTTTCTCAGGCACCCCGTAGTGCCGGAAAACGTGGGTGAACAGAGCCTCCGTGGTCTGTAGAGCCGTAGGGAGACCGGGCAAAGGAAGGAGGCGGCAGGACTTTGAAAACCGATCCACAACAACCAGGATCGTCGTTTTACCTTGTGACGGTGGAAGATCCGTCACGAAATCCACCGACAGGTGTGACCACGGCCGCTGTGGAATGGGTAGGGGGTTGTAATTTCCCTCTGGGCTGGTGTCTAGGCACCTTGTACTGAGCACACACCGAGCAGGAGGAAACATAAACCAGTATTTCTCACTAAGACAGCGCACTGTACAGCCGATACCCGGATGACCAGAGGAGGGTGATGTGTGAGCCCAAACGATCAGCCGGTCACGGACAGTGGACGGTACGTACATACGCCCAGCGGGACACTGAGGGGGAGTGGGCTCTGTACGCACCGCCCGCTCGATATCCGCGTACAGCTCCCATACTACCGGTGCCACCAGGCAAGAGGCAGGAAGTGTGGGAGTGGGATCGATGGACCGCTCCTCTGTGTCATACAACCGGGACAGTGCGTCTGCCTTCATGTTCTGGGAACCTGGTCTGAAAGACAGCAAAAAAATCTAAACGTGTGAAAAACATGGCCCACCTTGCCTGACGAGGGTTCTGTCTCCTCGCCGCCCGGATGTACTCCAGATTACGGTAGTCAGTCCAGATGAGAAAAGGGTGTTTAGCCCCCTCATGCCAATGCCTCCACGCTTTCAGAGCCCTCACGACAGCCAACAGCTCCCTGTCCCCCAAATCATAGTTTTGCTCCGCCGGGCTGAGCTTCTTAGAAAAAAAAGCACAGGGGCAGAGTTTTGGTGGCGTACCCGAGCGCTGCGACAGCACACCTCCGATCCCAGCCTCGGACGCGTCCACCTCAACTATGAAGGCCAGAGAGGGATCCGGATGAGCCAGCAAGGGAGCCGAGGTAAACAGAGCCTTCAGGTGACCAAAAGCCCTGACCGCCTCAGCTGACCAACGCAGTCGCACCAGACCCCCATTCAGCAGTGAGGGAGATTTATCACACAATCCCCTCGTCGATGGGGTGGTAATTGAGTCACCCTCTTACAGAAGGCGAGAGCCAAATCGGCATATTCTGAGGGGATGTGCACGGTGGAGACCTGGTCTGGACTCTCCACCGTAGTTGCACCGATGGAAACACCTACACACCTCCCCGAGCACCCTCGTGACCACCCCTTGAGAGCCCTCTGTTTCCACGAAATATTGGGGTCATGATATGCCAACCAGGGTATGCCCAGCACCACGGGAAACGCAGGAGAATCAATAAGGAAAAGACTGATACGTTCCTCATGACCCCCTGCGTCACCATACTTAGTGGAGCTGTGGCCTCCCTAATCAGCCCTGACCCCAATGGTCGACTATCTAGGGCATGCACAGGGAAAGGAACATCAAGAGACACAATGGGGATCCCTAACCTACGGGCAAAAGTACGGTCAATAAAATTCCCAGCTGCGCCTGAATCTACTAGCGCCTTATGCTGGGAATGCGGGGAACACTCTCAGTAAACTCTACCAACAAAAACATATGAGCAACAGGGGGCTCTGGGTGAGTTTGGTGCTTACTCACCTGGGGTGACACAACAGTGCTCTGCCTGCCTCCTCGACTCCTTGAAGAACCCCCCCAACACCGACCAGCAGTGTGTCCTCCGCGGCCACAGCTGGTGCAGGGAATGGCTCCTCTTCTGGTCCCCCTGAGTGCAGCTCCTTAGGGGTCGCAGCGGAGATGCTGGAGGATAGAATTAGCAGACCCCGATCCGGACGTCCGCAGGTAGCCAGCAGGTTATCCAGACGAATGGACATGTCCACCAGTTGGTCCAGAGTGAAAGTTGTGTCCCTGCAGGCCAGCTCCAGACGGACGTCCTCCCGCAGACTGCATCGGAAATGGTAGATCATTCCATTCCGCGCCTGCGGCCAGGGTACGGAAGTCCAAGGCGAAATCCTGTGCGCTCCTCGTCCCCTGTCTTAAATGGAAAAGGCGTTTACCTGCCGCTCTCCCCTCCGGTGGATGGTCGAAAACCGCCCGGAAACGGCGATTGAACTCCTCATAGCGGTCCAACGCCGCGTCCACCTCTCCCCATACGGCGTTGGCCCACTCCAGAGCTTTCCATAGACAAACACGAGACGAGGGCGGAAACACTCTCGCGTCCCGAAGGAGCCGGGTGGACGGTCGCCATGTAGAGCTCCAGCTGGAGCAAGAACCCCTGGCACCCGGCAGCCGTCCCATCATACTCCCTCGGGAGCGAGAGCCTAATCCCACTGAAACCAGATGAAGGAGGGGTAACCAGTGGGGTAGGTGGTGGTGAAGGTAGAGGTGCTGGCAGTCCTCCTCTCTCGAACCTCTCCAGGGTCAGCAGCACGCGATCCATGGCTGAGCCGAGATGTTGAAGCATATTCGCGTGCTGCTGGACGCGCTCCTCCACATGAATAGGAGGGTTGTTATCTCCTGCTGGTTCCATTTCGTTTTGGTCCGTGATTCTGTAAGGGCTCTGAAGGCAAGTCGTCCGGAATCAAATGCAGGACCCAAGTGACCTTTATGTCCGTGACAAGGTATGCCTCTGCACCAATAATCTGTTTCTTCATAAACATAAGTGTGCATGCTTATATAAAACTACAGCTGAACATGTGTGATGTTCTTTGTTAATTGTATGTGTATTAATCTTTTTTTACTTTTATTGACACAGATTTCACCGCTCCCCACTCCTTTACTGCACATCGGCAGAAATCCATTTCACCATGAGAGTGAAATCACGCTGGCCTTTGATGGGGAGAACATCCACACCCTCAAGGATACCCCATGGAACTTGGGGCTCTGCTAGGGCTGTATATTTTATTTTCAGTTACATTTCAGAAAAACACTTATGTTCTTATGTTACTGTGTTCTGGGGATAAGAGAAGTTGGGGTGAAGTTACCAGGGCTGGTCATAAAGATGGCAAACTTCCTAACATAACTTTGTGGTTGTTGGGCAAGTGATTGTTGGACACACACACACACTAAAGCAAAAAAATCTGTATTTAGCATCAAGTCTACAATATTGTTAGTTTACCTATGATTCGTTTTTTATGTATGTTGTTTTTATTGTACATCATTATTTTATAAAATATATATATATATATATATTAATGAAAAGCACTATCCAAAATAAATGTATTTATTTATTATTTATGTCCTCAGAAATGTTGCAATTTTGTAATGTGTTTTGTTTGGTCAATTGTTTTGTAAATATTAATTCACATTTGTGGTGCCACTAAATAAACAATGCATTATTTAAATCAATATTGTCAATATTGTTATTATTATTATAATAAAAATATGTATTTATAATGGAGGGAGGGTGAACCCCAAATGGTTTTTTGAGGAACCAATTATAAGGTGTTTCCATGAAGAACTTATAGGGGTTCCCACAAATGGTTCTTCGAATAACCTTTTGCAAGGGTTCTTCAAAGAACTTTTAGGGGTTCCCCCACAGTTTCAATTTGAATAACCCCTAAAGGATACTCCAGGAAACTTTACTTTTTAGACTGTACCTGTGTTGATTTAATCATGGGTATATAGCAGCCTACCTACCTGTGTTTATTTAATCATGGGTATATAGCAGCCTACCTACCTGTGTTTATTTAATCATGGGTATACAGCAGCCTACCTACCTGTGTTTATTTAATCATGGGTATATAGCAGCCTACCTACCTGTGTTTATTTAATCATGGGTATATAGCAGCCTACCTACCTGTGTTTATTTAATCATGGGTATATAGCAGCCTACCTACCTGTGTTTATTTAATCATGGGTATATAGCAGCCTACCTACCTGTGTTTATTTAATCATGGGTATACAGCAGCCTACCTACCTGTGTTGATTTAATCATGGGTATATAGCAGCCTACCTACCTACCTACCTGTGTTTATTTGATCTGGAAAACTCAAGGAATGATTTATCTCTAATTTCAAGAGAGAACCGTCTATTTATATTTCAAGGAATTAACGCTTGCTTTATTTGCAGGCAGAAACTGACAACGTTGTTGGACGTTCCCCGTGTGTATTCAGCTGTACTGTGCTCTCTCTCTTCTTCCGTCCTTCCCCCCTTCCTCTTTCCTCACCCCCTCTTCCTCCCACCCCTTAAATAGCTATTTTCTGCCGTGGCGAGGTAGCTGTGTGCTACCTGGCAGGGCTAGGCGGTGGAGTTGGTAATGGAAGGCCTGACCGGGCCTGTCAGTTCATGCCACCCTAGGGAACAGGCTGGTGGGCCTGTCAGTTCATGCCACCCCAGGGGACGGGCTGGTGGGAAAGTAATGGCCAAGGCTGCCAGATGTAGCCGTCACTTCTAATCAAGTGTGCCTCTGTCACTTTGGCCCTATTGATACCTCCCTATGTGAAGTCCCCATGCGACCACAAGCAGCCCCCACCGGCCCCCAGCCTCCACTGGTTCCCGCCACAATCAGACTAGTTTCTTACCCACAAACAACTCGTTTCTCCTGATGACTTGTCTGTCTTGCCTTTTTAACAACTCCCTATGTGGTGGTAGCAGGGTTGACTATGCCTGGGCTCAGATAATCATACAGTGTTGTGTTTGTATCTGGGTGAGGAAAACATGGGCAGTGGAAAACGAGATGTGACAGGGTCAGGGGTCCCTTCAGAACGCCGTAGCCGTATGTATATCATCTCTATGTGTGCTCCTTTCTTCCTATAGGTGTCTCTGGAAGCTGCGCGCGTGTTTCTGTGTCAAGTCAAATCAATTGTTATTTGTCACATGCTTGGTAAGCAACAGGTGTAGACTAACAGTGAAATGTTTACTTATGGGTCTATCCCAACAATGCAGAGCAAATAATAAAACTAAGAATAGAAATATAACAACATGAGGAATAAATACCAATGAGTAAGGATAACTTGGCTGTATACACGGGGTACCAGTACGAGTCGATGTACGAGGTCATGGAGTTAGATATGTACATATAGGTAGGGATAAAGTGACTAGGCAACAGGATAGATAAGAAACAGTAGCAGCGTAAGTGATGAGTAAAAAAAGTTTGTGTAAAAAGGGTCAATGCAAAAAGTCTGTGTAGCTATTTGGTTAACTACTTAGCTAATTATTTAGCAGTCTTATGGTTTAGTAGTAGAAGCTGTTCAGGGTCCTGTTGGTTCCAGACTTGGTGCATATGTACCGCTTGCCATGCAGTAGCAGAGAGAATAGTCTATGACTTGGGTGGTTGGAGTCATTGTGCTAATGCTAGTTAGCAAGTACTTCTATATATATAAAGTAACATAGTAGAATTACATAACAATAACGAGGTTATATACAGGGGGCACCTGTACTGAGTAAATGTGCGAAGGGTACAGGTTAGTTGGGGTGATTCGTACATGTACTGTAGGTAGGGGTGCAGTGACTGTGCATAGATGATAAACAGCGAGTAGCAGCAGTGTAAAAATAAAGGGGTGGGGGACAAAGTAAAGAGTCCGGGTGGCCACTTGATTATTTGTTCAGCAGTTTTACAGTTTGGGGGTAGAAGCTGTTAAGGAGCCTTTTGGACCAAGACTTGGCGCTCCGGTACCGCTTGCCGAGTGGTAGCATAGAGAACAGTCTATGACGTGGGTGACTGTAGTCTTTGAACATTTTTTGGGCCTTCCTCTGACACCGCCTGGTATTTAGGTCCTGGATGGCTGAAAGCATGGCCCCAGTGATGTATTGGGCCGTACCCACTACCCTCTGTAGTGCCTTACGGTCAGATGCTGAGCAGTTGCCACAGCAGGCGGTGATGCAACCGGTCAGGGTGCTCTGGATGGTGCAGCTGTAGAACATTTTGAGGATCTGGGAAAAGGTGTTGTCATGCCCTCTTCACGACTGACTTAGTGTGTGGACCATGATAGTTTGTTAGTGATGTGGACACTAAGGAACTTGAAACTCTCGACCCACTCCACTGCAGCCCCGTCGACGTAAATGGGGGCCTGTTCGGCCCTCCTTTTCCTGTAGTCCATGATCATCTCCTTTGTCTTGCTCACATTGAGGGAGAGGTTGTTGGCCTGGCACCACGCTGACAGGTCGTTGACCTCCTCCCTATAGGCTGTCTCATTGTTGTCGGTGATAAGGCCTACCACTGTTGTGTCATCAGCAAACTTAATGATGGTGTTGGAGTCGTGCTTGACTACGCAGTCGTGGGTGAACAGGGAGTACAGGAGGGGACTGAGCACGCACCGCAGAGGGGAACCAGTGTTGAGGATCAGCGTGTTAGATGTGTTGTTGCCTACCCTTACCACCTGGGTGCAGCCCGTCAGGAACTCCACTATCCAGTTGCAGAGGGAGGTGTTTAGTCCCAGGGTCCTTAGCTTAGTGATGAGCTTTTTGGGCACTATGGTGTTGAACGCTGAGCTTTAGTCAATGAACAGCATTCTCACATAGGTGTTTCTTTTGTCCAGGTGGGAAAGGGCAGTATGTAGTGCGATTGAGATTGCATCCTCTGTGGATCTGTTGGGGCAGTAAGCGAGTTGGAGTGGGTCCAGGGTGACTGGGATGATGGTGTTGATGTGAGCCATGACCAGCCTTTCAAAACACTTCATGGCTACAGACGTGCTACAGGGCGGTTGTCATTTAGGCAGGTTACCTTGGCGTTCTTGTGTGTGTGTGTGAGTGTGTGTGTGTGTGTGTGTGTGTGTGTGTGTGTGTGTGTGTGTGTGTGTGTGTGTGTGTGTGTGTGTGTGTGTGTGTGTGTGTGTGTGTGTGTGTGTGTGTGTGTGTGTGTGCATGCAAGTCCTGGAAGCCACATCACCCCTGTCCTCCATGAACTCCACTGGCTCCCTGTCTCCCAACGCATTGATTACAAGATCTTCCCTCTGACGAACAAAGCCCTTCACCACCTTGATGTACTCTACTGTGCTACTGTTGTCAACACAACATTGTGGAACGGTTGATTTTTGGTCAATGTAAGTATGAATGGAGTGATTCTAGTTACTTAAACCGACTTAAACAATATGTAGTGATAAGTCGATTAAATAGAATGCATGACGAACATGATGAAACATCTATGTTTTATATGCAAATGTTGCACCCTGGTGACAAAAAGGGGTTGTAAAACCAATTGATGGATATTTCACCACTGTCATAACACGGGGCTCCGCCACTGTGAGTTATGGTGATCCTAAGCTCTCTAAGAGGAGCAGAATCATCTCAAGCCGTAGATTTGTAGGACTTTTATCTTTTATCATCATACGTGATTCATAACGCTGAAAAGAAGCAAGTCTTCTATCCCCTATATCATTTCATTTTGCCATCTTTGAAAGGTCTTTAAGGCAGAAGTGAAACTCTTCTCATTATTTTCATAGCTTTCATACCTTCTATCAACATCTTCAGACATTGGTCGTTTTAGAATCAAATGTCAGGCAGTGGCATTTCAATGCACTATCAATGTAATACATGTAGACCATGAGGAGTATCTAGGGATGGAAGGAAAGTGGGTGGAAAAGAGGAGAGACTTTATCCCCAGGAAGACGGTTCTTGGTTCCCCAAGAACACCATATCGCCCAAATCCCCCAGAATCCCTTCATGGCAGAACAAAGATATTTTGACTCGGAGGCTCGTGTAAAGTCTCTGCAAACCGGGTATATATATTTTTTTAAACAACAGCTCCATCATCTCTTTCTTATGTTCCTTCATTAGAGGGAAAACGGAAACCGACGACCAACGGCTCTATGAAGAGCAGAGCCCCCCTCAAATTATAACTGTCCGATGTGTCACTTTTCAAATGACATACCTGTTAGAGGCTAATAAAACCTCTCTGAGCTGAGTGGAGCCAGCCTGCACCCATCAAGGCTGCGATTTAGACGAAAGATGAGATGTCAACCAGAGAGAAAAGTAGGCGAGATTTCTATGTCTCTCTGTGCTATATAAGTTCCCATATAGCTCAGTTGGTAGAGCATGGTGCTTGCAATGCCAGGGTTGTGGGTTTGATTCCCACGGGGGACCAGTATGAAAATGAATGCACTCACTACTGTAAGTTGCTCTCGTTTGGAAATGACTGAAATGTAAGCCGCCTCGTTTGGAAAGACCTGCTGGTTTTGGCTCCCATCGGTGCTGCGGTGGTTCTGCCTTGGGAACTTATTCAATAAAACAAAATGCCAAACCTAGGGTTTTGGAAGAGGATGGAGCAGGCAGTGGCCATCGCATGGTGGTGTTATCTGCTGGGCAGAGGGGTGATAGGCTGTCCAGTAGTAGCATCCTGCAACACCCTCCTCTCAAGTTTAAAACCAATGACATACTGTATATTAACCCTGTATTGCTGATGTTATACACTACCGTTCAAATTGTTTGTGGTCATTTAGAAATGTCCTTGTTTTTGAAAGAAAAACACATTTTGTGTCCATTAAAATAACATCAAATTGATCAGAAATACAGTGTAGACATTGTTAATGTTGTAAATGACTATTGTAGCTGCAAACGGCAGATTTTTTTATGGAATATCTACATACTGTAGTCGTGTACAGAGGCCCATTATCAGCAACCATCACTCCTGTGTTCCAATGGCACATTGTGTTAGCTAATCCAAGTTTATCATTTTAAAAGGATAACTGATCATTAGAAAACCCTTTTGCAATTATGTTAGCACAGCTGACAACTGTTGTACTGATTAAAGAAGCAATAAAACTGGCCTTCTTTAGACTAGTTGAGTATCTGGAGCATCAGCATTTGTGGGTTCGATTATAGGCTCAAAATGGCCAGAAACAAATAACTTTTTTCTGAAACTCGTCAGTCTATTCTTGTTCTGAGAAATGAAGGTTATTCCATGCGAGAAATTGCGCGAAGAAACTGAAGATCTCGTACAACACTGTGTACTACTCCCTTCACAGAACAGCACAAATTGGCTCTAACCATAATTGAAAGAGGAGTGGGATGAAAATGTTTTTATATGTTTAAAATGTTTTCGTTTTTATTTGAGCTCACATAATATCATTTACAAGTATGCTTAAAGGTGTCTATAATAGATAAATATGGCCCAATGTTTTTTAGACATTAATAAATGCATTTCTATAGATTTCTATGTTAGCTGACAACGTCACATAAAACGATGTGCGCTCTTTAATTGGGCAGAAGTCCATGTGTTGTTGTGATTCTGGATGGCCAGATAGCTAGCAACAATGGCAAGAAGCTGGCATGTAGGGAATTGTAGGTGGCTCGTTTCAGCTAGTTTTATCTTGCTCTTGATACCATGTCATGTTTTGAGGTGTTTTAACTGATGTTATGCCTATGCTAATATGGCAAAATATTTGCTAGCTAACCAACAACTGTAATGTTTTTGAGAGGCAACAAGTGTTCATTGTGCAAATGTATTTATGTTTTCAATAAACATTGGAGATTAAATATAGTTTTCATGTTGTCAACAATCCCTGTCTGTTTTGCCCCATAGTTACGTACACGTAGGTTTTGTTGCTAAACAACCAACCCGTCTATAGCTTCCAAAATATTATGTTTAAACGGTGGGAGAGTGCCAAGATGGAGGTGCAGTGGCTTCAAAACAGCGCCCCCTGTCAGTCATATAGTGTATTTAAATATAATTGTTTAAAACCCATGATTCCCTTCCTAATCCAAGAGGTATTATGAGCAGGATGAACCCATCTGGAGCTGTGTGGCTGCTAGTATGTGGTACTCTTGATAACAGACATCTTGAAATACAAAAATTCTAGTAATGATGACAGATGTGTAATCCTTACTGTTAGTGGATTTACAGTGTTAGACCATGGACTAATACTTAGATGTCTGACAGTTGTACTTACTGAAATGTAATTGCTGTATGCTGGTTCTGTGAAAATTATCTCTATATATATACAGTATATTGTTTTTTTGACACATGAGCACAAACACAAGTGCATGCAGACACACTAACACACACTGGCACGCACACAAACATGCACACACAAACACTGCACAGTGTACACGCACACAGTTGTTGGAGATTGCCAGTGGTGTAATGTACTTAAGTAAAAATACTTTAAAGTACTACTTAAGTAGTTTGAGGTATCTGTACTTTACTTTACTATTTATATTTATGACAACTTTTACTTTTACTTCACTACATTCCAAAAGAAAATAATGTACTTTTTACTCCATACATTTTACCTGACACCCAAAAGTACTAGATTTTGAATGCTTAGGACAGGAAAATGATCCAATTCCGGCATTTATCAAGAAAACACATGGTCATCCCCTCTGCCTCTGATCTAGCGGACTCACTAAACCCAAATGTATCTTTGGTAAATGATGTCTGGGTGTTAGAGTGTGCCCCCGGCTAACCATACATTTTTTAAACAAGAAAATGGTGCCACCTGCTTTGCTTAATTGAAGGAATTTGAAATAATATATACTTTTGATACTTAAGTATATTTGAGCAATTACATTTTCTTTTGATACTTAAGTATATTTACAACCAAATACTTATAGAGTTTTAGACAAGTAGTATTTTACTGGGAGACTTTCACTTTTACTTTAGTAACTTTCTATTAAGGTTTCTATATTTTTACTCAAGTATGACAATTTGGTACTTTTCCACCACTGGAGATTGCTGCATTGTGTCATTGGCCACAGCTACAAAGGCCCCCTGACTAGCATTATGGGTCTAGCAAGTGTTACTAAAACACTAAACGTGTGGTAAAACATGCAGGCTGCTTTTAATTGGCACCCCTGCTCTTGCATCCAACAAGAGACTTGTGCAATTTTTACAATGTAGCCTGCCAAAGACCACGTCCCAAATTACACCCTATTCCTTACATAGTACCCCATGGGCTCTGGTCAAAAATAGTGCACTGTATAGAGAATAGGGTGCCATTTGGAACGCAGCCATAGTATTGGAGAATCAACACTGAATTCCCATGCCTGCTCTATAGTGATGTCATGTTCCCTATACTGTATATCATGACATATTTATCACTGCTATAAAGGCAGGTTAGTCACACGGTACAAATTTCCAATGGCAATTAAAATGTAGGCCCAAACCAAACCAAATAAATCTAAACAATCAATGTATTGATTGTTAAAGCTGTCCATCTCAAATTAAATTGTCACTTGCGTCACAATTCCAGTGTCGTTTTGGAACAAATTCAACATGTCCAACCATCTTGCTCAATAGTCTAAATTGGCCTTCTCTCTGCAGAATAGGTAAAGTAGACAAAGATAGGAAGCCTCTTAGATGATTGAGACACACCCCAACTCTACAAGGGCACAGGAGAGCCTAACTCCCATTGGCTTAACACATGGGCCCGTCCTGCAGTGAATGCCTGGATGCCCTAAAATTGACCAACATCTGCCCGCTGTCTTCGCGAACAGACCACCCTGTCCCTTGCCCATCCTGGCCGCCAAACCCCTGAGGCCCCCTGAGACCGCGGCCCACCTGCGTGACACGCCCGGTGGCCCCCCCAAGCTCTGAATAATGCATGGGCAGACTGTCGCCACTGTGCACTGAGTTAATGAGTCAATTGCTCAGTGAGTCTAGGGCTGGATCTCCAATGGCACCCTCTTCCCTATGACCTACTTTTGACCAGCGCCCTATAAGCCATAGTCAGAAGCAGTGCACTAAATAGGGAATAGGGTGCCGTTTGGGATGCAGAATTGAGGTAGATGAGACAGCCGCTGGTTGACGGTGAAGTCGGAGATGGTGGTGCGCTCCACATCGAGCTGTCCCCCCCTTGCCCAGGTTTCACTCCGCGGTGTCTGCACCAGATGTCCAGGATTCGGGGTGATGGATTGTGGGTCCTAAGTACCCCCTTTCCCTCTGCAGCGGAAAAGCAGCAGAGGCAGACGATGTGTCTGGACGCGTCTGCTGAGGGAAGGAGAGCCATTTATATGCCCATGCTGCGGGACAGTTGTGTTCATTTAACACAGACGTTCCCCCATGTTCACTCTTCCTCTCCACTGAATTCCTGGGAGACTTTCTCCCGACTTCCCTTCTCTCAGCCATGTGCATTAATGTAAAGAGAGCTGATGTTCCTGCTCTAGTGGGTCTGTTGGAGGGAATGGAATGACACACTCCACCCGTTACTGGTGGGGATAATAGACACAGGACTGTTTGTAGTAAACAGACTGCATGTCTGTAAGGGAGGGGGGATACATGCATCCAACATGTTTAGGGAAGAAGATTGGCAGCTATTGATCACATGTACTGTATGTTTGTGACATGATGCTGGGGGATTGAATATGCAATGCTGTTGCTATGGCTCCAGTGTTTCTGCTGGTCTTATCTAGGCATGTGTTATTACTATTCAGTAAACTCTAAATTGGGATTTCTACATTACTTTACATTGATTTGCATACTTATTTACATATGGATGCCATTATATCCTCTAAATACTCTAATTACGCCATGGCTGTGTTTTACATGAGAAAGTTTCACTTCCATTTGAATGTGTCAGCAAAATGTAACATCCCTCCTCTCTAATGAAGTATGGAGCCCTCAGGTCACTGCTAACCCCCTTCCCCTCCATCTCTCTCTCTCTTTCTCTCTGTTGCTGTCTCTCAATTCAATATATTTGTTGTCATGGGAAACGTATGTTTACATATCAAATGTCATTATGTCTATATACAATGTTGTAATGATGTGCAAATAGTTGAAGTACAAAAGGAAAAATAAATAAACATAAATATAGGTTGTATTTACAATGGTTTTTGTTCTTCACTGATTGTCCTTTTCTTGTGACAACAGGTCACGAATATTGCATACTAGGGTATTTCACCCAATAAATATAAGAGTTTATCAAAATTGGATGGGTCTGTGTAATCTTTGTGGGTCTGTGTAATCTGAGGGAAATATGTGTCTCTACATTTGGCAGGAGGTTAGGAAGTGCAGCTCAGTTTCCACCTCATTTTGTGGGTAGTGCACATAGCCTGTCTTCTGTTTGGAGCCAGGTCTGCCTTCGGCAGCCTTTCTCAATAGCGAGGCTATGCTCACTGAGTCCATACATAGTCAACGATTTCCTTAATGTTGGGTCAGTCACAGTGGTCAGGTATTCTGCCACTGTGTACTCTCTGTTTAGGGCCAAATAGCATTCTGAACAGAGCCCCAGGACCAGATGCTTAGGGGGCTCTTCTCCAGGTTCATTTCTCTGTAGGTGATGGCTTGTTATGGAAGTTTTGGGAATCGCTTTCTTTTAGATTGTTGTAGAATTTAACAGCTCTTTTTTGATTTTGATCATTAGCGGGTATTGGCCTAATTCTGCTCTGCATGCGTTATTTGATGTTTTACGTTGTAGACGGAGGATATTTTTTGCAGAATTCTGCATGCAGTCTAAATTTGGTGTTTGTCCCATTTTGTGAATTCTTGGTTGGCGAGCGGACCCCAGACCTCACAACCATCCTTAGCAAGATCCTAATTGGTATGTCAAATTATATGTTCCTTTTGATGGCATAGAAAGCCCTTCTTGCCTTGTCTCTCAGACCGTTCACAGCTTATTGTAAGTTACCTGTGGTGCTGTTGTTTAGGCCGAGGTATGTATAATTTTTTGGTGTGATCTAGAGCAACGGTGTCTAGGTGGAATTTGTATTTGTGGTCTTGACAACTGAATCCTTTTTGGAACAGCATTATTTTTGTCTTACTGAGATTTACTGTCAGGACCCAGGTCTGACAGGATCTGTGCAGAAGATCTAGGTACTGCTGTAGGCCCTCCTTGGTTGGGGACAGAAGCACCACATCATCAGCAAACAGTAGATGAGGCCTGGTGCTGCAGATTATTCTAGTGGCCTCACCAATTCGTTGATATATATGTTGAAGAGGGTGGGGCTTAAGCTGCATCCCTGTCTCACCCCCCAGAAATGTGTGTTTTTTACCAATTTTAACCACACACTTGTTGTTTGTGTACGTGGATTTTATAATGTCATATGTTTTTCCCCCAACACCACTTTCCAACAATTTGTATGGCAGACCCTCATGCCAAATTGAGTCAAAAGCTATCCCAACCCTGGCCAACAGCTCCGCCCCGCAGCTACTTGTCTGAGCCTCCCCAGCTTCTCCTTCACCCAAATCCAGATAGCAGATGTTCTGAAAGAGCTGCAAAACCTGGACCCGTACAAATCAGCTGGGCTAGATAATCTGGACCCTCTCTTTTTAAAACTATCTTCCGCCATTGTTGCAACTCCTATTACCAGTCTGCTCAACCTCTCTTTCGTGTTGTCCGAGATCCCAAAAGATTGGAAAGCTGCCGCGGTCATCCCCCTCTTCAAAGGGGGTGACACTCTAGACCCAAATTGCTATAGACCTATATCCATCCTGCCCTTCCACTCTAAAGTCTTTGAAAGTCTAGTTAATAAACAGATCATTGACCACTCGAATCCCATCGTACCTTCTTCCCTGTGCAATCCGGTTTCCGAGCTGGTCACGGGTGCACCTCAGCCACGCTCAAGGTACTAAACGATATCATAACCGCCATCGATAAAAGACAGTACTGTGCAGCCATCTTCATCGACCTGGCCAAGGCTTTCGACTCTGTCAATCACCGTATTCTTATCGGCAGACTCAATAGTCTTGGTTTCTCAGATGACTGCCTCGCCTGGTTCACCAACTACTTTGCAGGCAGAGTTCAGTGTGTTAAATCGGAGGGCCTGTTGTCCGGACCTCTGGCAGTCTCTATGGGGGTTCCACAGGGTTCAATTCTTGGGCCGACTCTTTTCTCTGTATATATCAATGATGTTGCTCTTGCTGCGGGTGATTCCCTGATCCACCTCTATGCAGACGACACCATTCTGTATACTTCTGGCCCTTCCTTGGACACTGTTAACCTCTTCCAGCTAGGGTCCCATTTTCCGAATTTTCGCCTGTCTGACGTGCCCAAAGTTAAATGCCTACCACTCATGGCCAGAAACTAGGATATTTACATATTTAGTACTATTGGATAGGAAACACTCTGAAGTTTATAAAACCATTAAGATATAGTCTGTGGCTATTCCAGAACAGATTTAGCAGGCAAAACCAGAGAAATTTCTGTCCGAATTTATTTTTCTGTTGCTCTCTTCTCATTTTGAAGCCCATGTAATATTTTTCTATGGGGAATAGGACCGAGGTTGCAGTACTTATGGCTTCCACTAGATGTCAACAGTCTCTGGAAAGGGTATGGAGGAAAAAGCTCTGACCAGATCCTTAGAGAGAGAATTACTACGGTAGGGAAAAAGGTAAACAGACGCGTGCACGTTCACGAGAACGGAACGCCAGCCACCAACTTTCTTTTCGCCTTTTAACGTTTCACTTACCGTTCTTGTAAAATATGATCGCTATTATTCATAAAAAGAATACATAAGGATGCATTATTAATGATATTTGATTTGTTTGTGAAAAGATGAGAGGTATAATTTGAACGCGATCCCTTCACTGTAAAACGGGCGAGTAGACTGACAATGCTTGGTGGAGTAGCTGAACGTAATGCGTACAAAAACAACGGATATTTATGGATATAATTATTTACTTTTTCTAACAAAAGAACCATGGATTATCTTGTTTGGACACTTGGGAAGACCTCAGAAGAAGTTATTTGAAAGGTAAGCGATTTATATTAGCTGTGATATGGATATTTTGAGAACCGAGCTGGATATGAATTTATGCTAATGTGGAAAATATGTGAGGTACTAGCCTCAAACAATCAAATGTAGTGCTTTCTGCCGTAAAGCCTTTTAAAATCTGACAACGCAGTGATATTGCCAAGAAGCAGAGCTTTTGATGGCTATGCAACACTATGCAACACTTGTATATCGGGTTAAATATTACGAATATGTATTACTTAATATGTATTTTGAATTTGGCGCGTTATGTTTGCTCTGAAAACGATCCCGCTAAAGGGATCGGCGCGCTAAGAGGTTAACTAACCTCCAAACGAGCTTCAATGCCATACAACACTCCTTCCGTGGCCTCCAACTGCTCTTAAACGCTAGTAAAACCAAATGCATGCTTTTCAACCGTTAGCTGCCTGCACCCGCCCGCCAGACTAGCATCACTACCCTGGACGGCTCTGAACTAGAATATGTGGACAACTACAAATACCTAGGTGTCTGGCTAGACTGTAAACTCTCCTTACAGACTCACATTAAACATCTCCAATCCAAAATCAAATCTAGAATCGTCTTTCTATTTCGCAATAAAGCCTCCTTTACTCAAGCCGCAAAACTTGCCCTAGTAAAACTGACTATCCTACCGATCCTCGACTTCTGCGATGTCATCTACAAATCAGCAAACTGGATGCAGTCTATCACAGTGCCATCCGCTTTGTCACCAAAGCCCCTTATACCACGCACCACTGCGACCTGTATGCTCTAGTCGGCTGGACCTCGCTACATACTCGTCGCCAGACCCACTGGCTCCAGGTCATCTACAAGTCCCTGCTAGGTAAAGTTCTGCCTTATCTCAGCTCGCTGGTAACCATAGCAGCACCCACCCGTAGCACGCGCTCCAGCAGGTATATAAGATTTGTATTTGATCATGTGTATGTTTTTGCTGTTTGTTCTTTGTTATAGAGCCAAAAAGATTGGAGAAGTGGTTTATCCATACATTTCTATTTTGGATAGATAACTTTTGGATAGATAACTTGTTTTGTTGTTTGTTTATAGTTTTCCAATTTTTCCAGAAGTGGTTAGATTCTATGGATTCTTCAATTACATTGAGCTGATTTCTGACGTGCTGTTCCTACTTTTTCTGTAGTGTATTTCTGTATTGTTGTAGTGATTCACCATAGTGAAGGCGTAGGCTCAGGTTTTCTGGGTCTATGTTTTTGGTTGGATAGGTTTCTCAATTTCTTTCACAGGTTTTTGCATTCTTACTCAAACCATTTGTCAATGTTGTTCATTTTCTTAGGTCTGCTTGAAATGTTAAAATTTGATAGGGAAGCTGAGAAGTCAAATATACTGTTGAGGTTTTCTACTGCCAAGTTTAAACCTTCACTATTACAGTGAAACCTTTGTCCAGGAAATGGTCTAGAAGGGATTGAATTTGTTGTTGCCTAATTGTTTTTTGATAGATTTCCACACTATTTTCCTTCTGTTATAGAAATTCTGTTCTCAATGTTCATAAACTGAACTTCAATTAAGCAACTCCGTCTGTAACCCAGAATTTGTAAGATACTGGTTGAAATAAGACAGACAGGAACCCAATCTATAATGGTCAAATGTAGATTATTTATTCACGGGAGAGCTCTGAGCTCCAAAAGGGGTACACAGTCTTTTATATGGTACAATGTTGAAATACAAAGATACAAAATTCCCACCACTTCCCCCACCCTCTCCAAGAAAATAGTGTCTACCCACAGTACCCATTCATTCCTTATCACAATCTTTGCACATAAGTCAAACTTGGGAGGTTCTGTTAACTATCTATCCTGTCTTCAAGGGCATTGGGCCTCTCGCATGTGTCTGGTAGAATCAAATCATTCTTTGTTCTCCCAGACACCCCCGAAATGAAGTCATACTTCTGCACACCAAGTTAATATCTAGACACACACACATTAATTGGACTACCATTTGTCTTGTAACCCTATCTCTATTGCATACATTTTCAGAATGGAATGTTTTTAGTATTAAGTACAAACATTTAGTAATCAAAACATAAAATCTATAACACCTTCCATCTATAGCATTTTTATTCAGTTCCTTTGGATTTGATGCCTCATGATTGAGCATAGCTCTGTTCGAGTAGAGTGTGATTTTGTTGTGATATGATAGGTGTGTCAGTGGACTGACTGTGAACACTCTAAGAGACTCTGGGTTGAGGTCAGTGATAAAGGAGTCCCCTCGAAGCCTACCACTGATTATGTACATACCCAGTGTCCCACAGAGATGCAGGAGTTGTGACCTGTTTGTGTTGGTTATGTTGTCATAGTTGTGTCTAGGGGGTTATATGGTGGAGGGAATGCTGTCACCTCCAGGTAGGTGTTAGTCCCCGTGTGTGCTGAGGGTGTCGGGTTCTTGTCCAGTTCTGGCATTTAGGTCTCCATAGACTAGTACATGTTCCTGAGCCTGGAAATTGATGATCACCTCCTCTTTGATGAAGTCTGGGTTCCTGCTTTTTAGGCCAAAGGCAGATGTCCTCAGACCTTATATATTCCAGAATGAGATAGTGTTCCATAATGTCTAGTGTTTAGGCCCGGACCATCACAGTAGGTGTGAGCAGAGCATGTTGAGCACCTGATACATACCTCTTAGGTCGCAGGATGGGGCTTGGGCGAGTGTAATAGTTTCTCTCTCTCTCTCTCTTTCTCTCTATTTTCTCTCTCAGTCACTCTCTATTTCTCTTTCTCTCCCTCTCTCTCCCGCCTATCTCTTGCTCTCTCCCCCTCCCCCCTCTCTCTCTCAATGGTCATGCCAAATGGCACCCTATTCCCTTTATAGTGTACTACTACTTAGGATGGGCTCTGGTCAACAGTAGGGCATTATTTGGGGAATATGGTACCATATGGGATGGAAGCTCACTCTTTCAAAATGGAGAGAACATTCTGCAATGTCACAGGGAATACACAGTGTAAAGAGCTATAATTTCAATAATAGCCCTCTCAAAGGGAAAATGTCTTGCTTCGCATTTTATTTTTGCAGTCACAGCCCCAGACTGACTGTCTGGGGCTGTGCGGCCAAGATCTAATTGAGGTGCTGGAACATGTCATGCAGCGCTGTGATCTAGACATCTGAACTGAATCAACAATGGGACTCAGAGGGACATTTTGCAATCAGATCCCTTTATTAACCTACTCTTAAGGGGGTACTTTGTGAATGTGTATTTATTATTAATTACGTCTAGATAGAAATTCTGATGTCAAAAAGAAGTAACCTCTGGTTGTTCTTGTCATACTACAAAGGTGTTCTATGGCTTGATGACAGCGGGCAATTCTTGGCATATCCACCAGGGGGTAAGCCTGTGTGGAAACGCAGACAAATTCAGTGTTCGCAAACTTGTCTTGAGCCACATTAAAGAAAGTATGTTGTTTCAAGGTAGATTCAACAATGTGACATCATCATACACAATGACACAACTTCCAGCTTATAGATACAGTATCAACAGCAGGAAGTTTTCCCTCTCTATATAAAAAAAGTAACCTTTATTTAACGAGGCAAGTCAGTAAATGATGATGTCATATAGCAGAGTCTACCTTTAAGTCAAATAATATGTTATATCTTATGGCAATATATCACACCCTGGACTGCATTTACTGATGTTGTCAATGTATTTTTTAGGTCATTTCGGGAATTATTAGTGTTCAGTGGCTAATATTTGAGGCAGAAACCACAAACCTTTAAGTATTGATACTACATGAAATGCATATGTGTTCTTCTTTCGCATTTCAAATACTGGCAGGTACATTTTTCTCTGTGTACTATCCCTTGCATTCATCATAAGCTGAAGCAAAATGTCCCGTCTAGGTTAATTAGCATTGACCATGGAAAGCCTGTAAAACCCTCCCAACATACAGTATGGATAATGACAACAGAACACACACTCTAACATGCAATTACTGCAGAGAATCTCCCCTGTAAATACTCAGTGCGCCAAGCAGTCTGGCTGATCCTGACAGATTTTTATTAGCATTAGTTGCCAGGAAGAACGTGCATATTGATTAACCAACGCCGTCTCTCTCTCTCCCTCGCAAACATCTATATTCCTCTGATAGATAATTCAGTGTCTCTCAATTTTAAATGAGCCCTGACAAATGGCAAATATTCCACTCATATATTCAATATATTGCCTTCAAATTAACCTCTTAGCGCGCCGATCCCTTTAGCGGGATCGTTTTCAGAGCAAACATAACGCGCCAAATTCAAAATACATATTCGTAATACATATTCGTAATATTTAACTTGATATACAAGTGTTGCATAGTGTTGCATAGCCATCAAAAGCTCTGCTTCTTGGCAATATCACTGTGTTGTCAGATTTTAAAAAGGCTTTACGGCGAAAGCACTACATTTGATTGTTTGAGGCTAGTACCTCACATATTTTCCACATTAGCATAAATTCATATCCAGCTCGGTTCTCAAAATATCCATATCACAGCTAATATAAATCGCTTACCTTTCAAATAACTTCTTCTGAGGTCTTCCCAAGTGTCCAAACAAGATAATCCATGGTTCTTTTGTTAGAAAAAGTAAATAATTATATCCATAAATATCCGTTGTTTTTGGCACGTTACGTTCAGCTACTCCACCAAGCATTGTCAGTCTACTAGCCCGCTTTACAGTGAAGGGATCGCGTTCAAATTATACCTCTCATCTTTTCACAAACAAATCAAATATCATTAATAATGCATCCTTATGTATTCTTTTATGAATAATAGCGATCATAGTTTACAAGAACGGTAAGTGAAACGTTAAAAGACTAAAGAAAGTTGGTCGCTGGCGCTGTTCACGCTCGTGAACGCACGCCTGTTTACCTTTTTCCCTACCCGTAGTAATTCTCTCTCTAAGGATCTGGTCAGAGCTTTTTCCTCCATACCCTTTCCAGAGACTGTTGACATCTAGTGGAAGCCATAAGTACTGCAACCTCGGTCCTATTCCCCATAGAAAAATATTACATGGGCTTCAAAATGAGAGGAGAGCAACAGAAAAATAAATTCCGGACAGAAATCTCTCTGGTTTTTGCCTGCTAAATCTGTTCTGGAATAGCCACAGACTATATCTTAATGGTTTTATAAACTTCAGAGTGTTTCCTATCCAATAGTACTAAATATGTAAATATCCTAGTTTCTGGCCATGAGTGGTAGGCATTTAACTTTGGGCACGTCAGACAGGCGAAAATTTGGAAAATGGGACCCTAGCTGGAAGAGGTTAAGCATGCTTTTTCTCTGCCTATCAATAAGTTAAAGAGATGATAACAAAATGTCAATTTTGCAGTGGTGAATGCGAGTGTGTGATCTAATGGACAAGATAGCCTACAGGTGTTCTTTTTTAATTCTTGTTACTGTCACGCCCTGATCTGTTTCACCTGTCCCTGTGATTGTCTCCACCCCCTCCAGGTGTCGCTTATTTTCCCCACTGCATTTATCCCTGTGTTTCCTGTCTCTCTGTGCCAGTTCGTCTTGTATGTTTAGTCAAGTCAACCAGTGTGTTTTTCCCCCCATACTCCTTTTCTATTCTCTTTTGCTAGTCCTCCCAGTTTTGACCACTGCCTGACTCTGGACTACTTTCCCGCCTGCCCTGACCTTGAATCTGCCTGCCCTTCGGTACACGACCATTCTCCATGTACACGACCATTCTCCATGTACACGACCATTCTCCATGTACACGACCATTCTCCATGTACACAACCATTCTCCATGTACACGACCATTCTCCATGTACACGACCATTCTCCATGTACACAACCATTCTCCATGTACACGACCATTCTCCATGTACACGACCATTCTCCATGTACACGACCATTCTCTTGCCTACCCCTTTTTGGATTAATAAGCATTGTAAGACTCCAACCATCTGCCTCCTGTGTCTACATCTGGGTCTCGCCTTGTGCCTTGATAGTTACAATCGCATGATGATTAGCACTAATTGGCTGACATGGGGCACTTTCCTAACTTCCTTCCTTGTCATCTCTAACATCCCAATGTGGGATAGATATTCAGTATTCTTAGGCCTGGTGAGGATGCAAGAGTTTGTAACAGTTTGTCAGCAATTTAGGGTCTACTTTAAGCTTGTTGTTAAAATTCTGCAGATGAGAGTACTTTCAATTTTTGAGAAAAATCCACTGATGTTAGTCTATGATATCATGCCCTTGTTCAACTTCCAAAAGGGGTTTTGTTTGCTAATGGTGTTGGTTTTATCAGGGGATTCATTCACCAATTATTTTAGAGGGGGCTCAAAATGTGAGAATTTAGCTTTTTTTCTGCATAGGTTATCTCAGCATACCTCTTTACCTGAGGGTGCCATTCTGACTGATAAATCATCTCAATATACTGCACTAACATGCCTAGGATATTACATCCACATTACAACAGTACATGGGATCATAACACACATCATCAATACAGGCACATCATGGCATAATTAATACACAAATATCATGGCATTATCATATGGTGACAGATTACAATTAAACCAAGTATTTCTCTGCCTATCTGAGTTTGTGGATACTTTGAGGTGATTCACGAATCCATATTAGAAGCATGCTAACAGGGATAGAGAAATGAAGACTGTACAACCACCTCCTCCATACTGCTTTTAAAAACAAAATAACAGCTCTTTTGGTGCTTGAAGAAAGGAGGGCTTGCTTCTGATGCTTTAAGGATTTAGAGTTTTCTTGTTATTATAGCTGTAACTCAAAACAATAGGATGTGAAAAGATATCAACTACTGAAATACAGTATGTTGCAGTTTTTGTCATTATTTTATATCATCCCTCCTTTCTGCTAACACCAATTGAGCTGTTCCATTGACTGAGAACAATAGTGATTCCCTGTCCCCCATGATTTCATTAGGTATTCAACAATCATTCTGAACTCACACAATCACTGCAGCGGCTACTCATCTGTTAGATTTCACTAAATCGGATTCTTGATGCTCCACCGCCATTTACGACCAGTTGAATCAATGCTAGTTATGGTCCTAGTACACTACTGCAGAACTGGATCAAAATCTAGCTAATTAGCTGGTCCTTCCCATCAACACTTGAGACAGATGCAGCAGGAGAGGGAAGTGGACACACATGTGAATGGGATTTCTCTCTCGCTCTCTTTTCTCTCTTCTCTCTCAATCTCTCTCTATTTCTCACTTTCTCTCCCTGTCTCCCCCCTCTCCAGTATGGGATAACTGTCAATGAAAATGGCTTATTCTGCTTGCTTGCGCTGTTTATATTGATATGGCATAGTGCTTGCGTCATATTGCTCCTATGATGTACTGTACCATGAACAAAAATGCGTGTGAGTGTTTTATATTGATTTGTTGTATTGTCGTCATTCTTCTTTCTGACTAATAATGCCATTACCGAGCAAAAATAATGATGAGTTATCAAGAATCATGAATGGGATTTGCTAGATGCTGTCTCTATGAACTACCCATAGTGCTTTTGTTGTATTTTTCCTCCTGTGACATGCAATACAATTACTGAGTGATTAGTCTTGTAGACACTGTAATTTATACCATTACCTCCTGGAAAGACAGTGTCTGCATCCCAAATGGAACCCTATTCCCTATATAGTCCACTACTTTTGAGCAGGGCACTATATAGTGGATAAGGTGCAATTTCTTTTATTTAACTAGGCAAGTTAGTTAAGAACAAATTATTATTTACAATGACGTCCTAGGAACAGTGGGTTAACTGCCTTGTTCAGGGGCAGAACGACAGATTTTTACCTTTTCAGCTCAGGGATTTTATCTAGAAACCTTTCAGTTACTGGCCCAACGCTCTAACCACTAGGCTACCTGCCGCCCTCGATGGGATGCAACCAGTGTCAATCTACTGATTTGAGTGTTTCTCCTTTTTGTCTCACTGCGCTCCCACTGCAAGGAATATGAGCGAGGCTGATGGCGCACAGTGAATCTGGGCCTTTGAGAAACTGCCTCTGATATGGAGATGTGGAGAACTTATTTTCATAATCAAGACTGAGCTCCTGTATTTGTCTCCTCAGCCTAGTGTGGAATTTGAAAACAAGAAGCAGTTTTAATCACAGAGAATACATTTGGTACAGCAATAGGGTGGTAGGATGATATTGCAGAGTGCACTCTAAGACAACATTCTCTTAGCTGAGAGCGTACATTATTTCAGTTTCTTTGTTTGTTCAATATTGCGTGTGTGTTTAAATAAGAGGAGGTGGTCTCGATAAACACTATTTTGTTGATCTGATAAGTCAGCCAAAGGGACATTGTGTAAATTAGTGAATTAAGCAAACTTGTTATTTTGGTAAATTGTGCAGTGATATGATGTCAGGATCATTTGAAATATTCTCTGTGATAGTTTGGGGCAAAGTTGCAATTAGGGTTTAATGAGGGAAAGTGTTTGCTTGTTCTGTAATACTTACAGTGTAGTGATATTAGCCTCATGGTCATAGGCTCCTGGAGGAGGTTGTCAGTGTTATTAGAGAGCACACACACACTCAGTGGCAGATTGAGAAGCCGTGCAACTGAAAGCCCTGTCACCCATAGTTTAGTCTGCTGCGTGGCTGCTGAAGGGAGACGGACCGGGAGGAGAGAAGGGCGTGAGTGGGGCAGGAAGGTAGAATGAGAGGTGAGACCGGTACTTGGGTCCAGAGTTGTGGATAGCTTGGTAGGTGAGAACCAGAGTTTTGTAGTCGATGCGTGAGGATATGGGTAGCCAATGATGATTAAACAGCTCTGGAGTGATGTGCCCGTGGGGGGAGGTGTGGGTGAAGACACGTGCAGCACAGTTCTGGACATATTGTAGCCTGTTTAGACACTTGGCAGATGCGTCAACAAAAAGGGTGTAGTCCAGACGGGATGAAATAAAGGCGTGGATGAGTCGCTCAGCTGCAGGTTGTTATAGCACAGATTGTGACCTGGCAATGTTCCGTAGATGGAAAAATTTGACTTTGGTCATACTTTTGAGAGCTGACTGTCAAATATCACACCCAGGTTGCGAACCTCCCTGGAGGGGGAGGACCTTGATACCATCAATATTGAGTCTGTAGCTGCTGTTGTTGTTAATGATGGTACCAGCGCCAATCAGGACAAACTCTGTATTTTGCAGTTTAACTGCTGGAAACTCAACTGCATTCACTCTTTGATGTCCTGCAAGCAGCTGACCAGGAGTGCAGTGGCATTGGCAGTGTCAGTGTTTGTGGAGACATACAGCTGAGTGTCATCAGCATAAAATTGAAAGCCCAGTCCATGTTTCCTCAAGATGTTTCCCAGTGGCAGCATCTAGGGACCCCCGTTGGACCACAACTGTGTCTGACCTACTAGGACCGATGGCTTCAAACTGGTAGTGATCAGTGAAACTCTGACAGGCCCAGGATATTGGCATCCCTAGAGTCAGCATTCATGAGGAGGTCATTGGTGACCCTTACCAGGGCAGTCTCGTTGCTGTGTCTACCTCTGAAACCCGACTGGAAAGGCTCAAGTAGGTTGTGAGTGGCCAGATGGTTTTGGAGTCGGCTACAAACAGCACGTTCGAGGAGCTTACTTGGGAAGGGCAGGTTGGAAATAGGCATGTGGGTTCTGGAGGTTCTCAGGGTCAGATCCAGGCTTTTGAAGTACTGGTGTGTGCAAACTGTTTGAGCTGAGGAGGGACACATCCAGTGATGATGGACTTGTTGATAATTTCTGTGAAGAAAGGCTCCAGAGCAGGTAAGCAGGTCTTGACAAGGGAGGTAGGGATAGGGCAAAGTGAGCAAGTGGTGGGCCTCATTGTCCTAACCAGCTTGGTTACATCAGCTGCAGTGACTGTGGTAAAGGTGGAGAGTGTGGGACTGGGTAGCTCAGCTACTGGGGCAGGAGAGGACAGGATAGTGTTATTGATGATTCCAATTTTGCTTTGGAAGAAGCACAGGTATTGATTGCACCGTTCTGGGGAGGCGAATTAGCAGAATTGTTCATAGGTTGGAGGAGCTTGCTCACAGTTGAGAACAGCTCCCAGGAGTTACCAGTGCCGTTGCTCATTAGTTGGGAGTAGTAAGACGTCTGAGCTGCATGTAAGGCCTGTTTGTATTCTAGCTGATGCTGCTCATACCTCTGTGCATGCACAGTTAGCCCAGTTTTCTTATACTGTTGTTCTAGACGATGGTCTGTTGCTTTGAGAGAGTGTAGCTCTTCAGTGGACGAGGGAGAAGATTTGGAGAAAGACACCATGCAGGTTTTCAAAGGAGCAACTTCATCCGGTATGGAGACCAAGGCAGTGTTTTATTGAGCCACAAAGTCAGTAACTGGTAGGTAGAATATGGATTCAGTAAGCTGGTCAGTATTTATTGTTTTCAGACTCCTAAACTGAATGGAGCGTTTCTTTTGGCCTGAGTCGGTAGAAGAATAGCTAGGGTGAAGGTGATGAGTTTATGATCGGACAGCCCTGACACATTTCCTTCCAATTTGGCGAGAGGCTACACCACGCCCACGGACGTTAGTTTCTTCTCCGCAATGAGTCTGGATCTGAGTACCTTCCCAATTATTTCAGAATTCAAACACATTCTAACCATTCTGACTGGTCCCAAAAACTGATTGGTTGGACCAGAGCCAGAACACACATGGGTAGAGCAGCATTTTGAAAATGTGTCATTGGTTTTGATACTCTGATTGGTTCAATCGGATAATCCAATTGGATTGGATAATCCAATCACTGATGACTTTGTTTTGTACAACACATTATATGACAGTCAACACAGCACCCTCTCCAATCTTTCTCCCTTTTCCCTTTTCACTCCTAAAAATTCAGTTTCATTAATAATAACTTCTCCTGGCATCTAACGGACGAGTCAGAGGTGGAAATCGAGTTAGACGGCTCTGTGTGGTTTGGGCCAAGGACAGTGGATCAGCATATCTGACACCCTAATCCAATAGAGCCTACTTTCCCCTGCACTCTCAGACCTTGTCCCTTCACATGAATTTCCCCCCTGCCTCCAATGCTGACAAGTGGGCTGTCTACAGGAGTTCCGCGGAGGCCCGGTGGTTGGGTTAGAGATTGTTGTCTCCAGTTTGGGTATATAGAGGCCAATCAGACGCCATAGGGGGGAACATAAACTTAAAGCTGCAATATGTAACTTTTTGGTCGACCCAACCGAATTCACATAAAAATGTGAGTTATAGCTCTGTCATTGTTTTTGAAAGCAAGTCCAAGAAGCGGTAAGTCTGTTCTATGTGCGCTATTTCTATGCTTCTCGTGCTTCAGTTTTGTTTTAGCATCTTTTACTTTTGGTTTTGTACACCAGCTTCAAACAGCTGAAAACACAACATTCCAGAAAATGATGTCATGGCTTTAGAAGCTTCTGTTAGCCCAATTGACATCATTTGCGTCCATTGGAGGTGTACCTGGGGATGTATTTCAAGGCCTACCTTCAAACTCTGTGCCTCTTTGCTTGACATCATGGAAAAATCAAAAGAAATCAGGCAAGACCTCAGAAGAAAAATTGTAGACCTCCACCCGTCAAACTCAGTTCCTCTTTGCTTGACATCATGGGAATATCTAAAGTAATCAGCCAAGACCTCCACCCGTCTGGTTCATCCTTGGGAGCAATTTCCAAATGCCTGAAAGTACCACGTTCATCTGTACAAACAATAGTACGCAAGTATAAACACCATGGGACCACACAGCCATCATACCCCTCAGGGAGGAGACACGTTCTGTATCCTAGAGATGAATGTACTTTGGTGTGAAAAGCGCAAATCAATCCCAGACCAACAGCAAAGGACCTTGTGAAGATGCTGGAGGAAACAGATACAAATGTATCTATATCCACAGTAAAACGAGTCCTATATTGACATAACCTGAAAGGCCGCTCAGCAAGGAAGAAGCCACTGCTCCAAAACCGCCATAAAAAAGCCAGACTATGGTTTTCAACTGCACATGGGGACAAAGATTGTACTTGTTGGAGAAATGTCCTCTGGTCTGATGAAACAAAAATATAACTGTTTGGTCATAATGACCATCGTTATATTTGGAGGAAAAAGGGGGAGGCTTGCATGCCGAAGAACACCATCCCAACCGTGAAGCACAGGGGGTGACAGCATCATGTTGTTGGGGGTGCTTTCCTGCAGGAGGGACTGGTGTACTTCACAAAATAGATGGCATCATGAGGGCATCATGAGGGAGGAAAATTATGTGGATATATTGAAGCAACTTCTCAAGACATCAGTCAGGAAGTTAAAGCTTGGTTGCAAATGGGTCTTCCAAATGGACAATGACCCCAAGCATACTTACAAAGTTATGGCAAAATGGCTTAAGGACAACAAAGTCAAGGTATTGGAGTAGCCATAACAAAGCCCTGACCTCAATCCTATAGAAGAGTTATGGGCAGAACTTAAAATGCGTGTGCGAGCAAGGAGGCCTACAAACCTGACTCATTTACACCAGCTCTGTCAGGAGGAATGGGCCAAAATTCCCCCAACTTATTGTGGGAAGCTTGTGGAAGGCTGACCGAAACGTTTGACCCAAGTTACACAATTTAAAGGCAATGCTAACAAAAAACTAATTGAGTGTATTTTAACTTCTGGCCCACTGGGAATGTGATGAAATGAATAAAATCTGAAATAAATCATTCTCTCTACTATTATTCTGACATTTCACATTCTTAAAATAAAGTGGTGATCCTATCTGACCTAAGACAGGGAATTTTTATTAGTATTAAATGTCAGGAATTGTGAAAAACTGAGTTTAGATGTATTTGGCTAAGCTGTATGTAAACTTCCGATTTCAACTGTATGTGTTTTATTATGGCAGAGTTGTAATGTCATGTGTTCTAACAAAACAATCAGACATATTTCTTAAATGTTTAACTTACTGGAACCAAACAACTTTAAAATGCATCTCACTTCCAATGAATTCTAGTCTGAGTGTCTTTTTAAACGTCAACCTTTTACCAAGGCGTTAGTTTAGTTGTGCTGAAACATGGCAGTGCTGTAATGGCTGCTGTAATCAATGCAGAGGGAGATCTTTTGACGTCTGTGTTTGTTCTAACAAGCACACATTTTCCCCATGTACTTGATGGACTCTAGTGGCAACCATTTGTTCTCTCAGTGTATCTCTCTGAGTCTCCGTGTATTTCTCTGAGTCTGTCTCCGGGTATCTCTCTGAGTCTCCGTGTATTTCTCTGAGTCTGTCTCCGTGTATCTCACTGAGTCTCTCTCCATGGATTTCTCAGAGTCTGTCTCCGTGTATTTCTCTGAGTCTGTCTCTGTGTATCTCTTGGAGTCTTGCATTATTACTTAAACAAGCAGTGTTGGATATTGAATCCTTTTATAGATAAAATATGCCTCACACTGGATAATACACACCACACACTGGATAATACACACCACAATCTGGATAATACACACCACACACTGGATAATACAGACCACACACTGGATAATACACAACACACACTGGATAATACACCCCACACACTGGATAATACACACCACACACTGGATTATACACAACACACACTGGATAATACACACCACAATCTGGATAATACACACACACACTGTGTTGGTTGAGAACAGACAACATATGTTTTTGTTTTTTTACAGCACGGCATCAGAACACAGATAGTTAGTTGACATTATATACAATATGCCTGAAGAACATTGTCTTATTGAAGTGTGAGTCAATGTTGAAATAAATATGTTCTCAGCAGTGTTAGGAATGTACTGTACATAGCCCCTTGTGTGTATGCTGCCTGCCCCAGGGACAACAACATGTGCGCTTGCTCTTACTTGCATGTTGAATGCAGATTCTATCAGGATACGGACCAGTTACTGTAAGCAGGCCTAGGACCCCAAAACATAGCAAGAGTAGGTTTGTCAGTATGCTGCCTGACAGGTTTCACAACAGCAGTGAGAGTAGCTGACTGTTTATTTGTTACAGCAAGGATTTAGTTCATGGTCATACATTTCTACAGTTTGCCTGTACAAAAACATGTGTGACTATCCCTCTTTTTTTTTATGGTTGGATGATAGTCTTTCTTGCAGTGCTTCTAACATTTCTTGAAAGTGACACACCTGTAAAATTAACATCAAGTAGTTCAACAGTTTTAAAACAAGATAGCCTATCACAAGATTAAACATAATGTCGACCTAGTCTTTGGGCATGGTTTAATCAAGTTGGCTTTCAATGAGTGTTGTACAACAATTAAACTTTAGTTGACAATATCTGAAATGGCATTGACAGTTCAAAGCTTTCCGCATTTCACAGCTCCCTAAAATGTATCGGCAATATTCACAAATCCGTCTATTCAATGTTCACCAGACCAAGGATATGTGGACCACATGATGTCAGCTTGGCAAAAAAAAAAATCCTCCATTTGAAGATCAAGGTGAGCTCTTTTAAATGTGGTGTATTTGTATTGCACATTTCTCTGATGTGCCTCAGGGCTCTCAAGAGTCCATGTGAAACAGTGTATCTCTTTAATCAAGTTTCTCAGCCAGTTTAGATTCTTCTGCATATCTTATATCCAGCATTGTCTCTCCTAAGGACAGATTATTAAATGGTTTTCTGAAAGAACATATAAAATATGTTTATTGAAATTAAGGTATGATAATATGGATTGTCATTTTTAGCCATGATACTATCACTTAGCATGTCCCAGATGACATCCTCTGAATATTCTATGCATTCATTGTGTGGGCTTATGCCACATAAATCCATTAACAGTAGGTTTAGTGTTTGCTCTGGTGACGCTCATTGGTATATTTATAGCATATTTCTCAGGCAATTAAATTCATACTGCTTCCTTCCCTTCCTGTTTAGAAACATCTCTCTCTTCCCTCTTACCCACTCCTTCTCTCTCTCCTTCTGTCTTTCTCTCCTTCTCCCTCACCCTCTACTCCCCCCATTCCCCTTCTTTGTGCTTAAAATGTGGATATACAGGTTGAAGACTCTCTATTTCCCTCCACACTGCCTCCTGCAATGGAACCATCTCACCATTTTTACTTCTTACACTGACTCTGTGTGGCAAGCCTTCAACTTCCACGATAAAAGTGTGGGTATGCATTAAAACCTCTTTGTTGAGTAGGAAGAATAATGTGACACATGACACATAATGATACATTTCCCACAATCAGTTGTATTCATTAAAGGACGAGCACTCTGAACCATCTCTCCCTTCTAAAGTGCATGCTAACCAGTCTTTACTTTGCCTTATTGAAACCCACTCCTGGAATGTTCCCGTTATTCAGAGTTCTCTTCTCATTTAGCAGGAAAAAATAAAGCAATTTAGGCGTAATATAAGAAATGAATATCAAGCTCCAGCCAATTCATCGGGGGGGGGGGAGATATATCGACTGTGACAACTCAAAAGGGGCAAGTTACAAGATTATGTCTAAGCAATTTAATTCCAGTGTTGGTGAAGCTACTCTAAATATATGGTTTACCAAGCTACCAATTACTTCACAATGAAATAAGTTAAGCTACATTCAAGCTACCCCTACGAAAAATGAAGTTTACTGCATCGAAACTACTTTGTGAAAAATTATCATATATACATCTGAAATATCATAGACTAAAAACAGACCACTTTGGGGTCATATGTTAACAGAATTAGGCAGGTCTGATGCTGAAAAAGAAAGGCATCGCTTGACTACTTCACCCACATTTTATTTTTGCTTAAAGACTAGTGTCTAGTTCCAGTAGTTAGCTACATGGCAAAACAAAGTTATTAACTACTGAAAACACTACCTAGATTTTAATTTAGTTCAACTACCCCAATATACTGGAAAATGTAGTTAAGTTACTAGTTGAACTACATGTAGTTCACTACTCCCCAACACTGGATAATTCTGGTCAATTCCGTAACTCTTTGAGATTGGTGTATGATATGTATAAATTGAAACTGTTCCAGTGACAGAACTATTCCAGTTCCTTATTCCTTTGCCATTACTAAACTTCTATGTAACAGCAATATTGTTATTGTAGTAATTACATAGTTACTACACAGGTATAAGAGCAACTTAATGTAAATTGTTACCAGGTCCATAGACTTTAATCTGAAACCTCATGTTGTCCAGGCTTCCCAGAGCCACGGCTCTGTGTCTTCATGGTAAAAATTTCTGTGTGTAGGTTTTAGTTTTTCTCAAACATGTACCATAGCACAGTTCATGCCGGTAAAAGACCACACTGTCAGGCTTTTCAGAGGCACTCCTAAAGATGTAAGTACAAAAACACTGTAACTATGTCCTCTATGGGAAGAACAGTTTTCACAGGATCCTACACTAGCTCCCTGTCTGACTCTTAACATTTATTTCTGAGGACTAAATCCCTTTGCCTTTGCCTGATTTATCATGGCCTTAACTCTGTCCCAATATGTCACCGACCGGCAAGTTTTACATTTTTAACTCTGGCGTTTCTCTGGCGTTTTTGAAAAGGGCTGTCATGTGGCTGAGCCCTTTATGAAGCAAAGCGAGGTGACATGTTCTTCCTGGAACCGAGAAAGAGACTTAAGAGAGAGAGAACTAGCTCCCCCAGCCTGGCTGCGAGCGTTCCATTTCCTTCACCAAATCATAACTGGGTAATGTATGCTAAGCTGCGTCCTTATGAAGGGGGGAATTAATGGGTGGGGTTGGTGTAACTGCCTTAAACATAGGATTACCCTGTCACTGATGAGGTTGGGCTCTGTGATGGGATTATTTACAGTGCTCCAGTGGCAGGGGCCAGGTGTCATTAGGAACACAAATCCCCTAATACATTTTCTGAAGTGGGGGAGGGGAATATAGCAATCGCACAGGGGCACTGCCAGGAACAATGTTCGTATCGTCTACGGACGCTCCGGATTTGTAATGTTAATCTGGGCGTATTAGCGAATTTGTAGGGGGGGGGAGTTTTGCTCCTTCGCTTTTTTTTGCTAAAGTGTCTTTTGATCGCCAGTGCTCGAAGTGGAGACAAGCAGGCAGCAATGGCTTAATCAAAGGAAAGATTGGCCTAGGCTTCAGAGGCTGTTGAGAGGCTGAGGCACCTGGGCTACAGGACCTCTGACTAAATACAGTACAGTAATCCTCTCAAAGGACCTTGCACATCTTTTCCT
This sequence comes from Brachymystax lenok tsinlingensis, assembly GCA_030435695.1. Taxonomy (NCBI): domain Eukaryota; kingdom Metazoa; phylum Chordata; class Actinopteri; order Salmoniformes; family Salmonidae; genus Brachymystax; species Brachymystax lenok. The sequence goes on from CM059789.1 coordinate 19,919,154, forward strand.
GTTCCCATAATTCCCCGCTCTTAGCCAGGCCTCGGCATCAACACTTTAAAGCATATATTAGCATTCCTTTAATCCCTAACAAGAGGATGATAACACGGACACTTCACAGAAAAGTAGACTTTGTCCACGATTAAGTGCTGTCTTGCTTATCAATTGTTTCAATTGTTTCCTGTTCATCAGCCCTTTTTAAAAACATTTTATTTAAATGATCATTTTATAACAACTTAATCCATCTCTTCTCCTAATCCCTGACGGCCCAGTAGCTCTTTCATAGATGAAGTCATTAGAGGTGGTTCCGTCTACTAATACTCATATGGGGGTGTAGGGTGTATTCCTAATTAACGGTCCAATTTGCTTCCCGAGGATTCTGCGTTTTTCCACACTTAAGAGGTTATTTGACATTCACTTCCTTTTGATATTTTTTTGAACATTTAGGAATTTCGACAATTACTTAAAATATATTGTTGAAATGTATGAACAAGGTTTAGTTGGGGTTTGAAGAGATCGGGAACCTGTAAGAGCTATAAGAATGTCCGACACGTTGAACACCACATTATCGTTACATTACACATTCCCAAGGATGACTGTATGACTATATGTACCTGCACTTTTACATCATGTCTTCATCATATATGTTATAATGACATAGCCATACAGGTCTTATAGAGCTGTTCTGCTGCACCACAACCATCCATATGGGAGTAAACCAAGCATTTTCACTGGGGATATTTAACTCTAGATAGGCTACGTGAAATCCCTGGAGAAATGCTCTGGTAATTCTGCTCGGAGTGTTCTTCTTCATTGGTCATTTACAGTACTTACATGTGACAAATTAATTCAGTGAAAATGAACTGGTAAAGCAATTATAATGATGTGTGAGCATGTCTGGAAGAAGTCTATAAAGAAACCATTATAAAACATACTGGCACATTTAATGTTTTTCTCCTGGCTTTTCTGTGGGTACATTGAGAAAGAATGTTTGAGAGGAAAAATAATTTGGTGTCTTTAAAATGTTATGAACCAGTAGATAGGAGTCCTTTAGGAGTCTTGCTGCATGGTGTACATGGCAGGAACTATTTCTAGCTGTATTTTGCCTTCACTCCCTCTCTAAGTCAAACCCTAAGGGGCATCAAAGGGCTTGTAGAAAGTAAGTAAGAGAAGTCCCAGGGACTTTGGTCTCACAGACGGCAGCTTTAAAAACTAACAGATAGGTTTTATGTTGACACTAAGTGCTCTTAGTTTGCTCAGAGGGAAATTATGGCTTATTAGGCTGTGGGGTAGAATGAATGGCTGTGGAGTTGCTTGGAGGGGGTTATCTACAGGAGATAGACTGTACTGTACTGTGAGGAGGGAGGATTCACCGAGGCACAATCCTGCTACTTTATTATTCGCTGCAGTGAAGCGGGGCACCAGGTGAACAGCCTTCTCCCCTTCTCCCGCTCTACTCCAGGTCACAGTGCATTCTCACCACTGTTCTCCACCGACAATGGCTCATAACTCAGCAAGACACCCAAAGAAAATAACACTTTAGAGAGGCCCAGTGAGTACAGGCTGGCAGACCATTTATTGGTTTTCATACACATTTCAGAGGAAGGGGATGATAGCGTGGGCACTTATTTAACAAACTGTCATACATGTAGCAGCGCGGATTTCATGGTTGCAGGGCTTTTGGATGTTCTCCTGTCATTCGTGTGGGAGATTTGAGCGGTGATTTTTGTTAACAGAACCAACCTGTTTTTGTTCCTACTGAGAGCTTGTTCCCTCTGAGGTGGCCAGATGACTAGACCATCTTAAAAACCTCTTAAACTTTGACACACCCTCCGGTGGCATTTTCTAAACAATGCATAATATTGTATACAACCCTCATAAAGTACATTTCGGGTTTCAAAACTATAAGTCCTACAAACACACAATAGTACTGTTGGAAAGTTAGGGCGGCGCACAATTTGCCCAGCATCGTCTGGGTTAGGGTTTGGCCGGGGTAGGCTGTCATTGTAAATAAGAATTTATTCTTAACTGACTTACCTAGTTAAATAAAGGTTAAATAAAATAAAAAGTTAAGAACTGTGGGATTCAGAAACAATGTGACTATAACAGAGCCCAAGATACCAGAGATGTTTGTTTGTTTTTTCAAAATAACCAAACAGAGTTGAACAGGTTAACCCTCCCCGGTGTTCTCCTGATGTATAACGCAAGAGTCACAATCTATTTTGATTTGCCTTTCGAGTCGCCCGGGTGATTTCTCTTTGTGCTAGCACACATTCAATACAGTAGTCTCAAATTACCCGCTAAGGACTGTATCAATCAAAGGACCACTGTGCATAAATGCAAATAAGTAGTTTAATTAAGGCCCACAGTGTAAAGAGAGACAACTTGTTAATTAATTAATGAAAGATGACAGAGGACCCGAATGCGGCCCATGGAAATATGGCGTGGCAGATGTGGACATGTATAGCTGAGTTCTCAATAAGTGTGCTATACTTTCGTGTTAGCTCTGATTAGATTTACCATGGGGAAAGATTCTAAGTTAGAGGTGCAGGTAAACAGTTGAGATTATATTAATTGCCTAAAATACTTAATTTGATCAAAACTGCAAAGTGCTTGTTAGTGGGCTGTCTAATGGCCTTGATAATTATACAATTATATATTTCGTATCACTATTTTACTTTCAAGAGGTAATTATAAGTACAATTTGCCAACCATTAGCATAATTCACTTGCTTTAAATGTTATTTCGCTTGAATAACACCCTAGGCGTGAATGCTGTATTTATAATGACATCTTACACAATGCAATACCATGTGCTTATTACAAAATACATTTAAATTACATCCTTTACTTATTTGGTCCTCCAAGGAATAGGAACATGGCTCATGGAGACCAGCTATGTTCTAAATGATGTGAAATTAATATAATACACCAAAATTATTGTACAATCACATACCACATGTGTTTATTACCTTTATTGAAGGAATCAAAAATTACCTGTTTACTTCTTTGGAACTCCAAATAATAAGAATGTGGCTCATGCATGAAGACCAGCGAAGTTCTACACTGAACAAAGTTACAGTTCATATAAGGAAATCAGCCAATTGAAATGTATTAATTAGGCCCTAATCTATGGATTTCACATGACTGGGAATACAGATATGCATCTGTTGGTGGTCAGTTTACATACACCTTAACCAAAAACATTTAAACTCAGTTTTTCACAATTCCTGACATTTAATCCTAGTAAATAATTCCCTGTCTTAGGTCAGTTAGGATAACCACTTTATTGTAAGAATGTGAAATGTCAGAATAATAGTATAGAGAATGATTTATTCAGCTTTTATTTCTTTCATCACATTCTCAGTGGGCCAGAAGTTAACATACACTCAATTAGTATTTGGTAGCATTTCCTTTAAATTGTTTAACTTGGGTCAATCGTTTCGGGTAGCCTTCCACAAGCTTCCCACAGTAAGTTGGGTGAATTTTGGCCCACTCCCCCTTTTTCCTCCAAACATAACGATGGTCATTATGGCCAAACAGTTATATTTTTGTTTCATCAAGCCAGAGGACATTTCTCCAACAAGTACAATCTTTGTCATAACCCTTTCAGGTTATGTCGATATAGGACTAGTTTTACTGTGGATATAGATACATTTGTACCTGTTTCCTCCAGCATCTTCACAAGGTCCTTTTCTGTTGTTCTGGAATTGATTTGCACATTTCGCACCAAAGTACGTTTATCTCTAGGAGACAGAACGCGTCTCCTTCCTGAGCGGTATGACGGCTGTGTGGTCCCATGATGTTTATACTTGCATACTATTGTTTGTACAGATGAACGTGGTACCTTCAGGCGTTTGGAAATATCTCCCTAGGATGAACCAGACGGGTGGAGGTCTACAATTTTTCTTCTGAGGTCTTGCCTGATTTCTTTTGATTTTTCCATGATGTCAAGCAAAGAGGCACAGAGTTTGAAGGTAGGCCTTGAAGTACATCCACAGGTGCACCTCCAATTGACTCAAATGATGTCAATTAACCTATCAGAAGCTTCTAAAGCCATGACATCATTTTCTGGAATTTTCCAAGCTGTTTAAAGGCACAGTCAACTTAGTGTATGTAAACTTCTGACCCACTGGAATTGTGATACAATGAGTTATACGTTAAATAATCTGTCTGTAAACAATTGTTGAAAAAATTACTTGAGTCATGCACAAAGTAGATGTCCTAACTGACTTGCCAAAACTCTAGTTTGTTAACAAGAAATTTGTGGAGTGGTTGAAAAATGAGTTTTAATGACTCCAACCTACGTGTATGTAAACTTCTGACTTCAACTGTATATCAATGATGTCGCTCTTGCTGCTGGTGATTCTCTGATCAATCAAATGTATTTATTTCAATCAAATTTATTTATAAAGCCCTTCTTACATCAGCTGATGTCACAAAGTGCTGTACAGAAACCCAGCCTAGAACCCCAAACAGCAAGCAATGCAGGTGTAGAAGTACGGTGGCTAGGAAAAACTCCCTGGAAAGGCCAGGACCTAGGATGAAACCTAGAGAGGAACCAGGCTTTGAGGGGTGGCCAGTCCTCATCTGGATATTATAACAGAACATGGCCAAGACGTTCTAATGTTCATAGATGACCAGCAGGGTCAAATAATAATAATCACAGTGGTTGTAGAGGGTGCAACAGGTCAGCACCTCAGGAGTAAATGTCAGTTGGCTTTTCATAGCCGATCATTCAGAGTATCCTGCTGTCTCTAGAGAGTTGAAAACAGCAGGTCTGTGACAGGTAGCATGTCCAGTGAATAGGTCAGGGTTCCATAGCCGCAGGCAGAACAGTTGAAACTGGAGTAGCAGTACGGCCAGGTGGACTGGGGACAGCAAGGAGTCATCAGGCCAGGTAGTCCTGAGGCATGGTCCTAGGGCTCAGGTCCTCTGAGAGAGAGAAAGAAAGAAAGAAAGAAAGAAAGAAAGAAAGAAAGAAAGAAAGAAAGAAAGAAAGAAAGAAAGAAAGAAAGAAAGAAAGAAAGAAAGAAAGAAAGAAAGAGAGAGAAAAAGAGAGAGAATTAGAGAGAGAATACTTAAATTCACACTGGACACCGGATAGACAGGAGATATAACAGACTGAGTCTAGCACCCCGACACAAACAATTGCAGCATAAATACTGGAGGCTGAGACAGGAGGGGTCGCACCCCTCCTAGGGTTGGCATGGAAGTGCACCAGTAAGCCAGTGATTAAGCCCCTGTAATAGGGGTTGAGGCAGAGAATCCCAGTGGAGAGAGGGGAACTGGACAGGCAGAGACAGCAAGGGTGGTTCGTTGCTCCAGTGCCTTTCCTATCACCTTCATACTCCTGGGCCAGACTAAACTCAATTATAAGACCTACTGAAGAGATGAGTCTTCAATAAAGATCCACCTCTACGCAGACGACACCATTCTGTATACATCTGGCCCTTCTTTGGACACTGTGCTAGCAAACCTCCAAACGAGCTTCAACGCCATACAACACTCCTTCCGTGGCCTCCAACTGCTTTTAACTGCTAGTAAAACTAAGTGCATGCTCTTCAACCGATTGCTGCCCGCACCCTCCCGCCCGACTAGCATCACTAATCTGGATGGTTCTGACTTAGAATATGTGGACAACTACAAATACCTAGGTGTCTGGTTAGACTGTTAACTCTCCTTCCAGACTCACATTAAGCATCTCCAATCCAAAATTAAATCTAGAATCGGCTTCCTATTTCGCAACAAGGCCTCCTTCACTCATGCTGCCAAACATACCCTCGTAACTGACCAACCCTACCGATCCTTGACTTTGGCGATGTAATTTACAAAATAGCCTCCAACACTCTATTCAGCAAACTGGATGTAGTGCCATCCGTTTTGTCACCAAAGCCCCATATACTACCCACCACTGCGACCTGTATGCTCTCGTTGGCTGGCCCTCGCTACATATTCGTCGCCAAACCCTCTGGCTCCAGGTCATCTTTGCTAGGTAAAGCCCCACCTTATCTCAGCTCACTGGTCACCATAGCAACACCCACCCGTAGCACGCGCTCCAGCAGGTATATTTCACTGGTCATCCCCAAAGCCAACACTTTCTTTGGCCGCCTTTCCTTCCAGTTCTCTGCTGCCAATGACTGAAACGAATTGCAAAAATCTCTGAAGCTGGAGTCTTATACCTCCCTCTCTAACTTGAAGCATCAGCTGTCAGAGAAGCTTACCAGTCACTGTACCTGTACACAGCCAATCTGTAAATAGCACACCCAACTACATTATCCCCATATTATTACTTATCCACTTGCTCTTTTGCACCCCAGTATCTCTACTTGCACATCATCATCTGCACATCTATCATTCCAGTGTTAATGCTAAATTGTAATTATTTCACCTCTATGGCCTATTTATTGCCTTAAATGAGAACTTGTTCTCTACTGGCCTACCTGGTTAAATAAAGGTGAAATAAAAAAAATAAAAATATATATAATAATAATAGGAATACACAGTACTACATAGTACTCCTCCAGTAGTCCTTCAACATTTAGTGTACAAATTCGAAGGCTCTACCCACTGGGCAAAAACTGGTTGAATCGACATTGTTTCCACATCATTTCAACCAATAACATTCAGTGTTACAACTTTGAATCAAAGTGGAAAACTAATTGGATTTGCAAAAAGTCATTGACGTAGCCCATTTAGCTTTTTTCTTTCAACTTTTAACCTAAATCATCTATCCACTCTTCTAATTCACTTCCCACTGGGCACAGACGTCAATTCAACGTCTATTTCAAATTACGTTGAAACAACGTTAATTCAACCAGTGTCTGCCCAGTTGGTCTGTTGCCATGGAAACCTTACTTACTCTGCCCTTTTCTACCTTGTGGGAAATATGAACATGTCCCTATGCATCCACTCATAGTCAAATTATGTTTACATTAAGAAGAAGACTCGTGAATAACAACAGGGTGAAAGTCAGACAACACCATCAAGAAAAGCGTAAATGTAAAAACATTGTCTGTGAGTTAATCACATTTTTTATATGTGGCCACATTTTCTTCATTCCAACGTTCATCATTTTGTTGTCTCTGAAGTGTGGTTCATGTCTCCATGAAGGTATTTATAGAGTCATTTAAATTCGGCGAGCTCCCCCATTACTCCAGCACTAATAATCCCCTCATTATCCTTATTTTCGGAGGCTCCGAAGTATTCAGACCCCTTGACTTTTTCCACATTTTTAAGGTTACAGCCTTATTCTGAAATGGATTCAATTGTTTTTTCCCCTCATCAGTCTACACACAATAACCCATAATGGCAAAGCAAAAAACACATAATTAATTTTTAAAAATGATATAACATTTACATAAGTATTCAGACTCTTTACTTTGTTGAAGCACCTTTGACAGCGATTACAGCCTCGAGTCTTCTTGGGTATGACGCTTCAAGCTTGGCACACCTGTATTTGGGGAGTTTCTCCCATTCTTCTCTACAGATCCTCTAAAGGTCTATCAGATGGATGGGGAGCGTTGATGCACAGCTATTTTCAGGTCTCTCCAGAGATGTTCGATTGGGTTCAAGTCCTGGCACTGGCTGGGCCACTCAAGGACATTCAGAAACTTCAAATCAAATCAAATTGTATTAGTCACATGCACCGAATACAACAGGTGTAGACATTACAGTGAAATGCTTACTTACGAGCCGTTTAAATGCAGTTTAAAAAAAATACGGATAAGAATAAGAGATAAAAGTAATAAATTAAAGATCAGCAGTAAAATAACAGTAGCGGGACTATGTAAGGGGGATACCGATACAGAGTCAATGTGCGGTGGCACAGGTTAGTTGAGGTAGTACGTACATGTAGGTAGAGTCATTAAAGTGTAGTCCACAAGTGTAGTCCACTCCTGTAGTCCACAATCATCTCCTTTGTCTTGATCACGTTGAGAGAGAGGTTGTTGTCCTGGCACCACATGGCCAGGTCTCTGACCGCCTCCCTATAGCCTGTCTCGTCATTGTCGGTGATCAGGCCTACCACTGTTGTGTCATCTGCAAATGTAATGATGGTCTTGGAGTCATAAATGGCCGTGCAGCCATGAGTGAAAAGGGAGTACAGGAAGGGACTGAGCACGCACTCCTGAGGGGCCCCTGTGTTGAGGATCGTGTTGTTACCTACCCTTACCACCTGGGGGCGGCTCATCAGGAAGTCCAGGATCCAATGCAGAGGGAGGTGTTTACTCCCAGGGTCTTTAGCTTATTGATGAGCTTTGAGGGCACTATGGTATTGAACGCTGAGCTATAGTTAACGAAAAGCATTCTCACATAGGTGTTCTTTTTATCCAGGTGGGAAAGGGCAGTGTGGAGTGCAATAGAAATTGCATCATCTGTTGATCTGTTGGGGCGGTATGCAAATTGAGTTGGTCTAGGGTTTCTGGGAGTATGGTGTTGATGTGAGCCATGACAAGCCTTTCAAAGCACTTCATGGTTACAGACGTGAGTGCTATGGGTCGGTTGTCACTTAGGCAGGTTACCTTAGTGTTCTTGGGCACAGGGACTATGGTGGTTTGCTTAAAACATGTTGGTATTACATACTCGGAGAGGGAGAAATGTCAGTGAAGACACTTGCCAGTTGGTCAGCGCATGCTCGCAGTACACGTCCTGGTAATCCGTGTGGCCCTGCGGCCTTGTGAATGTTGACCTGTTTAAAGGTCTTACTCACATAGGCTGCGGAGAGTGTGATCGCACAGTCTTCCAGGAACAGCTGGTGCTCTCATGCATGTTTCAGTGTTATTTGCCTCGATGCGAGCATAGAAATAGTTCAGCTCGTCTGGTAAACTCGTGTCACTGGGCAGCTCTCGGCTGTGCTTCCCTTTGTAGTCTGTAATGGTTTGCAAGCCCTGCCACATCCAACGAGCATCAGAGCCGGTGTAGTACGATTCGATTTTAGTCCTGTTGACGCTTTTCCTGTTTGATGGTTCGTCGGAGGGCATAGCGGGATTTATTATAAGCTTCCGGGTTAGAATCCCGCTCCTTGAAAGCGGCAGCTCTAGCCTTTAGCTCTGTGTGGATGTTGCCTGTAATCAATGGCTTCTGGTTGGGGTATGTACGTACGGTCACTGTTGGGACGACATCATCAATGCACTTATTGATGAAGCCAATGATTGATGTGGTGTACTCCTCAATGCCATCGGAGGAATCTCTGAACATATTCCAGTATGTGCTAGCAAAACAGTCCTGTAGCTTAGCATCTGCTTCCTCTGACCACTTTTTATTGATTTAGTCACTGGTGCTTCCTGCTTTAATTTTTGCTTGTAAGCAGGAATCAGGAGGATAGAACGATGGTCAGATTTGCCAAATGGAGGGCGAGGGAGAGCTTTGTATGCGTCTCTGTGTATGAAGTAAAGGTGGTTTAAGTTTCCCTGCATTAAAGTCCCTGGCTACTAGGAGTGCCGCCTCTGGGTGAGCGTTTTCGTGTTTGCTTATGGTGGAATACAGCTCATTCAATGCTGTCTTTGTGCCAGCCTCTGACTGTGGTGGTATGTAAACAGCTACAAAGAATACAGATGAAAACTCTCTCGGTAGGTAGTGTGGTCTATAGCTTATCATGAGATAATCTACCTCAGGTGAGCAATAGCTCGAGACTTCCTTAGATATCGTGCACCAGCTGTTGTTTCCAAAAATACATTGACCGCCGCCCCTTGTCTTACAAGACACCGCTGTTCTATCCTGCCAGTAAATCGTATAACCAGCCAGCTGTATGCTGATTTTGTCGTCATTCAGCCACTACTCCGTGAAGCATAAGGTGTTACAGTTTTTAATGTCCCGTTGGTAGTTTAATCTTCCGCGTAACTCGTCGATTTTATTCTCCAAAGATTGCACGTTTGCTAGCAGCATGGAGAGAAGTGGGGGTTCATTCGATCGCCTACGAATTCTCAGAAGGTAGCCCGACCTTCGGCCCCTCTTTCTCCGCCTCCTCTTCATGCAGATCACGGGGATCGGGCCCTGTTCCCGAGGAAGCAGTATATCCTTCGCTTGGGGCTCATCAGAGTCATGAAAGGAAAAAAAGGATTCTGCTAGTCCGTGGTGAGTAATCGCAGTCCTGATGTCTACAAGCTATTTTCGGTCATAAGAGACAGTAGCTGCAACATTACGTACAAAATAAATTTAAAAAGTGTTACAAACAACACAAATAAACAAACAAAAAAACACAATCGGCTGGTGGCACGTAAAAGGTCTGCCTTCTTCTTCGGCTCCATATCACAAGACTTGTCCCGAAGCCACTCCTGCGTTGTCTTGGCTGTGTGCTTAGGGTCAATGTCCTGTTGGAAGGCGAACTTTCACCCCAGTCTGAGGTCCTGAGCACTCTGGAGCAGGTTTTCATCAATGATCAATCTGTACTTTGCTCCGTTCATCTGTCCCTCGATCCTGACTAGTCTCCCAGTTATTGCAGCTGAAAAACATCCCAACAGCATGATGCTGCCACCACCATGCTTCAACGTAGGGATGGTCCCAGGTTTCCTCCAGACGTGATGCTTGGCATTCAGGCCAAAGAGTTCAATCTTGGTTTCATCCTACCAGAGAATCTTGTTTCTCATGGTTTGAGAGGCCTTTAGGTGCCTTTTGGCAAACTCCAAGCGGGCTGTCATGACCGAATACAAACAGTGTAGCTATTCCCTTCGCAAGGCAATCAAACAAGCTAAGCGTCAATATAGAGACAAAGTACAGTCACAATTCAACGGCTCAGACACAAGAGGAATGTGGCAGGGTCTACAGTCAATCACAGACTACAAAAAGAAAACCAGCCCTGTCGCGGACCACGACGTCCAGCTCCCAGACAAACTAAACAACTTCTTTGCTCGCTTTGAGGACAATACAGTGCTACCAACACGGCCCGCTACCAAAACCTGCAGGCTCTCCTTCACCGCAGCCAACGTGAGGAAAACATTTAAATGTGTTAACCCTCGCAAGGCTGCTGGCCCAGATGGCATCCCTGGCCGTGTCCTCAGAGCATGCGCAGACCAGCTGGCTGGTGTGTTTACGGACATATTCAATCAGTCCCTATCCCAGTCTGCTGTTCCCACATGCTTCAAGAGGGCCACCATTGTTCCTGTTCCCAAGAAAGCTAAGGTAACTGAGCTAAATGACTATCGCCCCGTAGCATTCCGTCATCATTAAGTGCCTTGAGAGACTAGTCAAGGATCATATCACCTCCATCCTGCCAGACACCCTGGACCCACTCCAATTTGCTTACCGTCCCAATAGGTCCACAGACGAAGCAATCGCATTCACACTGCATACTGCCCTAACCCATCTGGATAAGAGGAATACCTATGTAAGAATGCTGTTCATCGACTACAGCTCAGCATTTAACACCATAGTTCCCTCCAAGCTCGTCATTAAGCTCGAGACCCTAGGTCTCGACATAGCCCTGTGCAACTGGGTCCTGGACTTCCTGACGGGCCGGCCCCAGGTGGTGAGGGTAGGAAACAACATCTCCACCCCGCTGATCCTCAACACTGGGGCCCCACAAGGGCGCGTTCTCAGCCCTCTCCTGTACTCCCTGTTTACCCATGACTGCGTGGCCAAGCACGCATCCAACTCAATCATCAAGTTTGCTGACGACACTACAGTGGTAGGCTTGATTACCAACAATGACGAGACGGCCTACAGGGAGGAGGGTGAGGGCCCTCGGAGTGTGGTGTCAGGAAAATAACCTCTCACTCAATGTCAACAAAACAAAGGAGATGATCGTGGACTTCAGGTAACAGGAGAGGGAGCACCCCCCTATCCACATCGACGGGACAGTAGTGGAGAAGGTGAAAAGTTTTAAGTTCCTCGGCGTACACATCACAGACAAACTGAAATGGTCCACCCACACAGACAGCATGGTGAAGAAGGCGCAACAGCGCCTCTTCAACCTCAGGAGGCTGAAGAAATTCGGCTTGTCACCAAAATCACACACAAACTTCTACAGATGCACAATCGAGAGCATCCTGTCGGGCTGTATCACGCCTGGTACGGCAACTGCTCCGCCCACAATCATAAGGCTCTCCAGGGGGTAGTGAGGACTGCACAACGCATCACCGGAGGTAAACTACCTGCCCTTCAGGACACCTACACCACCCGATCTCTAGCCACTTTTAAAAATAGGAATTGGATGTAACAAATGTATCACTAGCCAATTTAAACAATTTTGTATATAATGTTTACATATCCGACATTACTCATATCAAATGTATACACTGTACTCTAAACCATCTGCTGAATCTTGCCTATGCCGTTCGGCCATCGACTCAAATCTCTAGCCACTTTAATAATTATAATTGGATGAAATAAATGTATCACTAGCCACTTTAAACAATGCCATTTATATAATGTTTACATATCCTACATTACTCATCTCATATGTACATACTGTACTCCATACCATCTACTGCATCTTGCCTATGCCGGTCAGCCATCGCTCATCCATATATGTATATGTACATACTCGTATTCATTCCTTTACACTTGTGTGTATAAGATAGTTGTTGTGAATTTGTTAGATTACTTGTTAGATACTACTGCATGGTCGGAACTAGAAGCACAAGCATTTCGCTACACTCGCATTAACATCTGCTAACCATGTGTATGTGACAAATAAAATTTGATTTGATATTGCTTCGGATTTTTTTAAATCAATTTTAGAGTAAGGATGTAAAGTAACAAAATTTGGAAAAAGTCAAGGGGTCTGAATACTTTCTGAAGGAACTGTATTTAGAACTAGGTCTACACATACTGGGGATTGTCAACTTTGATGGGAGTCGGGGACTCTCAAGTTTTTATACATTTTTTTATTGGGCTGCCAGTTGCCCATCCCTGTCCTTGAGTAGGCCTGCGGGTCTGCCAGATGCCCATCCCTGTCCTAGAGTAGGCCTGCAGGGCTGCCAGTTGCCCATCCCTGTCCTAGAGTAGGCCTGCGGGTCTGCCAGTTGCCCATCCCTGTCCTAGAGTAGGCCTGCGGGCCACCAGTTGCCCATCCCTGGCCTAGAATATGTGTTTGCAGTTCTATTTCCAGAACCACATGCTTACCCATCCATGATAATCTATTGCAGATAATCTGGGAGACAGATGTTTTTTCTCTGTTTCCAACGGCATTAGCATTCTCAAGCATTAGTCCTATCAGGGGTTGTTTTGTAGGGAAATGTAAGAATATCATGACTGCGGATGTTATCAATGCAATTTGAGAGCTAACTTCTCTATGAGCCGTGGTTGTATACCTTCTATGACCTTATATCAGCTAAGACCAATTTAGTACATTTTAGTGTGTGTGCAAACGTGTGGGGAAGAGTGCATGCATAGCATTTTTCTGGCAGGTGTACGCCGCTGAAAGTCTCAGCGCTTTCATATGAAACTGATGGCTCCACGAGAGACACATTTGGCTTTTGATCAAAGCGGAATAACTGACGGCTCGACATATGCCGGATGAATTATTAAACATACAAGTTACCCCTTGTAAAGAAATAAATTGCCGCTCCTCCTGCATCTCTCCCTCCCCCTCCTGTATGCAGAATGTCAGCCAGGGAAGTAGAAAGTGGAGCTTCTTTTTTTATTAGCCTAAAATCAGAACCGGGAACCGTGGCCTGTCAGTCAAAGCTGATGTGCCCACAGAGTGTCAGAGAGCGGCACTACATATGTAAAGACAAGCTCCCATTCACTTATGAGAGTGTTGATGCGTTTCAAAAGGGATCATTAAAAACAACTTGATTTTGAAGGGCGGTTGATACAATGATCAAACGTCTTTGTGCCATCGTAGACGGAGTCCTGGACTGAACTTAAGTATATATAAAAAAGAAGAGCAACATGAATTTTGGAAAAACATATTTCCTATTTCCTATGCCTAGAGAAGCCGGACCATGATGTAGGCTACTGTATCATTTACCTCTTCCACCCAATTAACTTAATTTTACGCTGGAATACATGCTGTTTCATTCTACTCTGGAATACATACTGTTTCATTCTACTCTGGAATACATGGTGTTTCATTCTACTCTGGAATACGTGGTGTTTCATTCTACTCTGGTATACATACTGTTTCATTCTACTCTGGAATACATACTGTTTCATTCTACTCTGGTCTATGGTCATTTGACATCAAATAAGTCACAGTGCGTATTATCATTAGCATATGTTACCAACAGAGAAAAAGAGCTGCATTTCACACGGTAGGAGTCCCCTGCACTTAGCCGAGAGTGTAGATAATTTTCTTAATTCTGTGTAGTGTCATTGTCAATTCACATAATTGCCATCATAACTCAATGCAGGTATAGGCAGAGATGACTTTAGAAACATGTTCAGATGTGACCTCCCTCTAAAGCGGCATAATGTTGAATAGTCAAGACCTGTTTAAAGATACAGTGCAGTAAACACTATTTTAAGAGCCTACTCTGGAGTAGCGGTATTCACAGTCCTCCGCTAGATTCGTGTAAGTGGGGCGTGATGTAATTTATGTTAATTGAAGATTTTCCCATATGTCTGCCATAGAAGCGACGCTGGAGCCTGAGCACGCCCACGGTGGGAATTGATTGCCCTTCTGTTGTTAATCAGGGGCTGTTTTAGGGGTTGTGTCAGATGGCAGAGTCTCTGGCTTCCTGCTGGATAAAATATGGGCCTGTATGGATAAAGATGGCTTCATAATGCAAACTAACTGAGCCTTGCATGTAGATCAAAGCCAACAGCTGGTCGGGGGGAGGAAAATCACACAACCCCCGTCTCTTCAGTAGAAACGGAAAGAGGGGTGGAACGACAAAAAGGCGCTTAACAATGCTTTGCGAGGACCTGCCAAAATCACACCCATCCAAGCCTCCTTACAGGTGCGATCGCCCTCGTATCGATCCAATGCCGTCTTTGCATCTTAACATCACGTTAGCCCTTTGAGCCAAAGCCTAGGCATTTGCTCTGGAAACTTTCCAGAGTGTTCAGGTCTCAGGCAAGGTTAGTCATCGCCCAAACGTATCTCAACCGGACCATCTCTCCTGCTATACATCGGCTCAGATAACAGGCTTGCACAGTGGGTCCGAGTGGGCGCAATTTGTAGCCTTGACACCCGTTAGTCCCGGATCTGTCGAGAACCTCCACTGCAAATGGTCCAGCACTCATATAAGCTTTATAGGTTATCTGAAGCAGATGCCAAAATCACTCACTTCTGTTCCCAGCTTCTATCTCTAAGTTTCCATGGGAGGCCAGACACTTCAACAAATAGACAAATGCCATAAATTGAGAGGAAAAAAGGTCTGACAGATGAACAGATGGGTTCAATATTTTACTCTCTCTCCGTCTCCGTCCACCTACTGCTGATGAAGTGAGGTAAAGAAAGAAAGAGAAAGTGAGTGAGAGAAAGTAAAGGTGGGGGGAAATGATCTGTGTCAATGGATTACACCCAAATTGCTCCTTCACTTGAATATTCCAATGAGGCCCAATGGTGTGAGCAATGTCAGAGCAATTAGAGATACTGTGTTTAGAGGTTACCTCTCCTCCCCGCGCCGTGATCTTTCCTGAGTGCACACGCTGAGCTGCAGACATGGAGACACAAGGCAATCTTTGGTGTAATTGATATTAGCAGCCTTATTAAACTAAAGGAATGGAAACAAACAAAAAGCCTGTGTGGTCGAGAATACTAATGAGAAGTGAGTCAAACAGACACGAGAGGAAGTGAATGTTTGAATCTGCACCTTGCCTTTTCCCTTTGAGGAAAGCATGCGTCTTTTAAAGTTCAACCACGTCTCAGGAGCACTTAAACGCACAGATAAAGCAAGTCCTACTCGGTGGATGAGAGCAAGGGCGTAACTTTCTGTTGCATATTGGGGGTCAGGGACAATGGGTTCTGCAGTCAACACCCATCTAGGGGAGTCTGGGGGCATGCACCCCCACTCTAGAGATTTTTAAGGGAAAATACATCCCAAACTTTCCTGATAATTTGGTAATTATATCCCAACCATAAGACTGCTGAAAAATTAATAAATTAATAAAATGGCCACCGGACTATTTACATTGACTCCCCATTTGTTTTGACTCCTGCTACTCGCTGTTCATTATCTATGCATAGTCATTTCACCAATACCTACATGTACAAATTACCTCAACTAACCTGTACCCCCGCACACTGATTCGGTACCGGTACCCCCTGTATATAGCCTCATTATTGTTATGTTATTATGTTACTTTTTATAATTTTTTTATATTTTTCTTTACTTACGTTTTTTTGGTAAATATTTTCTTAACTCTTCTTGAACTGCACTGTTGGTTAAGGGCTTGTAAGTAAGCATTACACGGTAAGGTCTACACTTGTTGTATTCAGCGCATGTGACAAATAAAGTATTATTTTATTTGAAATACCAATAATTTTTGTATTACTTTAACTGTTTGTCAAACTATCAGTTCAGAATGAAACCATGCTTGAAATTCTTTTTGTAGAACACCTGTGAGAAAATCAGTTCTGGGGTGCGTTCGATTGAACGTTTGCTACATTGCGTAACGGCTTGTACTGAATGACACGTTTCCCCAAAACATTATTCAAGGTTTTTGTACAGACTTTGAGGTAGCCTGTTTGCTCCGTTTAGTGGGTGTGGCTTGAAGCAATGAGTGATGTATTTGAAGGGCAGCGGTGCATTTTGAACCAACAACCCAACCCTTCCCTGTTTTTCAACTTTTTCTTTAGAACAGCACCGTTTCCATTTAATTGAACGTTGCAGTACGTTTTTTGTACTGAACGCAGCCCTGGTGACTTTTCTATTCCAAATGTAATTAAAATAAAATTTGTTTAACAACGTACTAGTCCATATTATCATTATGGTGTGTTATTTAGCATTAAAGGTAATTTTCTCAGTTATAAGTACAGTCTTTGAGAAACAATCCTTTGAATATGTTTGGCTATGTCAATGGTGATGTTGCCAAATAATTTCATAGCCATTATTATCTGCTTTGCGAAATTTTCCAAGGGGGTTTCTTTTTCAAACTTTATTTGTAACAGGAATCTAAGCCGGCCTCCACAAATAGTCCCTTCCAGGAAATGTGTAGAATAAAAATGATTTCTCCCACTTTGTCACTTTGGAATGAGCACATCCAATCCAATGGGCACATCTCCCAAAGTACGTTCTTTGTGGCATGTTTCTTAGAGCAATTTAGGTGTGGGGACAATCCTGTAAGTATAAACAACAAGTCAATACCTGTTCAAATGGTAAATATATAGATTGAAGTTGGACATGATTGTCTATTATAGCGCAATAGGTGGCATGTCTGAGATATGCATGAATGAAATAGAAATGCGCGTGTCCCAAATGGAACCATATTCGCTTTTATAGTGCATTACTGTTGACCAGGTCCGATAGGCTTCTGGTCAAAAACTATGCACTAATAAAAGGGAATAGGCTGCCATTTGGGAAGGGCCCATGCAGAATGCCATACACACCTTGTGTTTTTTGATTGCATCAGCAGATCTGTCTCCTCTGCTCAGGTTTTATCAGAGCAGCTTGACAGTGGATTTAGATCCCTGTTATGGTGTATGTAAAGACTTACAAACATTCTCCAGCCCCTTTGATGACAAAGCAGCAGAACATTTCAATATGTCTTCTGATTCTATGGTCCAGAACTGAATGTAGTAATGTCAGAACAGGATATGGTTACAAGATGATCTACAGTAGGTTGGGAAACGTAGTTCTCAGTGGCACGCTCTACCATGGGGCGGCAGGGTAGCCTAGTGGTTAGAGCGTTGGACTAGTAACTGAAAGGTTGCAAGTTTAAATCCCAGAGCTGACAAGGTACAAATCTGTCATTCTGAACAGGCAGTTAACCCACTGTTCCTAGGCTGTCATATAAAGATATATATATTTTTTAATAATAAACGTTACAGTCAAATCAGCCTGGCTTGATAAATGAAGAAGTGTGTCACTATATTATACTACTTACTATATCTCTAATGCAATTATGCCCAAAGATTCACCAGATTCCACGTGTAGTAGTTGTGTCAAACAATCAGTAATGTCCCCATTTGTTCCTCCAATCACAATGTTAAATCACCTCTGTCTCATTCCCAAAGCTCTCTGATCTAATCACACACTTCTTAATATTCAGTTTATCACAACACATATCTACAGGCCAATGGGTAATTGAATAATAGTCTGAGGGATTTACTTAGTTGAGATGCTCTGTGATAACTCAATTTTGCAACTTGATATTGTCTCTGCGCTCCTACGCAACAGGGTGTCATCCAATCAGTACCACATTCTTCCACCAACCTGGGCATAATGACCGCAATATTATATTTGCTGATTTAATGGGTAAATTAGGCAATGGTGTGCATGCTTCCAAATTCATGTGACATATATAATGATCATTTCTAAATTAAATCATATTTTTCCATTATTTGACACAAGGGTGCCGACGCCTGGGAACATTAACATTTCATATTTGGTGGCTTTGTTAAGACAAAAGTAGGTTATTTGCTTATAAATGAACACAATGACAAGTGATACAGTATGCACACGTGCTATGCATTGCGGTCGTGGCCAAAAGTTTTGAGAATGACACAAACATTAATTTTCACAAAGTCTGCTGCCTCAGTTTGTATGATGGCAATTTGCATATACTCCAGAATGTCATGAAGAGTGATCAGATTAATTGCAATTAATTGCAAAGTCCCTGTTTGCCATGCAAATGAACTGAATCCCCCAAAAACATTTTCACTGCATTTCAGCCCTGCCACAAAAGGACCAGCTGACATCATGTCAGTGATTCTCTCGTTAACACAGGTGTGAGTGTTGATGAGGACAAGGCTGGAGATCACTCTGCCATGCTGATTGAGTTCAAATAACAGACGGGAAGCTTCAAAAGGAGGGTGGTGCTTGGAATCATTGTTCTTCCCCTGTCATCCATGGTTACCTGCAAGGAAACACGTGCCGTCATCATTGCTTTGCACAAAAAGGGCTTCACAGGCAAGGATATTGCTGCTAGTAAGATTGCACATAAATCAACCATTTATCGGATCATCAATAACTTCAAGGAGAGCGGTTCAAATGTGGTGAAGAAGGCTTCAGGGCGCCCAAGAAAGTCCAGCAAGTGCCAGGACCGTCTCCTAAAGTTGATTCAGCTGCGGGATCGGGGCACCACCAGTACAGAGCTTGCTCAGGAATGGCAGCAGGCAGGTGTGAGTGCATCTGCACGCACAGTGAGGCAAAGACTTTTGGAGGATGGCCTGGTGTCAAGAAGGCCAGCAAAGAAGCCACTTCTCTCCAGGAAAAACTTCAGGGACAGACTGATATTCTGCAAAAGGTACAGGGATTGGACTGCTGAGGACTAGGATAAAGTCATTTTCTCTGATGAATCCCCTTTCCGATTGTTTGGGGCATCTGGAAAAAAGCTTGTCCGGAGAAGACAAGGTGAGCGCTACCATCAGTCTTGTGTCATGCCAACAGTAAAGCATCCTGAGACCATTCATGTGTGGGGTTGCTTTTCAGCCAAGGGAGTGGGCTTACTCACAATTTTGCCTAAGAACACAACCATGAATAAAGAATGGTACCAACACATCCTCCAAGAGCAACTTCTCCCAACCATCCAGGAACAGTTTGGTGACGATTAATGCCTTTTCCAGCATGATGGAGCACCTTGCCATAAGGCAAAAGTGATAACTAAGTGGCTCGGGGAACAAAACATTGATATTTTTGGTCCATGGCCAGGAAACTCCCCAGACCTTAATCCCATTGAGAACTTGTGGTCAATCCTCAAGAGGCGGGTGGACAAACCCACAAATTCTGACAAACTCCAAGCATTGATTATGCAAGAATGGGCTTCTATCAGTCAGGATGTGGCCCAGAAGTTAATTGACAGCATGCCAGAGCGGATTGCAGAGGTCTTGAAAAAGAAGGGTCAACACTGCAAATATTAACTCTTTGCATCAACTTCATGTAATTGTCAATAAAACCTTTGACACTTGTGAATTGCTTGTAATTATACTTCAGTATTCCATAGTAACATCTGATAAAACTATCTAAAGACACTGAAGTAGCAAACTTGTGGAAATTAATATTTTTGTCATTCTCAAAACCTTTGGCCATGACTGTACAGAAATTATGCCTATGGGGACAATATACCCACCTATTAACCATAGACTTAACTCACACACAGAGACAACATGCAGAAAGCCTACCTATAAGCATGCTAACATTTATAAATGTGTTAAATATTTGCATATATTTGAATTATTTGCTGTCAAATGTATTAAATACATTATTGCAAGAAAAGGGATGAATTTTATTTTTCTTACTGAAAATGTTATGACTTTCTGTCTCAGCTCAAAAGCACTGGTAGATGGACATTTAATATAATATTTGCTTAAGCTTTGATGTCCGTTAACAAGTTAACCAAATGTAATTTCCAGCTGAGGGAATGGCCTATCCAAAGGCTCAGGTGATGCACTGCGGAGACGCCAAACAATGACCTGATAAATTGTTATATCCCTCCTACCCCCTAGAGCCACCCCAATAATGCATGACTAAATGAAGTAATCATTTCTTCTGGGAACATCACTCAAGGAAGATAACAGGTAGGTATATCACTTCGCTCCATATGGTCACAGTAGTCAAGTGCGAGCCAATGGGAGCACTCCAATTTGCCACAGTGTTCCTGTCATGATTAAATAGTTCCAAGGATGGCTCCGGCACACAGGAAGGCTCTTTGACCACCCTGATACTCATCTCCTGCCACAGATTGGAGGAGGTGGCAGCTGCAGTAGGTGGCAGCTTCAGCAGCAGGGGCTGTGTGGCTCACTCATTGGATTTACTTTCTTTTCTTGTGTTTTTTAAACCTCCAGGTCTTTTTCTATTATTTCTACTTCATGAATATAGGAAAAAAAAATAGTTTTTATTTTTTCACCTGCATTTCAACTTATGAGTGTAAATCATAAAAAGTAAAGACCAAGAGCGGACATAAATATATTAATGAGACCATAAATCACAGCCAAGGATAAACTGTCCTCAAGTCCTGTGGAAATATTCTCTGAGAACATTGGCACTTCAGTGTTACTTTCATTAGAACTGTAATTTACAGAACTGTTTTTATTCTCAAGTCGTTGGTTACCATCTCGCCTGGACTTTTTAAGAATGAAAGGCTACATTCTGACAATATTATATTGTGCTACTGTAAAAGTAAGACATGCCAGCTCTGGCCATAATAAGCGAGTTATTGTTAGTAATATAGCTTATTTCTTATGTGTTTTTTAAGGATGCATAAACCTAAAGCAAAAGTGCATTTTAAATATGCTTATTTTCTGTTGGACTGCTGAGCTCTGTCTGACAGATAACAACTTCCTAATATGGATGCCGTATGATAACTTTTTCAATACATTTAATCATCTTTTCAATCAATAAATCTGTTCAACAACATCACATTATCAACTTTATCTGCTGCCATTATCAAGTAGTAGATTCTGAACAGAGATCTGACAGTGAAAGCAGTGTTGAGGGAAAAAAATATATAATCACTTCCATCATGGCTTTTGCACACAATATATCTCTTTGCTCTTTTGAAAATTAAGTTTATAACCTTTAGAGTTTCTTTCTTTGTCTTTTTCCAAAGCTGCCATTCCCACCGTACAAAAGCCGCTACGAAAAGTGTTTCTTTAGCAATATTTTATCCAATCTATAATTAATATAATTTTGGTTGTCAAAGAAGTCACAAAGAATAAAAATATATATAAATATAAAAAAATATGTCTCGTTGCAAATGCAGTTGGGTTGACTTCAGCAAATAGCCTTGAAAAGTTCAGTCAGGCTAATCCTGAATTACACATGATTACTAATCAGGTCGCCTCAAGCTATTTCTCTCAAGCTATTTCCATTTGTCTTTTGTATCTCCTATGGATGGAATTCATTGAAAAATGTGTTCATCTCTGCCTGTGGTATTACAAATTCCTGCACTCTTTGGAGACTGGCATCAGACAGTAGTAGATGGTCTGTGTAATGCCAAAGATGTCATTACTATTTTCTGATCTGTGCCGCCTGTAGCAGCAAGGCCATATGAGATGTGGGAGATATGGCATTTGACTGATAATCCTGAGCACATCAAGAATAAAGAGTTGTTCTGTGTCTGAAGGCTTACTCAAATAAGTACAGGTTTACTAGAATTGCAAATGCTGGGAGAGTGATGAAGTTAGAGATGAAACTATAGCCATTTCTTGCAGTGGGCCAAAATGACTGAAACATGTATGATTTCTGAAGCATATATGTAGACTATAGAAAGGTAAATTAAGGTTTTGTGAAGACTTTATTAAGCCTTACAAGTTGTAGTTTGTTCCAGGTGGGAGCAAAAGTTTGTTTCCGAGAACTGTTCCAAAATAGGTAATTTTCTTTTAAGGGACATGCACTTCTTTCATTCACCCAAATAGAACCCATTACAGATTTCAAATGAGCAAATTGAGGCTGTCTGAAGCTAAATTAAGTCAAACTGAAATAAAACAAATCCTTTTCGTTATCCCTCTTTCATTGCTATTCATTCACAGTTGTCAATGAGAACTAAAAACCCCAAATGCAATTAGGCAACATAAATATGTTGTGCATTACATTTCCATTTAGGGATTACTCTTGTGGCATCCAAATATTTGTGAGCGACACAGTTCAAAGCACATTGTACAAAGTCTAAATGATGAATAAGTGAGTCAATCTACGAAAATCAAATGTCTCAGAATAATATCTTTAACGTAACTATTGAAAGTAGATGTCATTCACACCCTGTAACTCTTTGGAGTGGCTCAGCAAATTGCCGTTCTGGCATCTTGCAGCTAAATAATTTATTTATGCATCATGTTTTCACGGTGAGGTTCTAAGAATGTTTAATTACTTCAAGACAAAGCTTATCGCTCGGGTTAATTCCGCTATCATGGGCATCTGCCTATGAGGCACATAGACGATTATTCCGCCAGTTGATAGACAATTTTGTTTGTGATTGGCTTCCCTGCGTCCCTCCTGAAAGATTGTTTTCGCTAGTTTCACAAACATAATTTAGATCCACAGGTAATAGATGTGCCGGGGATTAGCATAAAAAAAACATCGCTTTAATTTGGGCTGTGGAATTTCTCCCTCACAAATGGGCACAATGTATCTCATCACAAGGTTAACACATTGTCACTCCCTTTGGTTCCTTCCCCAGATGTTATTGTTTTTGTTCCAGTGTCATGTCTGTGCGGTGTTTGTGTTTTTTGGTTAGTATTTAGTTGTGTTTATTTATTAAAACACTCACTCCCTGAACTTGCTTCCCAACTCTCAGCGCACTTGTTACAGAATAATGACTAACCTAAGGGAAGCATCAGGGCGTGTTTTTTGTTTATTGTTTTTTCAGTGGGAATGACGTCACGTCCGGGAGCCGCTACAGGCTGTCATGCCTCAGACAGATCGCCAGGCTCCCCTGCCTCCGCCGGCTCGTCAGGCTCTCATGACTCAGCCGGATCGTCAGGCTCCCCTGCCTCAGTTGGCTCGTTGGTCATTCATGCCTTCGCCTGATCGCCAGACTCCCCTGGTTCCAATGGCTTGTCAGGCTCTCATGCCTCAGCCGGATCGCCAGGCTCCGCTGCCTCAGCCGGTCTGTCAGTTTCCCGCACTCCAGCCAGTGACAACGTAGCCTATGGGCACAAACCCACTGTTGCTGGACCAGATAGGACTGGCAAAAAGTGCTCTTCACTGACGAGTCACGATTTTGTCTTACCAGGGGTGATGGTCAGATTCGCGTTTATCGTCGAAGGAATGAGCGTTACACCGAGGCCTGTACTCTGGAGCGGGATTGATTTGGAGGTGGAGGGTCCGTCATGGTCTGGGCAGTGTGTCACAGCATCATCGGACTGAGCTTGTTGTCATTGCAGGAAATCTCAATGCTGTGCATTACAGGGAAGACATCCTCCACCCCCATGTGGTACCCTTCCTGTAGGCTCATCCTGAAATGACCCTCCAGCATGACAATGCCACCAGCCATACTGCTCGTTCTGTGCGTGATTTCCTGCAAGACAGGAATGTCAGTGTTCTGCCATGGCCAGTGAAGAGCCTGGATCTCAATCCCATTGAGCACGTCTGGGACCTGTTGGATTGGAGGATGAGGGCTAGGGCCATTCCCCCAGAAATGTCCGGAAACTTGCAGGTGCCTTGGTGGAAGAGTGGGGTAACATCTCACAGCAAGAACTGGCAAATCTGGTGCAGTCCATGAGGAGGAGATGCACTGCAGAACTTAATGCAGCTGGTGGCCACACCACACACTGACTGTTACTTTTAATTTTGACCCCCTTTGTTCAGGTACACATTATTAAATTTATGTTAGTCACGTCTATGGAACTTGTTCAGTTTATGTCTCAGTTGTTGAATGTTGTTATGTTCATACAAATATTTACACATTTACCCATTCAAAAAAATAATAAACAGGAACATATATAGCCCTTGGTTCACTGCAGATCTGACTGCCCTTGACCAGCACAAAAACATCCTGTGGCGTACTGCATTAGCATCAAATAGCCCCCGCAATACGCAACTTTTCAGGGAAGTTAGGAACCAATATACACAGGCAGAAAGTAAAGCCTAGCTTTTTCAAACAGAAATTTGCATCCTTAGCACAAACCCCAAAAATCCAGATAGCTGATGTTCTGAAAGAGTTGCAAAATCTGGACCCCTACAAATCAGCTGGGCTAGACAATCTGGACCCTCTCTTTCAAAAATGATTTACTGCAATTGTTGCAACCCCTATTACTAGCCTGTTCAACCTCTCTTTCATATCGTCTGAGATCCCCAAAGATTGGAAAACTGCCACAGTCATCCCCCTCTTCAAAGGGGGAGACACTCTAGACCCAAACTGTTACAGACCTATATCTATCCTACCCTGCCTTTCCAAGGTCTTCTAAAGCCAAGTTAACAAACAGATCACCGACCATTTTGAATCCCACCATACCTTCTCCGCTATGCAATTGGTTTCCGAGCTGGTCATGGGTGCATCTCAGCCACGCTCAAGGTCCTAAACGATATCATAACCGCCAACAATAAAAGACAATACTGTGCAGCCATATTCATTGACCTGGCCAAGGCATTCGACTCTGTCAATCACCACATTCTTATCGGCAGACTCAACAGCCTTGGTTTCTCAAATGACTGCCTCGCCTGGATCACCAACTACTTCTCAGACATAGTTCAGTGTGTCAAATCAGAGGGCCTGTTGTCCAGACCTCTGGCAGTCTCTACAGGGGTGCCACAGGGTTCAATTCATACATCAATGATGTTGCTCTTGCTGCTGGTGATTCTCTGATCCACATTAAGCATCTCCAATCCACAATTAAATCTAGAATCGGCTTCCTATTTCCCAACAAAGCATCCAAACATACCTTCATAAAACTGACTATCCTACAGATCCTTGACTTCGGCGAATTTATTTACAAAATAGCCTCCAACACTCTACTCAACAAATTGGATGCAGTCTATCACAGTGCAATCCGTTTTGTCACCAAAGCCCCATATACTACCCACCACTGCGACCTCTATGCTCTCGTTGGCTGGCCCTCTCTTCATATTCGTCGCCAAACCCACTGGCTCCAGGTAATTTTTAAGTAACTGCTAGGTAAAGCCCCACCTTATCTCAGCTCACTGGTCACCATAGCAGCACCCACCCGTAGCACGTGCTCCAGCAGGTATATTTCACTGGTCACCCCAAAAGCCAATTATCTCCTTTGGCCGCCTTTCCTTCCAGTTCTCTGCTACAAATGACTGGAACTAATTGCAAAAATCACTGAAGCTGGAGACTCATATCTCCCTCACTAACTTTAAGCATAATCTGTCAGAGCAGCTCACAGATCATTGCACCTGTACATAGCCCATCTGTAAATAGCCCATCCAACTACCTCATCCCTATATATATATATTTTTTCTTTGCACCCCAGTATCTCTACTTGCACATTCATCTTCTGCACATCTATCACTCCAGTGTTTAATTGCTAAATTGTAATGACTTCACCACTACAGCCTATTTATTGCCTTACCTCCCTAATCTTACCTCATTTGCACACACTGTATATAGATTTGTTTCTATTGTGTTACTGACTGTACGTTTGGTTATTCCATGTGTAACTCTGTGTTGTTGTTTGTGTCACACTGCTTTGCTTTATCTTGGCCAAGTCACAGTTGTAAATGAGAACTTGTTCTCACCTGGCCTGCCTGGTTAAATAAATGTGAAATAAAAATAAATAAATAAAAATGTTAAGTTTGCTGAAAATTAACACAGTTGACAGTGAGAGGACGTTTCTCTTTTTGCTGAGTTTATGTCACTCCCTTTGGTTCCATCCCCAGGCGTTATTGTTTCTGTTCCAGTGTCATGTCCGGTGTTTGTGCTTCTTGGTTAATACTTAGTTGTATTTGTTTATTAAAACACTCACTCCCTGAACATGCTTCCCAACTCTCAGCGCACTCGTTACACACATTACTTTGATGTTTGGACTAGCGCCTCGTAGAAAATCTTCTCTTTATGAAGCCGGCACTTCATGTGACTAAATGTAAATATTTTTGGAAATGTGTTTTCTTCTCTAATTAATCATTGTCAGTGCCTTAAAAATAGCCAGTTAGCTAGAGTAATTAGGGGTCAGCGGACTGTGAAGACCTATCACTACTGTTTAGAAGCCAGTTGGGTAACCAAAAAAGTGATCAAATCAAAATATGTTTATATTTGAGATTCTTCAAAGTAGCCACCCTTTGCCTTGATGACAGCTTTGCTCACTCTTGGCATTCTCTCAACCAGCTTCATGAGGTAGTCACCTGGAATGCATTTTAATTAACAGGTGTGCCTTGTTAAAAGTTAATTTGTGGAATTTCTTTCCTTCTTAATTCGTTTGAGCCAATCAGTTGTGTTGTGACAAGGTAAGGGTGGTATACAGAAAAAAAAACTATTTGGTTAAAGACCAAGTCCATATTATGGCAAGAACAGCTCAAATAAGCAAAGAGAAATGACAGTCCATCATTACTTTAAGACAATTCGGAAAATTTCAAGAACATTGAAAGTGTTTTCAAGTGCAGTCAAAAAAAAAAACATCAAGTGCCATGATGAAATGACACCGGAGAAGAAGGCAGATCTTTTACGTGCCCCCAACCAATTTTTATTTTTGTTCGTTTATTTGCGTTGTTTGTAACTTATTTTTTTACTTATTTTGTACATAATGTTGCTGCTACCATCTCTTATGACCGAAAATAACTTCTGGACATCAGGACTGCGATTACTCACCACGGACTGGCAGAATATTTTTTATCCTTTAACAAGTCTGACGAGCCCGACGAGAAAGATATACTGCTTTCTCGGGAACAAGCCCAGATCCCCGTGATTTGCGTTAAGAGGAGGCGGAGAAAAAGGGTCCAGAGGGCGGGCTGCCTTCTGAGAATTTGTAGGCGATCAAATAAACCCCCACTTCCTTCCATTCTGCTAGCAAACGAGCAATCTTTGGTCAATAAAATAGATGACCTACGCAAGAAGATTACACTAACAACGGGACATTCAAAACTGCAATAGTCGTGGCTGAACGACAACACTATCAACATACAGCTGGTTGGTTATACACTGCACCGGCAGGATAGAACAGCAGCGTCTGGTAAGACAAGGGGCGGCGGACTATCTATTTTTGTAAATAACAGCAGGTGCACGATATCTAAGGAAGTCTCGAGCTATTGCTCACCTGAGGTAGAGTATCTCATGATAAGCTGTAGACCACACTATCTACCTAGAGAGTTTTCATCTGTAATTTTCATAGCTGTTTACAAACCACCATAGCCAGAGGCTGGCACTAAGACAGCATTGAATGAGCAGTATTCAACCATAAGCAAACAAGAAAACGAACCACCCAGAGGCGGTGCTCCTAGTAGCCGGGGACTATAATAAAGGGAAACTTAAATCCAGTTCACCAAACTTCTATCAGCATGTTAAAACCTCTTAAGGATCCACCCATTTTTTAAGATTTTCGCCTAAAATACATACCCAAATCTAACTGCCTGTAACTCAGGCCCTGAAGCAAGGATATGCATATTCTTGTTACCATTTGAAAGGAAACACTTTGAAGTTTGTGGAAATTTGAAAGGAATGTAGGAGAATAATACACAATAGATCTGGTAAAAGATAATACAAAGAAAAAACCAACTGTTCTTTTGTATTTCTATTGTACCATCATCTTTGAAATGCAAGAGAAAGGCCATAATGTATTATTCCAGCCCAGCTGCAATTTACATTTTGGCCACTTGATAGCAGCAGTGTATGTGCAACATTTTAGACTGATCCAATGAACCATTGCAATTATGTTCAAAATGTTCTATCAAGACAACCCAAATGTGCCTATTTTTTTTTATTAATAACTTTTAATGTTCAAAACATGAAACAAAAGCATGGTATTCTTTCAGTGTAATAGCTACTGTAAATTGGACAGTGCAGATAGATTATCAAGAGTATAAGCTTTCTGCCAATATCAGATATGTCTAAATCCTGGGAAATGTTCTTGTTACTTACAACCTCATCCTGAACACATTAGCCTACGTTAGCTCAACCGTCCCGTTGAAGGGACACCGATCCCGAAGAACTTTTACCAAATTTCTATCAGCATGTTAAATGTGCCACCAGAGGGAAAAAAACTCTGGACCACCTTTACTCGACACACAGAGACGCACACAAAACTCTCCGTCGCCCTCCATTTGGCAAATATGACTATAATTATATCCTCCTGATTCCTGCTTACCAGCAAAAATTTAAGCAGGAAGCACCAGTGACAAGATCAATAAAAAAGTGGTCAGATGAAGCAGATGCTAAGCTACAGGACTGTTTTGCTAGCACAGACTAGAACATGTTCCGAGATTCCTCTGATGGCATTGAGGAGTACACCACATCAGTCATTGGCTTCATCAATAAGTGCATCGATGACATTGTCCCCACAGTGACCGTACGTACATACCCCAACCAGAAGCCATGGACTACAGGCAACATGTACACTGAGTTAAAGGCTAGAGCTGCCGCTTTCAAGGAGTGGGACTCTAACCCAGAAGCTTATAAGAAATCCCTCTATTCCCCCCGACGAAACCATCAAACAGGCAAAGAGTCAATACCGGACTAAGATCGAATCGTACTACACTGGCTCTGATGCTCGTCGGATGTGGCAGGGCTTGCAAACCATTACAGACTACAAAGCAAAGCACAGCCGAGAGCTGCCCAGTGACACGAGCCTACCAGACGAGCTAAACTACTTCTATGCTCGCATCGAGGCAAATAACACTGAAACATGCATGAGAGCACCAGCTGTTCCGGAATACTGTGTGATCACGCTCTCCGCAGCCGATGTGAGTAAGACCTTTAAACAGGTCAACATTCACAAGGCCGCGGGGCCAGAAGGATTACCAGGACATGTACTGCGAGCATGCGCTGATCAACTGGCAAGTGTCTTCACTGACATTTTCAACCTCTCCCTGTCCGAGTATGTAATACCAGCATGTTTTAAGCAGACCACCATAGTGCCTGTGCCCAAGAACACTAATGTAACCTGCCTAAATGACTAGCAACCCAGTAGCACTCCCGTCTGTAGCAATGAAGTGCTTTGAAAGGCTGGTCATGGCTCACATCAACACCATTATCCAAGAAACCCTAGACCCACTCCAATTTGCATACCGCCCCAACAAAGACACAGATGATACAATCTCTATTGCGCTCCACACTGCCCTTTCCCACCTGGACAAAAGGAACACCTATGTGAGAATGCTATTCATTGACTACAGCTCAGCGGTCAACACCATAGTGCTCTCAAAGCTCATCAATAAGCTAAGGACCCTGGGACTAAACACCTCTCTCTGCAACTGGATCCTGGACTTCCTGACGGTCCGCCCCCAGGTGGTAAAGGTAGGTAACAACACATCTGCCATGCTGATCCTCAACACAGGGGCCCCTCAGGGGTGCATGCTCAGTCCCCTCCTGTACTCCCTTTTCACTCATGACTGCACGGCCAGGCACGACTCCTACACCATCATTACATTTGCAGATGACACAACAGTGGTAGGCCTGATCACCGACAACGACGAGACAGACTTTAGGGAGGAGGTCAGAGACCTGGCCATGTGGTGCCAGGTCAACAACCTCTCCCTCAACGTGATCAAGACAAAGGAGATGATTGTGGACTACAGGAAAAAGAGGACCGAACAATCCCCCATTCTCATCGACGGGGCTGCAGTGGAGCAGGTTGAGAGCTTCAAGTTCCTTGGTGTCCACATCACCAACAAACAAACATGGTCCAAGTACACCAAGACAGTCGTGAAGAGGGCATGACAAAACCTATTCCCCCTCAGGAGACTGAAAAGATTTGGCATTGGTCCTCAGATCCTCAAAAGTTTCTACAGCTGCACCATTGAGAGCATCCTGACATGTTGCATCACTGCCTGGTATGGCAACTGCTCGGCCTCCGACCGCAAGGCATTACAGAGGGTAGTGCGAACGGCCCAGTACATCACTGGGGCCAAGCTTCCAGCCATCCAAAACCTCTATACCAGGCAGTGTCAGAGGAAGGCCCTACAAATTGTCAATGACTCCAGCCATCCTAGTCATAGACTGTTCTCTCTGCTACCGCACGGCAAGCGGTCCCGGATTGCCAAGTCTTGGTCCAAGAGGCATCTAAACAGCTTCTACCCCCAAGCCATAAGACTGTTGAACACCTATCAAATGGCTACCCAGACTATTTGCATTGCCCCCCCCACCCTACCCTCTATTACACCACTGCTACCCTCTGTTTTTATCATCTATGCATAGTCACTTTAATAACTATTACTTCATGTACATATTACCTCAACTAACCGGTGCCCCCGCACATTGACTCTGTACCGGTACCCCCCTGTATATAGTCTCGCTATTGTTATTTTACTGCTGCCTTTAATTACTTCTTACTTTTATTTCTTATTCTTATGCATATTTTTTTCAACTGCATTGTTGGTTAGGGGCTTGTAAGTAAGCATTTCACTGTAAGGTCTACACCTGTTGTCGATTTCATGGAACTTGCTCTCATGAAGACCGCCACAGGAAAGGAAGACCCAGAGTTACCTCTGCTGCAGAGGATAAGTTCATTAGAGTTACCAGCCTCAGAAATTACAGCCCAAATAAATTCTTCACAGAGATCAAGTAATAGACACATCTCAACATCAACTGTTCAGGGGAGACTGCGTGAATCAGGCCTTCATGGTCCAATTGCTGCAAAATAACCACTACTAAATGACACCAATAATAAGAAGAGACTTGCTTGGTCCAAGAAACATGAGCAATGGACATTAGACCAGTGGAAATCTGTCCTTTGGTCTGATGAGTCCAAATTTGAGATTTTTTGTTCCAACTGCATGTGTGGTTCCCACCGTGAAGCATGGAGGAGGAGGTGTGATGGTGTGGGGGTGCTTTGCTGGTGACACTGTCAGTGATTTATTTAGAATTCAAGGCACACTTAACCAGCATGGCTACCACAGCATTCTGCAGTGACACGCCATCCCATCTGGTTTGCACTTTTTCATTTGTTTTTCAACAGGACGATGACCCAACACAGCTCCAGGCTGCATAAGGGCTATTTTACCAAGAAGGAGAGTGATGGAGTGCTGCATCAGATGATCTGGCCTCAGAAATCACCCAACCTCAACCCTACTGAGATGTTTTGGGATGAGTTGGAGCTGGTTGAGAGAATGCCAAGAGTATGCAAAGCTGTCATCAAGGCAAAGGGTGCCTACTTTGAAGAATCTAAAATCTAAAATATATTTTGATTTGTTTAACACTTTTTTGGTTACTACATGATTCCATATGTGCTTTTTCATAGTTTTGATGTCTTCACTATTATTCTACAATGTAGAAAATAGTCAAAATAAAGAAAAACCCTTGAATGAGTACTGTGCCCAAACTTTTGACTGGTACTGTATAATCATTGATTCTTGATGAATATAACTTATAAATGCCTCATGAGCTTAGTTCAACTGTCGAACTCCATCAAAACCCAAAATATACGCTCATCGATGGTCAGTCCATGAATGTGAGTGCTTACATTTCTCCTCCCTCATCCATTAGCTGTTTAGCAAAAAAGAGATGGGGTTACGGCTTTGTTGTTGAATCCCAGATTGTCAGTTTAAGAGATCCCTTCACTATTGACAGACATACAGTATGACACTATATTCATATGAGATTCATAGTTTTGTCATATTACTTGGGAAAGAAAGTATCTTGATTTTGAATCAGCAGTCACGTAACTAGCACCCTTGCCATCAGAAACTTGCTATTCTGCAGCACAGACTATTTAATCCAACCTCATCAAGAGGTTGATCTCTTGGAGTAATGGCTAAGGTGTTGGACTGAATGTTCGAGTCCCGGTCAGACTACCCCCTGAATTCTCTGCAATAGAGAGGATTTACTTGTCCGCGTGAGATAAGGTCTTTTTTGTATGGAGGTCTATGACAGAGTGTTGAATTATGTGAAGCTTATTTGATCTAATAGAAGATTCGTAATGTTTAGGCTGTTACAAATGTACTGATATAAGTGGATGTACGTGGCATTTTGGCAACTTTGAGAAAAACGACTTAGTTGTGCCTGTTGTTCACATGCGTATCTGCCCTCTCATTGGCTAGAAGGGTCTCATCTGATCTCGCCTGCCTTCAATCATTGAGAACATGTACTTCCATTGTTAGAGCGGTAACTCAACTATCTTGTCAACATAATAAACTCAGCAAAAAAAGAAACGTCCTCTTACTGTCAACTGCGTTTATTTTCATGTGTAAATATTTGTATGAGGGGGTCAAAATCAAAAGTAACAGTCAGTAACTGGTGTCGCCACCAGCTGCATTAAGTATTGCAGTGCATCTCCTCCTCATGGACTGCACCAGATTTGCCAGTTCTTGCTGTGAGATGTTACCCCACTCTTCCACCAAGGCACCTGCAAGTTCCCGGACATTTCTGGAGGGAATGGCCCTAGCCCTCATCCTCCAATCCAACAGGTCCCAGACGTGCTCAATGGGATTGAGATCCGGGCTCTTTGCTGGCCATGGCAGAACACTGACATCCCTGTCTTGCAGGAAATCACGCACAGAACGAGCAGTATGGCTGGTGGCATTGTCATGCTGGAGGTTCATGTCAGTGTGAGCCTGCAGGAAGGGTACCACATGAGGGAGGAGGATGTCTTCCCTGTAACGCACAGCCTGCCCTGACATCAAGCTCAGTCCGATGATGCTGTGACACACCGCCCCACACCATGACAGACCCTTCACTTCCAAATCGATCCCGCTCCAGAGTACAGGCCTCGGTGTAACGCTCATTCCTTCGACAATAAACGCAAATCCGACCATCACCCCTGGTGAGACAAAACCACTTATTGCCAGTCCTGTCTAGCCAACCGACGGTGGGTTTGTGCCCATAGGCTACGTTGTTGCCGGTGAGGACCTGCCTTACAAGCCCTCAGTCCAGCCTCTCTCAGCCTATTGCGGACAGTCTGAGCACTGATGGAGGGATTGTGCGTTCCTGGTGTAACTCGGGCAGTTGTTGTTGCCATCCTGTACCTGTCCTGCAGGTGTGATGTTCGGATGTACTGATCCTGTACAGGTGTTGTTACACGTGGTCTGCCACTGCGAGGAAGATCAGCTGTCTGTCCTGTCTCCATGTATCGCTGTCTTAGGCGTCTCACAATGTATTGCCCTGGCCACATCTGCAGTCCTCATACCTCTGTCATGAAGTTGGCCTGTTGGTGAGGTTTATGACCCCCATTAATACCTCCCGCCGCTTTTTCTCTCTCTATACTCTATAGAGTTGACTCTTCAAATCCCTTTGTTAACATAGAGTATGGTAACATCAAAAGGGTGGGGAAAGGAACCATATTTTGGTAATCCAACCAGCTGAAAATATGCATTGGTACTTAAGGAATATGATGTCAGATCAGTTGGCGTCGGAGACATTATTACTAATGATAGGATGACATAAACTGTATCTTGGAAAGTCTACACATTCTAGTTATCAGATTCACATGGAATTGTTGTGCAATTTAAATGTTTAAATATTAAACTATTTGTGGAAAGATTAAATGTAATTTTATCTCCTAAATGAGAGAATGATTTTCATTGAGTAAAAAGACTGTTCACTCCGTGGCCCCACCCAAGTGAACAGACATTGGTTGTAAACTATGAAAAACGCCCTTCTCTCCCACTACTATATAAGCCCATTGACGAAAATTCTACTTTGTGTTCCAAGTACGTGATGACAACGGTCCATACGTTAAAAGGGCTAAAATCAAACTACAGAACTAAGCCAACTTCAGCGTGAGCTTAAGTGATACCTCCTAGCTGTTGAGTGAGCCGCCGCAGCTGTAAACGTAGGCTAGGAAAGGACGGACAAAGTATCTCTTCTACCAAACACCCAACGGTACTACAACGCATCCGTCCTCCCAAACATTCTACAAAGGACAAGAGATCTCTGCTGCCTCTCTTTGTGTAACCAGCCATAAAATCGGTTCCGTCCACCAGGGACGTTCTTCATGTATGATCCATTCTGTGTATACGTAATTCTGTGTGATTATTTAGGTATTTAGTAAATAAATAATTTAACCAAATTTAGTATTGCTGATTCAAATTGGTAGCCAGGTGTCATGCACGTGTGTGTAGCTGGTGCGTGAGAGTCAGGCGCAGGAGAGCAGAAATGAGTGAACGAAAGCACTTTACTGTGGCACAGTAACAGTCACTGAACGCAATAGCGTCACAACAACAATTGCCTACAGAAAACTAGTGCGGCAGCACAAGACACAATAAACAACAAGACCAGTGCAAACCAGCCGGAACGTGCCACTGACAAACAATTACACACACAGACATGGGGGAAACCAGAGGGTTAAATACATGACAAGTAATGAGGGAATGACAACCAGGTGTGTGGGAAAACAAGACAAAACAAATGGAAAATGAAAGGTGGATCGGTGATGGCTAGAAGACCGGTGACGTCGACCGCCGAACACCGCCTGAACAAGGAGAGGCACCGACTTCGGCGGAGGTCGTGACACCAGGGTTCGTGAAGATAACCAAGAATTCTACGATGTTCAAATGAGGTGACGATTAATGATTGACTGCTGTTGATGTAAAAAATTACCAGGTCTTTAAGAGTTTATTCGGGAAGATAACAGCTCTATAAACATTCTTTCGTGGTGCCCCAACTTTCTAGTTAATTACATTTACATGATTAGTTTGAGGTAATATTAATTACAGAGAAATTATTTTATATAATAGCATGTCATTTCACTTAATCCGGCATAGCCAAAGACACAACACCTCCTTGCAGCATGCCTAAGGCACGTTCACACAGATGATCAGGGACCCTGGGCATCTTTCTTTTGGTGTTTTTCAGAGTCAGTAGAAAGGCCTCTTTAGTGTCCTAAGTTATCATAACTGTGACCTTAATTGCCTACCGTCTGTAAGCTGTTAGTGTCTTAACGACCGTTCCACAGGTACATGTTCATCAATTGTTTAAGATCTGTGAAGTTATTTGGATTTTTACGATTTATCTTTGAAAGACAGGGTCCTGAAAAAAGGACGTTTTTTGTTGTTGCTGAGATTAGATAATCTTTGGGTTACAGACTTTTATTGCATTGTTTCTTTAATTTAACCTTTATTTAACTAGGCAAGTCAGTTAAGAACAAATTCTTATTTACAATGACGACATTAGAGCAGGTATGTCCAATTACAGATGTACAGATGCCGGCAGAGGCTGAGCATCTGAGTTTGGTTACCTCGATGCAAAGCATGTGTGGCTTTGTCCCATGTGCACTCCTCTCTGCTAAAGCCATTACTGTAAGGCACTCTCAGTCCTACTTAAATACAGGCCATTGCTGTAAGGCACTCTCAGTCCTACTCAAATACGCACCATGGGTGTCTGGGGCCCCCAAATCTACTGGATTGAACAGATAAGCAGGGGAAGCAGCTGCCGACACTAAGTGAAATTATTAAAGCTAGCATATTTTGGGTAAAGTCAATGTGATTTTGGCCCTGAAAAGACCTTGCTTAACGTGTCAGACCAGATAAATAGCATTAGCAAGGGGGAGCTTAGAGGCCCAGACTCAAGCACATTATTGGGAAACCGGTTTGCAAGAAAATAGAGGCAAGGGGGAAATATACATGAAGTGTATATCCTATCTGAGATCCCTGGGTGTTAAATGGGCTGCCTATAGGATTAGCCATAGCCTCGGCAGATGTTAATTTCCAAAACATATGTCAGGGCTTAAAGCCTGGTGTAAACACTACCACAGTGGACAGAGTTTATCAGTTTTGGAGCAGGCTCCATATTAACAACCTCTTTAAGCAGCTCAGTTGCAGATGTCTGTCACACAGGCTATAAGAACACTGCCATCACCTGGGCATTGCTGAAAATGTATAGGGACATACAAATGCATAAAAAATATATACAAATATATATTAGTTACATTTTATATTTATGAAATCAAAGGTGAAAATGAAAGAAATGATTTAAAGCTAGTAGCACCAAAGGTGAAGAAACAGCACGTGGCTACTCTCAACAGATAGCGTTATCACATCTTTCAGGTGTGTGTGTGTGTGTGTGTGTGTGTGTGTGTGTGTGTGTGTGTGTGTGTGTGTGTGTGTGTGTGTGTGTGTGTGTGTGTGTGTGTGTGTGTTTGTGTGCGAGAGAGAGAGACAGGGAGAGACAGGGAGAGGAGCCAGGGGCGAGCCGGTGAACCTCCCATCTGTTTGCACTCCAGAGGGATTGGAGAGGGCTCCATCTCTCCACAGTTACAGGCACAGCTGCTCTATGGAGTTCAGAGATGGCACATACAACCAAAGAGCAACCTCCCATGTCAAGATTATTTAGTATTTTCTTTGAGTGAAACTCACTTAAAGGTACAACAAGAACACAGTCCAAACTCCAATGGATTACGCACTGTCCAGGCGTTAGTAGAATGGGGAAGTTATGAGATGGCTTGGCTTTTTGTTCCATTTCCAACCGGCCACTAGGTGCAACGCGAGTGCCTGTTACTAGGCCTGTCACTAGGCCTGTTACTAAACAAGGTACGGCACTGAACATCCAGGCTCAATCCCAGATGTAATTTTAGTTTTAACCCAAACCTTAACCAGTCACAATTAATGCCGAAATGTAACCCCTAATGCCTTAATTATTTTCCATAGAACGCATAGCCCCTCGTTGATTATCCCTTATGAATCTTGCCCTGGAGGCAAAACTGGGCGATTTCCAATAGATGGGCCAGCTGCGAAGTCCAAATTGCCTATATCGTAAAAATGTGGGTTAGGGTTAGCAGTGTGGGTTAGCAGTGTTGTTATGGTTAGGGTTAAGGTAAGGGTTAGGTTTAAAATCAGATTTTATAACTAGTGACCACTCTGCAGAGCTGCCTCCAGGGCAAGATTCATGACAATAAATGCCAACCTGTGCGTTGAACAGGTCTCCTTTGCCCTATTGTACATCTGGCAAAGAAACATATATTTTTTTATCATACGAAGAAAAGGAGCTTCATACTTGAACAAAAATATCTTAAGCAACAAATTTAGAGGAGACTGGTTTTAATGCCTTGAAAGCACAATGTCTTTGTAAAAGCAACGGCAACGACGTGGGCAGATTAAGATCCCACATCTGTAATGATTTCATAATCATAGATACTGTTCATGTGACTGAATTAAGATCCCACATCTGTAATGATTCCATAATCATAGACACTGGTCACTTGACTGAATTAAGATCCCACGTCTGTAATGATTTCATATGTGGATTCGGGGCGCCGTCCTCAAACAATCGCATGGTATGCTTTCGCTGTAAAGCCTATTGTAAATCCGACAATGCATAAACAAGAATTTTAGCTTTTAAACGATATAAGATACTTCTATGTTCATAAATGTTTAACATTACGATTATTTATTTGAATTGCGCGCCCTCCAATTTCACCGGATGTTGTCGACAGGTGTCCCGCTAGCTCATCAATAAGTTAAGGACCCTGGGACTAAACATCTCCCTCTGCAACTGGATCCTGGACTTCCTGACGGGCTGCCCCCAGGTGGTAAGGGTAGGCAACAACACATCTGCCACGCTGATCCTCAACACTGTGTGCTCAGTCCCCTCCTGTACTCCTTGTTCACTCACGACTGCGTGGCCAAACACGACTCCAACACCATCATTAAGTTAGCTGATGACACAACAGTGGTAGGCCTGATCACCGACAACGATGTGACAGCCTATAGGATGGTCAGAGACAACAACCTCTCCCTCAATGTTAGCAAGACAAAGGAGCTGATCGTAGACTACAAAAAACGGCGGGCCGAATAGGCCCCCATTAACATCGACGGGGCTGTAGTGGAGCGGGTCAAGAGTTTCAAGTACCTTGGTGTCCACATCACCAATGCACTATCATGGTCCAAACACACCAAGACAGTCGTGAAGAGGGCACGACAACACATTTTCCCCCTCAGGAGACTGAAAAGATTTGGCATGGGTCCCCAGATCCTCAAAAATGTCTACAGCTGCACAATTGAGAGCATCTTGACCGGTTGCATCACCACCTGGTACGGCAACTGCTCGGCATCTGACCGTAAGGCGCTACAGAGGGTAGTGCCCCTCTACTACCGCACGGCAAGTGGTACCAAGTCTAGGACCAAAAGGAACCTGAACAGCTTCTACCCCCAAGCCATAAGACTGCTGAACAATTAATAAAATGGCCACCCGGACTATTTACATTGCCCCCCCACCTCCATTTCTTTTTACACTGCTGCTACTCTCTGTTTATTATCTATGCATAGTTACTTCACCCCTACCTACATGTACAAATTACGTTGACTAACCTGTACCCCCGCACATTAACTTGGTACCGGTAACCCCTGCATATAGCCTCGTTATTGTTATTTTATTGTGTTACTTTTTACTTTACTTTATTTGGTAAATATTTTCTTAACTCTTTCTTGAACTGCACTGTTGGTTATGGGCTTGTAAGTAAGCATTTCACAGTAAGGTCTACACACCTGTTGTATTCGGCCCATGTGACAAATAAAGTTTGATTTGATTTTGTGAAATAATCAGAAGCACAAAAAAGACACATTTTTGATCTGAGTTCTTCATCAGGTCATACACCACTGTGAAACACACCTACTTAAATAACTTCTAGAGGCATGTACATCCGGTCAACTGAATACATACAGTATAATATGTTAACATCACACTAAATATTACACAGTAGACATACAGTATATGGAAAAACATATATATGTTTTATCCATGTCAAGGAATATGTGCAATAGATTAAAAACTCTTCTCAGGAGGACATTGTCAATATTGCCTCTTCTACGTGGCATTTTCACATGTTCAACTCCCAGGTAGCAGCAAGAGAACAAGTTGTGCTTTGACTGGGAAAGGTGCTCATCAAGGGGTCTTTTGGTATCGTTATTCCTAATGCAACTCCTGTGTTCCGTAATTCTTGTTTTAAGCTCTCTGTGCGTCTTTCCCACATACGCCAATCCGCATGGACACTTGATCAAATAAATGCTGTTTGTGGTGTTGCAGGATATTTAGCCTATGATTTGTATGCCTGATAGAGGCGACATTGTCAATTTCCTCCAGAGTCGAGAGTCGTTTTGGATCCATTTCCTCAGCAGTCTCCAAGAGGTCTAAACCAGGAAATAGATATGAAACATTTTCTAGAAAGCTCGTCACAGGGGGATGCTTTTTATTTTGTTCATTTTCCCTATATAATATTGTATACAAAATGATTGACACATTTGTCTCACCCGTTTTTAATCTATTGCCATGGACCAGATGTACATGCCTCTCTAGGTTATTTAAGTAGGTGTGTTTCACAGTGTTGTATGAGCTGACGATCGGTTCCTCAGGGAGTCCTCAGCTCAGAGGGTATGTATTAGTCTGTCTGTCAAGTCGTCTCACTTCTCCTCACCGCCTCAGCCACCCTGACCTCAATCACAACCCCCCATAAGGTACAATAACCTGTACTTAGACTTCTAAAGCAGGGGGCACTAGCATGGCATGGAGCTAACAGCTTCCATGGACATTCCTTTTTTGCACTCTTCAGAAGCAATCTGCCTAAGTCGTTGGATGGGAATTAGGGGTATCCAGGCAAGCGCTGAATTTGACTAAGTAGATAGGGATTTTGTTTCATACTCTCTGCTGCTACATATGAAGAAAGGCTCAAATTGGAGTGCTTCTGGGCTAATTATGTGGCAGCTCGGAGGGCCTGTATCCTAGGCTAATGCAGAGAATCTAATGTAGATATGGACAAAGGCACACAACAGCAATCAATTCAATTCCGGGGAAGTAACACGCAACCGTTTTCACATTCAAATCGAAGCAGGCTCTTGAGAAGGCACGGCCTAAGATGGATGACATGATTTAAGTGTTTCTGCAGTGTCCCTCTCCAAAGTCGCATAAGCTGTTGATACCATTAAAACGAGACACTTTCAAGGGCTAATGTATGTGGAGCGTTCCCTCTTTACATTGTAATACTGTTGGGAATTCCAGCTCACATCAAATCAACTCTTTCATCAAATTGTGATGGTCCACAGACAGTAATGGTGATAGAGGTCTTTTCTGGCACATTTTCAGTTATTAGGGAGGAAAACTTTTTGAAAGAATTCAGAACACATACGATGTTTTACTGAACCTTGTCACCTGGGGGAAGTGAGGAAGCCCTGAAAACCTTAAAGCGTACCCTGTCAAAGAGGGCCTTAAAGCAGGCCAAGTCACATAGACGCTCCGCTGATAGCTAAGTAAAAAGGGTGAGGTGTCATACCTGCCAGTAGAGAGCTGAGCCATGGGGGTTCCCATATCACACTCCAAGGATGCAAAGATACTCATAGTCATAGGTGGTCTGTACATGGCACAGGAAAGAGGAGGGCGAGAGAATACAATCCTGACTAACCCCTAAGGTGACAACTCCAGTGTGCTAGATAAGTGATGCCCCCAGGGGGGAGATGCCTTAGATTTCAACCACAGGTGTTGGGGAAACCTGACGGGTGAAAACCCTGCTTAGATGTGATCTGTTGTATTGTACAATATTCACAATGGGATGGTATTCACTCTAATCTGGTAGTAATATCTCCCGTTAGGATGGTGTGCAGTTGACATCAACAGTGTTGTGAGTGTTTTGAAATGTCATCCTTTTCTCTCCGCAAGAGGCTTTCTTTCAATTGAAATTCCCCCTAATTCCTTTAACACTAAGTGTGTAAGATACCATGATGAATATTCATGTTGAATTTGCTTGTTTTTGGAAACACCTGGCTGTCTGGGAATTAGTTTATAGTTTTTACAGTAGTATGCCCTTCAATGATCTTAATTGTTTTCCATCCTTTTTACCACAAATTAGTCCTTTTATTGGTAAGTCATTCTCATGTTTTCCATGTGTATCGACCTACAGTCACTAGCTACAGTGTAGGCATATTCACATTATTCAAAGTAAATGGCGGTAGCTTCCAAAAGTCTTGAACAGCTGGGCTGTTACCTGACTTACATTTTCTTAATTTTCTTCATACCTGCATCAGAACAAAACAACACATGTGCTTTCTAAAAGGTTCAAATATTACTAATGCCTCAATAAAGTCGTCACATACGATCAGTGGGAATTGGTTGACAAAGTACCTATCACTTAGCATGAAATAAAACTTCTGTACGCTAGCATGCTAGCTGCCCATAGCTAGCCAAGAATGTGGTTGTTTGGACCCGCTAAGTTATTTGGACATGGTTCATTTCATACTAGCCTTTTGCTATGACATTCACCCAGTGCTTAATTTGTATATCAGGAGGTGCCGGAACAAAAAGTGAGCGCGAGAGTGGGGTGACCTGGGGAGTTCTGAGGTACTGGAACACATCATTAAAAAAAAATGCCCTTATAATAAGCATTGCATCCATATCATCTCATTTGTGTAGTGGCCCTTATAGAAGTTTTTAGTAGACTATGGTCCGGGTAAATGTTGGCCTTTTATAAACGCATTTCATGCAATTCTACATCCTTTTACATGACTGGAGACTTTTGCTGAATCTTTTTTAATATTATATAATATTTAACAAATTATTGAAATGGCAGGCCACTTTGACACTGACAAACTGAGATCAATAAAAATGACCTTGTCTTGAATCCATCAATATTCTAGGCCTAGGTGTGTGGAGACACATATGAGGAGGAAATTATGGTCCTAAAAATGCTTTCCAGGTTCACTGTCTCACCCAATGATGCGCAGCTCACTCGCTGGTGATGGCCGATGCTAGTGCCAAAAGCCTCTCTGTTCTGTAAAAATAATATTTGTAAGTTGATCAAATATTTTGGTAGCTTACAGCAGACTTCTTTCAGCATGAGCCATTTGCTTTCCAACCTGTGTTTTCCCTCGATTGTATTTGAAATATTGCAAAAGGACTGTTTTGTCTTCGTGCTGTTTTTTCACTTACAGATTTGCCTTGTTCCTGACTGTAGGCTATTCCTTGTTATTAGGCTACAATCCACAGCTATTGATCTTCTGTTGCTAAATTATAGGCCTTCTAAGGCATTGTAGTAGGCTATTCTGAATTATTTCATTTATTTCTGAACAGAC
Organism: Brachymystax lenok tsinlingensis; assembly: GCA_030435695.1. NCBI lineage: Eukaryota > Metazoa > Chordata > Actinopteri > Salmoniformes > Salmonidae > Brachymystax > Brachymystax lenok. The sequence goes on from CM059789.1 coordinate 19,961,722, forward strand.
AAACTTTAACTACTCTATGCAAATGTATTTAAATTGATCAGGGGTGCTGCAGTTTGTTCAGAACCTATGATTCTATAAGAAAATAAATGATGACGTGCAACACTGGAGAGATGAGAGTTGCAGGCTCATGTCTATCAGAGCAGAGAGGAAGAAAGATTTATTTGACACTGGCGTGCTTCTCACATAGCCACGGCCAATTGTCAGTCTCAAACATAGGTTACAGTGTCGCGCAAACCGTAAACTCAAGCCGAATAAACTCTTATATTAGGCCCAGGCTGAAAATCTACATTTTCACATTACGTTTTTTTTGTGGGGGCAGGAGAATTAACTAAGAGGCAACTCAAATAAACTTTCATAGCTTTAATTATTTTTACATTGTCAGGAGAGGTACCAGATCCAGGCAAATAGGTTCCGGAACAAAAGAGTTGCCGGATCCTGTCCCAGCACTAGCTCAAATTAAGCACTGCATTCACCTCTATTTCACTGATGCCTCTAATGTCGTTGAGGATAGGGTAAATCAAGTGTGTCAATCCACCATCCACAGCACATCGCTAACGGAGAAGAAGCAGTTTGGCAGTGCAGAAAATTCCCTCATTAAAGGCTAGAGACTCGGGCATACACACACTCACTCACACCTTCATACAAATACACGCACTAACACACACGCATACTGTACACACACAGTAACACACACACATACACACACCAATACGTATGTGCTGGCTGCTTGGGAATTTCATGCTGTACATTCACAACTGCACATAGGTAAATTGGGACATACAGCCTTGCATTCCTAATTAACATGGGATGTAATGCTGTTTGGAAATGTCACAAACGCTGTTGCTTCCATGCATTTACTAAAAGAAGCTGAGATTGGAATACTTAACATCTTTATAAGGCAACCAATCTGATCATTGTACTGTATAAAGCAGATCTAGGACTGTTAGTTCCATTGCAATGCTTTGAACCTTCCCCTTTCTCATTACCCACCTATACCCCAGAGTGCCATCCACGCTCGGCAGCAGGTGTGTGGTCTCATGCACAGCCCCGCTAATGTGGCTCAATCATATCTAATCAATGACTGGCATTTCTACCCAGAGATATTATATTTACCTTCCCTGTTTGGCCAAGATATAATCAAGTCCCTTCGGCCCTAAGCCCACTCCGGCCACAAGGCTGTTGCTATGGCGACCAACCATTGTGCTGATAGCCTTTGTGAGTTCTGCAGACACTACTTCTTAATTATCCCCTAGCTTGCTTTTCATTCTCTTTAAAGGGACATCTTTTCTTAATAGATGGATCAGCCTCTGTCATTAGGAGCACAAGGCTATCTTTTGGGTCGTCATTTGCAGCTCTGATCCCCGTGTGTGCTCAATCCATGGGGTAAGAGTAAAAACAGCGAGGTGAAGAGGGACACAGGTGAAGTAGAGAGGGTTAACTGCTAAACATCTGAAGTAAATGTGCAGCTGTGAGATCAGCATTGTACAAATTAGGCTAAATATTAGCTACCTTTACCCAAGTAGCCCAATCAAGAAACTGATAACACTGTGTCGTCTTCTTCAATGTTCTCATCTTGAGAAGGACAATTTTTAGAGCGGCTCACATCCCGCCCTACCCTGTCCTCATCCTCCACTCACACCCTGTACTCCTTCCCCATTCACACCCTGTTTTCATCCCCCACTCACACCCTATTCTCATCCCCCACTCACACTCTATTCTCATCCCCCACTCACACCCTGTCCTCATCCCCCAGTCACACCATGTCCTCATCCCCCAGTCACACCCTGTCCTCATCCCCCAGTCACACCCTGTCCTCATCCCCCAGTCACACCCTGTCCTCTTCTCCCAGTCACACCCTGTCCTCATCCCCCAGTCACACCCTGTCCTCATCCCCCAGTCACACCCTGTCGTCATCCCCCAGGCACACACTGTCCTCATCCCCCAGGCACACCCTGTCCTCATCCCCCAGGCACACCCTGTCCTCATCCCCCAGGCACACCCTGTCCTCATCCCCCAGTCACACCCTGTCCTCTTCCCCCAGTCACACCCTGTCCTCATCCCCAGTCACTTCCTGTCCTCATCCCCCGTCACACCTTGTCCTCATCCCCCAGTCACACCCTGTCCTCATCCCCAGTCACACCCTGTCCTCATCCCCAGTCACACCCTGTCGTCATCCCCCAGTCACACCCTGTCGTCATCCCCCAGGCACACCCTGTCCTCATCCCCAGGCACACCCTGTCCTCATCCCCCAGGCACACCCTGTCCTCATCCCCCAGGCACACCCTGTCCTCATCCCCCAGTCACACCCTGTCCTCATCCCCCCGTCACACCTTGTCCTCATCCCCCAGTCACACCCTGTCCTCATCCCCCAGTCACATCCTGTCCTCATCCCCCAGTCACACCCTGTCCTCATCCCCCAGTCACATCCTGTCCTCATCCCCCAGTCACACCCTGTCCTCATCCCCCAGGCACACCCTGTCCTCATCCCCCAGGCACACCCTGTCCTCATCCCCCAGGCACACCCTGTCCTCATCCCCCAGGCACACCCTGTCCTCATCCCCCAGTAACACCATGTCCTCATCCCCCAGTCACGCCATGTCCTCATTCCCCAGACACTATGGTTGGACAGTATCCAGATTTTTATACCATCATACTAATGACAGAATGTTCATATTTGAAGATAGCAGAAAAGCCAGGCTCTTTGGCATTGACAAGGACTTGCAAGAAGTGGAATGTTACATAAAGAGTCTGATACTCAAGCTAGAATGTCTCTGCTGTACCCAAGAAGCTTGATCTTGACATCTAGCCACTTAGCTAGCAAGTTAGCAAACCAAATGCATAGCTGGAGCACTGAGTTGGATATAATTAATTTGACACATCTGATTTCTTATAGTTATACTTAACTTATAGTTATTAGCAGTGCTCCCCCGCATGCACCACCATCAGTATTTCGAAATACTGTATAAACAATATATCCTCCAAGCCTAAGTCACACCCTGTCCTCATCCCCCAGTCACACCCTGTGTTAACTCTGAAAGCAGATGGATATGCATGGTTGATGTCTATTGCACCTGTTCCCTATGTGCTCGGAGTTGCTCTCTGTGTTTCTGTGAAGATAAATAAACCATCTGTTCCAAAGCATTGAGGTTTCATACTTTACACTTTGCCACTATTCAGAGTGGAAGGAGTTCCAAAATCTGTCAACTGCCTTGAAGTGTGTTTCATTAGTTTCATGTTTGCTAGACACATTTGCATTTCTGGATTCATTGTTTACTACTTATGCAAAGTGCCATTCATAGACAACATTTTCACATTTCAAGTAATGTGTCCCAAAGAATAAAAAAACAAATAATTAATTTGATTGACACTATTGGACTGAGATGCGGGTCCTACACGGCATCAGTAGAAATGCCAATCTTTCCTCAGTGTCTAGTTTGAGTTGGCTTTCCATTGCCAACAACATGCCACAAAGTTCTCCATGTTGAATGTGCTGACTACAGCGAACTTTGACATGAGTATTTTGTAGTAGAGCTCACCAGTACCAGAGGAGTGTGCAGGGGGGTTCTGTTGAGAAGGCTTAGGGTGTATCCCAAATGACACCCTATTCCCTTTATAGTTCACTACTTTGAACAGAGCCCTATGGGCCCTAGACAAAAGTAGTGCACTATTAAGGAAATAGGGTGCCATTTGGGATGTAGCCTTAGACTGGATCTAGGGCTGCAGAAGGAAATTGCCTCATGGCTCAATGTCTGCTCTACCATAATACTGGTGTCAAGTGGAATACACAAAGCTGCCACTCCAAGTCAGAACATGTGTTTACAACTAAAGCTTTATGTGTTGTTTGAGTGGTAATTGCCAGTGATGTCGAAGCAACAGTAAAAATGACTGAAGAAATTATTCATTATTGATGCTGTTTACTCATTAAGTAAATGCATGATCCCTATTATAAAAAGGTTATAATAAACTGTTACTCTTTAGAACAGTGGTCACAAACTATTTCTGAGTCGAGATCACTTTCTGAGTCAAGATTTTTTTTAACATGACTTAGAAACGTAAGCCTTTGCAACAATAACCAATTAAAAACTGCTCTGTAGCAATGAGGTTTGTGCAGTAGGCTATAGGCCCAGTACATTATCACTGCATATTGGCTATGCTTGAATTGCCCTGCCAATGTTGTTCTTCTCCGACCATTTTAAAATTAGAAAATATAAAATATATTTTATATATTTATTTTATATATACAAATTATTAGTATATGATCAGTGGTAATAGATAATTTGTTGTATTACTTGTGAGGCCCAGCTGAGTGAACATTTTTTTTTATTTACTGGACTGATGACCTGCATCTGATAGTCAGTCTGAGCGAGGGAGCACCATTTCCGAATACACCAGATGAAGTTCCGCCCCCATTCATTTTCAACAGGAGCACGCAGAGCAATGTGCAGGGGATTGTAGGAAGGTGAGCGGTGCGAACTCTGCAAGCAAAGTGATAGAAAAGGTTCAGCTCTGCTCTACTTTATGCAAATTGCACACGGCCACCGCTGCCGTTAACCAATCATGTGAGGAGCAGATGTTTTTTGCTTGAAAATCTTGTTCATAAAACATAGTTCCGCCTGTCATTAGTTCAACCCAATAGATGGAGGAAAGCCAATAATCGCTGTGTCTGGTTTTCCAATTCTACATGACTTTGCTTTTCTAGAATACAGAGACAAAATCATAAGGTCAATGGCATGAAGGAGGACTGCAGAGATTGTTAGTGTTGAAAGTGGGTGAAGAGAGATTTGCACAACAATGTTTGCTTGTGCTGCTAGCTAGCTATGAACATCAAGCAACCTAAACCTCAAATCTGAACAAAGAATGTGTTGACTAAATTAAATGATAAAGTTTTCCCACCAAAGGATAGAAATCACCAGTAACATGCATTATAACATTGTAAATGATACACTAAGCATGGATTTCCCATGTAATATGCTACCAATTGGATTATGGTATCTTAACGTTACGATTCTCATATATTATAGCTTATCGCTCTTTCATTATACTGGTGTCATGACATTGATGATTATAGCTCACTTCCTGTAAAATACATAGGCCTAGATACACATGAATGGGTACTTTGGGTAAAGGAAATTGTGGCTTTGACATTCAAACATTGTTGGGCAAATCTCTCTTTATCCACCATCAACACCAACATCTCTGCAATCCTCCTCCATGCCATTGACCTTCTGATTTGGTCTTTGTATTCTAAAATCATTTTCAGCAAATAAACAAGGTAGAATTACAATGCTCCCCATGCCACATTATTTTCCTTTTTGATATTTTTAATTAACCTACAAATTGCCAGCTCCTTATTTTCATGTGCAGTACTGTACCTAAAACACAAGGGTTTCATTTGCACTTAACAATTTCATGTTAGAAAATCTGTCTTATAGTTAGCCTCATATACAATATCTACTTGTATAATTTTATATTGTAGAGCTCACAACTGGATGAAAAGGTCATGTTCATTTGAGAAAGCAACACAGAAACACAGACAAATTAGACAGATCCCCTTCATACCTTTTTATTGCTGAATTGTGATCTGTGATGAATGAACATTGACACTAGTTCATCTTGAATACTGTTTCTAAGTAAACAATTAAAACAAGTTTAAACACTTCACAACAATGAATCAAAATATAATTTCAAAATGTACAAATAATCTAACTTGTTTGTAAATGTTAAGACATCTTAGTAAGTAGGCTATTATTACTAAAGCATAATTTCAGGTGAACAAAATAGTCCATCCATAGGTAGCCAACCTTGCTCCACTCCCTGATCTACTGGGTGAGCAGGCTTCTATTCCAGCCCAGCAATAATACACATTATTATCAATTCATTAGGTTTGATAAGTTGAATCAGGTTTGTTAGTGCTGGGCTGGGACAGAAGCCTGCACACCCAGCATACCTCCACAAGAAGGATAGGCCTGCTCCAGTTGTAATACGTTTGAAGCCTACATTGTGTGTGACTTTTAACTGTATTGTTATATACAACATTTGCTAACATAAGAACACATACAAGCCCTGGCATACAAGGGTGTGCCAACAGTCTCTTGGGACATTCACTGGGACCTCCATCTGCAGACAGGCTTTCACAGCTCTCCTTATCTAAGGACAGACATCACAAAGAAACAGGCTTCATTTTATTACAATTAGACAGCCCTGAATATTATCTGTCTGTCTTGATAGTTTTCCTCTCTAGGGACTAAAACTGGAGAATATTTTCATAATGTCATCCCACAACCTGCCCTATCGAACTAGTACACCTACTCCCTTTTCTGACAGCTGGAGCAGAAAATCCTTTCACCCTCTTCCATTGCTGTTATCTACAAATGGATTAGGAGCATGAGTTTTTAGTTTACAAAGATAAATAAGCCTACAAAAGTAACTGTAGAGTGGAAAATTAGCTAGCTAACGTTAGATAACAAGCAGATCATTAACCTAGACACAGTGGCCTGCTGCAGCTAGCTAGCTGATAATACATTTTCTAAATGTATTTACTTACTTACTTGTAGGTTCACGCCTACGCCCACGAAGAGGCCAATATTTTGGAGCGAAGAGTTGTCAAACGGAGGAACCACTTATCGTTGAAACATACCGTCACCGTCCCTACTCTTTCCCTACCTGCACTGAGAAAAGGGGACACAGTCCAGCTGATGGCGAAAATCAAGTAGCACTGCATTATTTCTGCCTCATGCACAAATTCATGTTGTTACTCCTATGACCAGCGAAAGTGAAATATTCCTCGATATAAAAAAAAACCCACAAGCCACTAATAATAATAACGCACGCTTATAGGAACACTTTGCTATGCTAATTATTGCAGCTGCAGAGCTGGAGTACGCACATTTTATGTCTTATAAAAGTGTTGACAGTGCTGAATAATAATTAAACATGAAGTTACTCATAAAAACAGCAGCTCTTTGCTGTATTCGTGAGTCTCTCTCTAGTCATGGTTTTAAAATGTTTTAATTCTCACAGTACAAACTTTGCTGTGCGTTCGAGGTTTGGCCAGCAGTAGGCCAATAGGTGCGCTTGTTTTGCTCTACTACCAGACACATGAAATGGATCAAAGTGGGAACACTTTGCCTTCCCGGCACCTACCGCCAACAGCAAGCAACGAATAAAAAAATAGGAACGCAAGGCTTTATCGTTCGTTTTTTTTTACAGAAATGTTAGGTGATCCAATTGCTGCCGCCCATACAAAAATGTATGCAAACACTATTTGAAGGGGGCAATCAGCAGTGGAAACAATAAAGTGTTTTCCCTGCCCTGGTTTCAGTAAATGTAACCACTCTCAAATTCATAGACAGAGCTATGGATGCGAGGACCGACCATCCATGATATCAACATTGGCTTTAACCATGTTTTGAGGATGTGTTTACATTTACTTTGTTTACAGATTGGAGTAAAACAAATGGGGCAAAGGTACAGGACGGCAGGCAGGCAGAGTGGTCAGGCTGGCTTGTTCAGGGTCAAGACAGGCAAGTGTCAAAAACCAGGAGGGTGAGAAAAAGAGAGGCTGGGAAAAGACAGGAGCTGACAGGGCAAACACTAGTAAGCTTGACAAACAAGATGAACTGGCAACAGACAAACATAAAACACAGGGGATAATGGGGAAGATGGGCGACACCTGGAGGGGGTGGAGACAATCACAAAGACAGGTGAAGCAGATCAGGGTGTGACAAATAATGTGAGAATCAAACTATACCACTTTCTGCTTCCGCATCTTGTGCGTTGTTCAAACCCCAAGCTCTGTTTGAATATCTAGGCTACGTCCCAAATGACACCCTATGCCCTACGTAGTGCACTACTTTTGACCAGAGTCCTAGTGCACTTATTAATAGGGAATAGGAAGCAGACATATTCTTTGTCACCTGTTCCTCCTCTGCCAGGTGCTAATATACGCTACAGCTGTTTCCTGTAGCTGTAGCGTATATTAGCCGTGGTAATTAGAGTATAGACCAAGGGAAGACAGCAATCACTCTGCATCCTCCTGAGTCCTCCACATCACACCGTCACAAGTCAATCAGGTGCCACCTCACCCTGTTTAAGCTTCGTAAGTACAGTAGAAGAATGTGTGGTTTTGATTGTGACATATAAAATGTGTATATCTCTCGTTAAATGCTGTCTATGCATATTGTTTTATGAGTAGACTCCATAGCACTGTGTAATTTGTTGTATTCAGCGCATCTGACAAATAAAGTTTTATCTGATTTGATTTAATTGATTGTTGCTACACCTACAATACCAGTCAATGTAGGACACACCTACTCATTCAAGGGTTTTTCTTTATTTTTTACTATTTTCTACATTGTAGAATAGTAGTGAAGACATCAAAACTATGAAATGACACATATGGGTTAATGTAATAACCAACAAATCAAAACATATTTTATATTTGACATTCTTCCAAGTAGACACCCTTTGCTTTGATGACAGCTTTACACACTCTTGGCATTCTCTTAACCAGCTTCATGAGGTAGTCACCTGGACTGCATTTCAATAAATCCTCTTAGGGATCCAATCCCGTGAACGGGATCGTTTTTGGAGAAAACAAAGCGCGCCAAATTCAAAATAAGAATTCGTAATATTTAACATTCATGGAAATACAAGTGTTGTATACGGTTACAAAGCTTAGAGTCTTGTTAATCTAACAGTGTTGTCAGATTTCAAAAAGGCTTTATGGCGAAAGCAAAACATTTGATTATCTGAGGTCAGCGCCTCACACAAAACTAGTTTTTTCAACCAGCACTGGCGACACAAAATCACAAATTAAAGATATAAAAACTCACTTACTTTTTAAGATCTTCTGATGTTTGCAACCAGGAGGGTCCTAGCTACACAACCGATGTTCGTTTTGTTCAATAAAGTCAATATTTATATCCGTTTAGATGGTGCCACAGTAATCCAAAACGACGACAGAAATGTCCAAAATGCTCCAGGTAAACTTAGTCTATTTTCGTCAAACAAAGACAATATAATCCTTAGGTTGTCTAAAATGTTAATAAACGATAAAATTTCACGCGGAAAGAACTATGTTCAATAGAGAAGGAAAATTCCCATGCGTGTGCTCTCCCCAGAGCACACCGAAACAGTGTTTTTCTTCCGGGGCTCTCTTCTCTCCAAGTGAAAATACTTATTCATTTTTCAAAATACAAGCCCAAAGACTTTAATAATAGACTGTTACCATATAGGGGAAACCATAGGAAAATGGTGGACGGATTCAATGGTTTTCAATAGCTTTTCAAAATAAGAGCATGGGAGAAAATATATATTTTTTCTGGTCGGATTTCCTTCGGGGTTTCGCCTGACAAATCAGTTCTGTTATAGCCACAGACATAATTTAACGGTTTTGGAAACTTCAGAGTCTTTTCTATCCAACAGTACCAATTATATGCATATGCCGTTTACTTTGGGCACGTCAGACCGGCGGAAACTAGGAATTCTGCCCCCTAGCCCTAAGAAGTTCAGGTGTGACTTGTTAAAAGTAAATTTTCCTACTTAATGCGTTTGAGCCAATCCGTTGTGTTGTGACAAGGTAGGGGTGGTATACAGAAGTCCCATTTGGTTAAAGACCAAGTCCATATTATGGCAAGAACAGCTCAAATAAGCAAAGAGAAACAACAGTCCTTCAAGACATGAAGGTCAGCCAATTCAGAAGATTTCAAGAACTTTGAAAGTTTCTTCAAGTGCAGTTGCAAAAACCATCAAGCGTTACGATGAAACTGGCTCTCATGAGGACCGCCACAGGGAAGGAAGACCCAGAGTTACCTCTGCTGCAGAGGACAAATACATTAGTTACCAGCCTCAGAAATTGCAGCCCAAATGAATGCTTCACAGAGTTCAAGTAACAGACACATCTCAACATCATCTGTTCAGAGGAGACTGCGTGAATTAGGCCTTCACGGTTTAATTTCTGGAAAGAAACCAATACTAAAGGACACCAATAATAAGAAGAGACTTGCTTGGGCCAAGAAACACGAGCAATGGACATTAGGTGGAAATCTGTCCTCTGGTCTGATGAGTCCAAATTTGAGATTTTTGGTTCCAACCGCTGTGTCTTTGTGAGACGCAGAGTAGGTGTACAAATGATCTCTGCATGTGTGGTTCCCACCGTGAAGCATGGACGAGGAGGTATGACAGTGTGCGGTTGCTTAGCTGGTGACACAGTCTGTGATTTATTTAGAATTCAAGGCACACTTAACCAGCATGGCTACCACAGCATTCTGCAGCAACACGCCAACCCATCTGGTTTGCACTTAGTGGGATTTTCATTTGTTTTTCAACAGGACAATGACCCAACACAACTCTGGGCTGTGTAAGGGCTATTTGACCAAGAAGGAGAGTGATGGAGTGCTGCATCAGATGACCAGGTCTCCAGAATCACCCATCCTCAACCCAATTGAGATGGTTTGGGATGAGTTGGACCGCAGAGTGAAGGAAAAGCAGCCAACATGTGCTCAGCATATGTGGGAACTCCTTCAAGACTGTTGTAAAAGCATTCCAAGTGAAGCTGGTTGAGAGAATGCCAAGAATGTGCAAAGCTGTCATCAAGGCAAAGGGTGGCTACTTTGAGGAATCTAAAATCTAAAATATATTTTGATTTGTTTAAACTTTTTTGGTTTTACGTGATTCCATAGTATGTGTTATTTCATAGTTTTGATGTATTCACTATTATTCTACAATGTAGAAAATTGTAAAAATAAAGAAAAACCCTTAAATGAGTAGGTGTGTCCAAACGTTTGACTGGTACTGTAGCCGCGGTGTGTTGCAATCAGTTATCAGCTGCAATGTTTTGCAATAAGTCATCAGCCGGGGTGTGTTGCAATCACTCAGCCACTTTTGATGGATCCTTTAATATGATATTGTAGCTGTCATCTCCTCAAAGGCACGGCTGAGCTCTCACACTCTCTCTCTCTATTTCTCTCTTAAATGGGGAGCAGGGGATATCTGGCATTATTCTTACCTAATGTACAAAGTTCTTTACCCGTCTTTATAGCCGTGGCCTATTTTCAGTATGTCTTTTTGTAGCGATTTGGATTTGCACAACCCCTCTTTCAACAGTAGTTCTGGTCCAACCCCTCTTCAACAGTAGTTCTGGTCCAACCCCTCTTTCAACAGTATTTCTGGTCAAACCCCTCTTCAACAGTAGTTCTGGTCCAACCCCACTTTCAACAGTAGTTCTGGTCCACTCCCTCTTTCAACAGTAGTTCTGGTCCAACCCCACTTTTTAACAGTAGTTCTGGTCCAACCCCACTTTCAGCAGTAGTTCTGGTCCAACCCCTCTTTCAACAGTAGTTCTGGTCCAACCCCTCTTTCAACAGTAGTTCTGGTCCAACCCCTCTTTCAACAGTAGTTCTGGTCCAACCCCACTTTCAACAGTAGTTATGTTCCAACCCCTCTTTCAACAGTAGTTCTGGTCCAACCGCTCTTTCAGCAGTAGTTCTGGTCCAACCCCTCTTTCAACAGTAGTTCTGGTCCAACCCCACTTTCAACAGTAGTTCTGGTCCAACCCCACTTTCAACAGTAGTTCTGGTCCAACCCCTCTTTCAACAGTAGTTCTGGTCCAACCGCTCTTTCAGCAGTAGTTCTGGTCCAACCCCTCTTTCAACAGTAGTTCTGGTCCAACCCCACTTTCAGCAGTAGTTCTGGTCCAACCCCTCTTTCAACAGTAGTTCTGGTCCAACCCCTCTTTCAACAGTAGTTCTGGTCCAACCCCACTTTCAACAGTAGTTAAGTTCCAACCCCTCTTTCAACCGAAGTTCTGTTCCAACCCCTCTTTCAAATGTAATTCTGTTCCAACCCCTCTTTCAACAGTAGTTCTGGTCCAACCCCTCTTTCAACAGTAGTTCTGGTCCAACCCCACTGTCAACAGTAGTTCTGGTCCACCCCCTCTTTCAACAATTGTTCTGGTCCAAAAAAGTGCCATCAATTGAGGGATGTGTTGACAATCTTCCCTTTTGTCTAATATTCATGTGTATTCAATCAATCATTCCCCACAGGTCATTCATGTTAGAGCCATTAGATTTATATGACATTCCAATGTTATGTAGTGAACAGCCAAGGTAATCGTTATATATTTACATAGAAAGTATTCCGTTGACAAGGGGAAAGGGAATGTCATGAAAACAACCTTTAGCACAACCAGTCATTGATGTATGTTGGTATTGCTATACATGCTATGTAGTATGACTGTGACCTCCTGGTTGCGAGCAGCAGAGGCAATCTGCATGCGTAACCGGACACTTCTAACTGGGATATAATTATAGACCCAAGGATATGACAACCTTGTGTGGAAGTGTGTAGGCTGCCTTGATGATGGGCGACTTGTGAAAGTCAAACAGCTACTTATGAGTTGGAGGTGCATGCCAGCTGACATGAAAAATCTGCTCATTGGCCTAGGGGCAGCAAAGAATGTTGATGGGGAGAAGCCTCAAGCATGCGGCGCTAGGCGTGACAGGCTTTCTCCACAGGACTTGGACATTTACAATGACCTCTGGATACTGGTCATATTAGGACATCCTCTCGGAATCTGACTGATGCATAGATGGAATGAGAGGTGGAGATGGGGGTTGAGGGGAGAGAGGGGGAATGAGAGAGACTATGTGTTATGTGATGTTTAGCACACATTTCAGAACTAGCGCGGCAGTAAATCTGAAAAAAGACTGCAGTTCACCTCAGTTTCAATGTTTTAATGATTTGTACAGATGACCCTGAAGTTTCTGTTTATGTCTGGGTTATTGGCTGTATATACTCGAGATAATATAAAGGCCTGGGGTTGGATATTGGAACGGAAACCAGTTAACACTTCTAACATTTAATATCAATAATATTTCATCTCTTTTTACACTAATGTTTAATTACTGTTAACAACCTGACACCATCTCAAAAGGTAGGCTTTGAGACAGTTTTTTCACATTCTTTTCTTTTGAGGATTTCGACACATATCAAACTTGAAAACCTTGTTCGAATGCCTTCATGGCAATTCAGCAAAAGCTCCAATTTGACATACACTTTATATACAAAAGTATGTGGACACCCCTTCAAATAAGTGGATTCGACTATTTCAACCACACCCATTGCTGACAGGTGTATAAAATCGAGCACACAGCCATGCAATCTCCATAGGATGCATCCTTTCCAACAAGTCAGTATGTCAAATTTCTGTCCTGCTAGAGATGCCCCGGTCAACTGTAAATCCTGTTATTGTGAACTGGAAACATCTAGGAGCTAGGAGCTCAGGCCACACAAGCTCAGAGAAAGGGACCGCCGAGTGCTGAAGTGCGTAGATTGTAAAAATAGTCTGTCCTCGGTTGCAACACTCACTATTGAGTTCCAAACAGCCGTTGGAAGCAACGTTAGCACAATAAATGTTTGTTGGGAGCTTCATGAAATGGGTTTCCATGGCCATGCAGCCACACACAAGCCTACGATCACCAATGCGCAATGCCAAGCGTCGGCTGGAGTGGTGTAAAGCTCGCTACCATTGGACTCTGGAGCAATGGAACCGCTTTCTCTTGAGTGATGAATCATGCTTTACCATCTGGCAGTCCGACGGACTAATCTGGGTTTGGCGGATGCTAAGAGAACGCTACCTGCCCGAATGCGTAGTACCAGATGTAAAAGTTTGGTGGATGAGGAATAATGGTCTGGGGCTATTTTGATGATTCGGGCTAGGCCCATACTTCCAAAGGGAAATCATAACACTACAGCATACAATGACATTCTAGATTATTCTGTGCTTCCAACTTTGTGCCAACCGTTTGGGGAAGGCCCTTTCCTGGTTCAGCATGACAATGCCCCCCTGAACAAGGTGAGGGCCATACAGAAATGGTTTGTCGAGATCGGTGTGGAAGAACATGACTGGCCTGCACATAGACCTGAGCGCAACTCCATCGAACACCTTTGGGATGAATTGGAACACAGACTTCGAGGAGGGGTCAGACCTTCAGATTGCTATCATGAACACCTTATATTTGATCATAACTGACTGTTTGGTCCACAGAGTGCCTTGATGAAAATGAGCAAAACAGCATGTTGATGGTGTTAAACTTTCTATTTAGTTGGATGGCATTTGTGCATGTTATTCCACTGTTTATAGTTATTAACTGTCTGCAGATTATTTGATTGTAATCTTGAATATGACAATCTTCTTGTGTAAACTCCTCCATTAGGTATATGGTTGTTGAAAAAGTCCACCTGACTTCTGCTATTGCATGAATCCACCACACCTCATAAGATATGAATACAGTGAATTCATGGTCAACAACATGGCTGGAATTGAAAGATGATATTTTTGCTGAAAAATCATCAACACCTTATCATAATCAAGTAACTGATATAGAATTGAGTATCACATTAGAAATTCAGCAACCATGAACAATAACGTGAGGACAATCGCAACTAAACTCTGGGTCATTTGTTAACAGGTTTTACTTTCAAGCATTTATAGTGTTTAGCAATCCTCGCCATCACCTTAGCCTTTCACAATGAGGACTATTTCAAACAGAGGGAGGGGATCATTAAAACATCCAGCTAATCACTGTCTAATTATATCACAGAGTAATTACACAGCAATTACAGCCCTCTATTCTGGCAGAATCGAGCACATTTAGAGTAGAGGGTACATATGGGTTGATTAAAATTATGCATTAGATCATTTGAATGAGGAAATGTTGTAAAGTGTAATGCTCTGTCCGCTCTCCATTCCTCTGCATATTTTAATCAGTTTAATTCTGTTTGATTAAATTTGCTCATGAAATGGTGGAGACCCAGGAAATATGCTCTGTCTCATTCCCTCTGTCTTTGTAACCACCCTGCACAGGAAATGAACTGTGTTAACAAAGACGCTTCAATTTGTTTGGCGCAGAGTGTGCTCGCCAACCCTCTGGGGGAAGTTCAATCGCCTCAGGCCCTGGATTAAATGGACGAATGAATTCTCCATCGACGGCTCATTCTTATGTAGATATCTACACGTCAACAACTTTGATGAAAACTTTAGCCATGTTTCATATATCCACAACATTTACTTAGATTTACATACCAAAGTTCAGTTAAATTAATAGTGTGAGTACGGCATCCCCGCCACTTGATTACTATAAAGTTGAGCAACGGGGATGGAGAAATGCAACCACTTTCAAATTAATTGGATGGACCTATGGAAGCAAGGCCTGACAGTCCTTGGGATCAAATACACTGTACAGTGTTTGTTGTTGATGGGTTAAGACAGAGAATGGTCTGTTCTATTCTACATTAAGTTCCTTCATGTTACTCTTAAATAACATTATTAGAATAATCCCTGTGTCGTAGCAATGGCTCCTGCAGTCGTTAAGAAATAAGATGTTATACTCATGGGCCTGAGTTTAAAGTTAAGGAGGAGTTGTCTCCATGGGAGAGCTCATATGGATCTTGATTTACAGTGAGGATCTCGCTCCGGTAGAAAACAGAGAATGAATAAAGGTTAAGTGTCATTACAGTAATGTTCTCACTATTAAAACGCTGGAAAATCCATGAACCACACAGTTTACTCCTCCGCTCTTCTTTTCTACTCTTTATCCTGAGGTCAGCCTAACACTTTTTTGTCACCTTGGGCATAAATGGAACACGGATAATAAAATACCAAAAAGCCATTATTCAATTATAAACTGCATACCTAATTAAAAGTGATTAACTGCATTATCCCTTGCTGGCTGCATGTGAAATTAAAATGTAGTTGTGTGCAGTATAAGGTCCCTTAATAGTCGGCTGATGAAAAGAGCAGACAAATGACTGCATTAAAATACTATAGGGATCCTCTTTGGACAAAGACTCTCTGAATAACAGTTCGTTTGGATAAAGACTATGAATTACAGTCCATTTGGAAAAAGACTCCCTGAATAACAGTCCATTTGAAAAAGACGCTCTGAATAACAGTCCATTTGGATACAGATCTGTGAATAACAGTCCATTTGGAAAAAGACTCTCTGAATATCAATCCATTTTGATAACGACTCTCTGAATAACCATCAATTTGGATAAAGATTCTCTGAATAACAGTCCATTTGGAAAAACACTCTCTGAGTAACAGTCCATTTGAATAAAGACTCCCTGAATAACAGTCCATTTGAAAAAGACGCTCTGAATATCAATCCATTTGGATAAAGATTCTCTGAATAACAGTCCATTTGGATAAAGACTATGAATAACAGACCATTTCGATAAAGACTTTGTGAATAACATTACATTTGGAAACAGACTCTCTGAGTAATAATGCATTTGGATAAGGACTCTCTGAATAGCAGTCCATTTGGATAAAGACCCTCTATGAATAACATTCTGTTTGGATAAAGACTCTCTATGAATAACATTCCTTTTGGAAACAGTCTCTCTGAGTAACAGTCCATTTGGATGAAGACTCCTCTGAATAACAGTCCATTTGGATAACGACTCTCTGAATAACAGTCCATTTGGATAAAGACTCTCTGAATAACCATCCATTTGGATAAAGACTCTCTGAATAACAGTCCATTTGGAAAAGCACTCTATGAGTAACAGTCCATTTGGATAAAGACTCTCTGAATAACAGTCAATTTGGATAAAGACTCTCTGAATAACCGCCATTTGGATGAAGACTCTATGAATGACAGTGCATTTGAATAAAGACTCTCTAAATAACAGTGTATTTGGATAATGACTATGAATAATAGTCCATTTGGATAAAGACTATGAATAACAATCCGTTTGGATAAAGACTCTCTGAATAGCAGTCCATTTGGATAAAGACTCTGAATAACAGTCCATTTGGATAAAAACTGTCTGAATAACATTGCATTTGGATAAAGACTCTCTGAACAACAGTCCATTTGGATAAAGACTCTATGAACAACAGTCCATTTGGATAAAGACTCTTTGAATAACATTCCGTTCGGATAAAGACTCTATGAATAACAGTTCACTTGGATTAAGACTATCTGAATAACAGTCCATTTGGATAAAGACTCTAGGTATAACAGTCCATTTGGATAAAGACTCTCTGAATAATCATTAATTTGGATAAATCTTCTTAGGGAGCATTGGGGCTCTGTCGCCCCACCTACGACAACATCCGGAAAAATGCAGAGCGCCAAATTCAAATGACAAAAATATTAATATTAAACATTCATGAAAATACAAGTGTTGCACACTATTCAAATGCTTAGAATCTTTGTAATCTCACAGCATTGTCAGATTTTAAAAAGACTTAACTGGGAAAGCATAGCATTTGATTGTCTGAGGACAGCGCCCCACACACATATGCCATTAGCATAATAACATAACCAGCACGGGGTGTCACAAAACTCAGAAATAGCGATAACAAAATTGCTTACTTTTGAAGATCTTCATCTGATGGCAATCCCAAGGGTCCCAGCTACACAATAAATTGTCCTTTTGTTCGATAAAGTCCCTCTTTATATCCGTAAAGCTCCGTTTGGTTGGCACGTTTTGTTCAGTAATCCACCTGCTCAAAGGCGTTCATCCATGCATAAAGTTCGTTGAAACAAGTCAAACAGCGTTTCTAATCAATACTCAGACACCCTAATATGAATATAAACAATAATTTTTCTGGCGAAATATAGCCTGTTGAATAGAAACGAAAAATAGCTAAGAGCGAGCTCACTGTCACACGCATAAACCATAACAGGACACTTCACGAGACCTCAGGAAGAACAGCTCTTACTCCTTGGTTATTCAAGATAAAAGCCTGAAACCTTGTCTAAAGACTGTTGACGTCTAGTGGAAGCCATAGGTACTGCAATCTGGGAGCTGGATCCCCCTCCTTTCTATAGCATGTCAATGGGAGAAGTGAAACTTCACAGAATCACATTTTCTGGATGGATTTTTCTTGGGTTTTTGCCTGCCAAATCAGTTCTGTTATACTCACAGACATTATTTTAACCGTTTTAGAAACGTTGGCGTGTTTTCTATCCAATAGTATCCAAACCTCCGACCACTGCCGCCGCTCCCTAACAGGATAAAGACTATAAATACAGTCCATTTGGATAAAGACTCTTTGAATAACATTCCGTTCGGATAAAGACTCTATGAATAACAGTTCACTTGGATTAAGACTATCTGAATAACAGTCCATTTGGATAAAGACTCTAGGTATAACAGTCCATTTGGATAAAGACTCTCTGAATAATCATTAATTTGGATAAATCTTCTTAGGGAGCATTGGGGCTCTGTCGCCCCACCTACGACAACATCCGGAAAAATGCAGAGCGCCAAATTCAAATGACAAAAATATTAATATTAAACATTCATGAAAATACAAGTGTTGCACACTATTCAAATGCTTAGAATCTTTGTAATCTCACAGCATTGTCAGATTTTAAAAAGACTTAACTGGGAAAGCATAGCATTTGATTGTCTGAGGACAGCGCCCCACACACATATGCCATTAGCATAATAACATAACCAGCACGGGGTGTCACAAAACTCAGAAATAGCGATAACAAAATTGCTTACTTTTGAAGATCTTCATCTGATGGCAATCCCAAGGGTCCCAGCTACACAATAAATTGTCCTTTTGTTCGATAAAGTCCCTCTTTATATCCGTAAAGCTCCGTTTGGTTGGCACGTTTTGTTCAGTAATCCACCTGCTCAAAGGCGTTCATCCATGCATAAAGTTCGTTGAAACAAGTCAAACAGCGTTTCTAATCAATACTCAGACACCCTAATATGAATATAAACAATAATTTTTCTGGCGAAATATAGCCTGTTGAATAGAAAAGAAAAATAGCTAAGAGCGAGCTCACTGTCACACGCATAAACCATAACAGGACACTTCACGAGACCTCAGGAAGAACAGCTCTTACTCCTTGGTTATTCAAGATAAAAGCCTGAAACCTTGTCTAAAGACTGTTGACGTCTAGTGGAAGCCATAGGTACTGCAATCTGGGAGCTGGATCCCCCTCCTTTCTATAGCATGTCAATGGGAGAAGTGAAACTTCACAGAATCACATTTTCTGGATGGATTTTTCTTGGGTTTTTGCCTGCCAAATCAGTTCTGTTATACTCACAGACATTATTTTAACCGTTTTAGAAACGTTGGCGTGTTTTCTATCCAATAGTATCCAAACCTCCGACCACTGCCGCCGCTCCCTAACAGGATAAAGACTATAAATACAGTCCATTTGGATAAACACTCTCTGAATAGCAGTCCATTTGGATAAAGACTCTCTGAATAACAGTCCATTTTTAAACAGTCTCTCTGAGTAACAATCCGTTTGGATAAAGACTCTCTGAATAACAGTCCATTTGGATAAAGACTGACTAACATTCCATTTGGATAAATGCGCTCTGAATAACAGTTCATTTGGTTAAAGACTTTCTGAATAACAGTCCATGTGGATAAGGACGCTCTGAATAACAGTCCATTTGGATAAAGACTCTCTGACTAACAGTCCATTTATAGTCTTACAATTTTATCCAATTGTTTTATAACGTATAGAGGCAAATTACAGACGCAACTATTGAATAATTTTTCTATAATAAATAAGACTGTTTTTTTCCAAGCTCTTCTGAGAACATGACAAATTCATGTTTATTTCTTCTATATCTTCTAATAAGTCAAGTAGCTCTGGAATACGATTAATACGTTTAGAATGCAGGATGTAGCACCTATGTTATGTCCATGACACCTGCTCTGCAGTTGTGGTACAGATGTCACTACATGACAACCCTGCACAGAATACAGAATACAGGCCATGTCATTTCCTCTAGGATTTTGGATGTGCTATTTAAATACCTCAGATAGATATAGGAGGATGTTCCTTCAACCTTTCGGAGACAGTAATAGACACAAATCTCCTCCATGCATCACTTGATTGATTATTCGTTTAGACAGGGCTGCTCTTTGACTAAATTTATTACAAGACCAAGGCAGTCTACAGGAATAAAATTTTCAAAAAGGGCCATATTACTGTTATTATTACATTATCTGACATTTCCACTCTTTTCTGCCTTCAAAATGACTATGTAAAGGTTTAAAAGGGCAATTCCACCCCTTTTCAACTTCATTCATTATCTCCAGCACCAAACCAGTGTCTACATATGAGAAAACCGTGTGTTTCTATGATCTGTGGTTAAAAAGTTCTCAGGATAGGATTAAAAGTAAGAAAAACTATGATTTTCAAAACCTGCAATGAGTTTCTAGCCAGAGGAAGGGCATTTTCTTGCTCCCTACATCACCATGAATCTCAGTGTTTTTAAAGTGTTTTAACTGTTGATGATGTCATCAGACGAACCTTTTAACTTTATATATTTTTTCTACAACATGTAGAAATGCGCCGTTTTCACATACATGTATATAGACACTGGTATTGTGCTGGAGATAATGAAAATTAGGTTGAAAAGTGGTGGAATTTCCATCACCAGCTATCGTCTTGTAAGGCCCGAATCATACATTAAGTTGATATTTCCCAGAAAGTGTCTTGGCAAGACTCAAACATAATTGAGCCTGCATGCTAGTTAATTTGGGTCTAATATGGTGAACTGAAGGCCTGTTTGGAGATTGAATAGGGAGCTCTCGTAATGATCAGTTCTCAATAGGCCCACCACCGTCCCTATGGCGTCTCTGCAACAGTTGCTTAGGAACCACTTCCCCGTTCCCACCAGTCCTTTTGTTGTAGCTCATTGCATGACTTTATTTATTCGCCTTTAGGCCCCGGAGGCTTTTAATGGGTATTTGCGCAGTTTAACTCCCACTGTTCTTTCTGCAGCAAGTTTATTAGCATAATTTGGCAAACAGTTGTTTACCTGCAGTAGACGTGGGCAAGCCAGATGGGTTCACTGTAAGTGATTGGGATTCTAAGTTGCCTGGTATGGCTTCTTTACGTATTATAAATTGTCAAATAAAATAAAAATCTGTTATTTCAGCTTTTATAATCCAATTCGTGGATTTGAAATAATCCTTTGACTTAATTATGTTTTTGTCCCTCGGTATACGGATGTCTTGAATTGGAGGGAAGTGGTGAGACTGGCATTAATCCAATGAAGTATTAAGAATGAACCATACAGTATGTAGCAGATGGCTAAGCGCATCGCTGCTGCCTTCCTGAGACCAAGAAATACTGTTGTCCCGGATCCAGAAATGCCTCAGCTGGTGCCTCTTGAGTATTTGTGTTATGGTGCATAGGGTTCTGAGTTTGCACCCAGGTCGGGGAGGATTTTTCCACTTTGTCACAATATGCATGCCTTACATTACTGTGTACTGTACTGTCCAGGGGGCATAGTCTGCAAGTTGTATCAACTCTTTTCCAGGTGATTACATGCAAGTCCTGCCACTAAGTCACTAGAGTCATACCACAGAGTAAATGTTACAGGCTTATACTCTCCTGCTTATAAGTAAAACTGCTATTCTCACCCCAAAGGAAGTTAGGGTGGAACTTACGTTGCACATCCCCTACTTATGTTCAATGTCCACTTTAAAAAAAAGACAGTCAAGTTAGTTGTTCTTGCCAGACTAAATGATTTATACTGTAATTGATCGCTCTTGGCAAAAGCTGGGCTCCTGTACATGATAAATGGTTTGGTTCGGGCCAGTTAAGGGATCGTTATCATAATTAACAGGCGATATAGCAGCTACTCTCTTAATGTCCTTGAGGATTTGAGTACACAAGAATCACTGTCAGTTGTATGTTACTTTCAATAAGACTGTTTGACAGCTAACTGTCTACTGCATAGTATTTTATTGGCGGGTCTCAGGGTGAAGTGAATTGACAATAATTGATGTTAAGTTAACACAGTAACAAGTGGACTCATAACTAGCCTAACTCTATAATGTCATTGTTTATAGGGGGTCATCTGTGTCAACTTCAACACATGATGTTGTGTGGTTTAATGTAAAAGCTCACTTGATATTGATTATTGCTTGGATGCACTAATACTCTACTATGACCTACCATCTCTGAAAGCCAGGACAGGTCTATTAAACATAAGAAGCTGAATGAAAATAGTTATTACACCTACTTATCTAGTCCCATCTGCTGCCCTGTGGCACTCAGGTGGTCGCTCAGAGTGCACAACATGTGCAGAACATGCCTCTGAGACTCAAGCCTAATCATTACATAGAAATATATGATTTTTCTGTTTCTTTGAATCATCGCCCTTCTACCTTGACGTCAATAACCATGAGGAGTCAATCGGTGCTGTTTAGGGCCCTTGGAATTACTGTTTGACTATGACTTATGGGAAGGCTCTATTATATGCAGCCGCTGCCCAAGGACGCATAAGGCCCAGTGCTCTCATAGTGTTCATACAGGGAGCTTTGCTTTGAATATGCCACTAAACAGTTGCTTGGCTCGGAGAGCACTGTCAGGAGCTAACAAATCAGTCAATGTGAATAGAGGTCACGACAGTGAAAAATACCCACGTTTTTAGCGTTTTAACTTTGATACCCTTTTTTTACTTTTTCAATACAAGCTATATTGATGATGATTTCCATTTTAACATTTTCCTTTCTTTATAAGGTTATGGAAAATGTCTAGGAGTGCAGAAAGCGATTCCACAATATTGCCGCTTAGATAATTTTGACGATCTGCCTCCCCCCTCGAACTCTGAATTGTATTAATATTTAATCACATTATGAATTGTATGAGGAATACAATTACCAAGGTAAATACACCTGTTCCGCCAAGCAAGAAATTGAGAAAATCCCACTGCAAGCAGCTTTCCCTCTCAAGGTGAGCTTTAGGAAAATGAATGCAGCAACTTGGAGAGATTTGCAATGTGGTAATCCGCCTTTCCATTCATTTGCTTCCCCCAGTTTGTCAATTCAAAGGAACTCGTACGACAGGGTGTAGTGTTCTCCCTCCAACCTTTATTTACTCACTTTGCTTGATCATAGAAATCCATTGAAATTATGGCTCCATCTGGAGAAATAGGTGCAACATCCATTGCTTCTTCTGTCTAGGATTTCCTTCAGCCAATGTCTAGATGTTGCATTACCAGATTATATATTCTTGATCTATTGTTGCACTCATATTTTTGTCCTTTTGTGGTTGCCTCGTGTGTCATTGAGAAATACATTCCCTAGTACATTGCTGTGCTCATAATTATCTGATAATTAATTAATCCTGTATGACTCAGGTCTGGTGATGAACCCTGATTTGACACTTCATCTGCAGCATCCTGGTTTGGAGGGAGTCCCGGCCATTTACACCAGTATTGTCAAATTACAAATCTATTATAACCTCATGTATTATAATAATAATAATAATAATAATAATATAGGGTATATACAGTATATATTTGTGTATGTTTGAGGGGCAGTTATTTCCAAGAAATTCTGCACGTAGTAGAGCAGAATTTAAAGGATTAGTAGAATAAATGACAGTTCTGGTCAGGTTACAGCTACACTACATTAAACAGTCAAGAGGCTCCTCAGTGAAGTGCATAAGCTTCATGTGCTAGGCTACACCTCTTCCTTTCCTCACCAAAGCATGACAACCCAGAGAAAGCGAGAGAGTGCGAGGGAGACAGATAGAGAGGGAGGGAGAGAGAGTGAGGGAGACGGATAGAGAACGAGGAAGGGAAAGAGAGTAAGGGAGACAGATAGGGAGAGAGAGAGTGAGGGAGATGGATAGAGAGAGAGGAAACGAGAGAGAGTAAGGGAGACGGATAGAGAGAGAGGAAGGGAGAGAGAGTGAGGGAGACGGATAGAGAGAGAGGAAGGGAGAGAGAGTGAGTGAGACGGATAGAGAGAGAGGCAGGGAGAGAGAAATGGAGGCAGCCAACTCCTTCCTCAGACCCCAGAGCTGTGGTTTCCATGCCTGCCTTCAATGTTAATACTCACTCTCTCCCTTCCGCCCTCACCTCTCCTTCCACAGTAATGAAAGACTGAGGCAGTACCTGCAGAATGGTCATGAGAAGATAATGGAAACACAGGATAATAAGGCCATGTTTGATCTGTGCAGAGCCGCTCAGGGGTGCTGCACTGTAGTCTAAAGGGAGGGGCTAGCTTCGTCTGCTGTTAGTGTGTGAGAGATGGGACCCTATCTCTTGATCGTCTCACTGCACAAGTGCAGCCCAGTTAATCTATGTCTGCGCCTACTGGCCGTGACCAGATGGATGCAGGCCTTACTGTAGCGACAGGAAAGAGTGGGGCTGCTGGAGTACCTTGGACATGGGCTGGGGAAATGTGTGGAGTGTCCTCAACAGCTCTGTGCCGGAGTGGGAAGGCCTTGACTGGGGAGGGAAGAGAGTGAGGGGTGAAGAAGAATGTGACATGAATGCCATCAAAGCTATGGAAAAGTTACACTTGCCTTGTTTGCACCTTCACTTCATTTGAACTTTTATGTGCCTCACATACTACTCCATGTCTGCGTCTGAAAAGCCAGCAAACAGACAAGAGGCTGAATAGTTCATCAAATCCCTATCAAATGCTGGTCAGCGATGGAGCTTCGAGGGGGAAAGAGCAAATGTTTATTTCAGATGTAGGATCTTAATCACTCTTTTGTTGCAGAGAATTTTCCACAGCAGGAAATGCAAACTAGTTTTAAAAGGCTTCTAAAGTTAGCAATTTCTACTTGGAATTTCAGACCTGATTTGCCCTAATGAAAAATGTATCATCCCTTACAAATGAGTTATAATCCACATAATAATTCAAATTTCTTGTTTCCTGCTGTAGCAAACTGACTGAAATTATGATCCTACAGCTATCATTCTTCCAGGTTTGCTCAAGCTGCTCCCATCAGCCCGCCTCTAATCTGTAGGTATCTGGCGTACACTCGACTCCAAATTGCTGTTTATTCTTTCCTATGGGTGTTGAAGCCCCAGTATTGCTCTGAATGCTGCAAGCAGGATGGTCTGTGGCTGCTTGACTCCAGTGCTGACACAACACTATTCCTGAAAGAGCTTCTGCTTGATTTACCCAGGCAAAATGTGACAGTAATTGTAAAGATTTATATCAATAGGAAAAAGCTGACAAAGCCGCATGGCTATCAGATCTGACAGACTTAATGAGTGTTGAAATGTTGCATGTCACACTAAAGTCCTGGTTCACCATGTTTAACTCTAATGATTTCCGTTGTACTGACCTTGGGCCTCAGTATTCCACTTCCTTATGAAAACTAGGTACGTGTGAATGTTTACCTCGACCATCTAGTAAAATGACATGGACAACACCGCGACAATTCCGTCGATTTGTCCAGGCATGTTCCCTTCTTTTTATTTTTGAAATGGTTTTATCATTCTTTGAAGTCCGTGCTGTAGAAGCAACATACTATATGGACTATCAAACATAACGTTAACTCCCAGACAACTTCAGGTCCTTCTTTTGCCTGAAAGATTGGAAATCTGCCAGATCTCACCAGATGTTAGATAGCTTCCTGCTTAGCTGTTTGCACAGTGCCACATGACCTTAGACTGTAAAGGTGTCAAACAGCATAGAGTGTCAAATTATAATAGGGTTTCATTGTGTGTCAAAGTGAGCTCTTCGTCAAACAGGAAATGAATTGGATTCTGTTTCACTGTGTGGGAACAACATCCCGAGTGTTGTTTCTATTAGTCTCTTTGCTGTGTTTGCTGTGCTTTCTGTCTTTGCTGTGTTTGCTGTGCTTTCTGTCTTTGCTGTGTTTGCTGTGCTTGTTGTCTTTGCTGTGTTTGCTGTGCTTGCTGTCTTTTCTGTCTTTGCTGTGTTTGCTGTGCTTTCTGTCTTTGCTGTGTTTGCTGTGCTTGTTGTCTTTGCTGTGTTTGCTGTGCTTGCTGTCTTTTCTGTCTTCGCTGTGTTTGCTGTCTTTTCTGTCTTCTCTGTGTTTGCTGTCTTTGCTGTGCTTGCTGTACTTGCTGTGTTTGCAAAATATATTTCACTCTTTGAATTTGGAGCACATTTCTGCTGGAAACATCTGCTTTTCTTCTAATGGGAATTCCATCCCATCTAAAACCTCCCTCCCCTTTCAGTGCACTCTGAAATTACCAACGGAATGAAGTTTGGACTCTTTTCCTTCTAGAGACTCAGTAGTTTTACCAGCTAGGAAGGGTGAATCTGAAGGAATTCTCCTCTGGGCTTGCATTATGGAAAATAGCTCTCAGTCCAGCAGTCAACAGGCTCTATGGAAAGATGTGAGTTATAATATTATTTTTTTTGCTAATTGATCATACTATACCGATTGTAGAACTATTGGTAATAAGTAGTAATGAATTCAGTATTTATATTACTGGGTGATGAAAAGATTATGAATGCAATTACAATGACAACAAATGTCAGTATTTTGTAATGCATACTAGTAAAAAAAACTACCTTACATAGAATAGAGCCATTGCAATTGGTATATTGTGAGTTTTAGGTGGGTTGAGAGACTAAAAGGTCATGATGAGGCTAAGATAAATAAAATCAAACAAATTCATAGAGTTATATCTGACATCATACAGTCTCAGAATGCTTTCTCTTTGGAATCACAAATAGAATGGGACTTGATATTGGTGCCTGACTAAGTGTTTCCAGAGGAATATTTTCCTCATCTTTCCTCTCCGCCTTGCCTCCTTGGGTCCTTGTGTTGTTTATTCTTCCTCAGACTCACCTGAGCTAGGGGCCTTTATTCCTCAATAACATGTGTTATCACGTACAGTGAGATTTCAATATGTCTGTGGCTGTTTTTGAGTGCTTATTGCTCCCTGACAGAATAAAAAACCACATTGCCTCTATAATCCATAAATATTCTCCCAAATGATGTGATGTTGGACATAAAGTTCTGCGTCTTAATAGTGACAGTGACTTGTCGTGTGTCTATGCTTTTGGTACCCAATGAAAATTGTACATTCCAATAAGAGATTGAGAAGCTGTTCATCCATCACACTCTTCTCTCATGTGAAGATGTTGTCGCTTGTTACAACAGACTCGCTAAGATGTGAATAGAGGGAATCAATATGATTCAGAAACCACCTGTGGCATTATATTACAGAGGAAAATATCCAATACTAAAAATGGAACCCATTGTACTGAATCCAAAGTGGACTACTCTTAGTCCAGTCTTGTGGAATAATTTAAACTAGTCTTGTGGAATAATTTAAATGTTTTGTTCGTGTGTTACCTTAATCCACCACAATTCAATGATATGTGCAAGGATGGCAAAAATTGCCATGAACCCGCCCTGCACTGTTGTTTAGCTCTTGCAGCTTTTTATTTTTTCTCTAGTTTTTTTAAGTAAGCGCCCTCTCTCTTTCTGTCTCAGAACAGCAGGGGTCCTCAGGCTCTCTCATCACAGACTGAGTCCTGCTATAGAGGTACCAACCACCTGGCTGATTGTCAACCCTAAAACCTGATTAACACTGGTCGACTGGCAGTTGTCTGTCTGTAAAACTCTCTACTCCTCTCACTCCCTCTACCCCCTATCTCTTCTCTCTTTCTCTGAGCAATTTATATTCTGTGCAAACTGTACTCGAGTCAAGTTTCCACTGCTTATGCAAGCTGCTGGAGGAGAGAGTAGACTTAGGACACATTTTTTTCCACGCTGGGAGAAATTCTCTTTATGATAGGTATTTCTGGCCCTGTGATTATGTAGCCTTCTGTTCCCTATCATCATACCTTGAGAGGAGAGCCGGTGTCTTGATGTGCCACATTGGATGTTTATGGCTACTGCTATCACATACACTACATGACCAAAAGTATGTGGACACCTGCTTGTCAAACTTTTCATTCCAAAACCATGGGCATTAATACAGAGTTGGTCCCCCCTTTGCTGCTATAACAGCCTCCACTCTTTTGGTAAGGCTTTCCACTAGATGTTGTAACATTGCTGCGTGGACTTGCTTCCATTCAGCCACAAGAGGTTAGTGAGGTCAGACACTGATGTTGGGCGATTAGGCCTGGCTCGCAGTTGGCATTCCAATTCATCCCAAAGGTGTTCGATGGGGTTGAGGTCAGGGCACTGTGCAGGCCAGTCAAGTTCTTCCACATCGATCTCAACAAACCATTTCTGTATGGACCGTGCTTGTGCATCGTCATGCTGAAACAGGAAAGGGCCTTCCCCAAACTGTTCCCACAAAGTTGGAAGCACAGAATCGTCTAGAATGTCGTTGTATGCTGTAGCATTAAGATTTCCCTTCACTGGAACTAAGGGGCCTAGCCCAAACCATGAAAAACAGTCCCAGACCATTATTCCTCCTCCAACAAACTTTACAGTGCATTCAGGCTGGTAGCTTTCTTCGAAATCTAGATTTGTCCGTCGGACTGCCAGATGGTGAAATGTGATTCATGTGCTCAATTTTAGTCACCTGTCAACAACGGGTGTGGCTGAAATATCTGTATCCACTTATTTGAAGGGGGATACACATACTGTATATATAGTGTATGTGCATTATATGTGCATACTAAAATACATACATTTCACTTTTGCATGCTTCAGCCCAATATGCACGTTTAGCAAGCACTTAGCAAGCACGATGACAGTCATTCAATTCTACCTTAATTCATAGTTGTTCATTAATAATTTGTTCTGCATTCCTAAACAAGATGTTGTGTTTGAACTACGTATACTTTTTATCATCACCTTAGATGCAAGAAGCTGGCCCAATTCTTTTAAGGAACAACAATTTTGCTAATTGAAGTTTTCGATGTCTTCTTTTCATGGTCCTCAGAAACCTTTGAAAGCAGTCCAGTGTGAATTAGAACATTTCATTCCCTCACCCCTGGAGCTTTGAGGGGGAACAAAAGCCCTGTTTTATTAATTTGTGGCCTTGAGCTCTGGGAATTGAGTCCAGTGGGGAGAGTTTTAATTGGAGGAAACATTTAATAAACGTGACCTTTTGGTATCTCTGCAGCACTTCAGATTTTCCATATGCTGATTATTTACTTTGTGAGGGCATAGTAAGGTACTTCCAGAAAGTAGTTCTTCAAAGTTCCAAGCATATGTTTATTATCAACTTCATCAATGGAAGATTGGAAACAGAGAGTAAGGAGTTGTACAAGTGGCACGGTTGCCGATTTTTCAATCTACAATTCCTCTTTCAGATGCCTTCTCCTAGTTCTTCTCAAGGGACTGCAATGTTGTACAGGGTTCACAATGACTCGCTGAACCGCATTAATACTATAATAGAGAAGTATGTGGGGGTATTATTGATATAATTATTGAAATCATATTTCTGCAACGGTATAGAGTAGGCCAATAGAGGCTATGGAGAGTAAGCAACATTAGGAATCTTGCATCAATAAATGATTGTCAGACACTATTTCAATTATGTCATGTTATAATGTGGTTATTACAATGTTATAACACTACCATTGGAATAACAAAATCCTCACTGCAGGTGTATACCAAGTGTTGAGAGACTATTTGAAAGTTTTAAATTATAGTTACTTCTTCAAGGACATTACATGATATGTACATTGACCACGCTGAGGTGTGAATGGATTAACAAGGCTTCTCATTTCAAATGTTCTCCTTAGGTGGAGGTCGGAAAAGAGAAGAAGACCAGGTACCGGAGTTACCAGCGAGGAGCCCTGATTCTAGGGGTGGTCTTCTTGATGTTAACCCTGGGCATCTTCAGCCTCAGACACTTCTGGAGCCCAAGTCTGGGGAGGGTAAGGCCTGGTTTATGTCAGTAACAGTGGTATTGCTTCATGATTCATGACTAAAAACATTTGTTGTTTTAGCTGGTTATTCGAGTCATAAAGTTGAATGGCCTTTTACAAGTTCTATCAACTTTGAATTTCAAGCTATCCTAATTTACATAAAATGTACTTTGACTAAGTCAACTTCACCATTTGTAATTATAACCTACTATACCTAGTTGAATCAATTTAAACTTTAGTTAGGATAACTTTAAGTTTAAAGTTTATTTAACTAACACCAAATCTACTTTGACTAATAAAATAAAGTCAGGTCAACTTTACAGTATAACCTACTATTTATAGTTTAATCAATTTAGTAGAAATAACTAGCCTCCATTTTGAAATGACTTCATATTTTCAATTAATCTAACTTACTATCAAGTTAAATAGACTATATATACACATTGACATAACAACCCTAATCCTGACCATAACAATTATATAATACAGATTTCAGTAGGGAACGTTATGCTCCCATCTGTCTCTTGCTCAATGTGTGAGCTTTTTCCCCAGTTTCAAAACTGGCAGTGCACTCGATTATGTCAACCAACCAACACAACAGTTTAACTACAACAACGTTCTCAGTAATGGTTAAAGAAAAAACATGTATTGTTACTTTTAACATGTGGTTGTTTATCTACCTTTGTTGAATAAGTGAAGTTGCTCTGGATAAAGCATCTGCTAAATGACCAAAATGTCAAATGTCAAAATTAACGGTAGCCATCTGAACACGACATTTTTAGTCAACATAACTGTTATGTTGCTTCATTAGATTTACTTTTTGGTTGTGAATTTCCAAGTTGAGTAAACATGTAGTTCTTAGCTGATTCAACTTGATTTCATAAGTTAATTAAGACAATTAGATAAGTTGTAGTTATCTAAACTTGACGTTTTTAGTCAACACAACTGTTATGTTGCTTCAGTTGTTTTGACTTCATGGTGAATTCTAAGTTTAGTGAACACATTGTTTGTTGCTAACTCAACTTGATTTAATAGGTTATGACATTTTGAGGGAGTTGAAGTCAACTCAATTTATTTATTTTTTCAACTCAACCCAACTTTGCACATTTTCTTGACTTGGCTAGATAAAATGAGTAATTTTAACTGAATCACAATATATATATTTTTTACAATGTACACTAGAGTCATAGTAAACGTTTAGTCTAGGGAGGGTAAGGCTTGGTTTATGTCAGTAACAGTAGTATTGCTTCATGATTAACCAGTACACTAGAGTTGTGGTTAAAGTTTAGTCTGGGCCTTAGCAAGGTAAGGCCTGGAATGTCATAACGACTCATTGTATTGCTTCACTATAAACCAGTATGCTAGGTTTCCATCGCTCTTATCAAACTAACTCATGTCCGACCTTGAAACGGGTTAAAAGTTACACCACCGGTTCATCCTTCTCTACCATGAAAACAGCTGCGTATATTGATGTCATGCTTCAATGCTGTATGGCCCAGCTTTTAATGGAAAGTTTGAATTGTTAGGACTCAGGATAAAAGACCCACTCAAGCTTTTCCTGACCAAATCCCATCTATGACTTCCATGGAAAATGTGTTGAAATGGAGAGAGATGGCCACACAAAGAGCCAAGACAGCCTTGGTCGGCAGTCAGTATAATATTGCACTGAATTAAATGCTCTATTGGCCATCGAAAAGACAGCTGTGTTTTGAAATGACTGTCTCAATGTCTTGGTTTTCACATGTAATTTGAAGAAGCTTTCATGTTATACGATGATATCTCTTGTTGGAAATGTTTGATTGCAGCGTCATTTATCATTTTGTCTATTAACTTCTCTCTACTCGCAGAGTAAATATGTTTGCGAAATTCGTGCTCCTGATACCTCTGTCCAATCGACCTTGATTGCGGTTGACCACATTGGCAGCACTAGAACTCAAGCCTCTTCATGTTATAATTGGAGTAAACTCTTGTCTGAGCCATTCATCTTGTGAAAATCCAATTCACTCATTTTTGATGGAGAGCATTTTCACTCCGCTTCTTTCCCCCAGATTCCCCAAGGGGGGAAAAAAGCTAATTTACTCAAGACCATGGAAAAATAAATACATCGATACTTTCTTCTCAAGGAACATTAGCCAGTATTTGTGTTCGAGGTGCTACCTTGAATGAGAGAAAATAACTGTAAATTATTTTGCTTCTTGTACAGAATATTTAGACCAATGATAAAAAGACCTACTAACTAAACTAGATATTTAAATGTCGACAGTAAACCACAGTATTCCATATGCTTGAACAAATAATACAAACGGTTTACTGTTTATAGGGGCCTTCAATTAGCAATAATACAACTATTTTATATACTATGTGTACTGTACAACAAACAGCTTCAATGTCACTCTCTTAAGAAGCTATTGGAATAATGTTGAAGAAAAATGTCCTTTTTGTCGATTGTAGCACAGGTAAGTTGTGAATTGCTGTACGCATCAAAATGGGAACTTTTAATTTCACATGAGGGATAGTGCTGGAAGGTAACAGAGCACAGGCTAATCAAGGTACAGCGAAAGGCTCTGTATGGACAGGCATTGTCCACCTTCTCCTCCTCCTTGCTCACCAGGTATAAATCACCTTTGGGTCTGTCTTCTTTGTCCTTGTTAAATATTTCATGCCGGAGGTGGAGGAGTCATTATTTCCACTTTAATAAGCTGTGATCACTCTTACGTGGCACATAATGTCTGCATCTCAAATGCCACTATGGCCCCTGGTCAAAAGTAGTGCACTATAAAGGGAATAGGGTGCCATTTGGGATGCAAGCAATGTGTTGAGGGCAGAGGCTTCCCAGGGATTGGACATCAAACCTGTGGCCCCTCACTTCCTCTTTAATGGGGTCTTGAGGGGAGGCCCCGTTCTCTGGCCTTCATCAGTGAGAAAGATGGAGCCGCTTCAAAGCCCAATCACCTGTCTGTCTGCCTGATGGGAAGCCCCCTTAGACACACTGCAGTAAAACACACCAATTGTATCCTCGCCAAGCCCATCTGGGGACTCATCTGAAGGAGAGTTTGAACATAGAATGTGTGTGTAAAAAAACATCTGTGTTTCCACAGACAATGACAATGAAACCTGTATACAGTATATGCAAACATTACAGCTTTAGGCAGTCACAACTTCACAGCCCCCAATAAATATTTCAACCACAATAATATATATTTCATGCACAACCTCCTCTGCCCATGTGGATGAGTCTCTTAAAAAAAATATCTTAATGTGGAATGGCTTGCCGCTCTTACCTTTCCGTTTCCCTGTAAGCTCTCATCAATTATTACCTTGCTCTGGAAAGCTTTAACCCCTGACAAACTAATTAGAAGTCAATACATCAATTGAGCTTGCCTCTGCCACTCCCCACTCTGGCAGGAGCCTCCAACACACTGGTCTCCTGTCCCCTGCCATGGAAAGGTAATTTGTTTTGCACATTGTATTTCAATATGACACGGTACCCACTTGGGAACTTGTTTTAATTACTTGCAAACATATGTTGCTACAGAGGCCTGCTGGGGAAGATAGTTTGCCATCATTCTCCCTGCCTGTGTGTGTTTTAGTGTGCAGGCTGGGCTGCTGCCTACGTCCTCTCTTTGCTACCGGTACATTTCTGTCTTAATGTTTACTGTGTAGTCATTATTGTTAGGGGGCTCCAAAGCTCACAGGGGATTTTGCCTCCTTGTGTATTCATCTACTGTTATTACCAATATACAATGGTTTGTCCATGGATGTATTATATGGTGTACTTAGCAACTGTAGAAATGTATGCGTGATTATGACTTCATACCTGCACTCATCAAGGGATTACCTGTGGTGAAAATAGACCTGTGGTTTGATACATTACAATGGGGAGATTATGAAAATAATTTGTCACTCAGTTCTTAGGGGGTATTCTCTTTCATCTCATGTTGTTCAGGTGATTGCTATACTCTCCACAGCCTCTTTGAGACATTAAACAATTTGGGTGCAGAATAACTTCTTGGGGCTGCAGGTAGCCTAGCGGTAAAGAGCGTTGGGCCAGTAACCGGTAAAGGTTGCTGGTTCAAAAACTGAGAGGAATAGGTGAAAAATCTGTCTATGTTCCCTAATTGCTCCTGTAAGTTGCTTTACATATCCATATTTGTGAACCCGTGACTCCAGGGGAAGCCCAAATAGCTCCCAGGTGCTGCTGGGACAGTGTGGTGAAATTGCCTGAGAAACACAGGTGTCAGGCTGAAGGGAAGCACTCCATTACTCAAGCTGGAATTGCATTGCTCACCTTGATGTCTCGCCCCAGTCCCCGGGCAGTCCCTCACACACTGCCCCAGACTGCAACTTAAAGACTTTAGTGTCAGGCTGGGGTTGCCTAATGAACAGTCTTGCACCTGCTCCTTTCGAATGGTCACAGGTGCAGGGCTTTCTACTGCCCTCCTCAGTTTGCTTGTGTACTGCTTGTGTCCTGTGTTTGCTTTGACAATTCCAGCGGTGCCCTAGAAATGTCATCAAAGGGAACTGGTTTGCATGTTTTGTATTTGGCATACTACCAACCTAGTCACTGTATTCTTCTTAGGGCCCAGTGTGTCACAGGCGCCCCACCTACGACAACATCTGTAAAAATGCAGAACACCAAATTCAAAATACAAAAATAGTAATATTAAACATTCATGAAAATACAAGTGTTGCACATTATTCAAAAGCTTAGAATCTTGGTAATCTCGCAGCATTGTCAGATTTCAAAAAGGCTTTACGGCGAAAGCATAGCATCTGACTGTCTAAGGACAGCGCCTGTATACTTCCAGCATTAGCATAATAACATAACCAGCGCGGATGTCACAAAACTCAAAAATAGCAATAAAATAAATCACTTACTTTTGAAGATCTTCCTCTGATGGCAATCCAAAGGGTCCCAGCAGCACAATGAATGGTCATTTTGTACGAAAAAGTCCCTCTTTATGTCCCAAAAGTTCTGTTTGTTTGGCGCGTTTTGTTCAGAAATCCACCGTCCCACTCGTCCAATATATAAGACATACCTGTAAACTTTGTCAAAGCAACTCAAACAACGTTTCTAATCGATCCTCCGGTAACCTAATATGTATATAAACTATAATATTTCCTGGTCGATAGAAAATGAAAAAACCGAAGCACGCGCCAAAGAGAAGAGTCCACTCCTGAGTCCACTGACAAAAACAGCTCTTACTACTTGGTTTTTCAAAATAAAAGCGTGAAACCTTGTCTGAAGACTATTGACATCTAGTGGAAGCCATAGGAACTGCAATCTGGGAGCTAGATCCCCCTTCTGGATGGATTTTCCTCAGGTTTTTGCCTGCAAAATCAGTTCTGTTAAACTCACAAACATTATTCTAACAGTTTTAGAACCTTCATAGTGTTTTCTATCCAATACCAATTATATGCATATACTAGCTTCTGGGCCTGAGTAACAGGCAGTTTACTTTGGGCATGCAAGACTCTCCGAACTTCCGAATTCTGCCCCGGAGCCTAACAATTCTGTCCAGCTGAGAGCCTGAGGTAGCGACAGTGTTGTGGTGTGTGAAGGAAGGGGTGGCTGTGGCTGTGGCATGCTGCCCTCACTTCCGAGAACTGAGAGCACTTCACCTGTAGCTTCTGCTAGGAGCATTGAGAACACTGCTACAAAGCGTGTTGGGAACACTCGTCTAGGCCATGTGGCGTTTCAATGCGAGTCTGTATATCTCCCTCTCCAAAACCGAGAGCGACAGAAGAGTAGTCGGAAATATTATTTGAATGGCCGGCAGTTTACTTCCCAATCTGTAGGCACCTGAGGTGTGACGTGTTGCATGTACAGTCTGTAAACTCAGTCACTGGGGCAAGGTTGGCATGCTCTCATCCCCCCGCCACCATATCCCCAGGTCACCCCATCTCCCCTACTCTCCTCCATCTCCCCTACTTTCCTCCATCTCTCATACTCTCCTCCATCTCCCCTACTCTCCTCCATCTCCCCTACTCTCCTCCATCTCCTCTACTCTCCCCCATCTTCCCTACTATCTTCCATCTCCCCTACTCTCCATCTCCGCTACTCTCCTCCATCTCCTCTACTCTCCCCATCTCTCCTACTCTCCTCCATCTCCCCTACTCTCCCCATCTCCCCTACTCTCCCCATCTCCCCTAGTCTCCCCATCTCCCCTACTCTCCTCCATCTCTCCTACTCTCCTCCATCTCCCCTACTCTCCTCCATCTCCCCTACTCTCCCCCATCTTCCCTACTCTCCTGCATCTCCCCCACTCTCCTCCATCTCCCCTACTATTCTACATCTCCCCTGCTCTACTCCATCTCTCAGCATCTTCCATACTATCTCCATCTCCTCTACTCTCCCCATCTCCTCTACTCTCAACATCTCATCTACTCTCCATCTCCCTATCTCCTCTAGTCTCCCCATCTTCCCCATCTTCCCCACTATCCCCTTCTTCCCTACTATCTTCTATCTCCTCTACTCTCCCAATTTTCCCTACTATCTTCCATCTCATCTACTCTCCCCATTTTCCCAACTATCTTCCATTTCCCCTACTCTACCCATCTCCCCTCCTCCATCTCCACAACTCTCTCCATCCCGCCTCCTCCATATTCCCTACCCTCCCCATCTCCCCATCTCCACCCCACCATCTCCTCTACTCTCCCCATCTACTCTACTCTCCCCATCTCATCTATTCTACCCACACTCCTCTACTCTCCCCATACCCCCTCCTCTGTCTCCTCATCTCCCCTACTCTCCCCATGCTCCCCCCCCATCTCCCCTACTCTCCCCATGCTCCCTCCCCATCTCCCTTACTCTCCCCATGCTCCCCCTCCCCATCTCCCCTACTCTCCCCATGCTCCCCTCCTCCATCTCCGCTACTCTCCCCATGCTCCCTCCCCATCTCCCCTACTCTCCCCATGCTCCCTCCCCATCTCCGCTACTCTCCCCATGCTCCCTCTCCTCCATCTCCATCTCCCCCTCCTCCATCTCCATCTCCCCATCTCCCCTACTCTCCCCATATCCCATACTCTCCCCATCTTCCCTACTCTCCCCATCTCCTCTACTCTCCCCATCTCCTCTACTCTCAACATCTCATCTACTCTCCCCACACTCCCCTACTTTCCCCATATCCCCTCCTCTCCCCATATCCCCTCCTCTGTCTCCTCTACTCTCCCCATCCCCCCTACTCTCCCCATGCTCCCACTCCTCCATCTCCATCTCCGCCTCCTCCATCTCCCCATCTTCCCTACTCTCCCCATCTCCTCTACTCTCCCCATTTTCCCTATTATCTTTCATCTCCTCTACTCTCCCCATTTTCCCTATTATCTTTCATCTCATCTACTCTCCCCATTTTCCCAACTATCTTCCATCTCCCCTACTCTACCCATCTCCCATCCTCCATCTTCACAACACACTCCATCCCCCCTCCTCCATATTCCCTCCCCTCCCCATCTCCCCTCCTCCATGTCCTCTACTCTCCCCATCTCCTCTACTCTCCCCACACTCCCCTACTCTCCCCATATCCCCTCCTCTCTCCTCTACTCTCCCCTACTCTCCTACTCTCCCCATGCTCCCCCTCCCCATCTCCCCTACTCTCCCCATGATTCCTCTCCCCATCCCCCCTACTCTCCCCATGCTCCCTTCCCTCCCCCCACTCTCACCATGCTCCCCCTCCTCCATCTCCCCTACTCTCCTCATGCTCCCCCTCTTCCATCTCCCCAACTCTCCTCATGTTCCCCCTCCCCATCTCCCCTACTCTCCCCATGCTCCCCCTCCTCCATCTCTCACTTGGGCGAGAGCCAAGCAGTCTTACTTTCCCCTCTGTTGTACAATTTGGATTCTGATTGAGCTTTCACATCCTGTTTGGCTCTCCCAACGAGTCTGATCTTCTGCTTCTGTCCCAGTGCATTCTCTAGGGTCATCATTAGTTACCACAGCCACAAAGTCATAAACCCTGCCTATTTCTAAAATGTATCTTCTTAAAATGTTATTTTAAAACTAACCCTAACCTTAAACACACTGCTAACCTTGTGTGTAATTAAGCAAAAAAAATAATTAAGCAAATTTTTGTTTTCATACATTTTTACGACATAGCAAATTTTGACTTTGTGGCTGTGGAAACTAGTGTAAACAGTTCTCTAGCCAAACTACTGAAGTGTGGAAGAGGAGCACACACTCCATACTCTCAAAGTATTATCATAGGCAGCATCTGCACTTACTGTAGTCACAAAGCCCCAGAGTCTTCACATTGACAAATCCAGTTGGAAATGGATTGAAAATGGAATGAAATGTTATTCATTACAACACTTTGCATTGTGTGCCTATACTAAGTAAAAGTGAATGAACAATTCTCCTTGAATTTTGTATTGAATATGAACTGAGAATCGAAGCCGACAAAGACTACCGGTAGATCAGTCTGAGAGTACCCTGCCTCGCCTCATGTGTTGTGTTTCTATCATGCTCTGTCAACATCGCTGCACTATGCATCGCAACATCTCAACTGGACTAAGCCGGATGAATGCGGGACACTCTGTGGTTGTTTCACATGGCATAACTTGTCAAAGATAGAGTGCAAAAGTCCCCTTTGCCCGCCAGATGTTGGTTGCTTTGTCATTCAACGTTAATAAAGATAATAAAATATTAAGCACAGGACGATTGACATCTCCCCCTGGGAAACAGGCCTGTTTTGATTCAGAGCGGGTGAAGCATCGTCTGCCCCTGTGTTTCAGCTCTCACCGTCTAGTTTCGGGAACCCCTCTAGGTTGATTTATATATTTGCTCCAATCTCAAACTTAAAAGTACATGTCAGCCATAAAATGTTAGAAATTGGTATAATTTGCTCCGAGAGCTCAAAGTATTACATTTTTATGGCACCTTGCGAAACAAAGCAGACGTCTTGGAAGACAAGCGTCAGATCTGGAAATAAATCAAACATCAGACAGCATACACCGAAGCAATCTCGGCTTCAAACATCTTTAAATTGATGATTGCATAATTTATCTCCGGCGGTACATTGTTCGGAAGGCAAGCTGTCATTTTCACCACGTGAAAACCAGACAAAGCATTGTAGTCTCACTCCTTCGAAGATCCTTGACTAGAAGTGCAGCGCGAAAGTATCATGTCGAGTCCACGGTGTACTGTGTACTGTGTACTGTGTACTGTGTGCTGTGTACTGTGTACTGTGTACTGTGTACTGTGTGCTGTGTACTGTGTACTGTGTACTGTGTACTTGTTCTTCCTCTGATCTTGGACTTGGTGCAGTGTACTGTAGCTCCAAGGATAGGAAGTCTGTTGATGCATGAAAAACAAGTGCCACACAAGGTCTTATGAATGGGTACAATATCCTGCCAGGTAGTCGAATAACAAAACTTTGTCACAGCTGGTGACGTTAAACCAAGTTATTCTACTCCAGCTTCCTTTATGGTTGCTAAGTTGCCTCTATGGAGATTCATAGAGTGATGTATATCTTTAGATGTGTGTGTATTGTTGTGAATCGTTTTTAGATACTACTGCACTTTTAGATACTACTGCACTGTTGGAGCTAGGAACACAAGCATTTCGCTACACCCGCAATAACATCTGCTAAATATGTGTATGTGACCAATAAAATGTGATTTTATTTGATTTGATTCATATCTGGTGAGGCTTGACACCATCTCAAAAGGTTTGTATATTTAGTGATGTAGTGATGCTTCATGTTAAGTTATTCATCTGTTAAATAGTTTTACATGTGGCAGAATGTTCCCAAGCCATACCTTTTACTAGTATGAAACATAAAAAGTAGTCAAGTAGAGATGTAAAGGTATATTTTATAGCACACAGTTAGTAGGTTTTATAAAATATAATCATGCTTGTTTACACTAATCACAGTGCTTTGCACTTCTCCAGTCTGTTTGAATAATAACAGTGGCTCATCATCCTGTCTGCTAATATCATAGTGCAAATCTTCAGCAGACAGTGTCAACAATTGTTCATTTTCCAGTAGTGACAGAAATGCATAGTTTAGCACTGGACTCTCTGAACTACTTACTGATGGCTGTCGGCGAAACAAAACCCTATTTGCCTCTTGAAAAAGTAAATCAGTAGTCTACTGCTGCTATTTCCAAGAATTACTTTACATCTATTGGCTCTAAATAATGGACTAGCTAGTCATAAATGATAGTTATAGAGGTGAAATGGGAGAATTCATCCTGAGTGGAATATAATGACCTCGACGTGTTTTGATGTTTCGCACTCGTCTTTGAATCTCGTCAGAAAAGCCTAGGGACATAGAAGGATTCATCAAAAGGGACTCTAAATTGTGAGCGTTTTAGACTATCTTCTTGGGACATGGGCCTTTCAAAGCACATGTACGCCAGAATTATGTTTTTGCATACCGTTTATACCCTTAAAGCTTAAGAGCTTGAGAAGTTGTTCATACAGCTCCCATCTGAGGAATTTCCTCAACCAGTGCGATGATAGGTCATTTGCAATCTTTAATGCTGACGTGTAGAGCCACTCAATGCATTATTATAAAAAAGTTACCAAAGACAATGGAATAGTTGATTGATTAGTCTACTCTAGGTGATTGCTGGGATCAGGTGGGTAGATTCATTCAAACCAATTCTCATACCCATCTATGTTTGCCCAATTATCTCAGTAAATTCCAACTTCTGTCTTTCTGAAACAACATTACATTAATCTATTTTGTTATTTTAATATAGTCACACATTCATATTTTCATATTCAACCAGTATGTAAGCGGGTTTATTTAAAAACAATCTTTGTGAAAATATATATATATTTTAATTCCATATAGTTTTTCTTAATGCAAAATAAGTCAAGTATGCTTGAACGATCCTGGGGTTGGCGGGTCAATAGTGTCATCCATT
This sequence comes from Brachymystax lenok tsinlingensis, assembly GCA_030435695.1. Lineage (NCBI taxonomy): Eukaryota > Metazoa > Chordata > Actinopteri > Salmoniformes > Salmonidae > Brachymystax > Brachymystax lenok. Next base: position 20,002,163 of record CM059789.1, read on the forward strand.
CACAGTCAACATGGACTAGTGTTCATCTTAGCACCTGTGAGTGTGGGGCCACCAGAGGGCCCTTGGATGAGGGGCTCTCCCGCCTGAAGCCCTAAACTAGTGCTGACAGCTCACGCCCACGCACCCAGGGGCCATGGCAATAGATCAGGGAGTTATCCATCACCACCACCAACCACCAGCAGGGACTCAGTAGGAGGGCTACAGTGTGTCTGCTGCTGCACACAATGACTTCCCTTTATTGTGTCGTCAGGGCAGCAGCTCGATGTAAACAACGTTTGAACAATTATGAGGCTGTAAATATCACAGCTGTTTCAAAGGTGCTGTCCCCTACAGTCTACCTTGTTCAAGGGGTAGCATGTTATATTAGTAATAAGATCGTAGTAATGGTAGTGAAATACTCAACCCTGTGGGAACTGCTGTGCGGAGAATGTCGATGGCATTGTGGAACATTAAAGGAGAGAAAGAGATATTTGATGAAACAATGGCGGTCGAGCCGGTGCATATGTTCAGTCAGAAGACTGTTTTGATAATTGTCTGTTTTTTACAGAAGTTTGAGATTGCCAAGTTACAAACCTAGCTGGCTAATGGCTGCTGAAGTATTTGGTTGTCCTTCTAAAACTCTGAATTTCGGCCTTTCACGACTTTACCTCGCGCTACCATACGGAAGCGTTTGTTTAATAGTTCCTTTTTCTGTTCCGGTCCTCATTAAAAGCTAATGCTGTTCTTCTGGCCAAATGAGCCCATGCATCTAAATGATCTAAAATACAGGCTTTACAGCTACTCACAAGCTGTTCCTAAATGCCACTAAGCTGCGGGAGAGCCTAGCACACACTTGTCGATTTATTAAGACGTGGTGTGACTGGAAACCAAACTGGAGTGACAGAGATGCATATCCACCATGGAGGTGACCTCCTTGATGGCTTTCCTAGGCTTCTCATTCAGTGGCACGAGTGGACGTTTACCTCAATATTTGGTCTGGCCAAGTCTGTTTCTCATTCATGGAGATGTGTCGGAAGAGTGCTGGAATCTTGCGGGAAGGCCTTTGATGAATATTTCATGCTACATCAACTGCCCTTTTATTAGACAAGATTGGTCGTATTCAAACAGTGGAAATGTATTCATACAAAAAATCTGCAACAGGATTCATTTGACATGTTCCTCGCGTGGAAAATGGTACTCGCCGGCCATCACGGGAAAAAGAAAGTGAGAGATAGGAAGAAGAGAAAGAAAGATGCAGTGAGAAAAAATAAGAAATAGATGAGAGCAAAGAGGCACAGGTAGAGAGGAGAGAATGAAACAGAAAGGGGAATTAAAGAGAGGAGAGAGAGAGAAGAGTAAGAAAGAGGCAGAGAGAGGGAGGAGAGAGAGAGGAATAAGAGGCAAATAGAGGGAGAAGTGAGAGAGGAGTAAAAAGGAGACAGAGAGAGGGAGGAGAGAGAAGGTGAGACAAAGTGAGAGGGGCTGAATCATTAGTGCCCTTCACTTTTTTCCATTTTATTTTAAAACCTTTCATTGGTTGTTACCCATTCCAGCACAGAGATAACAATCACAGAAGCAGACTATAGTGAAACTTGGAGGCGCTCCGTCATTTATAATGTCCTGAAAAAGTGATTTTGTCCTGCCTTTGAAAGGGCTAGTGAAAAAGACCTCAGAGAGATGGGAAGTTATAGATTGCAGGTGGAGAGAAAGGTCACAGTTGCCTGAGCAAAGGTTATGTGGTAATGTGCTCATTCTAACCTATATACTAGCATTAAAGAGGTAGGTGAAAGAGGGGAGTAGTAGAGGGCTGCTCAAGTCCCCAACCCCCTCCCCTTTAACAAAGTATAAGTCCCCAACCCCATCCCCTTTAACAAAGCATAAGTCCCCAACCCCATCCCCTTTAACAAAGTATAAGTCCCCAACCCCCTCCCCTTTAACAAAGTATAAGTCCCCAACCCCCTCCCCTTTAACAAAGTATAAGTCCCCAACCCCCTCCCCTTTAACAAAGTATAAGTCCCCAACCCCTCCTTTAACAAAGCATAAGTCCCCAACCCCATCCCCTTTAACAAAGTATAAGTCCCCAACCCTCCCCTTTACCAAAGTATAAGTCCCCAACCCCTCCTTTAACAAAGTATAAGTCCCCAACCCCTCCCCTTTAACAAAGCATAAGTCCCCAACCCCATCCCCTTTAACAAAGTATAAGTCCCCAACCCCCTCCCCTTTACCAAAGTAAAAGTCCCCAACCCCCTCCCCTTTAACAAAGTATAAGTTGCCAGCCCCATCCCCTTTACCAAAGTATAAGTCCCCAACCCCTACCCTTTAACAAAGTATAAGTCGCCAGCCCCATCCCCTTCACCAAAGTATAAGTCCCCAACCCCCTACCCTTTAACAAAGTATAAGTCGCCAGCCCCATCCCCTTCACCAAAGTATAAGTCCCCAACCGCCTCCCCTTTAACAAAGTATAAGTCGCCAGCCCCATCCCCTTTACCAAAGTATAAGTCCCCAACCCCCTCCCCTTTAGCAAAGTATAAGTCCTAGGCAAGTTAAGAACAAATTCTTATTTTACAATGACGGCCTAACCCGGCCAAACCCTCCCCTAACCCAGACGACTCTGGGCCAATTGGGCGCTGCTCTATGGGACTCCCGATCACGGCCGGTTGTGATACAGCCTGGGATCGAACCAGAGTCTGTAGTGACACTTCTAGAACTGAGATGCAGTGCCTTAGACTGCTGCGCCACTCAGATTAATAACAGCTTTTCCACTTCTATTACATGTCTGAATAGAGGATTTTTATAGAAATCCACATTATTTTCAGACATCTCCCGCAGTGCAGAGTTAGACAGAGACAGAGAAATACAACTGCACCCCAAGATAAAAGGAAAGACAATCATCCCTTGACTGCAATGCAGTGTAAAAAAACACTGTTGTTTTTTTATCATAAAAACAGACAATGCTTCAGACAACAATGTGTCCCGGTCGCTGAGTTCGTCTCACAATAGTGGGCTGACCAGGAAGAGATGGAATTGCTCCCAAAGCCCTCCCCACACACACACACACACACACACACACCTGAACATATCTCTATTATGGGCACAATAGCTCATATCAAGGTGATTTATTGCCAGAGAGGGCTCAAGTTGTTTAAAATGGCTGGTGCGATTAGTCAAATATGCGTTAGAGCTGAAAAAAGGGGGACCGCGGTGCTCCTGCAAATTAAAAGCAGCTGCGGACGGTAGTCGACCACAGCAAGGTGGTCAAACGTGGCAAGCAGCGGAGAGTCGCTGGGGATCAAGGATAGATGTGGGTCATTACAATCCTTTCAGGAAAGAAGTGGGTAAGAATAGAGTTGCGTTCAACATCCAGATACCCTGCAGAGAAGCAGCCAAAGAACACTCATTTAATTCCAGCAATATAAATAAAGTGGAACAACATCATCATTTCAGAATTATGTCAAAATTGGCAAAATACCTCTATAATAGCCCTACAATTATGCTCTGAAATTGCCACATATTTGAGTCAGGTATTATATTTACCATATCCAGTTACAAAAGATAAAACTGCTCCACTTTAAGGGTTTTTTCTTGGGTAAATTCCCCAAAGCTCTGTAGCCCTGAGCTCTAATTCCAGCCTAAATGCCACATCGAGCAAATTGAAACAGTAGTATTTGTATGACTTCCAAATGCACTAAATTAACCAGAGTTCCTAGAGTTCTTCTTAGGTATCACATTGGCCTTCAGATGAGTGTTGGGAATTCCTCAGAGTTTCTCCAAACGATGTTTGTTTGAAGAGCTTATTCTTAGAGTTTCAGTGGAATCGAAACCAAAATGGCTAGACCATTGATAGTGCAATTAGAATAACTTGGAGAGGTGTAGTGGAAAAATGAGATGTGATACTCGCGACTAGCGATTTGCTGGCACCGAGACCAAGCATGAGGACTCAATAAATTGTTTGGATGGATGGCTATATATTTGCATCTCAGAGAGTCACACTTCCGGAGCGAGACATTCCAGCGGTCCTGGGAGCACAGACACCGTTGGAGGTGTGAAGACATTTGAAAATGTGAATCGACTAAATTAATGTTACTGTGAACTAAACTGTCATGTTTTGTTTGTTTCGAGAGTTCATTAAAAAAAGAGCTGTATATTTTGATATGTCTTATTGCATTGTATGTTATTTGGATATTATGCATTTTTAAAGTGAATGGGTTGACTGGTTATCAGGCATATCCCTGTTGTCTGGTCGGAACATTCACTTTGAGTTGATTAGATTCGAATCTGGGTGTGTTGTTCCAGCCTTTTGTTCATTCAGGTTGGGGGTGCGTTCTCACTGGAATTTGGTTAAAAGGGCAGGGAAATCGCTCATACTTTGAGTTCTTGCTTCCAAGCTCCTGTGTGTATCAGACACTGTTTTTTCTCTTAGAGAATCTTCTGAACTGAAGACGTGTGTAACCACATTTACTGTGTTATTCTGTAATGTGTCATGTATTTCATGTACACTGTAATTATTTGAGTGTCAATTATTTAGTGACTAACTATTAGTTGAATTGAGTAAATGCATTCCTTGTTTTACAGAGTCATTCTTTGATTGACTATACATTCATCATTTAGTAGGTTTATTGTTAATGTTTACAGCCAGGCAATATGTTCCTCCACCCTGTACAGTGGACTACAGCCAGGCAATATGTTCCTCCACCATGTACAGTAGACTACAGGCAATATGTTCCTCCACCATGTACAGTAGACTACAGGCAATATGTTCCTCCACCATGTACAGTAGACTACAGGCAATATGTTCCTCCACCATGTACAGTGGACTACAGCCAGGCAATATGTTCCTCCACCATGTACAGTAGACTACAGCCAGGCAATATGTTCCTCCACCATGTACAGTAGACTACAGGCAATATGCTCCTCCACCATGTACAGTGACTACAGCCAGGTAATATGTTCCTCCACCATGTACAGTAGACTACAGGCAATATGTTCCTCCACCATGTACAGTAGACTACAGGCAATATGTTCCTCCACCATGTACAGTGGACTACAGCCAGGCAATATGTTCCTCCACCATGTACAGTAGACTACAGCCAGGCAATATGTTCCTCCACCATGTACAGTAGACTACAGGCAATATGCTCCTCCACCATGTACAGTGACTACAGCCAGGTAATATGTTCCTCCACCATGTACAGTAGACTACAGGCAATATGTTGCTCCACCAGTACAGTGACTACAGCCAGGCAATATGTTCCTCCACCATGTACAGTACACTACAGGCAATACGTTCCTCCACCATGTACAGTACACTACAGCAAGGCTATATGTTCCCCCACCATGTACAGTAGACTACAACCAGGCAATATGTTCCTCCACCATGTACAGTAGACTACAGCAAGGAAATATGTTCCTCCACCATATATAGTAGACTACAGCCAGGCAATATGTTCCTCCACCATGTACAGTACACTACAGCCAGGCAATATGTTCCTCCACCATGTACAGTAGACTACAGCCAGGCAATATGTTCCTCCACCATGTACAGTAGACTACAACCAGGCAATATGTTCCTCCACCATGTACAGTAGACTACAGCCAGGCAATATGTTCCTCCACCATGGACAGTAGACTACAGGCAATTTGTTCCTCCACCATGTACAGTACACTACAGCCAGGCAATATGTTCCTCCACCATGTATAGTAGACTACAGCCAGGCAATTTGTTCCTCCACCATGGACAGTAGACTACAGGCAATATGTTCCTCCACCATGTACAGTAGACTACACCCAGGCAATATGTTCCTCCACCATGTACAGTGACTACAGCCAGGCAATATGTTCCTCCACCATGTACAGTAGACTACAGGCAATATGTTCCTCCACCATGTACAGTAGACTACAGCCAGGCAATATGTTCCTCCACCATGTACAGTAGACTACAGGCAATATGTTCCTCCACCATGTACAGTAGACTACAGCCAGGCAATATGTTCCTCCACCATGTACAGTAGACTACAGGCAATATGTTCCTCCACCATGTACAGTAGACTACAGCCAGGTAATATGTTCCTCCACCATGTACAGTACACTACAGCAAGGCAATTTGTTCCTCCACCATGTACAGTACACTACAGCCAGGCAATATGTTCCTCCACCATGTATAGTAGACTACAGCCAGGCAATTTGTTCCTCCACCATGGACAGTAGACTACAGGCAATATGTTCCTCCACCATGTACAGTAGACTACACCCAGGCAATATGTTCCTCCACCATGTACAGTGACTACAGCCAGGCAATATGTTCCTCCACCATGTACAGTAGACTACAGGCAATATTTTCCTCCACCAGTACAGTGACTACAGCCAGGCAATATGTTCCTCCACCATGTACAGTAGACTATAGGCAATATGTTCCTCCACCATGTACAGTAGACTACAGCCAGGTAATACGTTCCTCCACCATGTACAGTAGACTACAGCCAGGTAATATGTTCCTCCACCATGTACAGTAGACTATAGGCAATACGTTCCTCCACCATGTACAGTAGACTACAGCCAGGCAATATGTTCCTCCACCATGTACAGTACACTACAGCAAGGCAATATGTTCCTCCACCATGTACAGTAGACTACAACCAGGCAATATGTTCCTCTACCATGTACAGTAGACTACAGCCAGGCAATTTGTTCCTCCACCATGTACAGTACACTACAGCCAGGCAATATGTTCCTCCACCATGTATAGTAGACTACAGCCAGGCAATTTGTTCCTCCACCATGGACAGTAGACTACAGGCAATATGTTCCTCCACCATGTACAGTAGACTACACCCAGGCAATATGTTCCTCCACCATGTACAGTGACTACAGCCAGGCAATATGTTCCTCCACCATGTACAGTAGACTACAGGCAATATGTTCCTCCACCATGTACAGTAGACTACAGCCAGGCAATATGTTCCTCCACCATGTGCAGTAGACTACAGGCAATATGTTCCTCCACCATGTACAGTAGACTACAGCCAGGTAATATGTTCCTCCACCATGTACAGTAGACATGGTGGAGGAACTGTTTGTATCTAGCCTCTCAATAAGTGCATAATGGTGCAAGTTAGACACTTGTTCATTATTGTCATACTGAGAGGTACAACTATATAATGGTGGCCCCTCATCTTCAGTCGATGGGGATTTTCATCAACCTACAGAGGCACATATTGAAGTACGGCCTTTCTTTTGTTAGCATCCCTATATGTAACATCGCGCCTCTAGATGTACCACCGCGTCCCTAGATGTACCACCGCGCCCATAGATGTACCACCGCGCCCCTAGATGTACCGCCGCGCCCCTAGATGTACCACCACGCCCCTAGATGTACCACCGCGCCCCTAGATGTCCTGCCGCGCCCCTAGATGTACCACCGCGTCCCTAGATGTACCACCGCATCCCTAGATGTACCACCGCGTCCCTAGATGTACCACCGCGTCCCTGGATATACCACCGCGTCCCTGGATATACCACCGCGTCCCTAGATGTACCACCGTGTCCCTGGATATACCACCGCGTCCATAGATGTACCACCATGCCCCAAGATGTACCACCGAGCCGCTAGATGTACCACTGCGTCCCTAGATATACCACTGCGCCCCTGGATGTACCACCATGCCCCTAGATGTACCACCGCGTCTCTAGATGTACCACCATGCCCCTAGATGTACCACCACGTCCCTAGATATACCACCGCGTCCCTGGATATACCACCGCGTCCCTAGATGTACCACCACGCCCCTGGATGTACCATCGTGTCCCTGGATATACCACCGCGCCCCTAGATGTACCACCATGCCCCTAGATGTACCACAGAGTCCCTAGATGTACCACCACGCCCCTAGATGTACCACCGCTCCCCTAGATGTACCACCACGCCCCTAGATGTACCACCGCACCCCTAGATGTACCGCCGCGCCCCTAGATGTACCACCATGCCCTAGATGTACCACCATGCCCCTAGATGTACCACCAAGTCCCTAGATGTACCACCGCGCCCCTGGATGTACCACCGCGTCCCTAGATGTACCACCATGCCCCTAGATGTACCACCGCATCCCTAGATGTACCACCGCGTCCCTAGATGTACCACCGCGTCCCTGGATATACCACCGCGTCCCTAGATGTACCACCATGCCCCTGGATGTACCACCGTGTCCCTGGATATACCACCGCGTCCATAGATGTACCACCATGCCCCAAGATGTACCACCGCGCCGCTAGATGTACCACTGCGTCCCTAGATATACCACTGCGCCCCTGGATGTACCACCGCGTCCCTAGATGTACCACCATGCCCCTAGATGTACCACCGCGTCTCTAGATGTACCACCATGCCCCTAGATGTACCACCACGTCCCTAGATATACCACCGCGTCCCTGGATATACCACCGCGTCCCTAGATGTACCACCACGCCCCTGGATGTACCATCGTGTCCCTGGATATACCACCGCGCCCCTAGATGTACCACCATGCCCCTAGATGTACCACGCGCCCCTAGATGTACCACCGCGCCCCGAGATGAACCACCGCGCCCCTACATGTACCACCGCACCTCTAGATGTCCTGCTGTGTCCCTAGATGTACCATCGCGTCCCTAGATGTACCACCGCGCCCCTGGATGTACCACCGCGCCCCTGGATGTACCACCGCGTCCCTAGATGTACCACCATGCCCCTAGATGTACCACAGAGTCCCTAGATGTACCACCACGCCCCTAGATGTACCACCGCTCCTAGATGTACCACCACGCCCCTAGTTGTACCACCGCTCCCCTAGATGTACCACCGCGCCCCTAGATGTACCACCGCACCCCTAGATGTACCGCCGCGCCCCTAGATGTACCACCATGCCCCTAGATGTACCACTATGCCCCTAGATGTACCACCGAGTCCCTAGATGTACCACCGCGCCCCTGGATGTACCACCGCGTCCCTAGATGTACCACCATGCCCCTAGATGTACCACCGCATCCCTAGATGTACCACCGCGTCCCTAGATGTACCACCGCGTCCCTGGATATACCACCGCGTCCCTAGATGTACCACCACGCCCCTGGATGTACCACCGTGTCCCTGGATATACCACCGCGTCCATAGATGTACCACCATGCCCCAAGATGTACCACCGCGCCGCTAGATGTACCACTGCGTCCCTAGATATACCACTGCGCCCCTGGATGTACCACCGCGTCCCTAGATGTACCACCACCTCCCTAGATGTACCACTGCGCCCTTAGATGTATCACCTCGTCCCTTTATGTACCACCGCATCCCCATATGTACCACCGCAATTAGGAAAACCACAGAGATAGGACTGGATGTACAATGGATCTCAAGTCGTTATATTTAGAATATTTAGATGCTGCTCCTGATTTTGGGTCCTTTTATTAAATAAATGTTGGCAGATTTTTTTTTAATCTCCCTTGAAGAATAAATACAATGTTTGGTAGATCACTAGAAAGAGTGGAAATGGCACTGTTTGTTCTTGGTTAAGTTAGGTTTTCACTGTTTGATTCATTGGTCTAATTTTGAACTGACAAACTTTGAAAACCTAACTTAAACCAAGAACAAACAGTGCCATTTCCACTCTTTCTAGTGTTCTACCAAACATTGTATTTATTCTGCAAGCGACATTTCTTTAATAAAAGGACACACGTTAATATCCAAAGATTAGCTGCAGCAGAATAGGTAAATAAGCAAAGTCCAAAGACAGAATTACTATTTCAACAATGAGTATATCAAAAAAGATGTGTGTGAATAGAAAGACCAAACAGGGATAGAAAAAATGGCTCTGTAAAAGTTGTGCCAGTTGTGACCAAATCATTGTGCTAATAAATGGTTAGTACACAGTGTGTAGGAGTCCCTTCAACCACTCCTCTTCAGTTTTTGATTCTCCTACGCACCTGTGATAAGACATTACTTCTGGTTTGCAAAAGTTGTTGATATCTAAAACTATTGCACAAATTACAACAATCAAGAAACAAAATATGCTTAATATCTCTCTATCGCCTCTGCTCGGTTGACACGGGCAATATGTAACCATCAATTTACATCCGTCCTGTGTTGTGTTTTCTCTGCTTGCTGTCAACGCTCCCGTCAGTGAGATTGATACCGCACAGCCCCCGAAAGGTTCATTTTCCTGTGCACTGTGCTAAATTGATGATCTATTAGTAGCAACTGACCACCACTGCTATTTTCCAAGCTGGCACCTGTCCAAACGGTACGCTGGGAGACTTGGGATGGTGGCAGGCAGCACCAGAACATTCCCCACTCCATTTATCCATATTTTATAGGCCTTGGGAACTAACGGGCCTGGTGATCAATGTCCACAAGCATAATCCCCCACATCTCTTGATGCCCACATCTGTATTTCTCTCTCCTATACCCACAGCCGTACTATAGAGAGACGGCTACTTTGTAGTGTTATCTAAAGCTCTCTTTGAAAGACTGGTACCATTTGTAGGTCTACGCTTTACAGAATAATTCTCTGAGATAGCAAGACATACTGCTGGTGTGTCTGCCTGATTCCATGTACAATATCTGACAATCACAATATGTTCTGGTGAAAGCACCTGTTGTACTGAAATGAGTGTGCATTGGTGAGCTGATTTCAAATGGATGATCTGTGGGGACACTTTGAGCACATAACACAGGTATTATTGCATTTTCAGCTTTCTATCTGCCCACGGTAGCTGATTCGGTGGACATTGACATGCATTCAGTACATGTGAATGCCATCTGTGCTCCTGTCTCTGCCAGATCTACACTAAACAAAAATATAAATGCAACATGTAAAGTGTTGGTCCCATGTTTCATGAGCTGCTTGTGCACACATTTGCACAGCCATTGAAGAGGAGTGGGACAACATTCCACAGGCCACAATCAACAGCCTGATCACCTCTATGCAAAGGAGATGTTGCACTGCATGAGGCAAGTGGTGGTCACACTAGATACTGACTGGTTTTCTGATCCACGCCGCACTTTTTTTTAAGGCATCTGTGACCAACAGATGCATATCTAAGGTGTAAAGTACTTAAGTAAAAATACTTTAAAGCACTACTTAAGTAATTTTTGGGGGTATCTGTACTTTACTTTACTATTTATATTTTTGAAACTTTGACTTTATCTTCACTACATTGCTAAAGAAAATAGTATACTTTTTACTCCATACATTTTCCCTGACACCCAAAAGTACTCGTTGCATTTTAAAAGCTTAGCAGGACAGGAAAATTGTCTAATTCACACACTTATCAAGAGAACACCTCTGGTCTTCCCGACTGCCTATGATCTGACGGACTTACTAAACACACATGCTTTGTTTGTAAATGATGAGTGAGTGTTGGAGTGTACCCCTGGCTAACCACAAACAAAAAATAAAATGTGGCTGAATGCTTTGCTTAATATAGGGAATTTCAGCAATTACATTTACTTTTGATACTTAAGTATATTAAAAACAAATATTTTCAGATTTTTACTCAAGCAGTATTTTACTGGTTGACTTTCACTTTTACTTGAGTCATTTCCTATTAAGGTATCTTTACTTTTACTCAAGCATGACAGGTACTTTTTCCACCACTGGTTGCATGTTGCATTCATATCTTTGTTTAGTTTATAATGGTTGAAGTAATTTCCCTTGTGGTTCTTCATTTTCCAGCATTTTTCATAGGTACCTGGTTCACCTTTTTTCTCTCCTTCCCTCTCTCTTCACTCTGTTTAATTTATCATCTTCCTCTGAATATTCTCTGAAATTGTTTTCCCTCATCTCTCATCTTCTCGTTTGTCTGGCGGTTGCTACCCACCTTCTGTTTGAACATTCTGAAACCCCCATGGGAGAGCAGAGCTGTAGATTAAATTCAGTCTCTAATTCTTGAAGAGCGGAGGAGGATTAGTAGGGTAGCGGTGCTGCTGGTGCTAGCAGAAGGTTGTAGAAGTGGTTATTTTCAATGTCTCTAACAGAGATGTCCGTTTCCGTTGGAGGGGAGAAAAACTAGACTCTAAAAAACAACATTGCAGAGGAGCGAGTGCAACCCTGGGGAGACATTTAACTAGTTCTCATGTGACTGGCCATGTGACTGGCCATGTGAGGCGAGAGTCATGAGCTCTGCTAAATCACCATGCTGGAGGACAAGGAGCCAATGATGGGGCTTCTGTTTGAAAACGGAGCAAAGAGAAAAGCTATGAGAGAGAGCAGTAACAGTGGTGCTCATGTCATTTCCCATCCTTTAATTCATTCACCCACTAAACTTCCTTTAGAAACAATGAGAGGGCCTCCCGAGTGGTGCAGCGGTCTAAGGCACTGCCTCGCAGTGGTAAAAGCAACGCTACAGACCTGTATCACAAACGGCCGTGATCGGGAGTCCCATAGGGCGGCGCACAATTGACACAGCGTCGTCCGGGTTAGGGGAGGGTTTCGGCTGGGGGGGCTATACTTGGCTCATCGCGCTCTAGCGACTCCTTGTGGTGGACCGGGTGGATGCAGGCTGCGTCAGTTGAATGGTGTTTCCTCCGACACATTGGTGCGGCTGGCTTCCGGGTTAAGCAGGCAGTTGTTAAGAAGCGAGGTTTGGCAGGTCATGTTTCGGCGGACACATGACTCGACCTTCGCCTCCCGAGCCCGTTGGGGAGTTGCAGCGATGAGACAAGATCGAAATTGTGTGAAAAAAATAAATATTTAAAAAAATTACTATGAGAGGTTCATACAGCATCCAAGATGTAGGCTATGTCAATCAAGACCTACCGCAGGCTCTTTCTCTCTGACTTGTAATTGGTGACCAGTATGGCTGTCTGAGCTGCTGCCCACCTCTATCCATCACCGGTGTGCCTGAGGTTCCCATGAGGCTCACACACACACACACACACACACACACAGTCCTGTCCTGTCCTTCATACACTCACTCACTTGCACACAGCATCTCCATGACCTTTACGCAATGTCCTAAGGACCACCTCGGAGAAAGCCCTTGCTGTGGATAAATAAACAAGACATTGTCAGGAAATGCTTCCATACAATTTGCAGTGTCGCGTTCGTGTTCGAAGCAAATTTCCCGCTGAGCAAGTATGAATTTCACTCTTTTACACCTACTGTATGGGTATTTATCAGGATTCCCAGTAGCTGTTGTTAAAGCAGCAGCTACTCTGACTGGGGTCTACACAGAACATGAAACATGAAATAATACAGAACATTAATAGACAAGAATAGCTCAAGGACAAAACATGTGACAAAAAAACTTTGATTGATAGATTGATTGATTGAACCTTCTATTTTTGTATGTCAACTGATGATGGTGAGAGGCATAGGGATATGTGGGAAACCTGAGCCCTTCCTAGGGGGAAAGGGAGATACTGATGGTGGTTTTTGACAATAGGAGATCTTTCCCTCGTACCCTGTAAAAAAATTATTTAGATTCGCCAGGTTGTATGGAGTAAGGAAGGCATAAAAGTTTGTACTGTGACATTCATAGAGAGGTTATCATACAGTGTATTCTCTTAGCTGCCTTGGTACTGAGGAGACTAACACTTTTCAGACACTTTTTAAATTGTTCCTTAAACTTAACTTCACTGTTTTGATAAGTCATATTTATTATGTATCATGTATGTTGAGTATGTTATGCAACCGCATTGAATCGGAACCTTTAAATTAATTATATGACGTATCTGAATAGCCAGCCCGATTGAGTACAAATCAATAGGAATTTGCTTCAGGAGCACTCAGGATGTACTCCCTCAGCATTGGCCTCCCACGCCTACGTGAAGTCACACAGAACGCTAATTAACTTTCACTATCATTCCTTGCAACGCTGAGATCTTTTGTGAGCCAGTCAGGCTTCGGTTGCCGAGCATGTGCTTCTGGAAGAATTTGCTGTTTAGTAATTGGTAAAAATGCTGAGGAGATAATGAAGCAAAGTTAAAACTGAAGAACACTCTCGGTTTCTAGTGAAGAGACTCAATGGTGGTGAGGATGGGTTATAAGAAATTGAAATATTTGACTTGCGAAAATATTAGATGAACACTAGTGCTATCCAAAGTCAATCCACCCCAAAAAATCCAATACAATTAATCATGTTTGATATGACAATTTGTGCTAAACAAAGGTATGAATATTGTCCATTGACCAAAATGCTAGTTCTAAGAAAGCCATATTTCTAACCTCTTTGCTCTTATATTCACAAGCTTAAAGTAACTGTCCAGTTTTTCCAGAAATATGACCTATATACAATATGAGTAAAATAGTTTTTCTTACAAAACATGGTAATTAAGCCACCATCATGCTTCTCCGTATGGATGGTGTCAGGTTTCTTCCAGATGTGACACTTGACATTCAGGACAAAGAGTTCAATCTTGGTTTCTCATGGTCTGAATCCTTTAGGTGCCTTTTGGCATACACCAGGCAGGCTGTCATGTGCCTTTTACTGAGGAGTGGCTTCCGTCTGGTCGCTCTACCATAAAGGCCTGATTGGTGGAGTGTTGCGGAGATTGTTGTCCTTCTGGAAATGTATCCCATCTCCTCAGAGGAACTCTGGAGCTCTGTCAGAGTGACCATAAGGTTCTTGGTCACTTCCCTGACCAAGGCCTTTCTCCTCCAATTGTTGGTGGTCTAGGTGGTTCCAAACTTCGTCAATTTAAGAATGATGGAGGCCTCTGTGTTCCTGTGGACCTTTAATGCTGCAGAATGTTTTTGGCAACCTACCCCAGATCACAATCCTGTCTCAGAGCTCTACAAACAATTCCTTTGACCTCGTGGCTTTTTGCTCTGACATGCACTGTCAACTGTGGCCCTTATATAGACAGGTGTGTGTCTTTCCAAATCATGTCCAATCAATTGAATTTACCACAGTTGGACTCCAATCAAGTTGTAGAAACATTTCAAGGATGATCAATGGAAACAGGATGCAGCTGAGCTAAATATTGAGTCTCATAGCAAAGGGTATGAATACTTATGTAAATAAGGTATTTCTGTTTTTATCTTTAATACATTTTCTAAAATCTATAAAGACCTGTTTTTGCTTCGTCATTAGGGGGTATTGTGTGTAGATTGATGAGAAAAAAACATTGATTTAATACATTTTAGAATAAGGCTGTAACGTAACAAATGTGGAAAAAGTCAAGGGTTTTGAATACTTTCCGAATGCACTGTATTACTAATAGTTGAGCAATACTGCACCTCCCACAAACCCAAGGATCCACAGAAGCAATCCATTCCCATTTTCTAAACAAAATGATAGCAACATTATACACCTATTTAAAACACTGAACAAGTAAATTCAAACAGTTAATTTATGATATACATTTCAATCCATTTAAACATGGTGTGATAAGGAGAATCTCACCACTGGAGTTTAATCAAAATTGATCACCGCCTACAGAAAATGTGATGAACTGTTTTTGTATAAATCAATAAGTCCTTTCTACCTTTATGCTAATATATAAGAAAAGGTTTAAATGGAATTTTAATCCACCGCGAAGGCTCCCAGACTGTTTAATGGCTCTAAATTTCACATAACTGCTCGACTGACACTTGCATATCAGGTCCACCTTCATTTGGCTACGTCTTAAAATGTTAAAGTTCAGATTCCTTTCTGAGCCAAGGCCATTGAGACCCATGTTAATGGCTATTTATATTCCAGAGCCATACTTGCCGTGATCTTCTGTTAAGAATTATATCCCATTCAATCATTATTGCTACCCTGTTGATGAGCTTGATGGTAATATGTGGTGCAGGTCATTTACAGTTTTTTACGATTGTTTACACACTAAAATAAAAATGTCCACACAATTTGCAAAATTCTACTCCAATGAGCAAAACACCTCCACAGATTTGCACAACATTACACACAATGTCTGCTTCACCCTTTTTGCAAAACATTACACACAGTGATTTGTAAAACTCTACACACATTTTCACACCTTAGACACAGATAAGGATTTTGAGGTTACTTCCTTGTCATTACAAAGCCCCGGATTGCCAATGACCACACTAATGAACAGGTGGATAATCACATCCACCAGGTGTGGAAGCACACATGTGCTAATTTGAAAAGCTTGCAGCACTCAGGTGTGCTATAAAAGGCAGCAGGTGAGTTCACCTGTCTTCAACAAAATGGAAGGAGCTAGAAGAAGAAGAAGAAGAAGAAGAGTGAGAATGAGAGGGGAGCTCAAAGAGGGAGATGAAGGAGGTAGAGGAAGAGGAGAAGGAGATAGAGGAAGGAGGCCTAGGAAGAGGAGAAGGAGGTAGAGGAAGAGGAGAAGGAGGTAGAGGAAGAGGCCTAGGTAGAGGAAGAGGAGAAGGAGGTAGAGGAAGAGGAGAAGGAGGTAGAGGAAGAGGAGAAGGAGATAGAGGAGATAGAGGAGAAGGAGAAGGAGGTAGAGGAAGAGGCCTAGGTAGAGGAGAAGGAGAAGGAGGTAGAGGAAGAGGCCTAGGTAGAGGGAGGAGGAGAAGGAGGTAGAGGAAGAGGAGAAGGAGGTGAGAGGAAGAGGCCTAGGTAGAGGGAAGAGGAGAAGGAGGTAGAGGAAGAGGAGAAGGAGATAGAGGAAGAGGAGAAGAAGGTAGAGGAAGAGACCTGGGTAGAGGAAGAGGAGAAGAAGGTAGAGGAGAAGGAGGTAGAGAGGAAGAGGACTAGGTAGAGGAAGAGGGAGAAGGAGGTAGATGAAGAGGAGGAGGTAGAGGAGAAGGAGGTAGAGGAGGAGGCCCAGGTAGAGGAAGAGGAGAAGAAGGAGATAGAGGAAGAGGCCTAGGTAGAGGAAGAGGTAGAGAAGGACTTGAAGAGTTGATAGAACCTGAACAAAGAAGACGAGGACCAAATTTGACTCAAGAAATCCGTGCAACACTTATTGACCATGTTATCAACCATGGACTGACACTGATGGAAGCTGGACAAAGAGTTCAACCAAATCTCAGCGGAAATACTGTTGCGTCAGTAATTCGGACATTTCATCGAGAAAACAGGTAAGCTAACCACACAGTACATTGAAACTGAAGCTTGCTGTACTTATCATCAATATTGTTTACTGTGACATTTGACAGTAGGCTGCATGTGTATTTTTTTATATATTTGTTTTACATAGGATTGAGGGTCGAGGACACCAAGGTGGAAGGGCCCTATGTTCACTCGTGCACAAGAGGCCGCCATGGTTTTGACCAATAATTGTATCAGGCTGCAAGAAATCCAAGCCAATATCATCAATGATGACCATATTTTCAATAACATCCAACGAGTCTCTCTGTCAACATTAGGTCGAATCCTCAAGAAAAATCAAATATACATGAAGCAACTGTATCGTGGGTACCATTTGACAGAAATTCAGAGAGAGCGAAACATCTGCGCAATGAGTATGTGGAGGTATGTATTGTTCATCTTACTATGGTGTGGTATTGTGCACTGCTCATGATGTTCTGGCACAAAAATACTGTGCAATAGATATTGAATAGCATCCTATTGTCTTTTACTGTGTTTCAGAGAGTCTTGCAAATGGATGCTGCAGAAATTCAACATGAATTTATATACTGTATGTGGATGAGGCTGGATTTAACCTTGCGAAAACAAGAAGAAGAGGGAGTAATGTAATTGGACACAGGGCAATCACCAATGTGCCAGGGCAGCGAGGGGGTAACATCAC
The DNA here is from genome assembly GCA_030435695.1 of Brachymystax lenok tsinlingensis. Taxonomy (NCBI): domain Eukaryota; kingdom Metazoa; phylum Chordata; class Actinopteri; order Salmoniformes; family Salmonidae; genus Brachymystax; species Brachymystax lenok. Next base: position 20,019,801 of record CM059789.1, read on the forward strand.
CCTTTGCGCTGCTATTACACAAAATGGGGTCCTCCACCACCATGCAAATCTGGGACCCTATAATGCAAATCTAATACTTGCATTTCTTGACAGATTGCAATGAGATTGTCACAGCATTAAACCAAGTGGACCAGATGCGGTACATTGTCGTTTGGGACAATGTCTCATTCCATTGGGCTGCTCTGGTCCAGAATTGGTTCCATGAGCACCCTGAATTTGAAGTCTTATACCTTCCCCCATACTCCCCCTTCCTGAATCCAATAGAAGAGTTTTTTCAGCATGGCGGTGGAAGGTATCGACCTGCGGCCCTATGACCGTTTGCCCCTCATTCAGGCCATGGAGCAGGCCTGTGATCATATAGAAGCAGCTTCTGTGCAGGGTGGATTCGTCACCGCGGCGATTCTTCCAACGGTGCCTTGCCAATGAAGACATAGCCTGTGATGTGGATGAAATCTTATGGCCTGATCCAGCCAGACGGAGAGATGATGAATAGTTACAGTATTTTTGTTGCTTTTACAGTAGTTTTCTTCAGAGTCAAAGTGTATGTACTTCATGCAGTAATTTTTATTTGTCTGCAGATTTTATTTGTTTAATTGATTTCATTGTTGGTTGATTACTGTAACTGATTATGGTAAGAAATACTGTAAGTATTGAAATAAATACTTGAAATATTCAGTCTGCAGCATCAGTGTTGTACAGTGCTTGGTAAGTTTATAGTAGGCCTATTTGTGTACATTCTCCTATATCTCAAACTAATCATGAAGAATGTTGTTGGTTTGTCACTATTTTTTTTTTCATCTAAATTATCCCTTACATAACAATGTCTGGCAAAAATCTAGCACATGATATTTCCTAAAATTAGTTTTTTTACAATTGTGTTTTTTATTTATCACAGCAGTGTGAAACTGGCTGCAATAGTGTCTGATCATTGAGGACTGTGTTGGTTAAATGAAAACTAATAGCATTTTCACAAATATGTGTATATGTTTTGACTGAAGTATGTATGTTTTGACTGAAGTGTGTCATTTTGCAAACAATCTAGGAATTATACAAATTGAGTGTGGTGTTTGGATAATTGTGATTATATTTTGAAAAAAAGAACCCGGTTTTCAAAATTGCGTGTAAACAATTGAAAAAAACTGTAAATGTCATAAGGAGTGTGTGGTAGTAAGTAGGTGAACAACATGTTGAGCATACGCATGAAGAGTGTAATCGAATGCTTATCTAACCTTTTTCTGAAAGGTATTGTCGTGCTATGGAGCTTTAATTAGTGTTACTAGAGTCACTAAACCAACCTAGGAGCAACATGCACAGACATTATAGTCATAAACACTAGAAAGAAACTGCATTTGTCACAGGGCTTGGGTTATTTCTGTGTTAGATCCCTTAGCAATCAGTGGCCCCGACATGTTGATTGGGAATATTCATCTTGATGGAATTCATTGGCCGCCTACCTGTATCGATTAATCAACTCTCTCATTGGTGCAGTATGGGGCGCTTTGATTCATCACCCCAAAAGATGAAGATGAACTCAGCAATATATTTCTCATCATAACACCACACTCCACATACATATTAATAGCGTAGATTTCAGCTCGTAGGCATGAATCATTTTTGTAGACAGGGAATTTTAACAGCCGCCCCGGCGTGCCCAAGAACAATACATATTCAAGCGCTTTAAGGTACGGCCAAGAAAAACAAATAACTATCCGAGCCACATTTTCAAAGTGGCATTTATTCGACATAGCAACTCGAAGGGTACTTACGCAGCCTCTATGGATGTACAAATTGACTTGCAGTTTGTCAATAGCAATGTATGACCAATGACTTAGTATTATCTCTGATCTTGTTTATGAATACTTTCGCACTTTACAAATGTCAGCATGCCAGATGCCGTTTACTGCAGTGGTGTATTGGTTGCATTGGTCAAATTTGGACATGATGCTTTGAAGAATATGACATAGCTAGATCAATGTGATTGCATCAAGTGAGTATTGGCCTCACATCTTTAGATTACAGTATTTTTCTTTGGATAATAATTATTTGCAGTGTATTACACCTATAGACTGTAGGTAGGCAGGTAGCCTAGTGGTTAGAGCGTTGGACTTGTAACTGGAGGGTTGCAAGTTCGAATCCCTGAGCTGACAAGGTAAAATTCTGTCGTTCTGCCCATGAACAAGGCAGTTAACCCACTGTTCCCCGGGCGCCAAAGACGTGGATGTCGATTAAAGGCAGCCCCCCGCACCTCTCTGATTCAGAGGGGTTGGGTTGTACAACTGACTAATAATGGTGACTTTGACTTTGATATTAAGCCCATTGAAAAAGGCCATGGATTAAGATCACTTAATTTGTCAATTGTACACAAGGTAAAAACAAAATTGGACTTCTGATTTATCACAACCCCTCCAAAAGACACACATACTGGTTGGAGCAGGGAGCTGCTACAAGTATACTGGGTGCCCATGGAGAAGATGTTGGGGGGTTAAGTGCCTTGTCCAAGAGTCAATGATATCTAGGATTTGATTCCAGCAACCCTCCAGTCACCACTAGGATACCTGCCACCCCTAGGTTTGTGCTATTGGCAGTATACTAAGCTTATTGAAAGGCTATAGATTTGAGCTACTGAGTTGAGTTACCCCACCCTCATGTACTATTGGTTAAATTACCTGTCAGTCAGGCTGAAGATGTTTCTGATTGGTCCTGTGTCTCCAGGTGTACAACCAACATTACAAGGCCATGCTGGACGGTAAGGAGACAGACAGTATCATGGAGATTGACCCCGCCCACCGCATTGAGATCTTCAGGATGGGGAACGGCAGTGATGAGGTGCTCGAGGTCCACGACTTCAAACATGTAAGTGTTGTCAAAATTCACATTAGGTACAGTATACCTTCTGCATACTTCATATACTGTCATTTTCTTTTTCTTATTATAGTGTTTGTGCAGAATGATTGTGTTTGTGTTCGAGCCCTTTCCAAATTGCTGTTAGATTGTGTAAAAGCATTTCTGTTCTCCTGAAATCATATCATCTTCTTCGACAATACCCTGCACTCTCTCCTGTGTTTTCTCTCTCTCTCACGGAAAAGCTGATATCCAATGTGTGTCATCTAATAACAAGAGGTTTCAATTCCCTCTCATATACAACCCCTTATCCACCACACACACACACACACACACACACACGCAGGTAACTGCCAAAATAAAGGAAACACCAACATAAAGTCTCTTAATAGGTCGTTTGGCCCCCACGAGACAGAACAGCTTCAATGCACCTTGGTATAGATTCTACAAGTGTTTGGAAATCTATTGTAGCGATGTGACACAATTTTTCCACAAGAAATTCCATAATTTGGTGTTTTGTTGATGGTGGTGGAAGACGCTGTCTCAGGCGCTGCTGCAGAATCTCCCATAAATTAATTTGGGTTGAGATCTGGTGACTGAGACTGCCATGGCATATGGCTTAAATCGTTTTCATGCTCATCAAACCATTCAGTAACCACTCGTGCCCTGTGGAGGGCGGCATTGTCATCCTATGGGGGCATAGCCATGGTAGCCAAAATGATGTCCAAAATAATGGCCTGCCCAGCATTTTTATACATGATCCTAAGCATGATGGGATGTTAATTGACTCAGAAACCGCCCCTGTGTGGAAGCACCTGCTTTCAATATAATTTGTATCCCTCATTTACTTGTGTTTCCATTATTTTGTCAGTTACCTGTACGTATATGCACACACAGACACACACACAACCATACCTACATTTCATATATAAAAAACAAAAAACAGTTTTAAGTGACTAGTAGGCATTGGTCTGAAGCCGAAAAAGAACGAAAAAGAGCACCACAATGCCTACTCCACCCATGCTCTACTACGGTTTTCCAGTACACAGCTTTGACCTACTACAATAGCTATGTTGGTATATTATACTTCCAACAATGTGTCTGCTGGTTGCTTAGGATTCACATTTTCTCAAACAGCCTAATTCATACTCTGAGAGGAGGTGCTTCCACAATAATATGATTTGTACAGTATACAAGGTAAAGTATTGGATTCTTCACACACCACACTAATCCCATTCCACTACCGTTTCAAGCTTTTTTTTTTTTATTATTATATGAAAGCAAGCTTTGCTTTTATACTTACAAGATTGTCGTGCTTGATTGAGAGAGGTGTTTTATCTTCTAGTAATGTGGTTCCTGCCTGTATTTCCTTTAACCTTTTTATTTAGCAATACATGTCATTGAGAACAAAATATTCTACTACTCAAAGTCTCTATGAACAGAGGAGGTCTTGAAGAACAGATGAGTAATAGAATCAGGTAGGGTAGCACTGGGCTTGAATAAAAAATCCTGCATAAATGTAAAACTGACAAGGAGAAACGTTTGCAACATAGTTTTCTGTATGTGTCTGACTGTCCATTTAATGTAAAACGGATCAAACATAATTTCTGACTGGACGACAGCTAACGTTGACATGCTGTCTAAATAGCATAGGCTAATGTTTTTGTCACTGGCAATGCTCATTATCAGTCACTCACCACTGGTCTGTTTGCATATTAGTTGGCTGTCTAGGCCTAACTGGTGAGACTGACACATACTAGCCTACTACCGACATATATCTACTGTCTGTGTTTAACTTGTAAAGGCTCAGATAGGTCATTGAATGTTCTTCAATAAGATGATTCTGGACTGTAACAAATAAATCAGATAGACCTACTAGGACAAGGGTGTCAAACTCGTTTCATGGAGGGCCTGGCATTTGCGTTTATTTTAAAATTTTAAGACCTAGACAACCAGATGAGAGTTCTTTACTAATTAGTGACCTTAATTCATGAATCAAGTACAAGGGAGGAGCGAAAACCTGCAGACACTCGGCCATCCGTGAAATGAGTTTGACACGTGTACTAGGCCCACATATAGACCCATTCAGCTAGCTGGCTAGCTAGTAGCCTATGCTTCAGACTTACTAATTATTTAAACTGAACTATATAAGGCAAATCTAACAAATCTGAAAATACAATAAAAAAAATATGGATGAATATAGTCAGAATTTTCATGTTTGGTGATGATTAATAGTTTTATGAGTCGTTGTTGGAGATTAGAAGGGAAAGAGTGAAAGTCTGACTGGAGATTCTCTCAGAGCACGCTTTACGCTCAAGCACATAGAAATATAACAGGTGAACAGATTGGACTTGGTGCTTCAATGGGAATGTTGGCTAGAAAAATGAGAAACATACTGAAAATTGTTTATTGTCCTTGCAAAAGTCTAGATTATACATGTTAGGCTACCCTGGAACGGGAGGAAGAATGAAATCTGTGTATGATCTTTTTCAATTGGAATGCAGTTCTAATCGTGTCCAATCAATTGAATTTACCACAAATGGACTTCAATCAAGTAGTAGAAACATTTCAAAACATGCACCTGAGCTCAATTTCGAGTCTCATATCAAAATGTCTGAATACTTATAAAAATAAAACTGAAATACCTTATTTACATAACTTTGCACCAAATAAATTACTGTTTTCGCTTTGTCATTATGGGGTATTGTGTGTAGATTTCTAAGGATTTTTTTTATTTAATCCATTTTAGAATATGGCTGTAACGTAACAAAATGGGGAAAAAGTCAAGGGGTCTGAATACTTTCCAAATGCACTGTATGTGGTTCTCGGTAACAGCCGGACGGCTCATGACGAGAGGCGGGGAGTGTGTTGTTAACCTCCAATCAAGTTGATTTTAACATTGAGCTCCATATTATAGCTTCGCGCCGGCCGGCGTAACTATAATAAAATGGAATATCTAATAACAAGTTCACTCACACTCATACTCAAACACACACACGGCTGCACACACACACAAACATACGTTGCTAGTTTCTCCTCCAGCCCATCCAATCTGAATGATCCACTTCTGTCAGTGAAGCGAATCCACCGAGGAGATGTGTTTGGCCAGGCATGGCCACGGGAGACTACATTGTGAAACAAGTGAGCGAGCAGAATAATCCTCATTGTGATTACAAAAGAATAGAAGAGAGTGGAGGAAAACACAAACCTTATTATAAGTTACTAACTGTAAGTTGAGGGGGATGGGTTTGGGAATGTATTTTTATAAAGAAAGGACATTTCAAGTCTTTACTAATTAAAAATCCCCCTTTAAAACAATCTCTGTCAAGCCCAAGGGCTGTGTATGAGGAATTGAAATGGGCAGATAATGCCGCTTAAGGCCAGAGGCAAAATCCCTTTCCTATTGTTTCAGGCTAATACAGGGAACATGCTGCAGGAAGAACCTAGAGAACTGGCTTTCAAGCATATTCAACAGTCTATTATATGAGAATCATTATGGTCACACAGTGCAACCACCTGCCACCACCACCATGTCTACTGTATTTTTATGTAGCTCTTCTCAACAAAAAATTATGAAGTAATTTCTAGAATAATTTGACGCAAACAGTGGTTCAATTTTGTGTAATATTCAATCTGGAACTACAGTAAAGCTTTGAATCAATGACATTACACAATCACTAACCTCAGTTGTGCATGCTAGAATCAAGCTACCAGACTCAACTGAGAGCATTGCTGTTTCAAACATGTAGAATGAAATCCAAAATGTAAATCTGGAACACTGAAATTAGTATGATATGTTACGTTTGGTATGGTTACATAACATAGAAAGTTACTTAAGGCAAAACGAGGGTGGGTGGTTGGTTGGTTGAGGTGGAAGGATGGGCGTAAAACATGAATGTCTAGTAACCCAAAGGTTGAGTGTTCCAATCTCATCATGCTAAAGCATTTTAGCTAATTACCAGCTTTGCTACTACTAACTACTTTTTAGCTACTTTGCAACTACTTAGCATGTTAGCTAACCCTTCCCCTAACCCAACGTTACTCCTAACCTTAACCGTAACCCCTAGCCTATATATCTTTAGCCATCTAGCTAATATTAGCGTTAGCCACCACCTAGCTAAGGTTATCCACAACAATTTTTATTTTTTTTATTTCACCTTTATTTAACCAGGTAGGCAAGTTGAGAACAAGTTCTCATTTACAACTGCGACCTGGCCAAGATAAAGCAAAGCAGTTCGACACATACAACAACACAGAGTTACACATGGAGTGAAACAAACATACAGTCAATAATACAGTAGGAAAAAACAAATCTATATACAATGTGTGCAAATGAGGTAGGATAAGGAACATAAGGCAATAAATAGGCCATGGTGGCAAAGTAACTACAGTATAGCAATTTAACACTGGAATGGTAAATGTGCAGTAGATGAATGTGCAAAGTAAAAATACTGGGGTACAAAGGAGCAAGATAAATAAATGACTATGGTAGGGGATGAGGTAGTTGGTTGGGCTATGTATAGGTGCAGTGATCTGTGAGCTGCTCTGACAGCTGGTGCTTGAAACTAGTGAGGGAGATAAGTGTCTCCAGTTTCAACGATTTTTGTAGTTTGTTCCAGTCATTGGCAGCAGAGAACTGGAAGGAAAGGCGGCCGAAAGAGGAATTGGCTTTGGGGGTGGCCAGTGAGATATACCTGCTGGAGCGAGTGCTACGGGTGGGTGCTGCGAGTTACCAGCGAGCTGAGATAAGGCGGGGCTTTACCTAGCAGGGACTTGTAGATGACCTGGAGCCAGTGGGTCTGGCGACGAGTGTGTAGCGAGGGCCAGCCGACTAGAGCATACAGGTCGCAGTGGTGGGTAGTATATGGGGCTTTGGTGACAAAGTGGATGGCACTGTGATAGCAAACTGGATGCAGTCTGAGTAGAGTGTTGGAGGCTATTTTGTAGATGACATCGCCGAAGTCGAGGATCGGCAGGATAGTCAGTTTTACTAGTGCAAGTTTGGCAGCATGAGTGAAGGAGGCTTTGTTGCGAAATAGAAAGACGATTCTAGATCTAATTTTGGATTGGAGATGTTTAATGTGAGTCTGGAAGGAGAGTTTACAGTCTAGCCAGACACCTAGGTATTTGTAGTTGTCCACATATTCTAGGTCAGAGCCGTCCAGGGTAGTGATGCTAGTCGGGCGGGCGGATGCAGGCAGCGAACGATTGAAAAGCATGCATTTGGTTTTACTAGCGTTTAAGAGCAGTTGGAGGCCACGGAAGGAGTGCTGAATGGCAGAGAAGCTCGTTTGGAGGTTAGTTAACACAGTGTCCAAAGAAGGGCCAGAAGTATACAGAATGGTGTCGTCTGCATAGAGCTGGATCAGAGAATCACCAGCAGCAAGAGCGACATCATTGATGTATATGGAGAAGAGAGTCGGCCCAAGAATTGAACCCTGTGGCACCCCCATAGAGACTGCCAGAGGCCCGGACAACAGGCCCTCCGATTTAACACACTGAACTCTGTCGGCAAAGTAGTTGGTGAACCAGGCGAGGCAATCATTAGAGAAACCAAGGCTGTTGAGTCTGCCGATAAGGATGTGGTGATTGACAGAGTCGAAAGCCTTGGCCAGGTCAATGAATACGGCTGCACAGTAATGTCTCTTATCGATGGCGGTTATGATATCGTTTAGTACCTTGAGCGTGGCTGAGGTGCACCCGTGACCAGCTCGAAACCGGATTGCACAGCGGAGAAGGTACGGTGGGATTCGAAGTGGTCAATGATCTGTTTATTAACTAGGCTTCAAAGACTTTAGAGAGGCAGGGCAGGATTGATATAGGTCTATAGCAATTTGGGTCTAGGGTGTCACCCCCTTTGAAGAGAGGGATGACCGCAGCAGCTTTCCAATCTTTTTGGATCTCGGACGACACCAAAGAGAGGTTGAGCAGACTGGTAATAGGAGTTGCAACAATGGCAGCAGATAGTTTTAAAAAGAGAGGGTCCAGATTATCTAGTCCAGCTGATTTGTACGGGTCCAGATTTTGCAGCTCTTTCAGAACATCTGCTATCTGGATTTTGGGAGGAGGTGCTATTGTTCTCCATGGACTTGACAGTGTCCCAAAACTTTTTGGAGTTAGAGCTACAGGATGCAAATTTCTGTTTGAAAAAGCTAGCCTTTGCTTTCCTGACTGATTGCGTGTATTGGTTCCTGACTTCCCTGAACAGTTGCATATCGCGGGGACTATTCGATGCAATAGCAGTCCGCCACAGGATGTTCTTGTGCTGGTCAAGGGCAGTCAGGTCTGGAGTGAACCAAGGGCTGTATCTGTTCTTAGTCCTACATCTTTTGAAAGGGGCATGCTTATTTAATGGTGAGGAAGTTGCTTTTAAAGAACAACCAGGCATCCTCGACTGACGGAATGAGGTCAATATCCTTCCAGGATACCCGGGCCAGGTCGATTAGAAAGGCCTGCTCGCAGAAGTGTTTTAGGGAGCGTTTGACAGTGATAAGGGGTGGTCGTTTGACCGCGGGCCGATAGCGGATGCAGGCAATGAGGCAGTGGTCGCTGAGATCCTGATTGAAAACAGCAGAGGTGTATTTGGAGGGCAAGTTGGTCAGGATAATGTCTATGAGGGTGCCCATGTTTACAGATTTAGGATTGTACCTGGTGGGTTCCTTGATGATTTGTGTGAGACTGAGGGCATCTAGCTTAGATAGTAGGACTGCCGGGGGTGTTAAGCATATCCCAGTTTAGGTCACCTAACAGAACGAACTCTGAAGATAGATGGGGGGCAATCAATTCACATATGGAGTCCAGGGCACAGCTGGGAGCTGAGGGGGGTCTATAGCAGGCGGCAACAGTGAGAGACTTATTTCTGGAGAGATTAATTTTTAGAATTATAAGTTCGAACTGTTTGGGCATAGATCTGGAAAGTATGACAGAACTATGCAGGCTATCTCTGCAATAGATTGCAACTCCTCCCCCCTGTGGCACTTCTATCTTGGCGGAAAATGTTGTAGTTGGGTATGGAAATCTCAGAATTTTTGGTGGCCTTCCTAAGCCAGGATTCAGACACGGCCAGGACATCAGGGTTGGCGGAGTGTGCTAAAGCAGTGAGTAAAACAAACTTAGGGAGGAGGCTTCTGATGTTAACATGCATGAAACCGAGGCTTTTACGGTTACAGAAGTCAACAAAAGAGAGTGCCTGGGGCCTGGGAATAGGTGTGGTGCTGGGGGCTACAGGGCCTGGGTTTACCTCCACATCACCCGAGGAACAGAGGAGGAGCAGGATGAGGGTACGGCTAAAGGCTATCAGAACAGGACGTCTAGTGCGTTCTGAACAGAGAATAAAAGGAGCAGATTTCTGGGCGTGGTAGAAAAGATTCAGGGTATAATGTGCAGACAGGGGTATGGTGGGGTGAGAGTACAGTGGAGGTAAGCCCAGGCACCGAGTGATGATAAGAGTGGTTGCATCTCTGGAGGTGCTGGTAATACTGGGTGAGGTCACCGCATGTGTGGGAGGTGGGTCAAAGGAGGAATCTGAGGCATGTATAGTGGGCCTAGGGGCTCCACTGTAAACTAACACAATGATAACTACCCTAAACAACAGTAAGCATATTGACACTTGAGAGAGACATAAAGCAAGGCACAAAGCAAACACAGGTGTTGGTTGGGAGAGCTAGCTAGGACAACAACGGGTAAGACCGCAAGGCTAATCAGCTAAGACAACAACAGGTAAAACTGGCGATGAATGGGCAGAGGGTTGGTTAACAACACACAGGGCCTGAGTACACGGCTGGGGCTGACAGATAAATAAAATAAATAAATAAAAATAAACAGAATGGAGTACCGTGATTAATGAATAGTCCTGCAGGCATCAGCTATGTAGCCGAGTGATCATAGGGTCCAGTGAACAGCAATAGATGGGGCAGGGAAGCCGCGAGGTAGTCGTTACTACGCCGGCACGCAGGAGACACGCCCGTTTAAAGTTAAGAGTTAGCAGGCCGGGTTGGTAGAACCGTCTGCTCCGACGTCCGACGGAGGCCGGTTGCAGGCAGAGTGGATGGAGTAATCGTCCGCAGACCAGTCGATGTGGTACGACGGGGCGTCGTGACGAGAGGGAACCAAGCCAGATGGCGAGAGAGGTATTATTGTTGTTAGCCGGGAGATGCGCCTGGGTCGCGGCTAGATGGAGCTGGCTCCGGGGCAGGGGCGTTAGCCACTCGGTGGCAGCTAGCTAGCTGTGGAGATCAGGTGTAGTGGTCCAGGGTTTACGGCAGGGATCCGGCGTTGTGGTGGAGAAACAGTCCGATGGTGGTAGGCTGGCAAGTATTATCCGGGCTAAAAAAGGCTGGTGTCTGTGCAGTAGGTTAAAGGCCGCTAGCAGTGGCTAACAGTGACTGAAATAGCTGGTTAGCTCGCTAGCTCCCTATGGAATTCAGTCTAAAAAGGTCTAAAGAAATAGCGGTTAGGTAACACAATGGGTGAGGCGGGTTACCGGAAGGTATATTTAATATAAAAATGGAAAAGAGATTGAAAATAAAATTAAAATATATACAAAAAAGACGAAAAATACAAAGTACACGAGGGGACGAACAAAAACACGTCTGCACTGCTACGCCATCTTGGATCTTGGAATTCATAACATATCATACATATTGGAAATTTGTAACATATTGTATGAATTGAAATTCGTAACATATTATACCAATTGAAAATCGTAACATATCTTACGAATTGCAATTCGTTACATATCATACGAATTGCAATTCGTAACATATAATACGAAGTGTAATTCGTAACATATCATGTGAAATGGATGATGGACACCCACAAATGAATACATACCATACGAAACATAACATATCATACTACATGCAGTGTTTCGGATTCTGTACAGAATAATACGAAATTCGATGAGATCAGGATGCAGCAGCATGCAGTCAAAATAAAACAAAATGTTGAGATCAAATTGCAGCAGCGTGCAATCAAAAGAAACGGAAATGCTTGCTAACTTGGTTAACTACGTGATAAAATGACATACACACACTTATGTTAATGTCTTAGGTGGCTCTTAAAAGAGCCTTTGGGTTCGTGGAGAGGCAGGCAAGTGGCAGGTGGTGTGTACTACTGCATGCATCTTGCTTGAACGGCCCAGGGCCCGTGTGACCAGGGCACGTATCCACAAAACGTCTCACAAAAAGTCCTAGGAATCCTGTTAAAACCAGTTTTAAGACAACAACATAAATCCAGGCTCAGAGTATGGCTGCGTTTCAAACTCATAAAAGACACACCCTCGTCCACTTACCATCGCCTTATGCCCTTGGGGGAATCCATGTTTGTTGTCGGTCCAAATGATTAGCCAAGCAAGGGAAGTTTGCAAAGTAAGCCCCTCAGCCCTTGTTTTTAATGGAGTTTGCAAGTGTACAATTATGTTCACTTTGGGGCTTGAAACACCCCATAATTCAATTCGCGATGATTGTACATCCGCTAAGAAAAGTCAGCCAAAACGTCTAACCTTAACGTCAATATGGAGTCAACATACAAGTGTAAGTAAAAATGAATGTAAATAAGTTAAAATTGTGCTACTAATGCACAAACACGTCTCATAAAAGTAATGATGTTTTTGTTTGATCAGCTTTTGGAAATTGTAGAAATAAAACATTTTCCTTCTTCAGAAGTAGCTAGGCAGGCTAATGTTAGTTGACTAATACATTTTCTAGCTATCATACAGTAGGCATATATGAATAATTATCTAGTTAATATAAGTAGGCATGCAATCATAATTGACTGTAGCACATATAAAGCACCCACAAGCTAACGGTGGCTGAAAACACAATCTTCGCGGGAAAGAGTGACAAAATTACAGGCAAGGGCGGTCCATTTAAAATTAATTCCTTCCTACATCACCCCTTGCCCTGGAAGTGTAAACTCGTCTGGCGTCATGAAATGTCATCAGAAGTGTCCACTTAATTTGAGGGCTGAGGGGAGAGGGTGTGTCTGTTAAGTGTTTGGAATGCAGCCTAGGTTTTAGGAAGATGTTAAAACACTGTGAAGATAAACATTGAGCCAGGAGTAAAATCAACTCATAATAGTTTATCTCAGCTGGTAATCACGACAGTTTGAGGTACTGCAAAGGAAAGGTAGTGATGACACTCATTGACTTGTTGCAAATGATGGGGAATAACCAATCACAATGAGGCATCGCCCACTGTGCAATTTATAGCACGCTTCAGACAACTACAATGAATGTGATTGTACATCAAATGTTGTACCCCTGACACGATTACTTTGCCTACACTGAATTCTTGCCTAATATGTTGCCATGAATAACCTTCTTATTTTTTTACCAATTCCGATACAGTAATTTTGCACAGAATCATGCAGTACAATGATTTACATTTTTATAACATCACCATTATATCCACACACTCGTCACTCCCATTAAACAACTCGAAATCGCTTTGGCACAGTAGTGTTATGTTGCAAAAACTTTTGAAAGGTCTATAATTTGCCCACTTATACGCATTACCATTTTAGGCATCTTATTTACCAACGTGATATTCTGCTTGAAATACCATTATAAAATATGTGATTTATTATTAGCCTAGTGGTTATAAGTAGGTAGGCATATATCATGTGAGCGCTGGGCCATCTCTATGCACTTGTTGATGTCCTCCTACCACAAGAACATCCAACCCCTCCACTGTGTAATGTCAGAGTAGACCACCGTTGTCCCAGGAAACATTCGTATGACTACCTCCAAATCAGCTCGCATCTGACACTCCAGGGCTGTCCCATTTGTGCGTCCCAAGTCGTTTCCACCGAGGTGAATGACTTTGATATGTTCACGGTCACACCTCGCCTTGGCGAGAGAGAATATTTCAGAACCATTCCATTGAGAACAGCTCATCCATATTTCACGCTCCTGTAGTCATCTAGCCAGCTGCATTGTTTAATCGCATAGTAAATATTTGCTTCAGCCTTTGTTTACTTGCACTCATCAATTTGCTTTGAGCAATGATCAGTAGGATTAGGAGCTGGGGTCTTATCAATAAATAAAACCAATAAAACCTACAACATTGTGAGGGTTCACAAGGAGAGCACGTGTTAAACTGTATTATAATGTTGTATAATAATGTTGCATAATCATGTAATGAACACGATGTAGAGACAGAGCTGGTTTCAAGCGCAGGGCACAGCATGTGTTTATTGTAAAGGACCACAGGAGGAGGCAGGTACCTGGGTCCAGGGGCAGGCAGAAGGTCATACACAGAGGGTCAAAAAAGGCAACAGTACAGGCAGGGAAAAGGCTAGTAATGTCGTCCAGGAGATCAGGCAATAGGTTGATAACAGGAAATCTTATAGGCTAAGTTACAGGCAGGGAATAGGTAAAAGGCGTCGTGAGTGAGGCAGGCAAAAAATTATCATACACAGGAGGATTAAATTACAGGAAAAACAGAGCTCCGAATAGAAGTGTGTCACAAAACAAACAATACCTCACAATGATGGGGTGCAAAGAACTGAACTAAATAGTGTGTGATAATGACATACAGGTGTGTGAACAGGTGATCAGAATTCAGGTGATTGGAGAGTGAGCTGCGTTCAGGGGATCTATGTGTTTGAGAGTGTGAGCTGGAAAGTGAGCTGCGTTCAGGGGATCTATGTGTTTGAGAGTGTGTTGGAGGCAGATGTTGCAGTACCCCCCCCCCCTTCGGGTCCGTACCAATCCACCAGGTTGTGGATGCGACCACCCAGGCGCTTGGAGTCAAGGAGGGCTTGGAAGGAATGAGCCGGTGCACCGCCGACGTCAAACAGAGGGGGTGCGCCGAGGTGTGCCACTGGAGGATGGAGAGGGCTGTACCTCAAAGGCTTGAGAAGGGACACATGGAAGGATGAGGAGATCTGGTAATGGGGGGGCAACTGGAGATGGTAGGTGACAGGATTGATGCAGTGTGTTATTTTGAAGGGACCAATGAACCGGGGACTGAACTTTTTCAGATGGCAGATGACATTCTCCCAAACCTGCTCACTCCGGCAAAACCACTCATCGACGGCAGGCACAGTTCCGGGCTCTGTCTCCCACTGGAAAGGAGTGAGATGTGCACCAGGGAGTGAGGAATGCACCAGGGAGTTCTGTGCGTATTCGGCCCAGGCTAGATAGAGACTCCACTCATGTGGTTGATGGGTGCGGTGTTGGCGAAGGTACTTATTTCCTGATTCAGTTGTTCCGTCTTCCCGTTAGTTTGGGGATGGTATGCAGAAGATAGGCTGATGGAGACCCCCAGTTGGTGGCAGAAAGATCACCACACCCTGGAGACGAACTGGGGTTTTCCTTTGCCCATGCACAGACGGGACAGGAAAGAATGTAATCCCGGACATCTGCTGTTAGTTATGACCACCAGAACTTGTGTGTCAGTAGCTCCGTGGTCTAGGTGATCCCGGGATGGCCAGAACTCAGCGAGGTATGGCACCACTGCATTAGTTGGGGTCTGACGGACGCCGGAACGTAGGTCTTGCATGCAGGGATGTCGGGAGGTGCTGGGTCATGGCGTAGGGCCTCTTGGACGGCTGATTGGATTTCCCACTGTATGGGTCCCACGACACAATACAGAGGCAGGATGGGCTCAGGAGCTGGGTTAGAGGAAGGGGAGTCAAATAGACTGGATAAGGAATCAGCCACATTTTTCTTGCCAGGCAGATAGGTGACGGTGAAGTTGAAACGGGTGTAAAAGAGTGCCCAGCGAGCCTGTCTGGAGTTCTTAATAAGGCTAGGTGTCCCGCCAGTGGGACAACTTCCGGTGAAACTGGAGGGCGCGCAATTCAAATAAATAATCATAAAAATGATGTATATTAAACATTTAGGTACATACAAGTGTCTTATATCGGTTGAAAGTTTAAATTCTTGTTAATCTAACTGCACTGTCCGATTTCCAGTAGGCTTTACGGCGAAAGCATGCCATGCGATTGTTTGAGGACGGCACCCCACATCAAAATATCTTTCCACCGGCACAGGTTTCATAATTTCACAAATAGCGATTAAATATTCACTTACTTTTTGTAAAATCTTCCTCTGATTTGTCATCCAAAGGGTCCCAGCTATAACATGTAGTGTCTGTTTAGTTGGCGCCATCGATTTGAGTAAACCATTCGTTCAACATGCCAAGATAGGAATCCAAAAATCTACCCCTAAACTTTGTTTCAACAAGTCAAAATACGTTTCTATTTCATCCTCAGATACCCTAAAATGTAATCAAACTATAATATTTCATACAGATGTAATCAAAATGTAATCAAACTATAATATCTCATACAGAAAGAAGTATGTTCAATAGGAAAGCGATATTAGCAGGTGCGCGTTGTCTTCATGACGCACACACAAATTTCCAAGCAGATGTCCTTGTACTAAAATTCATTATTCTTAGCCTGAAACCATGAACAAAGACTACTGACACCCAGTGGAAGCCATAGGAATTGCATACTGGGAGCTAGATTTAATTATTTTAAGTACTCCAAATTGCGGTGGTCGGTAAGGACAAGGAATGGGTGACGAGTTCCCTCTTAATTAACCAGTGGCGCCAATAGTCAGCTTAATGGCGAGGAGCTCTCGGTTCTCAACATCATAGTTCCTCTCAGCAGGTGACAGTTTATTGGAAAAGAAGCCACATGGGTGTAATTTGGGAGGTGGACCTACCCGCTGAGAGAGAACCGCTCCGACGCCGACCTCGGCTGCATCAACCTCCAGAAAAAAAGGAAGGGTAGGATATGGCTGCCTAAGGATGGGTGCAGAGGTGAAGAGGAGTTTCAAGGTCTCAAATGCAGTAAGGGCGGTGTCGGTCCATTGGAGGGTACGGGTTTTTTGACTGGTGAGAGCTGAGAGAGGAGCCGATGTGCTGTTGCAGTTTCGGATGAACCAGCGGTAGTAGTTGGAAAATCCTAGGAAATGTTGTAGTTACTTTACGTTGGTAGGTTTGGGCCAGTTAAGCACAGCCGTGACTTTGCCTTTGTCCATGTTAACCCCTCCTGGTGTCAACACGAAACCTAGGAAGGTTACCGTGGTAACGTGAAAGACGCTCTTCTCAGCCTTGACATACAGATAGTGGTCCTGTAGTCGTTGGAGGACCTGTTGCACATGCTGTACATGTTCTGCAATGGAGTGAGAGTAGATCAAGATATCGTCAATGTACACGATGAGGAACTGGTTGATCGTGTCCTGGAAAACTTAATTTATGAAGGACTGGAAGACTGCGGGAGCATTGGTGAGACCGTAGGTAATACCCAGGTATTCGTAGGGATGCCTAGCAGTGATGAATGCCGTCTTCCACTTTGTATACGGACCAGGTTGTAAGCACTACATAGGTCAAGTTTGGAGTAGATGGTAGCCTGTCCAACTTGCTCTAGTGCGGCCAGAATCAGAGAAAGAGGGAAGCAATTATTGATGGTAAGGTCATTGAGGGGTCGGTAATCTATGCAGGGATGGAGACTACCTTACTTTTTTTCACAAAAAGGAAACTGGATGCAGCCGGAGACGTGGATGGACGGATGAATCCCATGTCAAGGGCCTCTTCTATATAGGTGTCCATAGCCTCATTCTCTGGAATGGACAAGGCTTAGATCTGACCCTTAGGGGGCGATGCCCCTGGAAGGAGGTTGATCGCGCAGTCCTCCGGGCAATGAGGGGGCAGAATGGACGCCTTTTTCTTGCTGAAGACATTCTGGAACTGGGCATATACAGGTGGGATGTGGGTTGGAATGGCAGACTCCGATCCTTCTATAGAGGTGGCTCGATAGGGTAGATTGAAGCAGTTCTTAAAACAGTCGGGAGATCTTGACAGCAGTTCCCCTTGTCGGCAGAAGATGGCAGGGTCATAAAGGCTTAGCCAGGGGTGACCGAGGATGAGGGGTTCTTTAGGCGAAGACAAGACCATTAACTGAATGACCTCAGAGTGAAGGAGGCCAATCTGAAGGGTGATACTTTCGGTCATGCGAGTCACAAGACCAGTTCCGAGAGGTTGTCTGTCCAGCGCATTAATCCTAAGGGGAGGCTTAACAGGGATTAGTTTGACTCTTAACTGTTGTGTCAATTGTTCGTCAATGAAATTACCTGCGGCCCCCAAGTTCACTAGTCCCTCCACAAACTGAGTGACTCCATCAGCAGAAAGAAGAGCCGGGATACCAAACTGCCTTTTGGTAATATTCAAAAACGTAGTGGTGCTTACCCGGGCGGGAGTGGAGGGGTTGTGGTCACCCCTTCGCGGGGGTGAATCGGACAGCTATTGAGTAGGTGGTTACTCTCTCCACAATATAGGCACAGGTTTTCACGTAACCTCCGATGTCTCTCGGCAGGCGTGAGAGAGGCACGGTCGAGTTGCATGGGTTCGGGGCAGTTAGACCGTGGTGGATGAGAGAAGGGCGTGGAAGACTCGCAGGCCATGGTCGACTGTATAGGTCTGCGGTCTACCAGTAGGTTGCCAATGGATATGGACATCCAGATGTATTGGTTGAGGTCCGTTAAATCTCCTCTGCAGGCCAGTTTGGTCTGTAACTCCCGATTAAGAACCCTCCGGTAGACTGTAAGGAGAGCTGGTTCACTCCATCCACTTCCGGCAGCCATGGTGCGGAACTCCAGGGCATACTCAGTGGTTGAGCGACGGCCCTGTCACAGCTCACGTAACAGGTCCCCGGTGTGACGACCTGAAACTGAATGGTCAAACACCTGAGGACAGAACAGCACTTTGAGCGGCCCACAGGGCCGTGACCCAATCCAGAGCTTTGCCTATGAGTAGGGAGATGACGAAGTCCACCCTGTCTTTGTCAGAGGTGAAGTCAGCGGTGTGATGGTCTATTTACAGGTTACATTGCATAATAAATCCTTGACATTTCCCTGGGGAGCCGTCATATTTATTAGGCATGGATATGGGGCGAGATGAACGAGAGGAGGCTGTGGCATCTGATATCGGTGAAGCAGGAATGGACTGGCGAAGGAGGTCGCAGAGTTCATCGATTCGTTCCTCCTGTCGGGCTAGACAAAGCTGCATCCATCTGACGTTTTTGGTTAGGTATACTGTAATGAACACGATGGGAGACAGAAAGCTGGTTTCAAGCGCAGGGCGCAGCAGGTGTTTATTGTAAATGACCACAGGAGGAGGTTCTGAACTTATGTCAATATTACACAAGTAAGCTAGCAGTTACAGAAATCAGGAATGCAGACAGGCTCTACCTATCTGAGCTGTGTCCAACACACCACCACCTGCTGTTAAGTTTGGCACCTACTGACCAAAAAAAGTATGTTATTATGATATTTTTGGCATGTATTGCTAAAATAAAGGTTTAAGGAAATACAGGTATGCACCACATTCCTACAAGACAAAACAGCTCAATCAAGCCTGATGGTCTTGTATGTATAAAAGCAAAGGTTACTTTCATTTAATACAAAAAAGCATGAAAGAGTATGAATTAGGCTGTTTGAGAAGGTTTGAATCCTAACCAACCTGCATACACAAAGTTTGAAGTACAATACCAACATGGCTACTGTAGTAGGTGTTAGAGCATGGGTGGAATAGGCACTGTGGTGCTCATGTGAATTCTTCGGCTTCAGACAAATGCCTATTCTCACTTAAAACATATTTTTTTGTTTTTAATATTTAATGGCATGGGTTTAGGTCCACCTTTCAGAAGAGCTGAGGGGAGAGTTTGCGGTTAATCATTTTTATAAAATATTTAAATAAAAGTAGAATGAGCATCCTGAGCTTCCATGTTTGTTTCGTCAACACGTCACCTGACACTCAACAGACGCAGGAAGACACGGGAATATAGAGCCCAAGTAACAATGTATTTGTATATATTAAGGATCGCCACTAGTCCAGCAACATTAAGGCAGTTATATCAAATTTTAAATATTACATGGTATTACATTTCATAAATCAAATCAAATTTATTTATAAAGCCCTTCTTACTTCAGCTGATGTCACAGAGTGCTGTACAGAAACCCAGCCTAAAACCCCAAACAGCAAGCAATGCAGGTGTAAAAGCACGGTGGTTAGGAAAAACTCCCTAGAAAGGCCAGAACCTAGGAAGAAACCTAGAGAGGAACCAGGCTGTGAGGGGTGGCCAATCCTCTTCTGGCTGTGCCGGGTGCAGATTATAACAGAACATGGACAAGATTTTAAAATGTTAATAGAACAGGCAGAACAGTTGAAACTGGAGAAGCAGCACGGCCAGGTGGACTGGGGACATCAAGAAGTCATCAGGCCAGGTAGGCCTTGAGGAATGGTCCTAATGCTCAGGTCTTCCGAGAGAGAGAGAGAGAGAGAGAGAGAGAGAGAGAGAGAGAGAGAGAGAGAGAATTAGAGAGAGCATACTTAAATTCACACAGGACACCGGATAAGAGAGGAGAAATACTCCAGATTTAACAGACGGACCCTAGCCCCCCGACATAAACTACTGCAGTATAAATACTGGAGGCTGAGACAGGAGGGGTCGGGAGACACTGTGGCCCCGTCCGACGATACCCCGGACAGGGCCAAACAGGCAGGATATAACCCCACCCACTCTGCCGAAGCACAGCCCCCACACCACTAGAGGGATATCTCCAACCGCCAATATCTTTGCCACGCCACAACCCAAGGGGGGGTTAGGCGTGTTTCCTCAGGCCACTACTCTACTACCACATATCTACAATACAAAATCCATGTGTACGTGTGTGTAGAGTGTGTGTCTTATCATGTGTATGATTGATAATTGATTGATTGGTACAGCGTCCCCTAACCATCCCCTAACCTTTCTTTGCAATGGCGATGCAACAGGCCCTCCAATCAAATCATTGTTCAGTTGGAAAGCTCAAAGCTGTCGGTGTACTTGTAGCATGTTTAATTGGGGAGAATAGCGAGGTTTTATAAGCCTGCATCTTTTTCCCATTTCTTATCCCCGTAATGATGTGTCTTTTCTTCATTTTCTGGTTGACCAATCCCGGTAATCATTGCATCTCATCACGAGAATGTCCTTTCCCTCTCTCTGTAGCGGCACTCGCCATTACAGTAAATTAAACAGGCTCATCACAATAAAGTCAGGCATAAACATTATGCTTTTGTGTCGCCGGCTATTATTGCCTTGTTTTTTCCCCTCGCAGATGAAATTATACACAAGGGGATTATGACAGGGGGATTATGACAGGGGGATTATAGCAGGTGTTGCTTCATATCGTGTAGTCATGTGTGGCGTCTAAAGACAAGTGGAAAAAAGTGTCTGTATTACTGAGTTAACGCTGATTTAAAGAAGATGTCGGGAAAGGCGTCAGAGCTCTGCGCCATTTAGATGCAATTCAATTCTGATTGAAACAAGTCCATTTTCATGCTACCACTTATCGTGATACAATGTGAAGGCAGGTGTTGCCGGTAAAGATCCAGCAGTCTATTGTCATATGCTGATGACTCTATGTTATTCTATGGTAGCCCTAGAGACAGCAGACAATCTGATATATGGTAGCCCTAGAGACAGCAGACAATCTGATATATGGTAGCCCTAGAGACGCCAGACAATCTGATATATGGTAGCCCTAGAGACGGCAGACAATCTGATATGCTTTCCTGGGGTTTTAGACTTATACCGGCAGAACTACTTTGTCGAACAGAGAATGGCACACAGAAAGACAATTAACAGATATGTCTGCTTTGTTGAAATAGGCTTTCTCCGGTCGTCAAATTGAAAAGACCCTGAATTCCACACAGTGGAGGATCGTCAATGGCGCTTAAGGGAGTGGCTCTTCACTTGGCTGAACAGATTAAGAGAGTGACAGGGATTTATGACTGACTAATTCAGCCAGGGCAGCCTCCGTAGAGACACCTGATGCATTCCAAATCACACCTTATTCCCTATATAGTGCATTACTATAGGCCCTGGTCAAAGGTAGTGCACTGTACAGAATAAGGAATAGGGTGGGATTTGGGGCGCAACTGCTGCTTCGCCCTCTGACATGTCGCTTGACTCTCCTGCTGGAGACATTCCTCTATGAAGTATTGTTTAGTTAGGAAGAACCCCTCGTTCTTTACTCACAGTCTCTTCTAAAAGGTTTGTGTTGTAGGTGCCGAGCTGTCTATGAACTGTGATTTACTAGAAAAATAAAGAAGATAAAGAAAATGGAAAGCACCCTTTCACACTCATTAGATTCTAACTTCTCTTAGTTGTTAAGAGCTTAGATTTTTCTTCAAGAGACTGAAAAATGATATCGCCCTGGCGCTTAGCTGTTCCACATCACAGATGAAATAATGAATGATACATATCAGATTTTTTATATTATTCCTTCTCTTTTTTTCCCTCAAAGGGAATCACAGGGATCTGGTTCGCCAAACACCAGAGATGTTACATCAAGACCCAGACCACAGAGCTTCCCAAAGTGACAGAGGTGGTGACAGTGGACACAGAGCTACTGGTATAGAATGACTTTCTGCATCTCTCTGACTCATTCTGTGTGTGTGTGTGTGTGTGTGTGTGTGTGTGTGTGTGTGTGTGTGTGTGTGTGTGTGTGTGTGTGTGTGTGTGTGTGTGTGTGTGTGTGTGTGTGTGTGTGTGTGTGTGTGTGTGTGTGTGTGTGCCCTCTCTCTACCACAGGAAACTATCATGCATTTTGCAAGGGTAGTAGGAATAAACAGAGAAGAGTAGTCAGAGAGCAGAGCACAAACACTCACCCTGACCATCCAATCTCCTCTGCCCTCTGCCACTGAAGAAGAAACTCAAGTCTCCAGTGCTCATGAAACAGTCTCAAAGCTGCCCACATATCAAATGGTGTTTGCTGTCAATCTTGAACTAATATAAATATTTAATTGTACTCTTCAAAAGGCTTGACCCAAATAGCCTAAAGGGGGAAGTGTGAGAGAGAAACAGAGAGAGGGGTCTGAAGAAGAGGTATAACATTCATCTCACTTCTCCTGGCCCAATAGCCTTATGTGAAGTTTGGCGAGAATGACGGGCAAAATCAAATTTGTTGGTGCCACAGTACAATTCACAGTGCAAAAAAAGTTTTTGTGTTTTTTTAAGAATCCCTCACTCAATATATTCAGCCTCTACCATTCTCCACGCTCAATATTTTCCGCCTCTACCATCCTCCACTCTCATTTCCATTTTACACATGGCTCCAACGGATCTGGGAAATATCATAACGCTCCTCCCTGGTCCATCATTTAAAAAATACACTATATTATGTTGGTACATTGTCATGCCAACTAAGTCACAGATATCCCTTTCTGACTTTAAGAACACAAGCTGTTCAGACAAAGAACCAGACTGCATCCCCTTCTCCCTCATCTTTTTAATGTCTGGTCCATGTTTCCAGATACTAATTGCCCAGCCTGTACCATATGTTCCTGCCATTTTGCAGCGGGTGGAAAAAGTACCCAGTTGTCATACTTGAGTAAAAGTAAAGATACCTTAATAGAACATTACTTTACTCAAGTAAAAGTGAAAGCCATCCAGTAAAATACTGCTTTAGTAAAAGTCTAAAAGTATTGGGTTTTAAAAATACCTACTGTAAGTATCAAAAGTAAAAGTATAAATCATTTCAAATTCCCTATATTAAGCAAACTAGACGGCACCATTTTCTTGTTTTTATTTAATTTGCAGATAGCCAGGGGCACACTCCAACACTCAGACATAATTGACAAAAGAAGAATGTGTGTTTAGTGAGTCTGCCAGATCTGAGGCAGTAGGGAGGAACAGGGATGTTCTCTTGATACAGTAAGTGTGTGTATTGGACCATTTTCCTGTTCTGTTATGTATGGAGTAAAAAGTACACTATTTTCTTTAGGAATGTATAGAAGTAAAAGTAAAAGTTGTCAAAAATATAGATATTAAAGTTAAGTACATGTACCCATAAATACGACTTAAGTAGTACTTTAAAGTATTTTTACTTACGTACTTTACACCATTGCCATTTTGGTCTTCTTTTGTCCATTGTCAAACCTAATTAGACTTCGCTGTTAAACCTTAATTCACAGCTGTGGAATCAATCAGATAGGGGCCTTGGCTTTGGTAAGGAGGAGGCAGGGGATAAAATTGGAGGAGGTGCTCCAGAGGATAGGGAAAGACACAAGGATGCATTGATGCACAAGCACACAATTGCATGTACAAAAGGTTAGCTCAGAATCACACTGGATTAGTGAAGACCAAGTCCCATAATATGCGTACTGGTCAATAGCCTTTTAACTGAAGAAATGTCAAGTTATGACACCCTAAAGTACACTGTGCTGTGCAGTGCATTTGTTATTAAAAAACCTTTGTTAACTATCAATGCATTGTAATTATTAAGTCATTATAAATGTTGTCAATGTATTTATTGATCATTTACACGTTTGTTTATTTAGTTTTTTATAATCTGTTTATTATTTTCCATAAGATAATGTACTCATGTTAACTTCTACATTAGCTCATTGTAAAGTGTTACCGGTATTGTATAACACACAGTGGTAATTAACTTCATTATTAGAATAGCATGTCAGGGACTTGAAGACTAACCTCTCTGACCTTTGACCTCTTGTAGACTTCCTCTACATTAGAAAGTAGAACGTGATCTACTGTCCATCAGAATCCACCAACCCGTGGTCTGGGAGGCCTCTGTCTCACAGACAAGTCTCCCTTAACGTTCCGACTGTGTTACTACCGTGTGAACCACAGAGGGGTTGAAGAGAAAACAGTAATGGTTTTGCTGCTGCTCCAAGGCTGCGGGCTATGTGAACGTGGGCTCAGCGCGTGGTGTCTGGAGCCTCAGATTCTCAGAGGCCAGGTGAAAACAATGCAGCCGGTGGAGAAACTGCAAGCAGCTGATAAGGAAATAAAGCACCCGGGGAGTAGAACCAGGTGACAAACATGAATTGTTTGCCGCCAGTATTTTCGGCCATTTTCAATGTGTTCCTCATATGAAATGATGGCAGGCTGTAATCCCTGAGCCTCCCTCCAGTTTCCTCCAGTGTTGAAGCGATGAAATTGTTGTTGTCCTCCTTCTTCCGACAGTAGAACAGTGTCATTGGATCCCTTCTTGCTCATCGGGGGAACCACGTAATATGTACGGCCACAACCAGCCTAGCTGGCAAGCCAGAACCTCCCACTCAGATAAAAACCACAAACAAATGCCATACCATGCATGCAAAACAACACATTCTTGGAATGATATGTACAGTAGGTAAATGTCATATTACTAAAACGAAAAGCTGTATGTCATTTTGAACATACAAATAATGAACATTATTAAAAGTGTGCAATGTCTGTTCAGTATGGGAGACAGCCAGATGGGAAGTAATGTCATATACAGTCTTATGATATCATGAGAAAATCTTTTTTGATCCATGACAAACACAAGTATGTGTCACAAAACAAATGTTGCACCATTAGGACATTATAGCAAGACAGGACAAGTGTATGTTCATTACAGTACGACACTGGCTGTGTGTGGAATGTACTTACATAGGCTCAAAGTTACAATAAATATATTATATTAGTCTGACACCCAATACAAAATGTCTTTACTTTGTCCAATCTTATAAAGATACAACAGCTTAAATTATGATAGAACTGCATGATAAAAAAAGTAGCTCTAAAATCATAATCACGTTGACTTTGTAGTGGTCAATTGGCCTTTTTCAATCCCTATTCCACACTAGCCATGATCAACTTAACCACAACCCGGAAGGCTGTCTTCCTTATTGGTCTTGTTTCTCAACTGGTAAAGTAAAATGAATGTCCTGACCTCCACTTACTCATGTTACAGTCTGTGTCCTGACCTCCACTTACTCATTTCTGGGAGGTTTGCTTAGTTGCTCAGCTTCAGTGGTTCTGAAGTCCAATTAGGCAGGTCTGTTTGTGTTTCCTGGCCTTCATTTTAATGTCTGTAGTTCAGGGGGAGCAAACAGCACCAGAGCCCCCTAGTCCTCCTTTGAGTCGTCATTAGCTTAGCCCGATATGGACCAGGCTAAACATTTGCTGAAAAGAGTGAGAGCAAACTGTGTCAAAAGGCTTGGTGGCTTGGCAGCTTAGCCAAGCACTGGCACAGGCAGCTAGCGCTTGAGTAGCCACGCCGCTACGCGTTCTTTCATCTGGCCAGAACGAGGTGCAAGTTCGTCTCCACAGGGTCACTGGCGTCATGTCACTTCACAACAAACAGTTTGAGCGAGACAGCAGCATGGGCAGTAAATTCAAATAAAGCAAGAATCGGCAAGGGGTGGGGAAGAAAGGGAGGGAGAGTCGAGAGTGCACAACCTAATATAAATGATGCCAGCGGTTCCAACCATAGCCCGGGGATCCTTCATCAAGCTCAACTAATGTGCAATTAAGCTTCAAACCGGGAGAGAATCACCTTGTAAAAACATTTGTCAAGTAAACTGTTTTGCTGTTCTCTCCAGCCGCTAATTAACGAGGCACTGGGAAGAGGGGTTTGTTTGCCGACGTATTTACATATACATAAAGAAACAAATATCAGGCATCGCCAAAAGCCCCTTTCATACATCTCTATTAGATAGCAGTGACATGCATTCCCTATCATTAAGCAATAATAGTTTACTTTACAGCTCATGAACTACAGTATGAACAAATGAAGCACGTCGCTGAGCTGAATGCAGTAGGAGGGGATGGGGGAGGACGCTATGCTTATTATTGTGGCTGCTGTATTTTAATGATATTGCGGCCTTTCACCGCACAATAAAGTATAAAGCACTACAAAGTCATTTCAAAGTCAAATTTATGCCGTCATTGGATTCCTGTGTTATCGTCGGGCAGAAAAGGCTGCCTGGAGGCCTGAGAAGAAGAAACAGAGAACGAGCAGGAGGCTAGGAGGCAGGAAGTGGCGGTGCTCCCAGTGGACAATAAAGGGTGATGAATAAAAGGACATGGCCAGGGCTTGTGTACTGTGGCTCTGGGGAGAGAGGGCTGAGAATGCAGAGGGTACAGAACTGAATGTGTGTGTGTTCTTGGGCTCTGACAGGTGTGTGTGGAGGAGGGTGTGTGTGCGTGCGTGCCTGCGGCCATGTAAGGCTGGGTGTGTTTGATTCTCACTGTATTTGTGTGTGTGTGTGTGTGTACTTGTTTTCCTACCTTATCAGGACTCCAATGTCCTAACAATTCACCCGAATGTCCTGACAAGGTAGGAAAACAATAACTTCTTCATGTCCTGAATTTGTTCAAATGCTATTTTAAGCTTAAGGTTTGTTTTTAATATTACCTTTATTTAACTAGGCAAGTCAGTAAAGAACACATTCTTATTTACAATGACAGCCTACCATGGCCAAACCCAGGCTGGGCCAATTGTGCGCCGACCTATGGGACTCCCAATCACAGTCGGATGTTATACAGCCTGGATTTAAACCAGGGACTGTAGTGACGCCTCTAGCACTGAGATGCAGTGCCTTAGACCGCTGCGCCACAGGGTTATAGTTAAAGGGATACCAGTATGAAGGAAGTTAGTGTTAGTTTGTGAGCCAATGCATGCTAGCAGATGCCCACAGACTTCCAGTCACTGCGCTAACGCTAGTTATTAACTTCCTTCCTCATCACTAAGGTTAGGGTTAAGGTTAGAGTTAGGTTTAGGATTAGGGTTTTTGGGGTTGCGGTTAAGGTTAGGGTTAGGTTAAGGGTTAAAAATAAGATTTTTAATGGTCAAACATTTTTACTCCCCAAAGATTTCACGAAAATAAAGATGTGTGTGTGTGTGTGTGTTTGCTTTCCCTGACAGGTGGGTGAGACAGAGGGCATAGACATGCTGGTGATGGAGGACTCCCAGGTGTGGGTGCCTGCCAAGGGGTCCATCGCTAACCCAGCCTTCCTCCTCAACTCCAAAATATGGGAGATATGCCAGGAACTGCCCATCCATTGGATCCATCCCTCCCCCATGAGAGGTACAGTGCACCGGAGCCTCTCCACCCCCTCCTTCAGATCACCTCAAACAGGAAAAAATGAAGTTTATGCTGTGATCCAGTAAAGTACATGAACAGCTGTTCTGTGTACTTCCTCCTTTTGGTGCAGATGCTGAGTTCCACGAGGTGGAGGATGAGGAGGACATACCTGATGCTGAGGTCAGAGGTAACCGCGTCACTCGTGACGTCCTGGACCAGGTTCCTGTCAACGACTACGTATGTACTGTACTGGGGCTGCATCTGAAATGGCACCCTATTCCCTATATAGTGCACTAGGGCCAAAGTATTGCAGTACATAGGGCCTACCCAGCAACCCGGGAACATTCCCAGAACATTAGCGTCCCATTAAGTTAGGGTTTTATTTGTAAAAAAAAAAAAAAAATGAAAGATCCTTGGAATGTTCTCCTAACATTCATTTAAATGTTGTGCATAACATCTGTAACAACCATTACAGAACCTTCCCCCAAAGTTTTCATTAAGTTCCCAGGTAATGTAATAACACAATGTACCAGTAACATTTTCCCAGCAAACCAAAATTGGTTCTGTGAAAGTTCACAAAACATTTGTTAGGTCGCGACAAATGTTCCCATAACACAAAAACTTTCCATTCGTGGTGATGATTATAGAATGTTTATATAAAACATTCTCCTGGTGTCGCAAGAACATTCCTAGAACACATTTAATCTGTTTGTTAAAGGTTCCCAGAATGTTTCATTGGAACATTGTGGGGATATCACAAAAGATATGTTCCCAAAACACAAAAACTGTCCAGTTGTCCAGCATGTAAAGTGGATGGGTGAAGCAGTGGTGAATAACTCAGTTACCAGTATTTCCCTGGGTTAGTTAAGAAACATAACAGGGATGTATTCCAACATGCTTTAAGGAGCTACAAATTTGAATGTTGTGGTAATATTAGGTAAAACATGTTCTTGAAATGCTCCGACGACCTCCAAGACAAGGTAAAATGTATATTGCATGAACATCAATGGAATATTATGTTAAACATAAAACAAAAATGCTATGAATTTCATTCGTACAACATTAAGGGAATGTCCTGTGCAACTTAACTTAAACATAGTATGAATGTCAACACAACTGAACATATTTTTGTTTGGGGAACCTACAGTATCTCTTGTAATTTACCCACACTGTTCCCACAACCTACTGATATGTTCTGGGAACCTTTAAAGAACTCAGAAAGGCTGTTCTGTCAACATTATTGCAACATCAAATGAATGTTTTGTGCAGCCTTATACAAATATTATCTGAATGTCAGCAAAACTGGACCGTTTTTGTGTTTTTGGAACCTATCTCATATCCCCACAATCTTCCCACAACCTAAAGAAATGTTTTAGGAACTTTTAAAGAACCTAGAAATGTGTTCTGAGAAGGTTCTTGCAACATCAGGCAAATGTTCTTTGGAACCTAATAGAAACATTGTAGTAATCAGCACAACTGGACAATTTTTTTGTTTTGGGAACATATCCCTTGTGATGTGCCCACATTTTCCTCGCCAGACTGTTCCCACAACCTAATGAAACATTCTGGGAACCTTTAACCTCTATGGGATCGGTGTCCCTAAACCGGGACAGTTGTTGCTAACGTGCGCTATTGTGACTAGAATGACGTTGTATACAACAGCCAACTTTCCGGGACATAAACATGTCTTATATGGGCAGAAAACTTAAATTGTTGTTAATCTAACTGCAGTATCCAATTAACAGTAGCTATTACAGTGAAAAAATACCATGTTATTGTTTGATGAGAGTGCACAACAACATCACAGAAACTGGTTTGATACATTCACCTCTGAAGGTAAATAATGGACTTACATTCAGTCATCTTGCTCTGATTTGTCTACCTGAGGGTTCCAGAGATAAAATGTATCATAGTTTTGTTTGATAAAAATGTTTATGTTCAAATGTATGAACTGGGGTCTACAGTTTGACTCCACTGCTCTCTCTGGCTCCACACCTACCCCGCCTGGCCATCAAGTTAGTGTATAAGCTAATAATCCATCATGTATGACATTCCTGGGAGTGTGTAAACTTAAATGTTTTATTACCATGGCATTTTTGTATATTCTCTATAGTTATGTACTTGAAAATGTATCAACTGACCAATTTGGGCAAACTCCAGGCAGACTTGATACAAAACATTGTGCAGGAATTACAATTTTCACTGGATCAGTCTGAAACTTTGCACACACACTGCTGCCAATTACACCTAGACTCCTATCTGAAAGTATGGCATTTCAAAGATGATAAAAAAAGAAAAATTCTAAACGCATGTTTTTTTGTTTGTATTATCTTATAGAAGATCTGATGTGTTATATTCTCCTACATTAATTTCACATTCAATGGCGTCTTGGTAAGCAACTCTAGTGTAGATTTGGCCTTGTGTTTTAGGTTATTATCCTGCTGAAAGGTGAATTTGTCTCCAAGTGTATGTTGGAGTAACTACAATGTTGTTGACCCATACTCAGTTTTCTCCTATCACAACCATTAAACTCTGTAACTGTTTGAAAATCACCATTGGCCTCATGGTGAAATTCCTGAGCAGTTTCCTTCCTCACCGGCAACTGAGTTAGGAAGGACGCCTGTATCTTTGTAGTGACTGGGTGTATTGATACACCATCCAAAGCATAATTAATAACTTCACCATGCTCAAAAGGATATTCACCGTCTGCTTTTAAAAGTTTTACACATCTACCAATAGGTTCCCTGCATTGAAAAACCTCCCTAGTCTTTGTGGTTGAATCTGTGTTTGAAATTCACTACTCGATTGAGGGACCATACATATTCCACTTTGACATTATAGGGAATTGTGTGTAGATCAGTGACACAAAATTTCAATTTAATACATTTTAAATTCAGGCTGTAACACAACAAAATGTGGAAAAAGTAAAGGGGTGTGAATACTTTCTAGTGCACTATATAAGGAATAAGGTGCCATTTTGGACACAAACCAGCACCACACTAGGTGCTACGCGCCACGGTGGTGCCTAGTTCTCCTTAATTTATTCCTGCAGAAAAATTGACTCTCGCTAATTGATGCTGACTTTCACAGCATTAAACAGACTTGTCTTTATGTACCACAGGGCATAGAAATTGCTCTATATAACTGTTTAAATGAACTTGCCTTGCTTAAGACTTTCTTAATGTCTCTACATTAATGGAGAGGAATATCTAGCCTTCAAAGGCAGCAACGTTTTCCCCACAGCCTCAGCCAGAGCTTTTTTTGCTTTCTTTTCGGGCAAAGGCAGGCAGCTAGCGAACGTCGTACAAAACAGCACTCCTAAGGTCACTCATTACTGAATAGATACGCCCCATTTATTAATCATGCCTTAATTATCATGGAAAGAAACGAAGAGGGAAGAGGACAAAATGCCATGTTTTTGTGCATGTGAGCGGCTTAGTGCTCCATGATTAGTTACCCTTGACACACACACATGCATACACACACACGAACAGCAACACACACATCTTGCACTCAAAGGTAAACGTACATACACACGCACACAAACTCACACGCAGACACACACACATACAGTATAGACCACCCAGACTGTATAAGTAAGCGTTAAAAGCTCATTCCAGAAAAGGAAGAATCGTTTTGAGTTCTGAGGAACCAGGGGACGGATGGACACGCACACATACACACACACACAAACACACAGCCATAATATTAACATTTATCAGGCCGGGCCCAGGAATACCAGCCTGCCTGCCTTCACTCTCCTCCCTTTTCTCTTCTCCTCTCCTCCTCTCTTCCTTCCCTCCTCCCCTCTCCTCCTCTCTTCCTTCCCCTCCATGGCTCCAGCTGCAATGCTATGTAATTAAAGCATACCGGGAGATGAAATTCGCTCCCCTTTTGAAAATCTGCTAAGGTAATACATAGCTAAAGCTCCAACCCGCCCATTCCAAGGCCACAGCCAGTCAGTGTTTGTGGGCCCAGCAGATAACAAAGGCCTTTGTGACCGACGGAGGGGAGGCAGCAAGTTATAATTGGCAAGTCTGAAGTTGATGATGCCAGTGGGATGAGTCTGAAGATGCTGTTGATGCCAGTGGGATAAGTCTGAAGATGCTGTTGATGACAGTGGGATGAGTCTGAAGTTGCTGTTGATGACAGTGGGATGAGTCTGAAGATGCTGTTGATGACAGTGGGATGAGTCTGAAGTTGCTGTTTATGCCAGTGGAATGAGTCTGAAGTTGCTGTTGATGACAGTGGGATGAGTCTGAAGTTGTTGTTGATGACAGTGTGATGAGTCTGAAGTTGCTGTTGATGACAGTGGGATGAGTCTGAAGTTGCTGTTGATGCCAGTGGGATGAGTCTGAAGTTGCTGTTGATGACAGTGGGATGAGTCTGATGATGCTGTTGATGACAGTGGGATGAGTCTGAAGATGCTGTTGATGACAGTGGGATGCCGACATAGACCTAGACCTTTTGTAGAGCGCTGATTCTGACCCCCGCACCCCTCCACCTGATCTGGCCTCCACCGTGGCCCTTCCTCTGACGGCCACTGGGGCCCTAATAATAATTAAAGTAGCAGTAACAGAGGTGGGGAGATATATGGGGCCGACCTTTAGCCGCGGCTGCCACGGAAGATCCTTCGCGCAGCGCTGCAGAAGCGGCCCTGGACAGCTCTCCGACTGAATAACTATCATCTGGCATCGCTGGAGGAACCGCATCACTGTCCTTCACCTAGACGGGGGAAGGATATGCTTTCAGATATGATTGGAAAGCAGGCCTCAGTCTGTCCAGCCGGCACACACAATTATATTGTAAACATGTTTTGGCAGGTTGGAGGTTAGGTGATTGGGTTGAGCCATAGTGTGACCTTGTACCTCTGCCCAGGCCTCTTTGGCAGGCAAGGTTAGTGTTGAAAAAACAAGGATGCCCGGGCATGAGTGGAGGTTGGAGACCGAGGGTAAACAGAGGCTGTAAAGACCTCCTGTCCTCCCTGAGTGGGCAGTGATGGTTCACAGGAGACCAAGGGTGAACAGAGGCTGTACATACCTCCTCTCCTCCCTGAGCGAGGCTACGCCAAACTGTAAACACAGATACTTCCTGGGCCTGTGTGGCACAGTTGGTAAGAGCCTGGCGTATGGTGCTAGTGATGCCAAGGTCGACATACTGTACTCAGGATAAAAGCTTAGTGGCATATTTATAATATATTTTATATTATACTTCCCCTTGGCTTAACCATTACAGGTTTCGCCCTTGCCTGCATAATGAAGTCATGTGGTTGATATAAGACCACACAACTAGCACTGGGAGTACAAGGCAATGCCTGCTGCATATTAGCCTAGCATTTCATGCTGCATCTCATACCTGCATCTCATGCCACCCTATTCCCTATGGGCCCTCTTCAAAAGTAATGCACTATATAGGGAACAGGGTTCCATTTGGGACGAATCCCAACCCCTACAGTCATGTGACAGTATGAAATGGAAATGTTGTCCCTGGTGTTTTAATAGAATATCAGAGAGACTGTGATGATCAGCTCTGATACAGACGATTAAATAACAGCAACGAGGCTTGTGTGTTTCAAGCCACAAGGAGAACAGTAATCAGCGTGTGTAAAATAACACTCAGTAGTGTGGAAATTGAAGGAGTCGTCGCGGCTCGATTCGCTTCCTCATTATTGAATGACTGACTGAAAGTTTTACTTGACAGACTGATCAAATCTCTGATATGATGTTACGCGTGAGATGCGTTTCAGTGTGTGACCAAGTCAGATATCAGACAGAGCGTGAGGGTAATGACTTTTACCCTTCGTTAATGCCACTTGTTTGTGAGTGACGGCCCCAGATTTCCCACGGTGCCCCATTCCAATCACCTGCCGCCACATCCTGTTGAAGAGGGGAATTTGAAGCCAAAATGATTAATATGCGTGCTCCGTTTTTAAAAAGGATGCCTCTGATTAATTTGTCTCGGAGGTACAATGCCAATTGTCTGTTTGTTTTTGTAATCACCCATCATTTGAATAAATATATTTCCATTAATTTTCCCAAACTGAAGCTCTGGATTTGGATTTCATACCATCACAGTTTTAGCTGTGAGGCGGCTGATAAGATTATTGTTGGTTGCAGTGACAGCTTTTGTGTTTTCTCCATAATAGATTGTTGCCTTGCAGCTGATGACCCTAAACATGACTAACATCATCAATCAGCAATTGCCCACCAGCCAGTGTCAGAGTCATAAATCAAAACACATATTTTAAATATCACCCTTTTTCTCTTTCCGATGTGTTAGTCCTCCGTGTTAGGAGTATGTAATGTTAGTACGTTTATCTGTCACAGCAGTTGTGTTGATTGATTCGTGATTTGAATCCTACCTACTGCACTATTTGTTGTGTTCATATTATGCTGGCTCCAAAAATTCTGGAAGGGTGAATGTAGCTTAAAACTCAAGCCACAAACAGTGGAGTCAACAACATCTGTGAGACAATGGACCATTTAGTGGCCTGTAAACTATTTACTGTGACTAATATTGCCTTATAGGAAAGCCAAACAGCCTCCAATCCACACTGCCCATAATTTACTGTAGATGAGGAATCAGAGTCAAAGTCGGGTTCTATGTGCCCCAGCCCTTTGAAAGACTGGGGTGAAACAATGACCTCGCATTTTCAGTTCCCCCTCTCAATAGATTTCTGTTTAGTTTTTTCTACTGTTACGAAAGACTGACTCATAAGCAAAGCGGCATGGCAGCTTCTCCCAGAAGTAAAGTCCAAAAGGGGGACAATTGGTCTCTTTCATCAAAGCTATTTAACCAGACAGTGCTGAATTGTCTGTGAAGATTCACTCAGATTCACTCGCTGCAGGAGATTGAAAACGTGGTCAAATGTATCTGTGCTGCTCTGAGACGAGTTGCTGCTGCCGCCGCCACAACTAGGGGTGGAGAGTTAACTGGCACTTCTCTAAACCCAATTCAGAGTCTCCCTGGATCAAAGGCATGGCACTCAGCCCTACCACCGTCTGGAGAGGGCACGTGCCCGGCCGACTGGCACAATGGAAAAACCCAAGGGCCATTAATTCTACCCAATTTACCTTTCGTTTGGCTTTCATTTGTCCCTTATATAAATTCACACCCAGTCGGCACGAGCAAATAAAAAGATCCTTGTTAGGCGATCATTACTCGGCTAATTGCTTTAGGAATGTGCCGTCCACTTAAAGTCAAGGTCAGGGGGAGTGCGCCCACGGAGAGCCTCTAATTTGTAGTCTCTAATGGAGGAGTGGCGGCCATTTTGACTCAGCTCGCGTGGGTCGCAGCGGGGGGAGAGGGAGGTCAAAGATGAAAGAAATAGTGCAATTATCCCGGTAACCGGCAGTGTCAGAGTCACTTTGATTGAAGTTAGCCCTGGGAGATAGGAGCCGAGGACTCTGGGATGTGAGACGGAGCATGGTGAAGCTAAGAGTAATCTACCACTAACATAACTTTCCAATACTATCTTGATCCCTGTGTCACAGTCGATGGTGGAGAATTCTGTCCATTTGTTTCCTTAGACATCCATTTGAATCTTTCTATTCTGTTTAGCTGCATCTACATATATTTTTCTGACCCACTACCAAAGCGAGAACATCAATTCACCCAATCAAATCCTCATGCTGACTGTCCCTGCTCTGGGAGAGCTGGTACTCACAGGAAAATAAAAGGAGAGCAATTTTATTTTCTTTCAAGTATACACACGTCACTGAACAGAGAAAGCTAAATCCAAAAGAAAGAGAAACATTTAGCTATCACAGAAAAACAAACCTTGCCAGTGAGGTGTAAGCAATCCATTCCATCTATACTTCAAATTAAATGTTCTCAAGATCTCTGTCTCTCTGGCTTTCCTTTGTGTGGATCACCTGTCCTTTAAAGCACCTAACTTCTTTCCTTCCTCTCATCAACTTGCCGATTGTCCTTCACAGAGAGACATTGGAGTTGAGCTGGATAACCGTCTGGATGATCATGGCTACTGCTGCCAGCACTGTCGTCGTGGTTACCGCTACTGCCAGCGCTACTACGAGCCTCTGGGGGGGTTCAACCCCTACCCCTACTACTACCAAGGAGGACGTGTCATCTGTCAGATCATCATGCCCTGCAACTGGTGGATAGCCCGTATGCTCGGGAGGATCTGATTGGATAGTGGAACTGGATTCAACTATGTTTCAGCTCAAATGACAGGTGCGTTCATTTAAGGCTGGATTTACACTGCAGTAGGCTTAGAGTCTCAGCAACAGCAAAAGGACTTTAGTGCATGCCAGAGTTTGTAATAACTCTAAGCAAGGGTAAGTGACGTTTTGCTTTTGTGAACGCTTGGTAGAGTGTAAACCCAGCCTAGGCCCACCTGGGGCACCAGGTGGGTGAAGTTTGCACATTTGAGACAATTCTATTGGTCCTAAGGTGCAAACTCCACCCAACTGGTTCATTCGGTGAGGTAAAATGAATGCACCCCTTGCTACTCCCCAATCAGTATTCCAAAGCCTTTGTGAACAAATACTATTTGAACCCACGTCTGCTGTGGCCTATGACAACCAACAATGTATTGTATGTAGAACATACTGAAGTGCTGTAGCCTATCCTATTTTTTGTGAATGATCTGTTTTGACTATTGTTCACTACAATTAGCATGTTTAACTTGAATTATTGTTTCTTGTATTGATGAGGAGGTATATAAATGCATAGTTTTTTGCTATCAGAATGAGTCGACTAATTATAATAAAGCAGCGGCTATAGATATGCTTAATTCTTCTAATTCAACTTGCCAATCTTTATTTTTTGTAAAGTCATTATTGGGGCGGTTGGAAGCCTAGTGGTTAGAGTGTTGGACTTGTAACA
This sequence comes from Brachymystax lenok tsinlingensis, assembly GCA_030435695.1. Classification (NCBI taxonomy): domain Eukaryota; kingdom Metazoa; phylum Chordata; class Actinopteri; order Salmoniformes; family Salmonidae; genus Brachymystax; species Brachymystax lenok. Next base: position 20,056,343 of record CM059789.1, read on the forward strand.
AGGCATTTAACCCACTGTTCTTAGGCCGTCACTGAAAATAAGAATTTGTTCTTAACTGACTTGCCTAGATAAAATAAGGTTAAATAATTATTGTTATTTTAAGCGGCATTGTTTTAACTGTAATAATGCATAATGCACTATGCACTTCATAATGCACTATGAAAGTAGTTATAGATGTTTATGAGCACGATTATTAGAACAGATGTTGTTATAATTCATTATAGAGGTTGTTCATAAGAAGTGTTACTAATATCCTTCCTCGAAAAGAAACCTAAATAGATGCTCTTTAACCAAAACAACAAAAGAGGTAAAAAGACAGATGAGAAAAGATAGAGCCGGTTTCACTTTGATTCATGTTGGTTGAAGTACATCCATTGTCTTTCTCTGTACCCTCCCTCCAAGTGATGTACCCTCCCAGTAATGTTGCTTTAAACATACTGTAGGTTCTCTACATTTAGAATGTTGAGAAGGTAAAAAACCAATCAACCTCAAAAAGGTAAAACATTTCGCGAAAATAAGCAAATTGACTGTGTCTGTCTTAAGTCTAAACTCAACTTCATTACTTATGTTAATGTATTAACAAGCGGAAGTAAAGAACTTGAAGTTCAAGCTGCAAACACATAGTATTTTCAAATCAATAATGTCAATGGCCAAGGGCAACATGTCGAGTAAAAATAGTGGCAGGCGTTAACAAATGCAATAATTGCAAACATACTTCAAATGTGTCGACAGGCAGCTCTGCCATGCCCGAAGGCGGTTCTGAAAATAATATACAATTTGTGTTGATATGTATTTGTTTTCGCCTGTATTTTTCCCTTATCACGTCATGCTGCTGTGTGTATTGAAGCTGACACAATCAGTATACTGTAGCAACAGACATGGTAAACGATGGAAAGAGAATGGGAGGGAGAGGGAGCAGGAGAGGGAGACAGAGAGACAGAGAAAGTAAGACAGAAAGAGCGAGACGTTGGACTGACTGTGTATACAAATGGTTAGGTTATCTGAGCACTAGTACTATGTTTGATCTTATTATGATATTATGTTTGATAACCAGCAGTCTCATGCATTGTCAATCCAACAAGGTTTCCCAGGAGATTCAGGCTTGGCTATTGTGTGGTTGTGAGAGTAAATTGCCCATGGGAGCCTTGAGAGTAATTTTGAATGGGCCACCTCACTCTGACAGTGGAATGTGATACAAATATTACAGCAATAGTGTTACTGAGAACATTTCACGCCTTCTTGAGAGTCTTGGCCAGTGAGTAGAGACGATGGAAGTCAATCTGTATAATATCCACCTTATAATGTATTCTACTGTTGTTCCCCTCCCCTCTTAATAGAGGATTTCTGAAGGTAAAATGAGACAGGCGAAAGTCGTTCTCTTAGACAATGATTTGATACGATTTCCCTACTAATGAATGGTGGGTGTATCAATATCAAGTTGGCCCATAACTGTCAAATTTGCCATGAATAAAATCTCAATTGTTCTCCATCTTTAATGCCATGAGAGCAATAGATTCTGATTAGTACCCGATTCGTGAGTGATTACATTTTTTTAAATAGGACAATCGTTGTTTGGCTTTTGAAATGTGAATTGTCCAATTTGTGAGTAAGTGCATCTTTCCTCAACATCCCCTGTCCAGATGACTACAAGCTACACATTAAAATCTGTATCTATGACTCATAGTAAACACCAGAATCAGTAGTTTCAAAGGTAAATCCCTCATGTCCATGTTCCTCATGTAAATTATTCAGCATCTAGGAAAAAATCCCTGGAAGCTTGTTTAGCATTGTGTTGAGCAAAGCAGGCGTTCAAAACAGAAACAGTGCTGCAGGATCCATACTGCAGCCATGGAGCCGTCAAGTTCAGACCAACAGGTTAACAGTATTGAAAGTGCTTGTTTCGCCTGACTGGCCGAACAATTAGCCTAGTAACAGATACTACAGCCCACTGACCTACACTACCAGTCAAAAGTTTTAGAACACCTACTCATTCAAGGCTTTTTATTTATTTTACTATTTTCTACTTTGTAGAATACATTTTAAAAAACTATGAAATAACACATATGGAATCATGTTGTAACCAAAAAATTGCTTTTCCAATAGTCTTGAAGGAGTTCCCACATATGCTGAGCAATTGTTGGCTGCTTTTTCTTCACTCTGCGGTCCAACTTATCCCAAACCATCTCAATTTGGTTGAGGTCGGGGGATTGTGGAGGCCAGGTCATCTGATGCTGCACTCCATCACTCTCCTTCTTGGTAAAATAGCCTGGAGGTGTGTTGGGTCATTGAAAAACAAATGATAGTCCCAACAAGCCCAAACCAGATGGGATGGCGTATCGCTGCAGAATGCTGTGGTAACCATGCTGGTTAAGTGTGCCTTGAATTCTAAATAAATCACAGACAGTATCACCAGCAAAGCACCCCCACACCATAACACCTCCTCTTTCATGCTTTACAGTGGGAAATACAAATGCGGAGATCATCCGTTCACCTACACCGCGTCTCACAAAGACACGTTGATTGGAATAAAAAATCGCCAATTTGGACTCCAGACCAAAGGACACATTTTCACCGGTCTAACGTCCATTGCTCGTGTTTCTTGGCCAAAGCAAGTCTCTTCTTATTATTGGTGTCCTTTAGTAATGGTTTCTTTGCAGCAATTCGACCATGAAGGCCTGATTCACACAGTCTGTTACTTGAACTCTATGAAGCATTTATTTGGGCGGAAATTTCTGAGGCTGGTAACTCTAATAAACGTATCCTCTGCAGCAGAGGTAACTCTGGGTCTTCCATTCCTGTGGCGGTCCTCATGAGAGCCAGTTTCATCATAGCGCTTGATGGTTTTTGCGACTGCACTTGAAGAAACTTTCAAAGTTCTTTAAGTTTTCCGTATTGACTGACCTTCATGTCTTAAAGTAATGATGGACTGTCATTTCTCTTTGCTTATTTGAGCTGTTCTTGCCATAATATGGACAGTCTTTTACCAAATATGGTTATATTCTGTATACCCCCTTACTTTGTCACAACACAACTGATTGGCCAAATACATTAACTTTTATGAAGGCACATCTGTTACCTCATGAAGCTGGTTTAGAGAATGCCAAGAGTGTGCAAAGCTGTCATCAATGCAAAGGATGGCTATTTGAAGAATCTCAAATATAAAATGTATTTTGATTTGTAAAAAAAAAAAAATTGTTTCTACATGTTTCCATGTGTTATTTCATAGTTGTGACGTCTTCACTATTATTCTACAATGTAGAAAATAGTAAAAATAAAGAAAAACCTTAAAACTTTTGACCGGTAGTGTACACTTGTGAATTCACTCCTTTTGTTACCACATAAAAACTGCAGTGTCATTTACCTCTCTATGAGAGGGGAGAGACATATTTGGCTTGTCAGGCGGATAGTGTTACAGATGTATTGCTAGTGCCATCTTGTGGTCTCATGACAGAATGGCCATTTTGAGACTGTGTTGCGTTATGATTACCTGCAGGGGCCCTATGCTCAAGGTTTAACTTGTCAGCTTGAGTACGTAAATGCCTTTCTTTGCTATTTCTAACTCAAACTTTTAATCATCTGTCAAATTCAAATAAAAGCACATATCAACATCTATGGAGAGAAGAGAGCATCTCCTTTGAAATTCCTTTCATATATTCAGAGCCCAGTGGTCACTCAGATGGCCAAATTACAGTTGAGGTGGGTTGCTAGGCAGAGCACAGTGCATGTTAGTAGTACTGCTAGGCCATGAGACAACAGACAAACGCTATTATGCTTGGGATGTGTTGTGGGGTCAGTGTACATGGTCCATGATGCACTGAAGGCCTGATGTTTGAATAATCTCTCCGCCATGGTTCCCGACACAGGCTGGAGGCTCTACCGTGTCAGCCATCATCCTTCAACAGCTCCTCGCTCCGCGTGAGAGAGGCATGTGGAGCGGCACGGCAGTAAACACTCACTAGCGCGAGATAGGTTGTCTCACACTGTGTCACTGGCTGCAGGCGACGCAGGAAATAGACCTCTTCCCTCCCAGGTCCCGGATGGACTGGGCTGCCTGGCTCTCTCTCCGGGCTCTTTGACTCACTGCCGCACACACACGCACACACACACAAGCTCGTCTTTCATTAGCTTTGTAATCCCACTAGCATCTTGCCGGCTTTGAAGTCAAGACACCACAGGTCTATTCAGGTGGAGTGAAAAGGTAGTTAGCAGCTCACTGTGTGATACAGCATGAAACAAAAATGGAGACGGTTTTGAAATATTACATCGATATGGATAAGGACAATGATCCATCGGCGAAGACTTATCCTGTCATTGTTGGTGACAGGAAGTGGTATTGTGGCAGTTTTTCTGTGTTGTTTGGTGTGGTAACCCTATGGCGTTGCAGGAGTGTGTGGTCCGCAGCTGTGTGGGGAGAGGGGGTGGGTGTCGTGCATGGAGTGTTGAGGGGGGGTTGTGTACAGCAGCCAAACCCATCTGTCAGCTCTCTCAGCAGACCCACACCCGAGGCTCACTCAATCCAAGCCAATGTACACCCCCCCTTCCCTACTCTCAACCCACTGCTCAGGCTGCTCTGCACAGTAGGTCACAGCAGTGACAACAGCCTCCTCTGTCCCCCAGCACAACTGGACTAATGTATTCATCTGCCTACGGCAACTGGAAGACGACTCCGAGGTACAGTCCAATCAGTCTCTTCGGCCTGCAAAAGGCTTCATTCCAGTATAAATGCCTTTTCTTCTCCAGTTCTTCAAATCCCATGTTGCAGATTGTACACAGCAATATTGCTCTCTAACTTCAAAGCTTGGAGCTACTTCAATACCATTATGTGTACAATAAAAGCCCATAAGTAGCCCTTTAGAAACCAGCAGCAGCACAGCTGCTTCTGCTATTATCTAGAACAGACTGGTTTGTCTGTCTGTCTCCTGAGCACGATTCGTAGCCTCAGTTGCACCAATGAACAGCTTATTATTGCTCAAATCTCAATTGTTGCCAGTTTGTTTCATGTAGACATATTGTAGTTGTTTCCAGCTTGTTTCATGTCGACGTATTGTAGTTGTTGCTGTCGTTTTTTTGCTGCAGTAGGACTAGCAGGCCCACAGTTTTCTGTTGTTTTTACAACAACAGACGTGGAAGAGGGACATATGGCTGGAAACATCCTGACCCTCATCAGAGCTCCCTTTAAGCAAGATGTTCATAAGCGAGACCAGGGAGAGTGTCTGTGTTATGAAGTAAGGAACTATAGTTGAACTACAGCCGATGGACCTATCCAATTGGTACCTTTGGTATAGCTCAATCGGTTGGTATGTTGTCAGGGAGGACGGTTACGTGTGTTTGTGAGCAGAGGATCACTAGTTTCGAACCTGGCATAGAGACAGTGGAGGAAGATATACTGAGAGCAGCACACTGACATCTGTTTGATTTGACCTTGTGTGAAAGTGTGTGTTAATACGCTCATCAAAGAGGAGACAAGGTAATAGTATAATTATTTTATCAGTCAGTCCCAGTTTTCAAAACAGCCTGTCCACACTATTTTAATTGTCTTATATCATATTGATAACCTGGTTAAACCAGACTGAATAAACTTGTGCATCAGTTTGAATGCCAGGCTATAATATTGTTTCATGTCATAATGATAGCCTGGTTAAACCAGACTGAATGCCGGACTGATGTTAAAATCAGTTTGGATTCCAGGCTATTACACGGAGTATACAAAACATTACTCTTTCCATGACATAGACTGACCAGGTGAATCCAGGTGAAAGCTATGATCCCTCATTGATGTCACTTGTTAAATCCAATTCAATCAGAGTAGATGAAGGGGTGGAGTCAGGTTAAAGAATACTTTAAAAAGGAGGCATGGATTGTGTATGTGTGCCATTCAGAGGGTGAATGGGCAAGACAAAATATTTAAATGCCTTTGAACGGGGTATAGTAGTACATGCCAGGCACACCAGTTTTTGTCAAGAACCGCAATGCTGATGGGTTTTTCACACTCAACAGTTTCCCATGTGAATCAAGAATGGTCCACCACCCAAAGGATATCCAGCCAACTTGACACAACCTTGGGAAGCATTGCAGTCAACATGGGCCAGCATCCCTGTGGAACGCTTTTGACACCTTGTAAAGTCCATGCCCCGATTAATTGAGACTGTTCTGAGGGGAAAAAAGAGGGGAAGGGGGGCAACTCAATTAGGAATGTGTTCCTAAGGCTCCGTATACTCAGTGTATATTGAATAAACACTGAAGCGGAATATAAGCAAAATTTGTTTTATTATTAAAAAGGTCCAATGCAGCTGTTTTTATCTCAATACCAAAATAATTTCTGGGTAACAATTAAGTACCTTACTGTGATTGTTTTCAATTAAAATGGTCAAAAAGAAACAAAAATAGATTCTTAGCAAAGAGCAATTTCTCAAGCAAGAATTTTGCTAGGACTGTCTGGGAGTGTTCTGAGTGGGGAGGGGAAAACTGAAAACTAGCTGTTATTGGGAGAGAGGATTGGACCTGTTTCTTATTGGTCTATTAACTAATTTACTCCCTGGTGATGTTATCAGGCAGGCCAAAACTCTATCCCACCAAAACAAGCACAAATTTCAGGTGGTCCTTTCAAACACATCTTACACTAAAAGGGCATTATCATAATTTTCAAAATTTCACAGTATTATTCCAACCACATAGTGTGGAAATATATATAAAACACAGGAAAATAACGCTTTGACTGCACTGGGCCTAAATGTTCTTTCTTAAAAAAATCTAATCTAGTTTCAGCATAGGAGGAAACCACAGAAAACCCAAGACAAAGGAAAACGTAATGATCAGACAGACAGCGCGGACAGACCCCAACATCTCACATACAACAGTGCTTAAAAAGGAAAATACCTTTATATACAACGTAGGCGTCTGTAAGCAGGAAAATCCAGTCAACCCCACCCACAGAGTTCATTGCAGTCAATTATCAACACCAAAGACTGTTTTGGTACTTTGTGTAACCCTAGAGAGCATTGATTGTCACAACTTTTCATAACTTTGTACTGTACAACATTCAGATTGTCAACACAGAGAGCCCTTTGGTTGACATAAGACTGATGCCTGGGCACAAGTTCTAAAAAGTAGCATAACCTAAGTAGCATAACCTAACGAAGCAGGCGTAAAAGAAATGCCTGAGCGGCATTTCTTTCTGGACCTGGTGACAAAAAAAAACGGATGGGAGGTTTTCTTCTGCACTGTTGAAACAATTCCGTTAATGTGGAGGAGTTAAGATGGAGTGTCACCTTGTTAATGTCCAAAAGCGTAAGTCACGTCACAGACTCTCCATTTCCCCTGAAATTAGCATTAAAAGCTCGTCCTCAGATGCTGAGCTAGAGTTCAGATGGTCTGTTGCTCACTCCAGCTCCAGTGAAAAAATACAAGTAATTTAGCCATGATAGCGCTCAGGATAAATATGGGTTTACTTACACTAGCATCTGCAAGCTATCATGGCCATTCAGAGACCCTGACATCTCAGGTCCTTAACAAAACTGGGACACCCAATAAAAAGAGCACAGACACCAGTCTGACCGAAGACCAGGAGCTAGGAGCGGAGCACCAGAATTGTAAATGCATAGAAGCAGGGAGGAAAACACCAGTGTAGAGTCACAATTTGCGTCACAAAATAACTGGGTTAGGAGAGGTCACAGAGGACCTGGTTGAGACCAAATGACCAAATGAGCTGGACAGGGGTGTGTGAATCTAACCAACTGATCTCTACTGCTTGACTGTTGAATAAGGCTAGAGATATGTCCGCTGTACAAAGGGAAGAAGAACCAAAGCACATACAACACAATGTTTAAATGACACAGGTCAGAGATATTTATAGAGACCATCATTTGCGTCGGGGCAAACCACTTTGAGTCCAAAACAGAGAAAGTATCATCATCAATGCTGCGCTGATTATACGAATGCTTAAAAAAAAAACATATCAGGTTTTCGGAAAAAAAATTCACCGACATATGAGCTTCCTGTTATTTGATTTCATATACTTTGTATATTATCCCTCGTGTTTTCCATATGTAAATAACAAAAAAATGTGCCTTTTTATACAGAATTTAGAAATTCACAAAATAAATACATTTGTGGCCTTAAATTGAATCTCAATAGTATATTATTATTATTATATATATATATATATTTATATATATTCCATTTCATATAAACAGGATTAAAGGCCTTAATGGGAAGATAGGAGGCTAGTAAAATCTATTTAATTTTTCCTCCATATTTTCTTTCGCTCTCTCTCTCTCTCTCTCTCTCTCTCTGCATCAAGTCTGCAGCTATATACAAACAGGTTTGTGATTGGACTGTCCAAGGGGACAGGAAATGCCCATTTCCATAGTAACACATTGCTGTAAGGCCATGAGTAATGGAGGGGAAAGCACACCTTATCGATAACCTTATAATATAGGGGGATATGGAGGAAACTCCGGATAAGTCACAATCTTTTGAGTCAAAACAATCTGAACTGTCATTTTTTCCCCCTCACAGACTTTTCCAATCAAGAGTTTGAACTGTTTCACCTTTACGTATAAGGCACTCTCCATAAAGGTCAGTGAGGTGCGTTTCCGTCATTCTTCCTTTAAAAAAAAGTGGAGACGGCATGTAGAAATGACACATTTTCTGCTCATCAAGTCGGATTTCATTGCATTCTCCCACATGAGTTCCCATCTCCTGTTTTTGGTTTGCTGTTTTTGTCTGTTAGCATTGACACAAGTCTGATGAGATGTACTGGTAGGTAAAACATTTACTAATCTAACTGGCACGTATGGTGGGGGTAGATCCCTGGTTATCCAATGGCTGTTCTCCTGGTGGGGACAGGTTTGGGAAGGGGGTTGGTCTACTGACAGTAGCAAGGTAGGTAGGTAGATTGATCCGAGTGAGGGCCTATCGAACTATGGAGCCTTCAACAACACATCACAAAACAATCCCTTGATGTTGAAATTTGGGCACGTGATCACAACATCCTGCAGGTGCCAACGTTTGGTCTCTGTTTGTCGCTCCACATTTAAAAATCCATCGCTTTTCAAAATAAGATTATCATTGGGATAAGAACAAGGAAACTTTGTTAAAAAGCAATTCCACCACTTTTCAACCTCATATTCATTATCTCCAGCACCAAACCAGTGTCTACATATGTGAAAACAGCACGTTTCTATGATCTGTGGTTAAAAAGATAAGAAGAAAGGTCCTAAAAATACTTCTCTGTGACATCATATAATAGGATTAAAAGAAAAAAACAATGAATCTCATTGTTTTTCAAATGTGTTAACTTTTGATGATGTCGGGTAGAACTTTTTAACTTTATACGTTTCTACAAAACATACAAATGCACAATTTTCACATATGTAGACAATGGTATTGTGCTGGAGACAATGAAAATGAGGTTGAAAAGTGGTGGAATTGCCCTTTAGGTAGTCTTTCTTTATGTTGATTCCATAGTCCAGCTTTGATGGAGAGTCCAGGCCTATTAGCAGGTTGGCATTTATTGTCATGAATCTTGCTCTGGAGGCAGCTCTGCAGAGTGGGCACTAGCTGGAACAGCCAGAAAGTCATAAAATCTGATTTGAAACCTAACCTTAACCTGATGGACTACATAGTTATATATTGGATGGTTCTCCCATCAATCGGATTCCCGCCTATAAATATCTGGACATTTGGATTGACAAAAAATACAAATTAGATAGTTTAAAAATGTGGTTTAAAGTAGGCTTATTTTTCTTACTAGATCTTGCCTGACCCTAATTAGCAGGAAGCAGATTGTACAGTCAACTTTCCTGCCAGTTCTTGACTATGGTGACACCATTTTCCAGATTGCCGCAGCCACTACTCTTAAACCTGTGAATGCAGTCTACCATAGTGCCATTTGTTATTTTTCATGGGTGACAGTTTTATTACTCATCACTGCATCCTGTATCAAAAGGTTGGATGGTCCTCATTAATGTCCCATAAATCACTTCATTCATTTAACTCACTTCGTTGTTAAAGTCTAAAACATGATATAAAGTAAAACACCTGGAGATACCAAACTCTTGAGGTTCGTTGTGGTCTCCACAGAACTAAGTAAATCCTCTTTTAGTTTTAATACACCTCATTGCTGGAACCAACTACACAATACATTACAATTGGGTGTTGTAGTGCCGCCGGGCAATTGAAAATATTAATTGGGGAATTTCTTACTAAGGAATGTAACTGTTTTTCTTTAATATTTGTGCTGTATTTTTGTTTGTTTTACATTGTATGTGATTTCGATTAAATGTTGTCTTATGAATAGTATGTGCATGGCTCCCTTGTGAAAGAAACCCTAGTCTCAATGGTGACTCCCTGTTCAAATAAATGTAAAATAAAAAACATAATCTTAACCACACTGCTAATACTAATGCCTAACCCTAAATTAAGATCAAAAAGCTCCTTTTTGTCTTGCTTCATTTTAACGATATAGACAATTTTGACAGTCAGCTGGCCCATCTAGCGGAAATCACTCAGATCTGCTTCCAGGACAAGACTCATGACAATAAAGGTCAGCTTGTGGTCTAGACCTCTGTGGGTTCTGCCTTGATCTGGATGAAGGAGGCTGGGAGGTGGACGGTGATTTCAGGCAGCTCCTGGAGCCCCTTAACCCCCACCATGTGCTCCGGTTGCAGGGCCATCTCCCCACGCACCTCTAGCTCCTCCACGGGGGTCAGGCCCTCACTGGGGCTGCTTCCTTGGGAAAAGTATCTGTTCACTGGGGACTCGCTTCCAGTCTCCCCCTGGTTCGGTCCAAGGCTCTGGTTCGTCCCGATGATCACAGTCCTGTAGGTGAGCTCTGCTTCCCCTGCTTCCATCTCCTCCTTTCCAAACGACGGGTCTCCATTAACCAATGACTGCAGGTAGTAGGGGTCCAGCATCTCCTCCTTGATGCCGTGCAGGCCATGGAAGAGCTCGCCACCGCTGGAGGACTTGAGGACCGTAGCAATGACGGTACCCGGCTGCTGTGCCACCATGGTCTGACCGGTGGCCGGGTTGAGGGTGACCAGGCGGGGAAGGCCGTTGAGGGAGGCCGTGGTGGAGCTGAGGACCCCCGTGGTGGTGGTAGTGGAGCCTAGGCTGGTGACAAGGAACTGGGGGTGCTGATGGTGATCCTGGAGGCTGCCCGTCCCGGTGGCCAGGGATGCCGTCTGGATGGTGAGGACATCCTTGCCCCCCGCCGTGGTAGAGGGGACGGTGTGGAGGATGACCCTGGGCTGGGAGGAGTGGCTGGCCGAGTCACCATTGGACAGGAGGGGCTGCAGCTGGCCGGAAGACGTCAGGACCATTGGGACAGAGGTAGGCATGTTGATGGTCCTGAGGAGAGAGAGGATATCAGATCAATCAACCAATTAAATGTATTTTATAAAACCCTTTCTATAATCAGCATGTGACACAAAGTGCTTTACAGTCAGGTTCAGACTCCATTGGACACACACTTCATTTAATAGAACACTATTCTAGTATGATATAGTTAAGCAATAAAGCCAGAGGGGGTGTTGTATATAGCCGTGTTATATTGGCCATATATCACAAACCCCTGAGGTGCCTTATTGCTATTATAAACTGGTTACCAACGTAATTAGAAGCGTAAAGATAAATGTTTTGTCATACCTGTGGTATACAGTCTGATATACCACGGCTTTCAGGCAATCAGCATTCAGGGCTCAAACCACCCAGTTTATAATATAGTATAGAACATATCTTTAGGCATACAAGTAGCTTCATGTTACATACTGGCATTATATATGAGCTTTCAAAATCTGTGTGTGTGTGTGTGTGTGTGTGTGTGTGTGTGTGTGTGTGTGTGTGTGTGTGTGTGTGTGTGTGTGTGTGTGTGTGTGTGTGTGTGTGTGTGTGTGTGTGTGTGTGTGTGTGTGTGTGTGTGTGTGTGTATGGATATGCATGTGCATGTATGAATGTGCGTGTACATATGCCAGGCTGCCATCCATCTCTCACCTCAAAGTGTGTGTGGAGGCCGGCACAGCCGCCCTCTGGTTGGGCTGTAGCACGTGGACCGCCTGGATCATGTGTTCTGCCTGTTTACCATTGACCTCATGGTACAGCCCTCCATCCATATCAACGGGCTCTCTCTTCACTTGTTTTACCGATATAGGACGGTGCCCATGGGCATGGTTTTTACCGTGCCCCCCTCTGGAGCCTCCCCGGCCGTGGTGGCTGGGGCGCTGGCCCCCGTAGCCAGAGGTGAGGTCGGGGCATGGGTCCTCGTCATCAATCACCACTAGGTCAGGAGGCATGTCTTTAAACTGGTAAACCAGCCGCTGACCCTCCACCTTAGCCAGGATACCACGCTGGTAGTAATACCTTAGGGAGGGACAGGTAAGGTAAGATGTTTGTGGCATTGAATAAACATGAAGTAACATTACAAACCGAAAGAGACATGAGGAAAGTTTCAGCACTTTTCACCATTGACTTCAATGGAGAACTTTCTTTTCTACCCTGCTAGCCTGCATTTTGAATTATCATGACCGTGGCTTGAATAAGGTCCACCTTGAATAAGGTGTCACTGAATATTTATTTTATGCCTTGGTCCTTTATATTGTTGACCTGAGAGACGTGACTTAAACTCCTGGTAGAAAGGATGCCTGGGATCTGAGTGCCTTGCTCGCTGTATTCAATATTTTTCTCAGTTTTGTTTCATAACAGACACTGATGTTATAATACTGCCTTCAAGAGGAGAAGGGGATGCAGGTGAGATAAGATTGTATTATGTCAGTACAACACAATATACTGCAGTTTGTTGTCTATGTTATCTAGAAGCACCTACTCCATTTTCCATTTAGCTATTTACTGCAACAGGGCCACAGACATTTAGCTATTTACTGCAACAGGGCCACAGACATTTAACTATTTACTGCAACAGGGGCACAGACATTTTAGCGTGATAGCCTTCGTAACTGTATGTCTGTGATGTCTGAGATGTCTGTGATGTTCCTCTCACCTGAGTGCCCTCCCCATGGTTTCATAGTTCATGTCAGGTTTGTTCTTGTGTTTGCCCCACAGTTTGGAAACAGCCTTGGAGTCCACCAGCTTAAAGATGCCCTTCTCCCTCTGCGTCCACTTGATGTACTTGGGACAGGTGTTCTTGTCCTGCAACAGGGCCAGGAGGAACTCCCATAGGTAGATGGTATTCCCTACATGGAGGAGAAAGGAGCAATTCACAGTTTTAACTAATACAGTAAATGTCAGTCTAATACAGTACGTGTGAGTATAATACAGTACGTGTGAGTATAATACAGTACATGTCAGTCTAATACAGTACATGTCAGTCTAATACAGTACATGTCAGTCTAATGCAGTACATGTCAGTCTAATGCAGTACATGTCAGTATAATGCAGTACATGTCAGTCTAATACAGTACATGTCAGTCTAATACAGTACATGTCAGTCTAATACAGTACATGTCAGTCTAATACAGTACATATGAGTCTAATGCAATACATTTAGCATTGCAGGTTTTACTTAACAAATGGAAACTGCAGTATTCCCTCCTCATAACCTAAATAAATCAATTTGCCATTCTCGTCTGGTGTGTGTGTGTACCTAGGTTTGGAAAATAAATACATTGGATGGGGCTCTGGCAGTAGATGACTCTTGTTTGAGAAACATTTAGGCCAGAAGTAGTTAAAAACAGCAACGCCTCCTGCAGCCACCGGGACAACATAATGTATTTGTGTGCGGCTGAACCAACCCCCTCTCCCTATCTCTATGCGACGTGGAAGGGGGCACACACAAGGAGAGGGGAAAAGGGTTTTATCAGTAGTTCATCAATGTACCCTCCAGCGCGCACTTATTTCCCTGTGAAACACAGCACAGTGAGAGCAGCTCGTCAATTAGCAAGCTGAGGTCCAACCAAAGGTAACTGAGCTAAATGACTATTGCCCCGTAGCACTAACTTCAGTCATCATGAAGTGCTTTGAGAGACTAGTCAAGGATCATATCACCTCCACCCTACCTGACACCCTAGACCCACTCCAATTTGCTTGCCGTCCCAATAGGTCCACAGATGACGCAATCGCAATCACACTGCACACCGCCCTAACCCATCTGGACAAGAGGAATACCTATGTAAGAATGCTGTTCATCGACTACAGCTCAGCATTTAACACCATAGTACCCTCCAAACTCGTCATTAAGCTCGAGATCCTGGGTCTCGACCCCGCCCTGTGCAACTGGGTCCTGGACTTCCTGACGGGCCGCCCCCAGGTGGTGAGGGTAGGAAACAACATCTCCACCCCGCTAATCCTCAACACTGGGGCCCCACAAGGGTGCGTTCTCAGCCCTGTCCTGTACTCCCTGTTCACCCATGACTGTGTGGCCAAGCACACCTCCAACTCAATCATCAAGTTTGCAGACGACACTACAGTGGTAGGCTTGACTACCAACAACGACGAGACGGCCTACAGGGAGGAGGTGAGGGCCCTCGGAGTGTGGTGTCAGGAAAATAACCTCTCACTCAAAGTCAACAAAACAAAGGAGATGATCGTGGACTTCAGGAAACAGCAGAGGGAGCAACCCCCTATACACATCGACGGGACAGTAGTGGAGAAGGTGGAAAGTTTTAAGTTTCTCGGCATACACATCACGGACAAACTGAAATGGTCCACCCACACAGACAGCGTGGTGAAGAAGGCGCAACAGCGCCTCTTCAATCTCAGGAGGCTGAATAAATTTGGTTTGTCACCAAAAACACTCACAAACTTTTACAGATGCACAATCGAGAGCATCCTGTGGGGCTGTTTCACCGCCAGGTACGGCAACTGCTCCGCCCACAACCGCAAGGCTCTCGAGAGGGTAGTGAGGTCTGCACAACACATCACCGGGGGTAAACTACCTGCCCTCCAGGACACCTACACCACCCGATGTCACAGGAAGGCCAAATAGATCATCAAGGACAACAATCACCCAAGCCACAGCCTGTTCACCCCGCTATCATCCAGAAGGTGAGATCAGTACAGGTGCAGCAAGCTGGGACCGAGAGACTGAAAAACAGCTTATATCTCAAGACCATCAGACTGTTAAACAGCCATCACTAACATTGAGTGGCTGCTGCCAACATACTGACTCAAATCTCTAGCCACTTTAACAATAAAAAAATTGGATGTAATAAATGTATCACTACAATGCCACTTTATATAATGTTTACATATCCTACATTACTCATCTCATATGTATATACTGTACTCTATACAATCTACTGCATCTTGCCTATGCCGTTCGGCCATCGCTCATCCATATATTTATATGTACATATTATTATTCATTCCTTTACACTTGTTTGTGTAAGGTAGTTGTTGTGAAATTGTTAGATTACTTGTTAGATACTACTGCATGGTCGGAACTAGAAGCACAAGCATTTCGCTACACTCGCATTAAAATCTGCTAACCATGTGTATGTGAAAAATAAAATTTGATTTGATTTGAACTGGACTACAGGGGCTGCTGGTTGCACCACTCTACAAGCAGAAACATGCACAGTAGCTTACAGAAGGAACCAGGAGAGACCTTGATTTCGATTGGCTGTTTTTTCAAGAAGCAAGCTGATTGAGAAGGACCCAGGAGAGACCTTGAATTTGATTGGCTGTTTTTCGAGAGGTGAGCTGGTTGAGAAGAACGCTTACCTTTGCCCTCCTTGCTCTTCTTCTTGAGTGGCAGGTTGGGAGTGGTAATGGGGGAGCAGGGACGCACCGGCCGAGGCTTGCGCACTAAGACAGGACCAAGGAAAAGGGTAAAGGTCAACACTGTGACACCCAATTAAGCACATCCCTGTTATTGACTAAATTAAATTAAATTGTCAGCACTGTATTATGAGCAATTTGCTAATAATAGGGCTATAAACTATGGTTAATAAGGCTAGAAGCTATGGTTAATAAGGCTAGAAGCTATGGTTAATAAGGCTATACGCTATGGTTAATAAGGCTGTAAACTATGGTTAATAAGGCTGTAAACTATGGTTAATAAGGCTATAAACTATGGTTAATAAGGCTGTAAGCTATGGTTAATAAGGCTATAAGCTATGGTTAATAAGGCTATACGCTATGGTCAATAAGGCTGTAAACTATGGTTAATAAGGCTGTAAGCTATGGTTAATAAGGCTAGAAGCTATGGTTAACAAGGCTATTAGCTATGGTTAATAAGGCTGTAAAATATGGTTAATAGAGCTATTAAGGCTATAAGCTATGGTTAATAAGGCTATAAGCTATGGTTAATAAGGCTGTAAAATAAGGTTAATAAAGCTATTAAGGCTATAAGCTATGGTAAATAAGGCTAGAAACTATGGTTAATAAGGCTGAAAAAACTATGGTTAATAAAGCTATTAAGGCTATAAGCTATGGTTAATAAGGCTATTAGCTATGGTTAATAAGGCTGTAAAATATGGTTAATAAAGCTATTAAGGCTATAAGCTATGGTTAATAAGGCTAGAAGCTATGGTTAATAAGACTGTAAACTATGGTTAATAAGGCTGTAAACTATGGTTAATAAGGCTATAAACTATGGTCAATAAGGCTGTGAGCTATGGTTAATAAGGTTATAAGCTATGTTTAATAAGGCTATTAGCTATGGTTAATAAGGCTGTAAAATATGGTTAATAAAGCCATTAAAAGGCTATAAGCTATGCTTAATAAGGCTATAAGCTATGGTTAATAAGGCTATAGGCTATGGTTAATAGAGGTTGTAAACTACGGTTAATAAAGCTATTAAGGCTATAAACTATGGTTAATAAGGCTATAAACTATGGTTAATAAGGCTGTGAGCTATGGTTAATAAGGTTATAAGCTATGGTTAATAAGGCTATTAGCTATGGTTAATAAGGCTGTAAAATATGGTTAATAAAGCCATTAAGGCTATAAGCTATGCTTAATAAGGCTATAAGCTATGGTTAATAAGGCTATACGCTATGGTTAATAAGGTTGTAAACTATGGTTAATAAACTATTAAGGCTGTAAGCTATGGTTAATAAGGCTATAAACTATGGTTAATAAGGCTATTAGCTATGGTTAATAAGGCTGTAAAATATGGTTAATAAAGCCATTAAGGCTATAAGCTATGCTTAATATGGCTATAAGCTATGGTTAATAAGGCTATACGCTATGGTTAATAAGGTTGTAAACTGTGGTTAATAAAGCTATTAAGGCTATAAACTATGGTTAATAAGGCTATAAGCTGTGGTTAATAAGGCTATGAGCTAGTGGTTAATAAGGCTATAAGCAAATATATTTTCCAAGGTACTCCTGTGTAACTCTTAAGAGCATATCTCTTCGAAACATGAGAGTAGGTGGAATATCTTCATATAGAAGATTAAAAACAAGACTAAAGCATGTGTTGTAACACATTCCAGTAGAACCCCCGCAGTACCTTTGGTTTTCCTCTGTGGTTTGGACACGCTCTTCTGAGGGATCTCGTCCATGGAGGATGTTTCATCGTCCAGCGATACATCCATGCAGCCGTTGGGCTCCGGCCGCAGGTGGATGTAGGTGTAGTCAGACTCCAACATGGTCCCGTAAGTATGAACTACAACAACAAGAGAAAACAGTAGTACACTCAAAACGACTCCCAGTTATGTAATATTATTGTGAGACTGTGAACTAAAGCTAACAGCCAGAGATAATGACAGGAGTTAGTGGAAATACTACAAATGAAACCACATACAAATTTAGCCTTCATCAAAAATGTGCAGGTTTTAAAAATATGTTTTGAAAGTGATAAATCAAATCAAATCAAAATGTAATTGTCACCTAAACAGGACACAACAGGTGTAAACAGTATGGTAAAACGCTAACTTACAAGCTCTTCCTCAACAATGCAGTATTCAATATCAAATGTAAAGAAATTTAAAATCCAGAATATAATCTTAAAAAGAGCACGGAATCAATACTCCTAGAGAGTAGCAACAACAGAACAGAATTCGTACTCATGCGTTTCTCATCCAGGATGTTGTTTGGTGACTCCATGTTAAGAAGGGCTGCCGCAGCCTCGTTGGTCTCCATGTTATCTTCTGTGCCCGATACCGTTGTTTCTACTGGCCAATCAGACATGGATTGTCATCAGAACAAGAAACAGACAGCTTTAGAGACAAACTTGAAAGGATATTACAATCAAGGGTGAATTCTAGGTAATTTTGTTAATTCCAGGCCCTGTCCGGAATCAACTCCTAGCTCCTACCCCCTAGGCATGCATGCATGCTTGTGTAAAGTATCATGCCCTCATCCCCCTCACCTGAGAGGCCCACATCTCCGACCATAATGGGCTCCTCCATCACATGTACAGTGTTGTCCACCATAATGCCGTTGGTCACCTCGTCCGACTCCATGCCCGAGTAGACCTGCATGAGGTCAGCAGCGGGTACCTGCTCCACGATGACTGCTGGGAACACGGACGGATCATCCAGCTGGACACACAGAGAGGCCAACAGAAGACAGAGACCACAGTTGTTAGACCACAGACGTTAGACCACAGACGTTAGACCACAGAATGACGTCTTTTGCTTGGTTTTTATATCCTGTAAGTACTACAGCATTGTAAAGTTAATGTAGACTTATACACTGTGCTTTTACAGTTGCTCTGGTATATCTCACACATTGACTTGATCCACATGCAGCTGAACAAAAGGAACTACTTACATATAAAGAGAGAGAGAGAGAGAGAGAGAGAGAGAGAGAGAGAGAGAGAGAGAGAGACAGACAGAGAGACAGACAGAGACAGACAGACAGACAGAGAAAGACAGAGAGAAAGACATACGGAGAAAGAGACACCGAGCGAGATACATCTATATAAACCCATATTTCTCATGTGACCAACATGGCCTCATCCTAACAAGAATTGACAAACGCTACATATATATTTTTAAAGCATATCGGACTGCTTTTTCCGGATCTCCGTATTCCTACCGCAAGCTCTGAACTTTTACA
The DNA here is from genome assembly GCA_030435695.1 of Brachymystax lenok tsinlingensis. Classification (NCBI taxonomy): domain Eukaryota; kingdom Metazoa; phylum Chordata; class Actinopteri; order Salmoniformes; family Salmonidae; genus Brachymystax; species Brachymystax lenok. The sequence goes on from CM059789.1 coordinate 20,075,309, forward strand.
CCGGATCATCGCAGCTAGCTGGCTGCTATCTGAGTGTCTCCTCCTGGCTAATGTCTCTGTCCCGAAGCAAGCACCAGTTAGCCTGAAGCTAGCCTCGAGCTAGGGCCATCTCCCGGCTAGCCAAAGAGGACCACCAGCCAATTATTGGGCTACAATACCTCTATTGCCAATTGGCCTGGACCCTTTACTGCCGACACGGAGCCCCGCCGATCCATCACGGCTGGTCTGCCGACGTAACCATCCGAAGGTGGTTTCAACAGGCTCTTCCGTTGCGACGTCGGCTGAGGCCCATCTGCTAGCCCCGGCCCGCTATCTGACTGAATCGCCGTGTCTCCAGCTCACCTAGCGTAGTAGCAACTACTGAATTGTCTCTCTGACTCAACTAGTGCTACTCATTGGACCCTATGATCACTCGGCTACACATGCCTCTCCCTAATGTCAATATGCCTTGTCTATTGCTGTTTTGGTTAGTGATTATTGTCTTATTTCACTGTAGAGCTGCCAGCTCTGCCCAATATGCCTTAGATAGCACTTTTGTTCCACCCCCCACACATGTGGTGACTCTAGAGACAAAACCTATCTCATCGTTACTCAATGCCTAGGTTTACCTCCACTGTACTCACATCCTACCATACCCTTGTCTGTACATTATGCCTTGAATCTATTCTTCCGCAACCAGAAATCTGCTTCTTTTACTCTCTGTTCCGAACGCCCTAAACAACCAGTTCTTATAGCCTTTAGCCGTACTCTTATCCTACTCCTCCTCTGTTCCTCTGGTAATGTAGAGGTTAACCCAGGCCCTGCAGCCCCCAGCACCACTCCCATTCCCCAAGAACTTTCATTTGTTGACTTCTGTAATCGTAAAAGCCTTGGTTTTATGCATGCTAACATCAGAAGCCTCCTCCCTAAGTTTGTTTTATTCACTGCTTTAGCACACTCCACCAACCCTGATGTCCTAGCCGTGTCTGAATCAAGGCTTAGGAGGGCCACCAAAAATCCTGAAATGTACATCCCTAACTATAACATCCAACAAGATAGAATTGCCAAAGGGGGCGGAGTTGCAATCTACTGCAGAGATAGCCTGCAGAGTTCTGTCATACTATCCAGGTCTGTGCCCAAACAATTCTAGCTTCTACTTTTAAGAATCCACCTTTCCAGAAACAAGTCTCTCATCGTTGCCGCTTGTTACAGCCCCCCTTCAGCCTCCAGCTGTGCCCTGAACACCATATGTGAATTGATTGCCCCCCATCCATCTTCAGAGTTCGTACTACTAGGTGACCTAAACTGGGATATGCTTAACACCCCGGCCGTCCTACAATCTAAGCTAGATGCCCTTAATCTCACACAAATTATCAAGGAACCTACCAGGTACAACCCTAAATCATTAACCATGGACACCCTCTTAGATATCATCCTGACCAACTTGCCCTCTAAATACACCTGCTGTCTACAACCAGGATCTCAGCGATCACTGCCTCATTGCCTGCGTGCGTAATGGGTCCACGGTCAAACGACCACCCCTCATCACTGTCAAACGCTCCCCTAAAACACTTCAGCGAGCAGAACTTTCTAATTGACCTGGCCTGGGTGTCCTGGAAGGATATCGACCTCATCCCGTCAGTAGAGGATGCCTGGTTGCTCTTTAAAAGTCCTTTCCTCACCATTTTAAATAAGCATGCCCCATTCAAAAAATGTAGAACTAAAAACAGATAAAGACCTTGGTTCACCCCAGACTTGACTGCCCTTGACCAGCACAAAAACATCCTGTGGCATTCTGCATTAGCATCGAATAGCCCCCGCGATATGCAACTTTTCAGGGAAGTCAGGAACCAATATACTCAGTCAGTTAGGAAAGCTAAGGCTAGCTTTTTCAAACAGAAATTTGCATCCTGTAGCACTAATTCCAAAACGTTTTGGTACACTGTAAAGTCAATGGAGAATAATAGCACTTCCTCCCAGCTGCCCACTGCACTGAGGCTAGGAAACACTGTCACCACCGGTAAATCTATGATAATCGATCATTTCAATAAGCATTTTTCTATGCAACTTGCCCAAGACCCCCCCCCTGCTTCTCCTTCACCCAAATCCAAAATCTGGATCCCTACAAATCAGCTGGGCTAGACAATCTGGACACTCTCTTTCTAAAATTATCTGCCGAAATTGTTGCAACCCCTATTACTAGCCTGTTCAACCTCTCTTTCGTATCGTCTGAGATTCCCAAAGATTGGAAAGCTGCTGCGGTCATCCCCCTCTTCAAATGGGGAGACACTCTAGACCCAAACTGTTACAGATCTATATCCATCCTGCCCTGCCTTTCTAAGGTCTTCGAAAGCTAAGTTAATAAACAGATCACCGACCATTTCGAATCCCACCGTACGTTCTCCACTATGCAATCTGGTTTCCGTGCTGGTCATGGGTGCACCTCAGCCACGCTCAAGGTCCTAAACGATATCATAACCGCCATCGATAAAAGACAGTACTGTGCAGCCGTCTTCATCAACCTGGCCAAGGCTTTCGACTCTGTCAATCACTGCATTCTTATCAGCAGACTCAATAGCCTTGGTTTCTCAAATGACTGCCTCGCCTGGTTCACCAACTACTTCTCAGATAGAGTTCAGTGTGTCAAATTGGAGGGCCTGTTGTCCGGATCTCTGGCAGTCTCTATGGGGGTGACACAGGGTTCAATTCTCGGGCTGACTCTCTAATCTGTATATACCAATGATATCGCTCTTGCTGCTGGTGATTCTCTGATCCATCTCTACGCAGACGACACCATTCTGTATACATCTGGCCCTTCTTTGGACACTGTGTTAACAAACCTCTAAAAGAGCTTCAATGCAATACAACACTCCTTTCATGGCTTCCAACTGCTTTTAAATACTAGTAAAACTAAATGCATGCTCTTCAACCAATTGCTGCCCGCACCTGCCCGCCCGACTAGCATCACTACTCTGGACAGTTCTGACTTAGAATATGTGGACAACTACGAATACCTAGGTGTCTGGTTAGACTGTAAACTCTCCTTCCAGACTCACATTAAGCATCTCCAATCCCAAATTAAATCTAGAATCGGCTTCCTATTTTGCAACAAAGCCTCCTTCACTCATGCTGCCAAACATACCCTCGTAAACTCACTATCCTACCAATCCTTGACTTCGGCGATGTCATTTACAAAATAGCCTCCAACACTCTACTCAGCAAATTGGATGTAGTCTATCACACTGCCATCCGTTTTGTCACCAAAGCCCCATATACTACCCACCACTGCGACCTGTATGCTCTCAATGGCTGGCCCTCGCTTCATATTCTTCGCCAAACCCACTGACTCCAGGTCATCTATAAGTCTTTGCCAGGTAAAGCCCCGTCTTATCTCAGCTCACTGGTCACCATAGCAGCACCCACCCATAGCACGCGCTCCAGCAGGTATATTTCACTGGTCGCCCCCAAAGCCAACTCCTCCTTTGGCCGCCTTTCCTTCCAGTTCTCTGCTGCCAATGACTGGAACGAATCGCAAAAATCACTGAAGCTGGAGTCTTATATATCCCTCACTAACTTTAAGCATCAGCTGTCAGAGCAGCTTACCGATCATTGCACCTGTACACAGCCCATCTGTAAATAGCCCACCCAACTACCTCATCCCCATATTGTTATTTATTTTTTGCTCCTTTGCACCCCAGTATCTCTACTTGCACATTCATCTTCTGCACATCTATCACTCCAGTGTTTAATTGCTAAATTGTAATTATTTCGCCACTATGGCCTATTTATTGCCTTACCTCCCCAATCTTACTACATTTGCACACACTGTATATAGACTTTTCTATTGTGTTATTGACTGTACATTTATTTATCCCATGTGTAACTCTGTATTGTTTGTGTCGCACTGCTTCGCTTTATCTTGGCCAGGTCGCAGTTGTAAATGAGAACTTGTTCTCAACTGGCCTACCTGGTTAAATATATATATTATTTTAAATCAAATAAATGAACACGGTTAACCCATTCACTCTTACAGTATCATACCTCATGAATACGGTCAACCCATTCACTCCTTTCATTCCTCATACCCGTGTCTTGTTGCTGGAGATTCCAGACACACTCCCTCATTTCCAGCACAACTTTTCTTAACATGGTAAGAGAGGAAATTACCAGAGCTCTGGCCAAGCTGAGTACACTTGAGTATAAAAAAACATTAAGAACACCTGCTCTTTCCACGACATAGACTGACCAGGTGAATGCTATGATCCCTTATTGATGGCACTTATTGATGGCACTAAATCTACTTCAAATCAGTGTAGATGAAGGGGAGGAGACAGGTTAAAGAAGGATTTTTAAACCTTGAGACAAGAGAAATGGATTGTGCATGTTTGCCATTCAGGGGGTGAATGTGCAAGACAAAATATTTAAGTGCCTTTAAACGGGGTATGGTACCAGGTGACAGGCGCACCGGTTTGTGTCAAGGACTGCAATGCTGCTGGGTTTTTCATGCTCAACAGTTTCCCAGGACATCCAGCCAACTTTTTATTTTATTTAACCTTTATTTAACTTGGCAAGTCAGTTAAGAACAAATTCTTATTTTACAATGACAGACTACCCTGGCCAAACCCTCCCCCAACCAGGACGACGCTGGGCCAGTTGTGCGCCGCCCTATGGGTCCCGATCACGGTCGGTTGTGATACAGCCCGGGATCAAACCAGGGTCTGTAGTGACGCCTCTAGCACTAAGATGCAAAGCCTTAGACCGCTGCGCCACTCGGGAGCCCAACTGTGGGAATCATTGGAGTCAACATAGGCCAGCATCCCTGTGGAAAGCTTTCGACACCTTGTAGAGTCCATGCCCCAACAAATTGAGGCTGTTCTGAGGGCAAATGGGGGGGAGCAACTAAACATTAGGGAGATGTTCTTTATGTTTGGTATACTCAATGTGTAAGAAACTGTAGCGTATGGCAACCAAGCCCACCAGGCAACCCTTTGAACACCGAACGCTTCCACCAGTGTTTCTCCTAGCTTCTTTTCCAGGCAGGTTGCAAGCAAACATCCAGGGTCTATTTAAATACATATCGCCCTATACAATGGTAGGGGGAAACACTGTCTACAGTAGGCCTACCCATGTGACATGGCAGTTAGTTTCCCAGACAGGACATGTGGACACAACAAGCTCCTCTCATTGAGTGAGGGCCTTGTGGAGTAAACACACATTCTTATTTTCCTTCAACAGTCTTCAACAGTACCATAACATGAAGCAGTGTGGATGGCACCTCTTTCCGTTAGTTTTTTTCCCATAACGTGGGTGGTTCCACGAAATTAGTGTATTTTGCGTCCTTTTGTTTTCTTAAGTATAAATTGTGCACAAATATTGAAAAGCATGTTATATTCAATAATGTGCCCTTTAATATAGACCACATTGAGAATTCAATAAATCAAAAAAAATGTATATGAATAAAGACTTAAGTGCCAAAATGCACCTTCTGTGACTTTTTAATTTTAACCCACTTAACCCCAAAATGTCTCCACGTTTTTATCATCATTGTAAAGCTCTAATTATTTGTTTTACTTTGACAACATCATTTCTAAAGATTATTATTTATTTAATGTGATTAGTGATGAATTTTAAGATAGTTTTTTTAAGGTCAACCTAGCTACATGAACTGAACTCTCGTTTTTAATATGATGAAACTATTCCTTTTTAAATACTATCTAATAGCCAAATCATGGTGTAAAAGCAGGTGAGCTGGTTCTACTCTATTTGTAAATGTTCTGGTGTTTTGTGATGGAAATGTATATTTTTTATTGGGAAGCTTCAGCTTGCATTCAATTGCCCATCCCTGTTGCACACAACAAGCTTCCATTCCCCCTGTCACAAGGGGATTCATGGCTGATTTAAGATGACATAGTCAACCCTGTTACTTTATTTGGCACTTACTAGTCATTTTTTATGAAATGGGAAAACTGTTATTTTATTAGGTTGAACATGTGCTCTTTATGACAAAATGTTAAAATTAGGTAAAATCAAATGGTTTTTTTTCACCGAGTTACAAATCTCAAAAGGCACTGAATTTGTGGAATGAACCACGCCCTAAAAGCTCCAGTCCCAGCTCGAAAAAAAAACATGGAGCGGGCATGACTCCTAGCTTGCAGGTCTTTTACTTTAGGTTAAGTTATTCTTAATATCAAACAAACAAAAATGCTCTAATGAAATGGTGCAAAGTATTATAGCCTGATTCCAGTGCCTGCACTCTCATAGCCAGAGGAAACAAATTAATTCAGTGTCAGTTTCTGAAAATAACCAAGAGATGGCAGCAGACTACAGCTCTTTGCCTGATTATCATATGATCTGTAATGCTTTGTCCTGACCAAACAGTTCATGCAAGTTCGCAATCATTAGAAAACAATTAGTGGCCAAATACTTAGCCATACTGAAAGGCAGTAACAACATTTTTACTTAAACTTCCAAATCGGTTTTAATGGAATAGTCTAACAACGTTCAGAGTTGTAGGACTTTACCCTTCCAATCCCTTGAGATAGTCCTTGTTATGTTGTGGCACATTATAAGGGTTCTGCTTTTTTGGTAATTCTTGTCCATTCTAGTAATTATATTTCTATGGGTCAGACTTCTCTCTCCTCTAAAGCACAAGTTTCCATTGTTGTGGTTGAACCCTGGGAATTCCAGGTGTCTGAGCTTTGAGCCTTGAGCCCTGAGCCCCACGGAGGGACTAGGGAGTCCAAGGCTACATTCACTCAATGCTACACTTTAACCAGAGAACTAACAGCACAATGCCACACACAACTGCATTATGTTGAATCATTAATCCTCTATGGGTCATTACCATACAATTAGACTATGTAAACATAGCTACGAGTTCAGGGACTGTTCTAGTAACTTCACAGACAATATCTGAATTTTCAGAACAGCGTCCTTGCAAAATAATTTTCCATGATGTCAGCACTAATGGTCAACAGTGGGCCACGAGACCACTTGGGAAGTATAAAATAAAGTGTGCTGTTGACTGTAAAAGATGAAATGTCATTGACGCAATGTTCTCAGACTATAGTAGCATCTCAGTCAGTAGGGAGCCCCGTCTGGGTTCACTGATGTGAGTGAGTGAGTCTGTGAGCGCGCATGTGTATCCAGACATGAAGAGAGCACCAGTGAGTCTGCTGAGTTCACTGCAGTGTATTAAATCCCACACCGTCTCCCCTCCAAAGCAGGACCAGACCATGACAGACTGAATCCCACACAGAATCTGCTGACGGGACAGAAGATGTCTGTGTCTGTCTACTGTTGTTGTTTCGACATTCAGAGGCTTGTCCCGAAGCCACTCCTGCGTTGTCTGGGCTGTGTTCTTAGGGTCATTGTCCTGTTTGAAGGTGAACCTTCACCCCAGTCTGAGATCCTGAGCGCTCTGAATAAGATTTTCATCAAGGATCTCTCTGTACTTTGCTTTGTTCATCTTTCTCTCGATCCTGACTAGTCTCCCAGTCCCTGCCACTGAAAGCATGATGCTGCCACCCCCATGCTTCACTGTAGGGATGGTGCCAGCTTTCCTCCAGACGTGACGCTTGACATTCAGTCCAAAGAGTTTCATCAGGCCAGAGAATCTCATTTCTCATGGTCTGAGAGTCCTTTAGGTGCCTTTTAGCAAACTCCAAGTGGGCTGTCATGTGCCTTTTACTGAGGAGTGGCTTCTGTCTGGCCACTCTACCGTGAAGGCCTGATTGGTGGAGTGCTGCAGCGATGGTTGTCCTTCTGGAAGGTTCTCACCTCTCCTCAGAGGAACTCTGGAGCTCTGTCAGAGTGACCATCGGGTTCTTGGTCATCTCCCTGACCAAGGCCCTTCTCCCCCAATTGCTCAGTTGGTGGCCAGCTCTAGAAAGAGTCTTGGTGGTTCCAAACTTCTTCCATTTAAGAATGATGGAGGCCACCTTCAATGCTGCAGAAATGTTCTGGTACCCTTCCCCAGATCTGTGCCCCAACACAATCCTGTCTCAGAGCTCTACGGACAATTCCTTCGACCTCATGGCTTGGTTTTTGTTCTGACATGCATTGTCAATTGTCAACCTTATATAGACAGGTGTGTGCCTTTCCAAATCATGTCCAATCAATTGAGTTGACCACAGGTGGACTCCAATCAAGTTGTAGAAACATCTCAAGGATGATCAATGGAAACAGGATGCATCCGATCTAAAGGGTCTGAATACCTATTTAAATAATGTATTTCTGTTTTTAATTTTTAATACATTTTACATTTTAGAATAAGGCTGTAACGTAACAAAATGTTTGAAACGTCAAGCGGTCTCAATACTTTCCGAATGCACTACATTGCTCCATTGTTTTCTAGAGAAAGGCCGACTTAAAATGTAAATGCTATATCTTAACTGACTCGATATTCTCAATAACCCGTGTCAGCTCCAGTTTTGTAACAAAAGAGCTATATCTGTAGAATGGCTAACTTAGTGAATCTCCGTTGTGATACACCCCACACAGGAAAACATGGCAGCCCAGTATCATCAAAACACGGCGGCCCAGTAACATGAAAACACGGCGGCCCAGTATCATGAAAACACGGCTGCCCGTAACATGAAAACACGCCGGCCCAGTATCATGAAAACACGTCGGCCCAGTAACATGAAAACACGTCGGCCCAGTAACATGAAAACACGTCGGCCCAGTATCATGAAAACACGTCGGCCCAGTATCATGAAAACACGTCGGCCCAGTATCATGAAAACACGGCGCCCAGTATCATGAAAACACGCCGCCCAGTATCATGAAAACACGTCGGCCCAGTCTCATGAAAACACGTCGGCCCAGTATCATGAAAACACGTCGGCCCAGTATCATGAAAACACGGCGGCCCAGTATCATGAAAACACGGCGGCCCAGTATCATGAAAACACGGCGGCCCAGTATCATGAAAACACGTCGGCCCAGTATCATGAAAACACGTCGGCCCAGTATCATGAAAACACGGCGGCCCAGTATCATGAAAACACGTCGGCCCAGTAACATGAAAACATGGCCGCCCAGTATCATGAAAACATGGCGGCCCAGTATCACAAAAACATGTCGGCCCAGTATCATGTTGACCAGAAGGAGTCAAGAGACACTCTTAGCTAATTAAAGGTGTAAAACAGAGTATGGAATTTAGAACAAATTACACAAGCGCCATAATGGCTGCCTCTAGGGAAACCAGAGAGATAACGATCACTGGGGGATTTTCATCTCCAAGTTCCCAGTTTCGGCTATGAAAGCAAGCCCCTGTGTGTGAGAGGTTCCCCTATAATCAACTCGGTTCTGCTTAACCTGCCTATGACACCGTTGTTTGTCCCACCTACCTACTTTTAACATCCCCTAATGGGGCTGATAGAGGAAGTGAATGGCAAACATCGCCATACCACAGATAACTGAAATAATTAAAAAGGGGTGTGCTTTTGAGATACAAGACCTTATGGAGTTCTGTACTTGAATGACTGTTCAGTTAAATGTGGGAGTGGGTGTAAATAATGTAAGTGTATGACCATAGCAGGCTGCCATAGAACTCTACTAGCAGGCTGCCATAGAACTCTACATATAACTATAATAGCAGGCTGCCATAGAACTCTAGCAGCAAGCTGCCATAGAACTCTAATAGCAGGCTGCCATAGAACTCTAATAGCAGGCTGCCATAGAACTCTAATAGCAGGCTGCCATAGAACTCTACATATAACTATAATAGCAGGCTGCCATAGAACTCTAGCAGCAAGCTGCCATATAACTAATAGCAAGCTGCCATATAACTCTAATAGCAGCCATAGAACTCTAATAGCAGGCTGCCATAGAACTCTAATAGCAGGCTGCCATAGAACTCTAATAGCAGGCTGCCATAGAACTCTAATAGCAGGCTGCCATAGAACTCTACATATAACTATAATAGCAGGCTGCCATAGAACTCTAGCAGCAAGCTGCCATATAACTCTAATAGCAAGCTGCCATATAACTCTAATAGCAGCCATAGAACTCTAATAGCAGGCTGCCATAGAACTCTAAAAGCAGGCTGCCATAGAACTCTAAAAGCAGGCTGCCATATAACTCTCACAACAGGCTGCCATAGAACTCTAGTAGCAGCTTTCAGACATTAAACTGAGCTAAACATCATTCGGAAGTCATTACACCATGGCTCTGATTCAGGGAGCTACTTATTGACTGTAAAATCCAATATAAGAAGACTAGTCATTACTGTCCAGCAAGCTAGGCTAGCTGTGGCTTTCTCTGATTCCAACAGCCCCCGTACAGGAAAGATAAACCCTTCAGACTAGCTAGCTCCGGCAAAAACAAAATGGCCCCCTTCGTTAGCGTTAGCACTTACACTAAATATATATAAGTTAAGTTTAAGAGCTTTTTTCAAGCTACCAAGTAGACAGGCGATGTAATCATCTGCGCAGGGAGGAACCCTAGAGGAGGCCTGTGTTATTTCCACACAACAGGTATGTCTGGTTAGGCATGAACCAGGACATTCAGGCAAAAGGATCCAGCAACAACTAATCCCTACACATCTACACAAATACAAACGCAGAGACACACAAACACGCACACACACACACACCGCACAAACATCGGGCACACACACACACAACCCTGTTCTACAGAATTCAGACAAAGATGTGGAGTTGGGCACTGAAGTGCACTTACACATACAAACCGTACATTTTGTGCCGTAAATTGACTGGGTCCTGGCAAAGCCAGGACATGTTTTCATGATACTGGGCCTCTCTTCCCACGCACACTAAAAGAGTCCCAACTCCAGGTCTCTCACACTCCGTCTCTGTCCTCCCAACAGCCCACACTCCATTTCCCAGCCCTCTCCTTGCCATCCCTTCATACTCCACTCCTTCTCTCCATCTCTCCACACTAAGCTAACAAATGGAATTGTTTTAAGATGGTCATACCATGGATCATTTAGCTATTTGATTTAGAATTTTAGGACCCCTTTACAATTACTTGATAAAATATTGAATTTGGCCTTTACTACTATAGCCCATAGAAATGCACTGAATAACACATTCAAAAACGGAAAAAAAAGACAGTCCAAAAATAAATCATAAGGAATAAGGTTTTGAAGTATCTGTCCTATATCTAGCAGACATAAGAAAGCTCAGGGAATGTTTTTTTGACACATATTTAACCCCTGATTTTTGTTGCCACAAAACTACCTCCATATTTCCATTCATTTCTATTGGTTACCTTCAGATGAGTTCCATGACACTTGTGGGGAAAAGAGAGGGAGTGAGAGTCTATCCTATCCATAGAGTGGTCATAATAGAGCCGTTTTTGTGAGAAGACCGATTTTGTCTCATGTTCTGGATGTCTCATGCTCTGAAAAACACTGCTGTAGCTCGGCCACTTTCCACCGCAGACGCGGAAGGCCGACATAGGCGGATGCGGTGGATTGAGATGCAGCCCATGTTCAAGCTTAAACTGACAGATTTTGATGGGATTCTTGTATTATGTTACTTAGATTGACGTGCTGGAATCCTTAATGGTGAATCAGGCACATCCAATGTGATATTACAACAACAAAGAAGTTACTGCAAACAACAAACACAGTTTTTTCCCTCAGACATTATTGCACACGCGTTAGAAGAGCACAATATGTACTGCAAGTTTTTTTTTGCCATGTTGTGCGATGCACCTAAGCTCAGCAGCAAAAACTATAACAATGGTGGTGAGGTGGCCAGTGGTGCCGTTTCCCCCTACTGCAGATTCCATCTTGAACTTTTCTATATTGGCGGTAGTGGTACATCATGACAACACTACTGATATTGACTACTGCTAAACTCCAATGTAATGACAGGTACCTGGTTTATCTCATCCATCCCATTGCTAGCGAACTCAAACACCAGCTCGTTGGGCTGCACCGCGGTCGCCATAGTGATGGAGGTCCGAGGGTAGGACGCAGACGGACAGACGGGGAGGGTGATTTCCTACCCCTCTAGGGAGTGTCCAATCACAAGAAAACCACCAGATTGAACCAAAGGTTCAAAGGTCAGTGATACTGTGGGTCAAAACAAAATGGCTTCCCTTCTTGAGAATATCCAGTGGCCTCCTTACTCCTGTTTCTTTTCTCTGTGGTCCCTGTTAAGGTGTGGAGCAAAGTGCGACTGAGAGACCCAGGAATCAGAGAAGAGCAGTGCTGATGGATGGAGGCAGCCTCTTCCTGGGGCCTGCTGAGTCTGGAGCATCTACTGCCTGAGAGAGAGGTGAGAGAGAGGAGCATGTCAGTAAACAGTTATTAGGAGCCAAGTGTGTGTGTGTGTGTGTGTGTGTAAGACCAGCTGTGACTGACTGACGGGTTCAAAGTAGAACCTGGGTCTCCTGTGCACCACAAGACTGTGTCCGCCTGATGAAATAAAGCCTATAGGCACTAAGCCTGTTAAACTAAGCCACTGGGAGTCATAGGCAATATTACTCATCACGCAAGCAAAATTCACTAAACCACCTATAACTGTGAAACAAAACAAAGTATTTGAAATTTGTGAGAGGGTTTAACAACCATACTCATAGTGTGAGGCTCGCAGCCCACATAGCGTCTGTGTGTTCATGTGTCTGAAACCAAAAAGTACGAAAAATATCCCAGCCAGCACAGTACAGTTCGAGTCGGCACCAAAGTGTGAAAAGGATATAGGAGACAGCCATGGGCCTGACTCTCTGCTTGCTCCCATGACAAGACTGCTGGTTCCAGTGGATAATTCAGATCCCTGGTCCTTGGTGGGCCAGAGGGTCCCAACCGCCTGCCTGCTTGGCTCAGAGGGCCCAAACCGCCTGCCTGCTTGGCTCAGATGGCCCAAACCGCCTGCCTGCTTAACAGGTCCTCTCACAATCTTCCAAAGTAGAATCAAGAGTAGCACTGAGCAAACTGAAAAATGCACCATGCTTTCCAATACATACATCACCTGGCTTCACATTCAGTTACTTTTGCACTCCCTTGAAACTGTGTGTGACTATAGCTGCCTGTCTCCTTGGTGAGTAGCTATATTAATGTTAAATGTGTGTGATTATAGCTGCCTGTCTCCTTGGTGAGTAGCTATGTTAATGTTAAATGTGTGTGATTATAGCTGCCTGTCTCCTTGGTGAGTAGCTATATTAATGTTAAATGTGTGTGATTATAGCTGCCTGTCTCCTATAGGTTATACCAGTGTGATGTTCAACAAGTGTCATGACCACCATTTCTGCTGGTGTCAGATCATAACTACCATCCAGCAACGTTGTGTCCATGAGCAAGGCACTTAAACCCTACATAACAACCCCTACATAACAACCCCTACATAACAACCCCTACATAACAACCCCTACATAATAACCCCTACATAACAACCCCTACATAACAACCCCTACATAATATCCCCTACAAAACAATCCCTACATAATAACCCCTAGAGAATAACCCCTACATAATAACCCCTACATAATAACCACTATATAATTCCAGCCAGGGGCGTTGCACTGCGTTAGACCCTGTGCTTTTCCCAAAATGTGTTGAGTGTGTTTCTGCTGTCTGGAAGACTCATTTCCTTCGCACAAAGGACAAACATATTACTGTTCAATTCTACCACCATTTCATGTAGTTAGATCAGGTTACATAATCTCATGACGGATAACAAACATGATTTCAGGAATCATGACAGAAGCAAATGTTTTTACATAAACTCATAAACCCCTAGCTTGTCGGTGTTGCTCCACTTTCAAAAGCACATGGTTCCCTTTACTCCATCAAAGACCAGTAGCCATAAATAGACTAGTCCCCCTTTGATGTCCCGTCTGTAGACCCTTGGGAAGGGGGGTAGCACACCCCTCAACCCCCCAAGGATGTGAGCTCACCCGTGGTCATGAGGGCCAGTGTAAATGAGGGGGGCTGTGGAACCATGGGTTTGGTGGAACAGAACACAACCTCTGGAAAAAGAACACAGTCTTCCTGATGATCTCTGCCCAAGCCCCCTTCAGGAGTGAGGGAGTGATGGGTGGATCATGGGACGGGGGGAAGGGGAGGTCGTAGTGAAAGCGTAGCCCACACCCCACAGGCTGGTCTCAAGGGCTATGGATGGGAAAGGGAGGGGCCAGAGGTCTGCCTAAAGATTAAAGGGGGGGAGAGGAAAGCTGGCAACAGTAGAGAGTAGAGAGAGATGAATTGAATTGAGAGAGTCAGGATGGCAGCAGTACTTAGAAAGCCCCCCACCCTTCCTTCTCTACTGTTGCAGGGTGGGGCCTGTTTGCCTTGAAATGCCTGACCAAGTGCATTCCTGGTCCAATTGTGTCTCTGAGAAGGTTTTGAGAAAGAGGGGGGATGAGAGAGGGAAGATGTGTGGGGTACAAATTAGGAGAGGAGAGGAATACTATAGCATTTCTTAATGTTATTCAGTTCCTTTGGCTTTGATGCTGCCTCATGACTGAGCAAAGCTCTGTTCAAGTAGAGTGTGATTTTGCTGTGATCTGATAGGGGTGTCAGTGGACTGACTGTGAACGCTCTAAGAGACTCTGGGTTGAGGTCAGTGATAAAGTAGTCTACAGTACTACTGCCAAGACATGAGCTATATGTGTACCTACCATAGGAGTCCCCTCGAAGCCTACCATTGACTATGTACATACCCAGTGTCCGTTTCCCAAATTTGTGATTAAAAGTTGCTTGTTTCTTCCCCGTCTGCTCATAACATAAAGCTCAGATGAGAGAGGGGGGGAGTGGAGAGGAGTGGAAAGGAAGAATGGGAAAAGGGGGTGAGGGGACACTTGCCCCCTCCCAGGTGAATGGACCTCTTGGTGTGGGTAAATGGGGGGGTGCTTCCATTCCAGGCACCACATTAACCCCTCTCCGTACTCTGACAGCTCGGTCCACTAGGTGACTCTGCACAAAAAGCAGTGAGACAGGATAGGGACCACACATGGAGCAGACAGCACACATAAACCTGGACTAGGCAGAATCTCCTCTCTCTGCTTCTCTGGGAATAACGTAAGCATCTACAGGTCAGGTTCATATGGGAGCCCAGTCCTGGTTGCGTAGAGATACAGTATATGTATTTTAGGCACATTTCATTCTATGCAGTATACAGTCTATGACATCATTGGTACTGCCCAACTCCAATGCTCCCTTCTAGACGTAAAGGGACAGTTCACTTCAAAGTCAAATTCAATCGCTTCAAATGTAAATCACATTTTATTTGTCACATGCGCCGAATACAACAGGCGTAGACCTAACCGTAAAATGCTTACTTACAAGCCCTTAACCAACAATGCAGTTTAAGTTCCTTGCTCAGAACATGAGAACATATGAAAGCTGGTGGTTCCTTTTAACATGAGTCTTCAATATTCCCAGTTAAGAAGTTTTAGGTTGTAGTCATTATAGGAATATCTCTCTCTATACCATTTGTATTTCATATACCTTTGACTATTGGATGTTCTTATAGGCACTATAGTATTGCCAGCCTAATCTCGGGAGCTGATAGGCTTGAAGTCATAAACAGCGCTTAACGCAGGAATGTGCTGTTTGAATGAATGCTTACGAGCCTGCTGCTGTTTACCACCGCTCAGTCAGACTGCTCTATCAAATCATAGACTTAATTATAATATAATAAACACACAGAAATACGAGCCTTAGGTCATTAATATGGTCAAATCCAGAAACGATCATTTCAAAAACAAAACGTTTATTCTTTCAGTGAAATACGGAACCGTTCCGTATTTTATCGAAAGGGTGGCAACCCTAAGTCTAAATATCGCTGTTACATTGCACAACCTTCAATGTTATGTCATAATTATGTGAAATTCTGGCAAATTATTTAGGAAGAAATGGTCTTCACACAGTTCGCAACGAGCCAGGCGGCCCAAACTGCTGCATTCTGCTTACACTGAGCGCAAGAGAAGTGACACAATTTCCCTAGTTAATATTGCCAGCTAACATTAATTTCTTTTAACTAAATATGCAGGTTTAAAAAAGATTTTAAGAAAGGCATTGATGTTTATGGTTAGGTACATTGGTGCTACGATTGTGCTTTTTTCACGAATGTGCTTTTGTTAAATCATCCCCCGTTTGGTGAAACAGGCTGTGATTCGATGATAAATTAACAGGCACCGCATTGATTATATGCAACGCAGGAAAGCTAGTTAAACTAGTAATATCATCAACCATGTGTAGTTAACTAGTGATTATGTTAAGATTTATTGTTTTTTATAAGATACATTTAATGCTAGCTAGCAACTTACCCTGGCTCCTTGGTGCACTTGCATAACAGGTGGTCAGCCTGCCACGCAGTCTCCTCGTGGATTGCAATGTAATCGGCCATAATCGGCATCCAAAAATGCCGATTACGATTGTTATAAAAACTTGAAAACATGCCGATTAATCGGTTGACCTCTAGTCTGGGCGGCAATCTGATTAATTGTTCAGCAGTCTCATGGCTTGGGGGTAGAAGCTGTTAAGGAGCCTTTTGGACCTAGACTTGGCACTCCGGTACCGCTTGCCGTGCGGTAGCAGAGAGAACAGTCTATGACTTGGGTGACTGGAGTGTATGAGTATGAGTTATTTGTGAATACAGGCCTTGAGAAATTTAGATTTTTAAATTAACTGTCCCTTTTAGAGAGGCCAGAATATGAGATGAACCTTACAATCCTGTCTCACTTCTCTGTTCAATTTCCCTTTTCTCCTATTCAGCATGCCATCCACCATGACTGTCTGTTAGAATTTGAAAGTGCCATGAATCAACCAAACTATTACGTTAACTTAGTCTGAGAGTTTAGAGATAAGCTTGTGACTGAATGAAACATTCGCACCATCCAATCACAAGTGGGTTATCTGATCCCTGTTATCAGATCAATAGAAACATCAAGGTAGAAGGGCCTGGCTTTTCTATATGATAGGTTAAATGTGAACAATGTGTGTGTGTGTACATGCATGTACTCTATATCCTTCCTGTTACTGAATCGTTGATCTGGGTGGCCCAGTGCTGAGGGCAGACAGAGATACTACAGTCAGTCATTATAGAGACCTGCACAGTATCCCAGAGCACATGACAACAGCTGCCTTGTCTGCACAGGCAGAGGGAGGCTGAGATCAAGGAGAGGAGAAACAAGCAAAGCAAAACAAAACAGAAGGGAGGAACGCTCTCTTGCTCTGTTAAAGTGTTCCTCAATTTCACAAGCCTCCACAGAGCAAATAAAGCAGTGTGACTTTAGGCTGGGTGGGGCCACTCTAGACCAGCCTCAGACTGCAGGAGTTAGTATAAGTAATTACCACTCCACTATGGCTCACGTCACGTGACGACGGTTGACGTGCTCCACACACTCCCTCCCTCAAACATGGCTGTCTGTTGTAGCGTGTCCTCAGCTCTATGGGCTGTAGGAGGAGCTAGCTGAAAATAGACAGCAGAAGACTGCTCTCCCTCTCCCAAAGTAACTAGCAGTCACAATAACAACCAATTAGAGGCCTGGGGTCTGTTCAAAAGGGAGCGATGTTACAGAACGTTGTATTGTGTAGAACAGATATGACTGTCTGTTATGTGGAATAGATTACCAACTGGGCAAAAACCGGTTGATAGGACTGTCTATGAGGTGGAATAGAGATTACCCACTGGGCAAAAACTGGTTGTAATCAATGTAGTTTTCATGTCATTTCTACCCAAAGAATCTTTGCGATGATGTTGAACTTGGAAAACTGACTGGATTTGCAAAAAGTAATCAACGTAACTTTTAACCTAAATGATTTTGTGTTGAATTAACGTTAGTTGACAACTCAATCAAATGTATATCTAACGTTGAACTGCAGTCTGTGCTCAGTGGGTAGCATAGGCTCAACTTGTTAGGCCTACCTTTCTATCTGCAATGTTCTGAACGTTTCACGAAATGTAATACACCCGTGTAACAAACGCACAGCTCCCATCAGGCCATGCTTCCCTCCTCTTCGCTCTCCTCAGCTGAGCTCATTGTTGACCATGAAAGGAGGTAATTTAAGTCAATTGAATGACTAGGCAATGAGTCAGCCTCCATGTGGCAACCACACAAACATTGTGGGAAACAAGAAAACCGACCAAGAACAAACTATTCTTATCGACCCCAGTTACTTGCTTGAATTACAAAATGTGAGATGTGAGATGTTCAAAAGAGGTGACGTTGTTATAGGGTGGTTAGAGAATGCTCCGATGGTTCTGGTATAACTATGTGATGGGAGGTAGTATTATGGGTGGTGCTGCTTGCTCTAACACTCACTAGCCCTGTATCGAGAGAGTAATATCATGGCCTCAATGCTGTCAGCTCAAGAGTCTCAGAATAGCTCCTGATCTGATTGAGTGCTTTTGGGGTGGAAAGGGGAGAAAGTTAGAGAGGGAAGACAGGGAGAGTGTGGAGTTCTTTCCTGCTTGGTGATAGCGGGGAAACTGACTAACACTGGCATTCCTGTCATTTCAGGGTGGATGGAGAGGATAGACAAGAGAGTGGGCATAAATCACACTCCTCTCTTCACTAAACACCGCAAAGTTTAGGAAAACTGACCCACTGCAGTCAATTACAACAGCTCATCATATCCCAGTGACGGAATATAGCCCTCTACTTGAATGGTTTACTCAGTCAGAGAGACAGACAGAAAAGCTTAGCCTCAAATACATCTCTAGAGCATGGTCTCGTTCCCAGAAACTGCTAGCTATTAGCCTGGGAAAAGTGAAGCTACATTGAAGGTAAAAACTAAACGTTGAACTGCAGTCCATGCTCAGTGGGTAGCGTAGGCTCAATTTGGTAGGCCTACCTTTCTATCTGGAAAGGAGCTGATCGTGGACTATAGGAAAAGGAGGGCCGAACGGGCCCCCATTAACATTAACGGGGCTGAAATGGAGCGGGTCGAGAGTTTTAAGTTCCTTGGTGTTCACATCACCAATGAACTATCATGGTCCAAACACACCAAGACAGAGGGCACGACAACCCCTTTTCCCCCTCAGGAGACTGAAAAGATTTGGCATGTGTCCCCAGAGCATCAAACAGTTCTACAGCTGCACCATCGAGAGCACTCTGACCGGTTGCATCACCGCCTGGTATGGCAACTGCTCAGCATCTGTCCGTAAGGTGCTACAGAGTGTAGTGCTTCCTGACATTGAGGACCTATATATTAGGCAGTGTCAGAGGAAGGCCCAAAAAATTGTCAAAGACTCCAGTCACCCAAGTCATAGACTGTTCTCTCTGCTACCTCACGGCAAGCGGTACCGGAGCGTCAAGTCTAGGACCAAAAGGCTCCTTAACAGCTTCTACCCACAAGCCATAAGACAATTAATCAAAAATGGCCACCTGAACAATTTACATTGACAGCATTTTACGGTAAGGTCTGCACCTGTTGTAATCGGCGCATGTGACAAATACAATTTTATTTTATTTGAAACCAAAGCCGCTACATTTTCATACATTACCGGTCAAAGGTTTTAGAACACCTACTCATTCAAGGGTTTTTCTTTATAATAGTGAAGAATTCATAACCATAAAAGAACACATATGGAGTCATGTAGTAACCAAAAAAGTGTTTGATATTTGAGATTCTTCAAATATCCACCCTTTGTCTTGATGACAGCTTTTCTGCAAAGAAACCACTACTAAAGGTCACCAATAATAAGAAGAGACTTTCTTGGGCCAAGAAACACGAGCAATGGACACTCTTGGCATTCTCTCAACCAG
The DNA here is from genome assembly GCA_030435695.1 of Brachymystax lenok tsinlingensis. Classification (NCBI taxonomy): domain Eukaryota; kingdom Metazoa; phylum Chordata; class Actinopteri; order Salmoniformes; family Salmonidae; genus Brachymystax; species Brachymystax lenok. Next base: position 20,094,977 of record CM059789.1, read on the forward strand.
CTTCACGAGGTAGTCACCTGGAATGCATTTCATTTAACAGGTGTGCCTTCTTAAAAGTTAATTTGAGGAATTTCTTTCCTTCTTAATGCGTTTGACCTTCTTAATGCCTTGTGTTGTGGCAAGGTAGGGTAAAACAGGTAGCCTAGTAGTTAGAGCATTGGACTAGTAACCCGAAAGGTTGAAAGATTGAATCCTCGAGCTGGTAAAAATCTGTCAGTTAACCCACTGTTCCTAGGCCGTCGTTGAAAATAAGAATTTGTTCTTTAACTGACTTGCCTACTTAAATACATAAATAAAAAAGAACAAGTCCATATTATGGCAAGAACAGCTCAAATAAGCAAAGAGAAATGACAGTCCATCATTACTTTAAGGACAAGTTTATTAGAGTTACCGGCCTCAGAAATTGCAGCAAATAAATGCTTCACAGTGTTCAAGTAACAGACACATCTCAACATCAACTGTTCAAAGGAGACTGTGTGAATCAGGCCTTCATAGTCAAATTGCTGCAAAGAAATCACTACTAAAGGACACCAATAATAAGAAGAGACTTGCTTGGGCAGAGAAACACGAGCAATGGACATTAGACCGGTGGGAATTTGTCCTTTGGTCTGGAGTCCAAATTTGAGATTTTTGGTTCCAACCAACGTGTCTTTGTGAGACGCGCGGTGTGGGATGATCTCTGCATTTGTATTTTCCACTGTAAAGCATGGAGGAGGAGGTGTTATGGTGTGGGGGTGCTTTGCTGGTGACCCTGTCTGTGATTTATTTACACTTAACCAGCATGGCTACCACAGCATTCTGCAGCGATACGCCATCCCATCTGGTTTGGGCTTAGTGGGACTATCATTTGTTTTTCAACAGGACAATGACCCAACATACCTCCTGGCTGTGTAAGGGCTATTTTACCAAGAAGGCGAGTGATGGAGTGCTGCATCAGATGACCTGGCCTCCACAATCCCCCGACCTCAATCAAATTGAGATGGTTTGGGATGAGTCGGACCGCAGAGTGAAGGAAAAGCAGCCAACAAGTGCTCAGCATATGTGGAAACTCCTTCAAGACTGTTGGAAAAGCATTCCAGGTGAAGCTGGTTGAGAGAATGCCAAGAGTGTGCAAAGCTGTCATCAAGGCAAAGGGGGGCTATTTGAAGAATCTCAACTATGAAATATTTTGATTTGTTTGTTTAACACTTTTTTGGTTACTACATGATTCCATATATGTTCTTTCATAGTTTTGATGTCTTCACTATAATTCTACAATGTAGAAGATAGTAAAAATAAAGAACAACCTTGAATGAGTAGGTGTTCAAAAAACCTTTGACTGGTAGTGTAGTTCTGACCTGAGAGCAAAGCAAAATACCAATGTACAAGTTGTCAGAAAACCCCAGAAAAACCGAGGACAACACCACATTTTTGTGCTCATCAAGTGTGGTCAGCAGAGAAGTGCTGTTTTGCAGGAATCATCTGGGTTCCTGTTGGGGAAATGACTCAGTTGTTTAGGCTGGTGTCAAGTCAATCCTGGAGGTCTGTGATAGCCAGTGCCGGGCCTGAGAGGATTCTAATATCAGTTTGCCTGTTTGGCCTCATGCACATTAACAGGGAAATAAAACACATGGTGTCAGCAGACCATAGCCTAAGAAATGCATTTCATTTAACAACAACAACAGCAAAACCCTACTGAGGGAGACAATGAACTAACCACTCTTCTGACATAAGTCACAGACAATTCAGCAAGTCTTTTAGACATGCAAGTTGCTAAAAAACTTAAGAGGCTGCTGCCTCGGCACCAGAGAACAAACAGCGTGTACACAGACAATGTCCTTTCACCACCACAGCAACCTACAGCAGTGTGTAAAAACTGGCAGTAGTATTCTCTGCTTTGCTCAGCACTTGCATGGGCCATGGTAGTGCACAATGCTCACAGTCCTGACATGTTTAAACTTTATTTGGAAATAGAGGTTAGAAGTTGCCATGCCGGGTGAGATATATGGCCAGAAATGAAGGCAGAGGACATAGGCATCCTCTAACGACGCCGAGCTTTACCCCTACCTATATGTACATATCTACCTCAATTACCTCATACCCCTGCACATTGACTCGTTACTGGTACCCTGTGTATATAGCCAAGTTATCGTTACTTATTGTGTATTTATTCCTTGTGTTTTTTAAATGCTTGTGTTTCTAGTTCCCGACAGTGCAACAATATCTAACATGCAATCTATACTGATACGTCTGAGTTCGCAGTGCTGCATTGAGAGTTACATGAACACACAGTTCTACAGTGCTGCATTGAGAGTTACATGAACACACAGTTCTACAGTGCTGCATTGAGAGTTACATGAACACACAGTTCTACAGTGCTGCATTGAGAGTTACATGAACACACAGTTCTACAGTGCTGCATTGAGAGTTACATGAACACACAGTTCTACAGTGCTGCATTGAGAGTTACAATAACACACAGTTCTACAGTGCTGCACTGAGAGTTACATGAACACACAGTTCTACAGTGCTGCATTGAGAGTTACATTAACACACAGTTCTACAGTGCTGCATTGAGAGTTACATTAACACACAGTTCTACAGTGCTGCATTGAGAGTTACATTAACACACAGTTCTACAGTGCTGTTACTGTTCGGTTATGCCTGACGTTTGGGATATGGGATTGATTACTCTGTTCTGTATGAGTCAGTTGAGTTTGATATTAAACAACATCAAGTTGATAATGGAGCCGTCATTCTAAACAAAACACCTGCATCCAAACCAACAGTGATGTCTGTCTGTTGTAGTAATGCACAGGGAGGTGGGCTGGTGTGCTACGGCCAAATGAAGATGGAGAGAAAAAGGTCACCTCCAGTACAGGGCTTTCAGTGGGAGAGATGGAATTTAATCTGATCTCTTGTAAACCTTGTACTATTCCACTGCAGCCCGAGGCTCTGAGTGAGAGAAGGGCTAATATGGACAAGGTCGCAGGCAGCAGCACCCTCACCCAGACAGCTGCTGCTAGTGCTAACTTACTAAGGCCAACCCGAAGAGCTATAGCATTCTGTGGTGTGTGGCAATACAGACTGGTGCTGCTAGTGCTAACTCGCTAAGGTTAAATCTGAAGAGCTATAGCTAACCCTCTGGTGTGACAACACAGCTCATAGTGCTACCTCACAGCTCATAGAGCCACAAGAGTACCATGATCATTTGCATGGTAATTTACTATGCTTTTTAAGCAGACAGATCAGGTGTGTGTGTAGAGTCTAGACCATGACAATCTAATTTACGAAAATTCACGTCTTCTGCATTGAGTCTTCATCAGGATACTTGTAGCCTACACAAGTATCCTGATGCTTTGGAAATATATTGACACACACACCTCCCTATCATGGCAGAGCATACCATGCATGAGGACAGAGAGAAGAGGGAGTAGAAAAGTGAAAATAGAGGCGCAAAATATAATTGAGAGAAGAAAAAAACAGCAGCCACAAACTGACCTGTGAAGCTTGCGCTGACAGGAAATGCATCACTGTGTTTCAGTGACTTCCTGTCTGTTAAACCACATTCAGTAGAAAACCTCTCTCAGTGCAAGTCAAATGTTATTTTGCACAACTACCCCTCCTTGCTTCTAACTAACTCATTGGGTCTTTGATGTGTTTCTACCCCTCCTCTGTGGCTTTACAAAGTCCAAAACTCAGGAACTGTGGGGTCTGAAATTATTGACACCCTTGATAAAGATGAGCAATAATGACTGTATAAAATAAATAACATTTTATGCTATATTGTATACAACATTTTGGGGGGAAATTATATTATTTTCTAATACAATTGCTCAGAAATAGATTTTGTTTAACAAGTAATACATTGTTTCTCAAAATGGTAATGGTCAAAATTATTGACACCCCTAAAGATTCCTATAAATAAAGTAGACAAACGTTTAGTATTTGTTCCCATATTCTGAGCACAAAATGATTACATCAAGCTTGTGACGCTACAAACTTTTGGATGCATTTTCAGTTCGTTTTGGCTGTGTTTAAGATTTATTTGTCCCTCTATAACTTTCCCACCACAGGATTATTTAGTTTATACAGTCCTTATTGCTCATCTTTATCAAGGGTGTCAATCATTTCAGACCCCACTGTATGTACACTACCGTTCAAAAGGTTGGGGTCACTTAGAAATATCCTTGTTTTTTAAAGAAAAGCAATTTTTTTTTGTCCATTAAAATAACATCAAAATGATCAGAAATACAGTGTAGACATTGTTAATGTTGTAAATGACGATTATAGCTGGAAACGGCAGATTTTTTATGGAATATCTACATAGGCGTACAGAGGCCCATTATCAGCAACCATCACTCCTGTGTTCCAATGGCACGTTGTGTTAGCTAATCCAAGTTTGTCATTTTAAAAGGCTAATTGATCATTAGAAAACCCTTTTGCAATTATGTTAGCACAGCTGAAAACTGTTGTTCTGATGAAAGAAGCAATAAAATGGGCCTTCTTTAGACTAGTTGAGTATCTGGAGCATCAACATTTGTGGGTTCGATTACAGGCTCAAAATGGCCAGAAGAAAATACCTTTCTTCTGAAACTCGTCAGTCTATTCTTGTTCTGAGAAATGAAGGCTATTCCATGTGAGAAATTGCCAAGAAACTGAAAATCTTGTACAACACGCTGTGTACTACTCCTTTCACAGAACATTGCAAACTGGCTCTAACCAGAATAGAAAGAGGAGTGGGAGGCCCCGGTGCACAACTGAGCAAGAGGACAAGTACATTAGAGTGTCTAGTTTGAGAAACAGACGCCTCACAAGTCCTCAACTGACAGCTTCATTAAATAGTACCCGCAAAATACCAGTCTCAACGTCAACAGTGAAGAGGCGACTCCCGGGTTGCTGGCCTTCTAGGCAGAGTTGCAAAGAAAAAGCCATATCTCAGACTGGCCAATAAAAAGAAAAGATTAAGATGGTCAAAAGAACACAGACACTGGACAGAGATATGGCTTTTTCTTTGCAACTCTGCCTAGAATGCCAGCATCCCGGAGTCGCCTCTTCACTGTTGACGTTGAGACTGGTGTTTTACAGTAAATTTCTAAGTGACTCCAAACTTTTGAATGGTTGTGTATTAAAAATGCCCGTATTCAATTGTAAATATGAAAAACAGTGTGATTGCACAGCGTGACAGTGAGCCTCTTCTTGTTAACTTAGATATGCTATACCTGTCCTTCCAAATCGCACACTTACATCGAACATATAGGCACACACACACACACAGAAACTTGACTAGGTACCCCCTTTCCTTTCCTTCCTTCCTTCCCCATGTGTTTGTGAGCAAGGTGTTGCCTCACACCACACCGTACCGCACCACCAAAGCTGGCTCCTTTAACCACTGGTTTTATGCCAATTCTAAGAACCAAGCTCCTGTCACACTATGTTCTGCCAGTAAAGCATTGGTCAAACATAATATTTTATATCTTACCTGAGGTAAATAGCCCACCGTCCAAACCATGGATTCTGAATGATAGTCATGGTGTGGTCTTGAGAACATTTTTCAGAACTACCCCCACCACCAGCAATCTGTTTCTATTATGTGGCAACAGGCCATATGCCACAGATAGGAAGAGCCATTTGACTTGTGAAAACAGGACAGGAAATTGCAGAAAGTGGCAAAAAAATACACCTGTCCCCTTATATCTCGATTAAAGCTAGAAGCTACATGAGTGCTACAAGAGGCTACTCATTAAAATGTAAATTTGGCCATTTTACCTGTTCACAGAATAGCAAGAATGATTCGAATCCAGAAACTGGAAAGGCGCCTATTGGTCATCTGTGATCAAAAACAAAGAATGATATTGAAGAGCAGCAAATCTCACAAAGGGAGATGGTTGTTTGTTCATCATTATTGGCCCCATCTCCAACCTGGTTCATGCGCACTGAGGTGAAATTATTAGCTATTAACAGGATCCAGTTGTGAACTAACATGATTGCAAAATGTGGGTGTAGACGGATGACTCTGTTGTAGAAGAATCTTTACATTTGTCCTTGGTCCAAGAATTAGTTCCCTGCTTCTCGAGGCACGTCAAAAGAAAGTTTAAGGTTTATGTATGATGTTAATTGTATATCTAATGGTTTTGACATATGTGATATAAGCCTGGTTGGTTGTTAGCCGGTTATCTCTCTCTCTCTCTCTCTCTCTCTCTCCCCCATCTCTCCCCATCTCTCTGCCTCAGCTGCCTCTTACTGTGCATTGACACTTCTCCTCTCTCAGAAATATTTGAATTGCTTTGTTTTGAAGTCTCTCCCGTTGTTTTGGCTGCTGTGAGGTAACAATTTGGTACATGACCAGACTGGAATAGCAAAAACCACTTTCAGCTCCATCCAGCATCCCAAAGTTGTACAGAAACCTCCCTCTATCTCCTAAGCAACAGCTGCCTAAACACTAACATAGTACCCCTTTAAGTCAAAATTATATGGAAACTACTGCTAAGACATGGCCCTGTGAAGCTAATTCCAAGTCCAATGGCCCTCAGATGGACTTTTTTGAACTATGCTCCATGGTAGCAGATGTGTTATTGTGAAATACCACCTCCCCCGCCAACTCTCTGTCTCACACACACACACACACACACAAACAAACACACAAACGCCCACCCCTGATCTGTTTACATTCATACCAATACCGACATGTCACAGCACAGGTCGGCAGGAGGAGACATACCAGCAGCACAACACCAAGCTTCACAGTACACACACCCACCATGCTTCACAGTTCACACACCCACCATGCTTCACAGTTCACACACCCACCATGCTTCACAGTTCACACACCCACCATGCTTCACAGTTCACACACCCACCATGCTTCACAGTTCACACACCCACCCTGCTTCACAGTTCACACACCCACCATGCTTCACAGTTCACACACCCACCATGCTTCACAGTTCACACACCCACCATGCTTCACAGTTCACACACCCACCCTGCTTCACAGTTCACACACCCACCATGCTTCACAGTTCACACACCCACCATGCTTCACAGTTCACACACCCACCCTGCTTCACAGTTCACACACCCACCATGCTTCACAGTTCACACACCCACCATGCTTCACAGTGCACACACCCACCATGCTTCACAGTGCGCACACCCACCATGCTTCACAGTGCGCACCCACCATGCTTAACAGTGCGCACACCCACCATGCTTCACAGTTCACACACCCACCATGCTTCACAGTTCACACACTAAATCATGCAGCAACAACCTTGAATGAAAACAAAGTTGACCGTGAGATTCCTGATTTTTCACCTCACCAGACGACCAGACCACGGCACCTTGAAACTTTGCTCTGCATTTTCCAACAGATAATACTTCCGACATGCCAGTTTGCAAGGCTTACTCTAAGAACCATGGTTCCATAGACAGCTGTTATAAAAAAAACGAGGAAGAAAATGCAGTCAACTCCAGTAGTTGCTTGTGGCAGAAATTATAGCATTCCAAGTCTGTATTGAGATAGTGCTAAAAGATTTGAGGGCACTATCAGAACACTGAGGCTTTGGCTCCTTCTGGGAGTGGGGACCTGGCTGCTCAGAGCGGTACATACCAAAACAGGTTTGGACACAAGCAGGCTGGTGTGTCCACCCATCGTCAGGCATGCTGCAAGTCAGCAACACACACAGTCAGCATGCCTAAAGAAAGAGGAGCTTAACTCTGCTTCATTGGCCTCAATATTCTCGCAGGCTTTGGGGTCAAATGCTATAAAAAAGCTACTTGTCTGTGGGTGAGGGACCAGGCTTTTTTTTGCATGCATCCAGAGGCATTGAAACTGAGAACAGGGGGAAACTGAAGTGAGCACATGTCCTATGTCCCCTTAATTTGATACTTTTTTAGGATAAAATACACAAGATTTCTTGTATTTATTTGAAATAATCAATTCAAAGACATTGAATTTGATCTTCAGTGCCCCTTCAAACAAATCACTTGCATGCATTTATAGTACTGCATTGAGTAAACTCATGAGGTTCTAAAATTGTGGCATAATTCCTGTGGGTGAGTCACTTCAGTTAGAAATCACACAAATAAGTGGTGAAATTACTATTTGCAGCTTTAGCAGAGATTTAAAGATTAAGACTAAGAGTGAGCTGTCGGTAAACACCTAAACAACCAGCAAATCAACTCTTACATTCTGATAACCTCTAAAACCTTGACAGCCAGGACCACTCTCACCCTAGACAACTGAGAGAACACCACCTCTTCTTAATGAGTTTATTTGACTTCAGACAATGAAATAACAGGTTACCAGAGTATTAGATATCTAAACTTAGAGCCTGTAAAAGTGTGTGTGTCAAGTCAACCCCAGCCTCAATATGAGAAGTTTGTAAGAGTCAGTCATTCCTCCATGACGCCAATGACGTTGAATCAGTGGTGGAAAGAGTACCCAATTCTAAAAGTATAGATACCTTAATATAAAGTTACTCAAGTAAAAGTGAAAGTCACCCAGTAAAATACTACTTGAGTAAAAGTCTAAAAGCATTTGGTTTAAAATATACTTAAGTATCAAAAGTAAATGTTATTGCTAAAATATATTTAAGTATCAAAAGTAGAAGTAAAAGTATAAATTATTTAAAATTCCTTATTTTATGCAAAGCAGACATTTTCTTGTTTTTGGAGCAATTGTTTTTAAAATTGACGGATAGCCAGGGGCACTCTCTAACACTCAGACATTATTTACAAAATATGCATTTGTGTTTAGTGAGTCTGCCAGACCATAGGCAGTAGGGATGACCATGTGTTCTCTTGATAAGTGTGTGAATTTCACAAATTTCTGGTCCTGCTAAGCACTGAAAATGTAACAATTACCTTTGGTTGCCAGGGAAAATGTATGGAGTTAAATGTACAATATTTTCTATAGGCATGTAGTGAAGTAAAAATTAAAAGTTGTCAAAAATATAAATAGTAAAGTACAGATACCCCAAAAAACTACTGAAGTAGTACTAAAGTATTTTTATTTAAGTACTTACTAAATATTTAGTTACTAAACTAACCAATCCCCCCAAAATTCATTCCGCATTCATTAATCTGTGACGTTTGGTATGGTATTGCATGCCTGAGGTGTTACAGTAGTAGTGGAGAGTAGTCTCTGCACTTGGCCTTGCCTTGTCGTCTTTGTCACATCATGTTGTCAGAACTGAAGGACGTTGGGGGAAGGGTTAAGAGAAGGAAAGAGCTCTAGGACAATGTTGCTTAAAGTCGAGCCACTGTCATTGTATAGGTTGAGATTAAGCTTTTCATCCTTGAAAGACTTGCACATAAAACATGTTACGAAATCACCACTTATGATGTCAAATTTGTTAACATTATGCATTCAGTGACATCAGGAGCAGTCAAAGGCTGAATCCCAAATCACACCATTACCACGCCTCCGCAATATGCACAAGTGTCCCAAAACTGAGTGAAAATTATCAAAGGTGTACGTGCTAATTAGGCCCTCCGATAACCACTTCGACCAAGCCAGCAAGGATGCAGGCTCCAGAGCGAAGTGCTATCTCAACACACACCACAACATGTTTGGAGTTTGCACAATTTCCTACAAAATAATTGAGAGGCGTGCCTAATTATATGATACATGCGTTTGTGTCTGATTTAGAGACTTTACGCATAAAACAAATGGAATGCGTCACAAATTAAATTAAATGTTTAACAGTTACTGAGGTAAAACGACATGGGATTTGAATTTCATTCTCGTTTAATTATTTAAAAGGGGAACATGAATTGCATCACTCAAGTCAGGAGTGTGACCCGAAGTTGATGGGTTTACTGATCCCCTCGCTACTCTGGAAGTCACCCTCTGAGTTTTGTCAGCAACACATAACAACTGAGGGCCCACCGAGCGAGGGGCTAGTTTGGGATTCACCGATTCTGCTCAAAATCCTAGAATAGACATCCATCAAATTGCTGTGGTTTTTCATGTTCTATTAATTCAATTCCACATTTGACCATGTTGTAATATGGTTTTCACTGCAGAGTATTGTATTGTGTGAGGCTGGGTGCAGGTGGGAGAGAGAGAGCCGAGCGGGGAACAGGTCAATATTTGTGAAGCAGCGCCGGCCAGACTTTATAAAGCAGGTCGTTTGTTTATGATAGCAGAGGCGAAGGTGCAGCATTGATGCAGGAGATGAGGAGGACAATAAACCACATGTCCATAGAGACAGACAAGCATTGTTGTATAAGAGGGGCTGAATGGCGACCTGTTGTTATTCAACCATAAGAGGGGAAACTAATGTAGTAGGCCTACTTTAAAGCTGAGTGATCATGTATATGATACTAGGTGGAAAACATATTACACTATCCGCACACAACATACATGTAGGGTCTAACAAACATGGTAGCCTTCACTATTTTGAATAAAGGGAACAGACAACAATCTCTGGGTGCCTGCGACTTCTCCTGATGAGAATCACAATGCAAAAATGCATAGGTAAACAAGGAGTGGCTGTTGCTTAGGAACGGGCAGAGGGAGAAGGTTTGTAGAGCAGGCTCTGTGATATGAGAGAGAAGGAGAGGGGGTTGTGTGCTACAGGCAGGGGTTGTGTGTTTGAGAAGACACAGGCTGCATCCCAAACCTGATAAACACACACACACACACAATGACAGTGCAGTGAATGAGTCTTTCAGTCACACAACCCTCAAAGACCTACTCTACGTGAGGAACTAAGCAGAGTGGGTAGGGCATAAATTATGAACTGAAATGTACGCTCTACTTTCAAGCATCAATTTACTGGCATTAATTTTTAAACCAAATCTTTCTGAGAGTGCAGGATAATGATGTAAATGATGTCATCCTTCACAGTGATGAGAGCTCAGACACTCAATTTAACAATTTGAAGCCATCAGTGGAACATACAGTGCCTTCGGAAAGTATTCAGACCCCTTGGCTTTTTCCACATTTTGTTAGGTTACAGACTTATTCTAAAATTGGTTAAAAAATAAATCCTCATCAATCTGCACACAATGCCACATAAAGACATAGCAAAAACAGTATTTTAGAAATGTTTGCTAATTTATAAAAAAAATAAACGGAAATATCACATTTACATAAGTATTCAGACCCTTTACTCAGTACTTTGTCGAAGCACCTTTGGCAGCGATTACAGCCTCGGGTCTTCTTGGGTATGACGCTACAAGTTTGGCACAGGGTATGATGCTACAAGCAACAAACTTGGCACCGTGTTGCTGCACAGCTATTTTCATGTCTCTCCAGAGATGTTCGATGGGGTTCAAGTCCCAAAGCCACTCAAGCGTTGTCTTGGCTGTGTGATGAGGGTCGTTGTCCTGTTTGAAGGTGAACCTTTGACCCAGTCTGAGATCATGAGCGCTCTGGAGCAGGTTTTCATCAAGGATCTCTCTGTACTTTGCTCCATTCATCTTTGCCTCGATCCTGACTAGTCTCCCAGTCCCTGCCGCTAAAAAACATCCCCACATCCCCATGCTTCACCATAGGGATGGTGCCAGGTTTCCTCCAGAATTGACGCTTGGCATTCAGGCCAAAGAGTTCAATCTTGGTTTCATCAGACCAGAGAATCTTGTTTCTCATGGTCCTTTAGGTGTCTTTTGGCAAACACCAAGCGGGCTGTCATGTGCCTTTTACTGAAGAGTGGCTTCCGTCTGGCAACTCTACCATAAAGGCCTGATTGGTGGAGTGCTACAGAGATGGTTGTCCTTCTGGAAGGTTCTCCCATCTCCACAGAGGAACTCTAGAGCTCTGTCAGGGTGACCATCGGGTTCTTGGTCACCTTTCAAAAAAACTGTTTTCACTTTGTCATTATGGGGTATTGTGTGTAGATTTCTGAGTTTTTTATTTTATTTAATCCATTTTAGAATAAGGCTGTAATGTAATGTAATGTGGAAAAAGTCAAAGGGTTTGATTACTTTCCGAAGGCACTGTAACTAAGGAGCAGCACCTGAGAGAGCAGGTAGTGATTAAGGTCAAAGGGGACAAAGCCGCTCTAAGTTTCGACCCACGTGGAAGTTGATTGCCAATTTGCCAAGGGGAAAAGATTATTACATTGGTTTTGAAGTGAAGCTCAAAAACCTGACGGATTTCACTTTCACCGAGCGTCTAAGGCTGAGTTTACACAGGCAGACCAATTCTGAGCTCTTTTTCCACTAATTGGTCAGCTCAGATCAGCTCCTTTGCCAATAATTGGGGGGCAAAAGATCAGAAATGGCCAGCCTGTGAAATGGCCAGCCTAAGTGAAATCTAACCCAATTTGTCATCCAAACGGTCTAGAATGCTTAAATAAACTCAATAAAACATGCATACTATTCAAAACAGACATGACAATCGCAATGCACGTTATTTAAGGAATAACAATATGTGTGCATGTACTAACCTGTCCTAAATACAGTTAAACCACGTATTGGTAAGGTGACAGACATTATGGGTACTGTAGTACATCATGCTCCAAACCACAGACAGCATTCATTCCCTGTCATCCTCACTCTCCTCTCAGATCAGTCTGTATTGATCCAGACGGATCTCTACTGCATTAGTGCGGCTGCTTTGGGAGAGCTTAATGGCTGGAAACTCACACTCATCCCTTTGGAAGCCATTCCCAGCCAGCCTCTGATGCAATTTTTTCTGACTGCATTAACATTGAACTTTGATACGGCCAGGGCAGCGTGGATCATTTTAGGAGCAGTTCTAGCTTCCCTTCTCAGACAGAAATATGAGCAGGCTTTTTAGGTCATCAGATTATTTTTAGCCATGTTTTCTATGTCAATGTTGGGTACAGTGGGAGTTCCTAAATGAATTAACTGCATTGTGAGTACATACTATCAACATATTTTCCACTGTTACGTTCTATAGAACCATCAAGGTAAAAACTATCTGTGCCATCCTTGGCTGCAACCTTTTAGGACCCACATTTTGTTAGTTATCAACTTGCCCATTACAGACCAATCTGCATGCAGGAAATAGTTTAATTTCATGGTGGTACCATGGTTTCTCATAACATCAGTCCAACAGCCACCCTGTGTCTGTTACTTCACACTTTTCTCATGCTATTCACAACTGTCAAATGATTTCGAACTATGCTTTGAATTTGATGGAGGTTCTGAGGGTGTCTCTTTGGTGTTAAATATAAGTGCTGAAAACATGTTGGCTCACTATTTAAAAAGATGATGGAGAACAAGCTATAGGACGACAAATACCAGAGTTTTGCCAAAGGTACAGTCGACTAGTGATAGTTAACACTACCTAGCAAAATAAATAAATACAAATATTGCGATATGTAACTATATCAACACTTTATTTGGATAGTCTCTAGAGCATCTACAGATGGACTACCAGTAATATTTCAACAAACTATCTACTAATCCTAACCCTAGCTCTAACTCTTATTCTAAACCTTACCCTAACTGTAACCTTAGCAAGCAGGTGCTTATCAACAGATCGAAATACAGGGGGTCGATACAGTTACATATCGGAATATTTGTATTTATTTATTTATTTTGGAGGGCATAGGCAGTTTTTCGGATGACGGACAAGGCTTTGAGCAAGGCATTTGAAAAGAGGTTCTGATCTAGTCTCGGTGGGCTCTTGCATGTGTCTGAGTGAGGACTCAGAGCATAGCAGACACAGGAGAAGTCTGTGTTCCTGGAGTCATGGAAGGCTTAAAAAGGCAGGGCCCAGTTTTCTACACCACTGAATGCAGAGGCCCACTCCACTCCCGGCCAGCCACAGACACCAGTGCAGCTGCGGCGTCTGGGAGCCAAACCTCCAAAAACCACATGAAAAATATGAAAATGTTCTCCCGGTGCCTAAGTTAGAACGGCTGATGCTATTGAAGGTGGAAGAGTGTGGAGGTTGATATTAAATGATAGCGATACTATATAGGGAGAAGAAGAAGAAGTTGGATTAAAATGACTGGTTGGTGGTCAGACATTTGAAGGTGGTAGTATTGGGCTTGATGTGTCCTGCAGTTGAAGCACTATAATGTATTTTTGAGGCATGTTACCTCATGAACGGTGGGACCGGACCACTGCAGCTGAAAACATGATGCTGTATATGCATGTGCATAGAACTATACTATGCTCTTCTGAGATGTCAGTTGGTGGAAATGTCAATACTCCACCAACCGTCTCTTCACTAAACAATAAAAGCCATGTTGTCTGTATGAGTAAGCCATCAATTACTGAACCTATACATTTCAGAAAAACGATCCATCTCTTGCCGCCAACGTACATGTGATGTTTCCATGATAGATATCATAGCAAGACAGATAGCAAGAGGCGCTACTGAATCATTGAGGTTTTAATGGGAAGTGGGTTAATGTTGATCTGTAAAGACAAGCAACATACTCCTGCAGTATCCTGCTGACTCACTTCACCAGATTGACCATACTTGTTGTCCTTTCTAAGAAAAAATCCTAATATTGACTAACTATTTTTCAAGACGATGGATTCCGTTGAAATTCCATGGTATATCAGTAACTAGCCTTGCTATGACTCCTATTACCCAAGGGACACTGTTGCTGTATATGTACATAGCTACTCAATTACCTCGTCCCCTGCACATTGACTCGGTACTGGTACTCCCTGTGAATAGCCATGTTATTTTTTACTTGTTATTGTTATTCGTTATTCACTGTGTATTTATTCCTTGTGTCACTTGTTCCAAATGATTTGTTTTATCTTTACCCCTCATTTCACTGTTAGTCTACACCTGTTGTTTACGAAGCATGTGACAAATACCATTTTATATGATTTTGATTTGACACTATCAGCCCTACTCCCAGAGTTGGAAATGTTCCGCCCCCTCAGCTCACAGCCCTGATGTTGAATAACCCGGAGCGTTATCAATAGGAGAGTGTGATCTGATCTTCACCACAAACGACTCTCTTCCCCGGAAAATGACTTATTTTATTACCACAACAAGCTGCCTGGGGGCATGGTGGTGAGAGTCGGGCACACCTGCCCACTCCACAGGGCTAGTGTGGGAAGGAGGGAGGGAGGGATAGGGGGGAGGTAATAGAGCTGGCTAATGATCCAGTGAGGCTGAGGACAAAGAGACTTAGGGAGGTAGACAGAAGCGTGTCCCCCAAACATGAGTAAGATGTGTGGTCACATGGTCTTGGTCTCCCTGGTTCACAAATCAAACCAGCCTGAGAGACTGACTAGCTTGCATTCCCCAAAACTCTCATGATTCTTTGTAAGTCACTTGAACTAAGGATGATAATCATGCAGATATTAAAGAGATTCTCCGGTACATTTGTATACTTTTTTGCCAGTATTTCTGAAAGTTGCACTCACGAGCCAATTGTGGTCCCTGAAAATCACTTACTACGTCACACATGTACAGATAGGTGCACCACGTCATTGCTTTCTCTCTTTTTGCTGTGTCCACTGAGCCGTTAGGCCCGCTCTGCAACCTCATTGGATAATGCTGGGCAGGCCTCTTGCTAACGGTCACTCAAATGCAAGGGGCTGAAGCTCATTGGCTAGAACTCGATTTGCTAAGGGGCTGGCCCGTGTGGGGGGACATCTAGGGAAAATGGCATGGCACAGCTTCAGGAAAATTGACTAATTGAAGTAAGACAGTCATTCTGCTCATAGATGATGCATGTATGAACTATGAAATAACACACATGGAATAATGTAGTAACCAAAAGAGTGTTAAACAAATCAAAATATATTTTATATTTGAATTTCTTCAAAGTAGCCACCCTTTGCCTTGATGACAGCTTTGCACACTCTTGGCATAGCTCCATTTTGACTCTTTAGAGATAGCTCACATAGAGCAGTGACCTACCAAGATCACATCAGCATCTCCTTTTTCAGGTTTTCCGATTCTGGTGTGAGCAGAAATCTTGCCCTATGTTTCTGCTTCCAGTATTGAGACACCCAGCTTGCATTTCTGGTTCCCCCTGTACCTCAGAACAATGGCTTGCGAGTCTCAACTTGTTTGTGTCTCTCTCAGACAGTTGCAACATTGGGAGAGCTGCGCTTTACTCAATGGAAATGGAGAGACGAGTATGGAAACGAGATGCAAATCCGCCTCTGGATCAACACAAAGGACCCTCAGCCAGGCAACACAGCACACTAGATCTTTCAAATGTGACCAATGTCCACCATTTTGTATTTTTTTTTAATGTTACCTTTATTTAACTAGGCAAGTCAGTTAATAACAAATTCTTATTTACAATGACGGCCTACCCCGGGCCAAACCCGGACGACGCTTAGCCAATTGTGCTCCACCCTATGGGAATCCCAATCATGATGTGATACAGCCTGGATTTGAACCAGGTGCAGTGCCTTAGACCGCTGCGCCACTCGGGATCCCTGCACTTTTAGAATGAACAGTCAAACACATGGTTACTGTATACCACTCTTTCCATCAACATGAAGGCTATTGATACCGAATGGGTCCATGTATGTCTCCATCGGTCTCTGGCTAGCTAGAGCCTGCAGCATACCCCACAATAAACGAGGGGCAGAGTTTCAAACCAGAGGTGTAGAATTAGATCACCTCGAGCACATTGTGACTTGTTACAGCCAATTTTCCCATCACTCAGGCCTCAGATGTGTGTGAAAGCCCCAAACAACAAAAGAAAGAAGGGGACCACAACCCAACCTAGAATTACCCACCCAAACAGGTTTCTGTTACTGCCGTTACCTGAGATCATGTCACCCGTTACCAGAGATCACCTGAGACACATGCCGTATAAAAAAAAAACTGGAAACTCTGGAAATCTCTGACTTCCGACTTCAGTGGGTTCAAGACAACTGGGAACTCTGGAAAAAACGAGCACCGACTGGGAAAAATCTTTTGGAACAGTCATCCAACTCGGAATTCCAAGTCGGGAACTCTGGCATCTTTCTACAACTCTGACTTTCCGACCTGAAGATTACTGACGTCATGATTTTACCTTGTTCCCCCCCCCGAGTTCCCAGTTGTCTTGAAACCACCATCTATATGAGAAAGAAATTGAGTTAATGTGTCATAGCAACACGACTGACAAGCCAGCAGGCCACAGAATCTGCTTATTTACCCATGAACCGCGAAACAGCTTGAACAAACTGCCGCCCTCTGTCATTCAATGTCAACTACAGGCTGGATTGTGAAGGGAGAAAATGTGAGCCAGAACAGACCCAACCCTCTACTGTTCCATATGAGGGCATGTCAAGCCTGGGCTGATTAAATCCACCCCTACTCCGCCTCCTCGGCCAGGCCAAATGATCTAATTACAGGCTAAGACTTGTTGACTCTGTATTGTGTGAGGAGCCAACCTGATACTACTGCTGCCCTCCCTCCGTTCCTCCCTCTCCTCACCTCTCTGCCGCTCCCTCCCTTGTGACAGAAACTAGGCCTCTTTCTACAGCCACTCAATAGGTCAACAATGGGAGTGTTGTGTTTCTCTCACTTCATGGCCAAACCTCATTTACAAGCCAAATCAAGAGGCCATGGTGGGCACGAAGCATGAGTAAGTTAGCTCAGATGCAAACTGGGAATAGCTACGGGGTACAACTGAGCAATTCACCAATGTTTAAACTGGGTTATTGACTCATGATATTAAAAGTGTGTAAAGCATTGGTTGAATGCAACATTTTCCAGGTGTAGGCCCTGCTGACCTAAACACTGACCTCATAACTAACAACCACAGAGGCTGATTTGATACAGTATCACCAGGTTTACAAGGCAGAGTGTAAGCTTCTCCTATGATATGTGAGGAGATCATTGAGCCAACATTGAGTGAAACTGCTTTATTTTGGGTCTTTCGAGGTCTGATGGATCTATACAACAAAAACTATGGGGTCACTTTGTTTTTAGTGTTTCGCAGAGACATATTTAACTGTCAACCTCAATAAAGTTTGTCAGTGCAGAGCATGTTTCTGGTGAAACAGGAACCATGATTTTATCTCTGCTGCAACATTTAGCAACAGAAACCTACCACAACTAGGCACGCCAAAAGTAACTCTACAAAAACCATTAATGTGAGAATAGCATGTTGAGATGTGAACTGCTTAGGAGATAATGGTAGCACAACACCAATTTGTTTGTCATCCCCTATGAGTCGCAACGAATACCTGCTGATCCTCCTCTGCATTACAGGAAGATCAACATTCATGCAGGGCACCGGTGGCCTGATCAGGTCCTGATAAGCAAGCCTGAAATCAAACAGAACCTTACCTGAACATGCAACAGGGTGTGGGGAGAAGCACATTCTAGAATCTAGATACTATTTAATTAATGACTTATTATTTTAGAGGTAGGCTAGCGCCAGGCCAAAGCAGAGTTAGCAAAAAAAGATAATAGAACCTTTTCAGATTTAAGGCCAATGGTCTACTGAGAGTTGCCATGAAAGAGAATTACAAGTATTTCTACACCATGACAAACTGTAAACGCTCACGTGGGCTTGGTCAGGGGGCTTGGTCTCGGGGTCAGGTGGGTTGGTCAGGGGGCTTGGTCTCGGGGTCAGGGGGCTTGGTCTCGGGGTCAGTGGGGTTGGTCTCGGGGTCAGGGGGCTTGTTCTCTGGGCCATGGGGCTTGGTTACGGGGCTTGGTCACAGTTCCCTCCCTTGCTAATGCACGCCATATATGGAAATGACTCTTAAGCAAAACAACAACGATGACATGTGACAATGATAAACTAACTAGCAATTAGTTTCAGCCAATGAGCTTCAGCCCCTCGCCAGAGAGAGAGAGAGATGACGTGGTGCACATATCACGTAGTACACCATTTCCGTGGAGCACTTTTGGCTCATGGGAGATACTTTCAGAAATACTGGCTATAAAGTATACAAAAGTACTGGAGAATATCTTTAATTGTATCAACATGAACCTTTTTGTTTCTAGATTTATATTTGTGCAAGTCGTACTTCTGCTTTTCTCGTGACACATTCACAAATATAGAAAAACAAATGAGAAACACATACAATGTTAAATACATGACCCATATAAACAAGTCTATTTGGTTTGAACCAACTATTCACCCATAAAGAAGCAAAAGAGACAAATTCACAGAAATACTGCAGTCACTAACCTCAAAGACACAGGGCTTATGTGTCAGACTCCATGTTAACAGTAGAACAAGTGACAGATCTGAATGACAAAAAATACACGGGGTGGACCGAGACAACTGCAATGAAAGAAAAATAATCCAAGTAAGGGTGTGCCTCCAGAGAGCAGCGGGACCCAGCGCGGTACAGGAGGTGTGGAACACTGACCTGCCCTCTACCTCTCCCACTCACAGCGATAAAACTAAACTGAAAAGGAGAAGAAGAGAAAGCGAGGCAATGGCTGCTGTTGAAAATGTAAAAAAAAAAAAAAAGGAGAAGTGTAGTGAAGCAACTTGCCCTGGCTCTCCCTGTGAGTCACACAGCAGGACAACCATTGGTGGGGGAGTCCTCAGGCAGTGTGGCTGCACCTGGCCAATCACGAACCGGGGTGGGCCCTGTATGCAAATCCTTTCAGGTGAGTCGCGGCAGGTGTTGGGGATTGGCTGTGGGTTGGATGTGGGGGAGGGGAGAGCGGGACGGACCAACCAGCAGGCCACACCCTGAGCAATGTGAAAGAAAACAGACTGGTTTCTTCTGCGGAGGAGTGCTGGGGAGGGAGTTGGGTGCTGTAAATGCATAGTTCAGTTTACCATTGGTTGAGGACACTTGGACTTTGACCGAGCACTATAGAGCAGTCTCGTCTTGGTGGTTAAAATCAGTAAATGGAAGACCTGGAGAAACACTGGATAGTAAAAATGTGTCAGAGAAGAATACAGGCAAATTTTCATCATTAAGCTTTCATTAGAGGGTTAGACATGAGCTGTGAGGTCATTAAGGTAAAGCAAATGAGACAGTCAGAGGTAAATCCTGAGGAGCGGCTCTTGAGCCAATAGAGGCCCCATAAAACCAGCTTTATATGTGACTTCAGTGAGAGGTACAAGAATAGTGGGCTATAAAGACCAAAGCTGTCTCATCTGACTGAACTTTGACATCAAAGGTAGGCTACTGGTCATAGCTAATGCCTCAGCACAGGTGGTTCTATAGACCCCCCTCCTCCCCCCTAAAACCCACCTGGATGATATACTGCTAATGTCTATGAGTGTCCATACTGTCTGCAGCTCTCATCACATGCTCCCCCGTAAGCAACCAACTCAATCAAACATGGGCTAACAGGTGTACAGCTGTCTCAGCCAACACTGGATGTATTACTATACCAAGAGCATTATTCTCCATGTTAGCTTCTCCTGTTTGCCTGGTAATGCGCATACTCGTGTTCACACACAGACAGAGTCAAAGACACACACACACACCTGCCCATTCAGATGAAAAGGCCTGAAGAGCCAATTAATGTCAATCTGCCACTGGGGCACCACCATCCCCCACCTCGTCCTGTGTTCAGAGCTGTGTTTTACGTCACGTGTCTTTAGATAGCATCTTTATCAGACACAATTCGACTGGCAAACAGGAAGCTGTGTAGTTCTGTGGCGTAGCTGTGTGTGTGTGTGTGTGTGTGTGTGTGTGTGTGTGTGTGTGTGTGTGTGTGTCTGTGTGTGTGTGTCAGTGAAGGCTGGTGGGAGAAGCTTTAGGAGGGCAGGCTCATTGTAATGGCTGGAATGGAATAAATGGAATGGAGTTCCATTTATTCCATTCCAGCTGTTACAATGAGCCTATCGTCCTATAGCTCCTCCCACCAGCCTTCACTGGTGTGTATAGTATCTGTGTGTGTGTGACATCTCAGCTACATTTTCAGTAAAAAGGTTTGGATTTGATGTGGTCACCTTTTCACTAACCCCAATCTGAGACCAATCTGGACTGGCAGTTTTTACTCAGGCTGGCCCAGGTTAGGACCACTTCGGCACAGAAGAGAGAAATTGCTATGAACAGAGCAAATAAACCAAACAACCCCCATTTATCACCGCCCCTGGAAATACTGCGTGTCCACTACACAGCCCCAGATCAGACGCATTCAGGAGAAGTCCAAGCAGCCCTCTAGTCCTCTACACCATCTGACTCCAGAGGAGTCTTAAAGACCCAGGGTTGTTAGATGGTGAGAGATTTAAACACACCAAGACACACACAAGACCACACACACACACACACACACAGGTAATACATTTATAGTGTGGATGTGCTGATTATTGACCTGTAAATAGTGTTGATGTGCTGATTTTTGACCTGTAAATAGTGTTGATGTGCTGATTTTTGACCAGTAAATAGTGTTGATGTGCTGATTATTGACCTGTAAATAGTGTGGATGTGCTGATTATTGACCTGTAAATAGTGTTGATGTGCTGATTATTGACCTGTAAATAGTGTTGATGTGCTGATTATTGACCTGTAAATAGTGTTAATGTGCTGATTATTGACCTGTAAATAGTGTTGATGTGCTGATTATTGACCTGTAAATAGTGTGGATGTGCTGATTATTGACCTGTAAATAGTGTTGATGTGCTGATTATTGACCTGTAAATAGTGTTGATGTGCTGATTATTGACCTGTAAATAGTGTGGATGTGCTGATTATTGACCTGTAAATAGTGTTGATGTGCTGATTATTGACCTGTAAATAGTGTTGATGTGCTGATTATTGACCTGTAAATAGTGTTGATGTGCTGATTATTGACCTGTAAATAGTGTTGATGTGCTGATTATTGACCTGTAAATAGTGTTGATGTGCTGATTATTGACCTGTAAATAGTGTTGATGTGCTGATTTTTGACCAGTAAATAGTGTTGATGTGCTGATTATTGACCTGTAAATAGTGTTGATGTGCTGATTATTGACCTGTAAATAGTGTTGATGTGCTGATTATTTATTCGTAAATACTGTTGATGTGCTGATTATTGACCTGTAAATAGTGTTAATGTGCTGATTATTGACCTGTAAATAGTGTGGATGTGCTGATTATTGACCTGTAAATAGTGTTGATGTGCTGATTATTTATTCGTAAATACTGTTGATGTGCTGATTATTGACCTGTAAATAGTGTGGGTGTGCTGATTATTGACCTGTAAATAGTGTTGATGTGCTGATTATTGACCTGTAAATAGTGTTGATGTGCTGATTATTTATTCGTAAATACTGTTGATGTGCTGATTATTGACCTGTAAATAGTGTGGATGTGCTGATTATTGACCTGTAAATAGTGTTGATGTGCTGATTATTGACCTGTAAATAGTGTGGATGTGCTGATTATTGACCTGTAAATAGTGTGGATGTGCTGATTATTGACCTGTAAATAGTGTTGATGTGCTGATTATTGACCTGTAAATAGTGTTGATGTGCTGATTATTTATTCGTAAATACTGTTGATGTGCTGATTATTGACCTGTAAATAGTGTGGGTGTGCTGATTATTGACCTGTAAATAGTGTTGATGTGCTGATTATTGACCTGTAAATAGTGTGGATGTGCTGATTATTGACCTGTAAATAGTGTGGATGTGCTGATTATTGACCTGTAAATAGTGTTGATGTGCTGATTATTGACCTGTAAATAGTGTGGGTGTGCTGATTATTGACCTGTAAATAGTGTTGATGTGCTGATTATTGACCTGTAAATAGTGTGGATGTGCTGATTATTGACCTGTAAATAGTGTTGATGTGCTGATTATTGACCTGTAAATAGTGTTGATGTGCTGATTATTGACCTGTAAATAGTGTGGATGTGCTGATTATTGACCTGTAAATAGTGTTGATGTGCTGATTATTTATTCGTAAATACTGTTGATGTGCTGATTATTGACCTGTAAATAGTGTTGATGTGCTGATTATTTATTCATAAATAGTGTGGATGTGCTGATTATTTACTCGTAAAGTGTTGATGTGCTGATTATTGACCTGTAAATAGTGTGGATGTGCCGATTATTTATTCGTAAATAGTGTGGATGTGCTGATTATTGACCTGTAAATAGCGTTGATGTGCTGATTATTTATTCGTAAATACTGTTGATGTGCTGATTATTGACCTGTAAATAGTGTGGATGTGCTGATTATTGACCTGTAAATAGCGTTGATGTGCTGATTATTTATTTGTAAATAGTGTTGATGTGCTGATTATTGACCTGTAAATAGTGTGGATGTGCTGATTATTTACTCGTAAATAGTGTGTGATGGTGCATGTTTTTTTCCTCAGAGCTTGGCTGTGTGGCTCTTTCTGGTGAGGAGAGGCAGAATGGCAGTATATTCAGACCACATGGCCAGTGTAATCATGTCAATTAAGATTTTCTTTCTCCCACGGGTCCACAAGAACCTTTTCAATGAGGCTTTTTGATGGCAACATCACTTTTCCTGGGGCTTAATACTATAGCTTTGATTGGTATCTGAAGTACTTCTGGGAGTCCCAGCTCTCCGTTTCCTTTCAACAGCCCACCAACAAAGACCCTAGTTCAGAGAGCAGAAAATTGCCTTGCCTTTTAATCGGCTGTTAATTGCAGTCATTTGCAAAAAACAAAGCAACACACTAGTAACGGGTGGCAGGATCATTGACTTTGATGACAAAAATGTCTGTCAAAAGGAGAGAAAAGCAAACAGATGAGAGGGCAGGTTCAATAGACACTTGTGGTTGACACAGATAGACGCACTCCGTTATCCTCTCCAGCAGTTTCATTAAGGAATACTAAGGAGCACATTTTGTTCCACTTTGTGCCAGTGCCCATGCTAAAGACCACATTATCCCCCACTGCAGTCTCTTTTATCTGAAAGAGGGAATAAGATGTCAGCTCGACGGATATAGGCCTCAGAAACTATGACATTCCATCTCTACAACTTCGAGGACTCATGGGTCGCTGTCACTGTCTCTGGTGGTTATTTTCCTCAAAGTTCAGCTGTAGGCCATTATTACATGGACCAAATCTAGGATTTGGCTATACTTTCGCCTTGGAGGGGAGAAAAGTATCAAAGGTTGATATGGGGCCACAATATCAAGGCTGTTAGTGTTTGTTTTCTTATTAGCGTGTGAAAGAGATGTGTGCCATATTTTGTATTTAAGTGGCTAAACGAGCACAATCATTTAATAAAGGACTTGAAACAGATGGATACAGAAAGGCCATAGGGGAAAAGTGACAAACAGAAAAGGTACAAATAAAATAAAAAGTTTCAATGTTCAAACAAACTATTTTGGGGTAAAAGTAAGCCAAAGAAAAAATATGTTTTTAGATATTTTTGCAAGAAGAAAGAAATACCTTATTTACATAAGTATTCAGACCTGTTGCTATGAGGCTCGAAATTGAGCTCAGGTGCATCCTGTTTCCATTGATCAGCCTTGAGATGTTTCTACAACTTGATTGGAGTCCACCTGTGGTAAATTCAATTGATTGGACATGATTTGGAAAGGCACACACCTGTCTATATAAGGTTCTACAGAGCAAAAACCAAGCCATGAGGTTGAAGGAATTGTCCGTTGAGCTCTGAGACAGGATTGTGTTGAGGCACAGATCTGGGAAAGGGTACCAAAACATGCAGCATTGAAGGTTCCCAAGAACACAATGGCCTTCATCAGTCCTAAATGGAAGAAGTTTGGAACCACCAAAACTCTTCCTAGAGCTGGCCGCCCAGTCAAACTGAGCAATCGAGGGAGCAGGGCCTTGGTCAGGGAGGTGACCAACAACCCGATGGTCATTCTGACAGAGCTCCAGAGTTCCTCTGTGGAGATGGGAGAACCTTCCAGAAGGACAACCATCTCTGTAGCACTCTACCAATCAGGTCTTTATGGTAGAGTGGCCAGACAGAAGCCACTCCTCAATGAAAGGAACATGACAGCCCGCTTAGAGTTGACATGAGCATCTTGTCATTATATACAGATCTCTGGTTTCAGCTACTTGTGAATTGGAAAGGAAGGTTGGCGGGTGCACAGTGCACTGTTCGGATACTGGCTTCCCCTAAAGTAAATTGATATTTTGTCCAAATTATATAATTACTCCTGTCTAAATAAAATCATTGAAATACTGCACCAGAGAGCATGACTTAGCCGCAGAGGATCATTGGCTTCTAATTTTTTTTGCTGTGGATTGTTTCAAATAACAAGTGCGTAGGCCTATTTGGGCAGAACGTGGAAATAGGCCCAGCTGATTATTGACTTGCGGCTGTCAGTGAAAAGCATCTAAAATATGTGTGAAGATAATGTGCCTTGAGCAGCGGCGATTTTAGCATGTAAATCTTGGTGGGGCAAAAAAATAAATGTGGGATGCATGCCAGAAAAGCCACTACACAACACAAAACAATACATTAATTGCACTATAACGGTGACAAACGGTGCCCACAAACTGTAAAGGCCTACATAAAGCTGTCCCAAAAGCAGAGTCCCAACAGCAGTCCCAACCCCTTCACCACTGCTACACCTGGCTATCAGCGGAGCCTTGTCTGGCAGCGAAACAGTTCATTCAGCCTCAGGATGCTGGCCTTCTAGGCAGAGTTGCAAAGAAAAAGCCATATCTCAGACTGGCCAATAAAAAGAAAAGATTAAGATGGCCAAAGGAACACAGACACTGGACAGAGGAACTCTGTCTAGAAGGCCAGCATCCCGGAGTCGCCTCTTCACTGTTGACGTTGAGACTGGTGTTTTGTGGGTACTATTTAATGAAGCTGCCAGTTGAGAACTTGTGAGGCGTCTGTTTCTCAAACTAGACACTCTAATGTATTTGTCCTCTTGCTCAGTTGTGCACCGGAGCCTCACACTCCGCTTAGAGCCAGTTTGCGCTGTTCTGTGAAGGGAGTAGTACACAGCGTTGTACGAGATCTTCAGTTTCTTGGCAATTTCTCGCATGGAATACCCTTCATTTCTCAGAACAAGAATAGACTGACAAGTTTCAGAAGAAAGTTCTTTGCTTCTAGCTATTTTGAGCCTGTAATCGAACCTACAAATGTTGAAGCTCCAGATACTCAACTAGTCTAAAGAAGGCCCGTTTTATTGCTTCTTTAATCAGAACAACAGTTTTCAGCTGTGCTAACATAATTGCAAAAAGGTTTTCTAATGATCAATTAGCCTTTTAAAATGATAAACTTGGATTAGCTAACACAATGTGCCATTGGAACACATGAGTGATGGTTGCTGATAATGGGCCTCTGTACGCCTATGTAGATATTCTATAAAACAAATCAGCCATTTCCAGCTACAATAGTCATTTACAACACTAATAATGTCTACACTGTATTTGATGTTATATTAATGGACATTTTTTTTTTCTTTCAAAAACAAGGAAATTGTGACCCCAACCTTTTGAACAGTAGTATATATTATTATTATTTATTTTTTATTTTGGGGGTCTAAAAGTGGGGCTCAAATCAGGTGGGTCTCTGCCCTGAATGACGGGTCGCCACTGGTCTTGAGTATAATAAGAAAGTTGACTCAAGAAGAAGAGGGATGTGGTGAAGATATGGGCGTGTCTCTCTCCAGAATGCCTGTGCTCAGCTCTCCAGAATGACTCAGCTGTCTCCCACCAATTCTTGCACATTCATTGTTTCAATGTGTGAATTGATTGCCCTTTGTTAATTTTGATAAATTCCCCATTACATATGTCAACAGTAGTAAATGTACTGTTAATCTTCATAATTTGGTTACATTAATTGCTGTTAATGCATATATAACTGTCATTTCCTGTTCTCATTCTCAGAGTGGAAATGTTGTTTGCAGACTTCAAAACCTGCTACACATGCGACAAACAAGTTTTGGTTCATTTCATGACCATCATTTACGAGATGTCAATTTTTACATTGTCTTTTTTTGGAGTGGTCCATGTGAGCAATGAGCATGTGTCTGGTTTCTCTGTCCTGTTAATGTTGAGGGAGCACGCGCACCTGAGCACACATAGAAGTACCTGGCCTGCTGCACGCAAATGTAGGAAAGTGCCCATTTAGGGATGTCTGGTTTGTTATTGTCAGGGTCCCTGCTCATCTGCGTCCATCACTAATAAGCTGAATTTCTCTGTAATTTTTTCTTCACCTCACACAGTAAATCAACAAAGTCTGTTTTATTAACATCCATTGCTAACAATACTAGTTCCTCAATCCTCACAATATATTAAAAATCTTTCCAACACTCTCCCCTCAATAATCACCAAGACTTAGTGTGAAAAAGCAAAATATCATGATCTGATGATCCCATATGTCAAGTGGAAACGTCGTAAAATAACTGAAAACCAAGCTCACTGGAATGGGAAACTCTCAGGGTAGGGCCTGGAATAGGCTAGTTGATACAATGTTGTAGGTTCGCTAGCAACAACTTCAGGCCTGACCCAGTTGATTGATTGATTTGATACCATGTGCACAATATTTCAAAACCGATAGAAAGGGAGGCAGACAGGTGAAGTAGAGAGATGAATGCGATTACAATAACCTACATTTTCATCAGGATATTTGTCGGCTTTATGTATTTTTACTTAGTTGACAATGGAAGTTATAGACCTACTCCTGCATTGGCCTTTAGGAAATCTGAGTCTTGAACCGCCAATGGATCACAATGTATCAATGTTTCCCTATGGCATTAGTTGAATTTTACCTTATATATTTTTATCATTTTAATTCAGACTTTTACTATTAAGTGAATGACAATGATTGAGAAAATAATATGTTATTATTGAGAAAATAATATGTTATTATTGAAATGAAACTGTTCCACGAAAAAATGCATATGAAAATCATAACTGCCACACAGATCAGTATAAATGGTTCCCCAAACTTGAAACCAGCGCATCACCTATGGAGTGATGTGTTTGGGAATCAGATGAAAGTATCATGACTGGTGTTTATGCCACATTGAAATGTAACACATTTTTACTATAAAAACCCATTTAAAAAAATGTGCACACATTGGAGGTCCCATGAAAAAAACGTGCCCCTCTATGGAAATCAAATGCCCTGTCTTTCAAGCACAGTTCCAGTGGATGTGTAACCAGACCAGTGGAGTACAGTACATCTTATCTCAATGCTATGACAATAGTATAGAACTGAATCAAGGGCCTGATTGAAGACCATAAGAAAATACCATAAGGGATGGATAGAAATGTACAGAATGGTTACTTGGAGGAAAATGGGGAGGGTCATGCAATTTGTAATTAATGAAACATCAATATTTCTCAGTGTTTTATAATTAGTTGCTTATTAGGCTATATACCGATGTGTGCCCGATGCCACACTCATCTCTGATTCTCCACTGGGTACACAATATCAAGTGCGCCTATGGGCTATTTAGTGTGGTCTCAATCAAATGATCCATAGTCTATAGGCTATGAAGTGCATGCTCAGAGAAGCACAGAGCAAAGTTGTATTTCTAAGATAGCTGCTGGAAAGGTGTAAATACAACTGCGCTGCAATACACACTGAAATGGATATTCCAACCCAGAGCCCCCGACCTGCCCTGCTCTTGCTGATCCAAAACTATTGTGTGCTGCCTAACCAGTGGCTGTGCTGCGTAGGCTACAATTAGAAAATAATTGTTGATTAGGCCTAGCCCCAAAAAGTCACTAACTTGCGCGTGGACTAGCCTATAGACTATGTTCTGTTCAGTTTGAGAAGGAACGCGTGAAGATGAGGACCGGAAGTCACTTTGATAGCTTGCTACTACTAGAATAGATTTTTTTTTTAACTAAATGTCTGTCACGTTGTATAAGGATCGGAGACAGGCGCAGGAATCTGTAATAGGGGTTTTTAATACTCCACCCAAATTACACAACATGCCATGAAAGGCACGGGGACGAAGCCCAAAACAAACACAAAACACACAGAGATGTAACCCAAACAAAAGAGCGAGGTTAAACCTCTAATAAATACACGGGACAAGACCCGTAATAACAATTGCGCAAAACAACAACACAGGTACTCACAGGACCAAAAGACATGGTAACAATAACCAACCTGGACACTGGGGAACAGAGGGCACATATATAAACTCAGCAAAAAAAAAGAAACGTCCTCTCACTGTTTATTTATTTTCAGCAAACTTAACATGTGTAAATATTTGTATGAACATATCAAGATTCAACAACTGAGACATAAACTGAAAATTTTTCCATAGACGTGACGAACAGAAATTGAATATGTGTCCCTGAACAAAGGGGTCAAAATCAAAAGTAACAGTCAGTATCTGGTGTGGCCCCCAGCTGCATTAAGTACTGCAGTGCATCTCCTCCTCATGGACTGCACCAGATTTGCCAGTTCTTGCTGTGAGATGTTACCCCACTCTTCTACCAAGGCACCTGCAAGTTCCTGGACATTTCTGGGGGGAATGGCCCTAGCCCTCACCCTCCGATCCAACAGGTCCCAGACGTGCTCAATGGATTTGAGATCCGGGCTCTTCGCGGGGCATGGCAGAACACTGACATTCCTGTCTTGCAGGAAATCACGCACAAAACGAGCAGTATGGCTGGTGGCATTGTCATGCTGGAGGGTCATGTCAGGGTGAGCCTGCAGGAAGGGTACCACATGAGGGAGGAGGATGTCTTCCCTGTAACGCATAGCATTGAGATTGCCTGCAATGACAACAAGCTCAGTCTGATGATGCTGTGACACACCGCCCCAGACCATGATGGACCCTGCACATCCAAATCAATCCCGCTCTAGAGTACAGACCTCAGCGTAACACTCATTCTTTCGATGATAAACGCGAATCCGACCATCACCCCTGGTGAGACAAAACCGCGACTCGTCAGTGAAGAGCACTTTTTGCCAGTCCTGTCTGGTCCAGCGACGGTGGGTTTGTGCCCATAGGCGACGATGTTGCCGGTGATGTCTGAGGACCTGCCTTACAACAGGCCTACAAGCCCTCAGTCCAGCCTCTCTCAGCTTATTGCGGACAGTCTGAGCACTGATGGAGGGATTGTGCGTTCCTGGTGTAACTCGGGCAGTTGTTGTTGCCGTCCTGTACCTGTCACGCAGGTGTGATGTTCGGATGTACCGATCCTGTGCAGGTGTTGTTACACGTGGTCTGCCACTGCGAGGACGATCAGTTGTCCGTCCTGTCTCCCTGTAGCGCTGTCTTAGGCGTCTCACAGTACGGACACTGCAATTTATTGCCCTGGCCACATCTACAGTCCTCATGCCTCCTTGCAGCATGTCTAAGGCACATTCACGCAGATGAGCAGGGACCCTGGGCATCTTTCTTTTGTTGTTTTTCAGAGTCAGTAGAAAAGCCTCTTTAGTGTCCTAAGTTTTTATAAATGTGACCTTAATTGCCTACCGTCTGTAAGCTGTTAGTGTCTTAACGACCGTTCCACAGGTGCATGTTCATTAATTGTTTATGGTCCATTGAACAAGCATGGGAAACAGTGTTTAAACCCTTTACAATGAAGATCTGTGAAGTTATTCTGATTTTTACGAATTATCTTTGAAAGACAGGGTCCTGAAAAAGGGACGTTTCTTTTTTTGCTGAGTTTACAATTACTAATCAGGGGAAATAGGAACCAGGTGTGCGTAATTAGACAGTTCAGTGACGCCTAGAACCGGGTGACGTAGAACTCCGGAGCTGGTGCACGGAATGAGCAGCAGTTCCAGGGGAATCCGTGACAATGTTTCATGCCCATTATGTATTTATCAGAGTTAGTGACCTCACAATAAGCCAGATTCGAGTAACTTACATTGTGGTGCTGAAACTTGAAGCAGTAGACGCGGCACAATCAATTGGAAATTGCCAACTCATAGCGCTGAAAGTAGGAAATTTTGAGTTGGCATAATTCATTTCAAACATCTTCATTTTAATTACACTTTACAAACAACAAGAGGGCTTTGTGTTTGAACATATTTATTTATTTTTAAACAATAAGGAGGTAGGCCTACCTGTTTGACAGAAAGAATTAGGCTATAGGCTGCTATATCCATAAAATTCCTCCACCCACCATGCACTCTTTAAATAGCCCACCTCCGATTCAGTGAATGGCTGTTAAGTTCAAACCAAGACCCAAATTGAGAGGAATGAGAAGGTATGCCATAGGCCTACCTTCTATTAAAAGAACATGACAAAAAACACAGGCCCATCCCTTGTTAGCTTAAAATTTTGAAGAAAATAAAACGGATCTGATCATGTAAAGTGATCTATAACAGCGCCTTGGTCAGCGATGCTTTATGGTAGAAGCAAGCTTTAAAATACCAGGGAAAAACTTGAGCTACCTCAGCCTTCTACAGCCGAGGAGACATAAAATTAACTTTGCTTGGGAAGTAATCTAATTCTGTCACTATCAATTGATTAAGCTATTCACTTTTTGAAAAATAGATGTTTAAACCCAGACAGATTTTAGGGAAACACTTGTGACCTTCTCTCGTTGGGTTAAGCCACGGAAGAAGAGCAGCCAGCAGTTAAAACTTACATTTTTCTGTGTCGGTAGGCCTACTCTGTCTGGTGTGGAAAGTTAGGCCTAACTTTTGAAAGTACCATACCACATCTCAGATTTAAGTTTTTGCAAACAGGGACAGTTTCGTTGCAAACAAGACACACTGATTTGGCATTGTAGAAATATGATAAGATGAACACATAGGGTTCTCTCTCTTTCCATTCTTAGCCTTTCATTTCGGTCATTAAAAAAGATTATACTAATATGTAAAGTGACGT
This sequence comes from Brachymystax lenok tsinlingensis, assembly GCA_030435695.1. NCBI lineage: Eukaryota > Metazoa > Chordata > Actinopteri > Salmoniformes > Salmonidae > Brachymystax > Brachymystax lenok. The sequence continues at coordinate 20,126,496 of CM059789.1, forward strand.
AGAATTGCATGAAATGTTTATAAAAGGCAATTTTTTCTCAGACCTGCGAATACGATGATAGATTCATTCAATGCTTTTACTATAAAGGAGATCTTTCCACCCCTACTCTTGTCCATGGTGACCTGTGAACCAAAAACCTTCTGGCCCGCAGCTCTGCCCTCTATCAAAATTCCTGCATTGCCATGTAATGCTTACAGGATGAATAACAGTTTCTAAAACTGCATATCTAAGACTCTGGTCTCTCCAAGAAGTGAGGGTAAACGGTAGACATGCTCTCTTCTATCCACTTTGTTTTAATTATTATTTTGGGTACAGGGGAGGGTCACTTGTTTTTTTTTAAAGCGTTCAGGGAGGGTTTAGCTAAAATATATTTTGCTGAAGGGAGGGCCATCCATTTTCATTTGGGAGAGGTCCGATTTTCTCCATGTAACCCTTATTATAAAGTTCACTCCCTAAATAAGCCAAACCTTGAGGGCATGAGCTAGGGAGCCTTGTGAAGGACAGGCAGTGCTGTTTGTGCAGCTCCCAAGGTCAGCTGATGGCTGTTCCCCTGAGTGACTCAGAGCTAGAGGTGTGCATCCCCTATGGGCCCTGGTCAAAAGTAGTGCACTACATAAGGAATAGTGCCATTTGGGACGCAGCCAAGGAAAGTCCTCAGCCAGGGCTAACTGGGCCAATAGCATCCCTCACGCAGATTGAGGTGGAGCGGGAGAAAGGGTCAGCGAGGCATTCTAATGAGCCCCACTGATATGGACAAAGAGGTATAACTAAACACCATGAAACACTTTGAAATGACAATGGAAAACTTGCCAATGTTACTCATGGCAGACTTACTTCGAACAATGGGTGATAAAAGAAAAAGTCTGTGACTCGCTGTTGGAATATTTTCATATGAACACCAGACAGTTTTCTTTCAATGATCCTTAGGAGAGAAAATCTATTCTAGTTCACTAACTCAAACCCTTTCAACCTTCAGTTAATTGGCAGACAATGAATGGTCAGATAGATTATGCAGCTTTGGTGTACCCATGAGCTTCAACATTTGAAGTTCATAGGAGCATGTCAAATTGGGTGTCATATGAAAGCTAAGATTTTTTATTTCATTTTTTTATGGCATATATACATTTTTCAACCATTTTCCATCCTAAAAATGTGGAATAAGCAAAAGCTATGATTTTTGGTCAAACAGATGGAAAAGGGGTCTTAGAAAACATCAACCACAAAAAGTTTAAAAAGGTAATAGAAATACATAAAAACACATTATACCATGTAATTGTTGAATACTCGTTTCTGATTTGGCTTGAAGGGCATTCTAGAGCGTGCATTATTTTCCTAGAACGCACAGTATGTCAGCAAGGTAGAATTCATAGGCTATAGTTAATTCTTACATATTATACAGTGAGGGAAAAAAGTATTTGATCCCCTGCTGATTTTGTACGTTTGCCCACTGAAAAAGAAATGATCAGTCTATAATTTTAATGGTACGTTTATTTGAACAGTGAGAGACAGAATAACAACAAAACAATCCAGAAAAACGTATGTCAAAAATGTTATAAATTTATGTTTTGCAGAGGGGTCCAATACTTATTTCCCTCATTAAAATGCAAATCAATTTATAACATTTTTCACATGCGTTTTTCTGGATTTTTTTGTTGTTATTCTGTCTCTCACTGTTCAAATAAACCTATCATTAAAATTATAGACTGATCATTTCTTTGTCAGTGGGCAAACGTACAAAATCAGCAGGGGATCAAATACTTTTTTCCTTCACTGTATGTTTGAGCTGCTTTTGAAAGCAATAGTCGAATTGAAAACATTATTGCCATTGTTGAATTCGATTTTCATAACAGCAAGCTAGGACTGATGGTTTGTTTAGCTAAACTAGCAAGTCTGTTGGTTTGGTTACCAAGACAACTACTTTAGCTGTCTGGTAAACTTGCTACCTGCTTCAGTGGATGTTGAACACACTTCTACCTGCAAATGAACACGTTTTTTTGCGACAAATTATAAAGTGATAGCCATGGTATGAAAGGGATAATCGACTCGGGGCTCTATGCGTTCTCTGGAAAATATTGCAACTCCAGGGAAGGTTAGTTCCGCTCCGCTAGCGTGTTGCGAAAGACACCTTCCACGTTGTTCATTAATTTTCATAGAACGCATAGCCCCCCATTGATTATTCCTTACATAATGTTGTAGTAAAGACCCCTGCCAACTAATATCAACACTTATATTTAGTTTGGGACATATAATTCTGCCTTCAGTAAGTTAAAGAAACATTGCCTTGTGCATTGAAATTCCTTTACCAAAAACCCACATATCTTGAAGATATTATCTAATTTCTCCACCTCATGAGGAGGGAGGATAATTTAAATTCACAAGTAAAAGGTACACCTATTAATTAGCTATAGTGTTTTTTTATGATATAAATGTTGTTTATGTAATGGAATTTCTGAAAAATCGGTAACAGAATTTCTGCAATTGAATTGGCTACAATGGGAATTCATAGTAATCACAAACCACGGTTGGGTTCACAAGTTTGGACAGCACAGTACAGTATAGTTCAGTACAGTACAGTAGAGCACAGCACAGGGGAGTACAGTACAGTACAGAAAAGTAGAGTATAGTTCAGTACAGTCCACAGGAGAGCACACTAGAGTTGAGTACACTATAATGTACTGTACTGAACTATAACTGACTACTGAATGTACTGTACTGAACTAAACTCTTCTGTACTCTACTGAACTCTACTGTACTGTACTCTACTGAACTACACTGTACTCTACTCTACTGTACTCTACTGTACTCAACTCTACTGAACTCTACTATATTCTTGTTTGGCATACATTTTAAGTAAAAAATCTGAATCTCAGCGCAATTCCGTTTCCATGGAATTGCCCTCAACTCTGATTCACAGCAGTGACTGTGGATGACTGCATTGACTGCAGCCGCACAGAACTAACAAAGAAAGAGGTGTAGGCGTATAGCTGAATGGAAATGCGTCCAATGCACATAGCCTACAGCTTAGTCACTCTCATAGATCTGCCAAATGCGGTGAGGATGCACTGACCATGGGATGATGCACTGACCATGGGCCTTACCAGGTAAGACTATACCCGAGTCATGTGCTTATCAGTCTGGCTGACTACTGAAACTTATGTACTGGTGTTCTCACCATGAAGCATTGAGCACCTTGATCACATTGCCTAGACAGAAAAGTGGTGATAATCAGACGCTGACAGTGGGGAGGGGTCTGCCTCAACTGGATTATAATCTGCAGATGGTCTCATGTTTCAACTAGTAACCTGACATGACACAACCATTGCACCTGGATGCAGATTAAGTCTCGACTAATTAAATCTCAACCAGGATAGAAATTGAGTGCTATATATCCAGGTTATTGCGGCATCCAAATATTCCGCTCATGTGATAACATAACATTTAACACATCCTGGAACTTCCTGGTTATGATTATATGTTATTTTGTAAGACTGCAGCCCATTTTGTGCGGTAGTACATCCATACACAAATAATGCGAGCAACCAACTAAACCTGCAGTTTATGGCTAGGCATATTTTGAGTAGATAAGAGCAGAATATTCGGCAGGAAGGAGGAGCCTTCCAGCCGAACCACACAAACACACACCCTTCACATAAAATGCATCCCATTAAACATTAAACACACACGGCAAGGCCAACATTCCAGACAGTCCACATCAAACCTCTGTGAACAGTATCCGCTACCTGCAGTCTGGACAAGACAAGAGCTACCTCCAACAAGGATAATTGACGGAATTTGTGTCATTTTTAATGGCTTAAGAGCTGCTAACACTGGGCAACAGCTGAAAGGACTCAAGTTTCGTCTAGTAAACAGCTTTGCTGTTTTATAACAAAGTATTTTTTCCACATTCAGTGTATATAATGTCCACAGGCTTTGGAAGCGTACTGTTGAATGAACACCCAATAGTAGAGTGTAGTTATTAAATAATTCAAATATCAGGCCCGAAGGAGGGACAGTCTGCCACTCTAGAATTCCCATTAGAAAAAAAAACGTTCTGCTTAGCCTATATAATGTGGTGACATATATATGACAGTAACTTAGCCTATATAATGTGGTGACATATATAGGCCAATAACTTAGCCTATATCATGTGGTGACAGATATAGGACAGTAACTTAGCCTATATCCTGTGGTGACAGATATAGCCCAGTAACTTAGCCTATATAATGTGGTGACAGATATAGGGCAGTAACCTAGCCTATATCATGTGGTGACAGATATAGGCCAATAACTTAGCCTATATCATGTGGTGACAGATATAGGGCAGCAACTTAGCCTATATCATGTGGTGACAAATATAGGGCAGTAACTTAGCCTATATAATGTGGTGACAGATATAGGACAGTAACTTAGCCTATATCATGTGGTGACGGATATAAGACAGTAACTTAGCCTATATAATGTGGTGACCGATTTAAGACAGTAACTTAGCCTATATAATGTGGTGACCGATATAAGACAGTAACTTAGCCTATATAATGTGGTGACCGATATAAGACAGTAACTTAGCCTATATAATGTGGTGACCGATATAAAACAGTAACTTACCCTATATAATGTGGTGACCGATATTAGACAGTAACTTAGCCTATATAATTTGGTGACCGATATAAAACAGTAACTTAGCCTATATAATGTGGTGACCGATATAAAACAGTAACTTAGCCTATATAATGTGGTGACCGATATAGGATAGTAACTGCTTTTCAGTGTACGTGACGAGCTGCTAACTGGCTAACACATGTTGTCCAGCTCACTCTTTAAGACGCCGTCACATTTCACACTTGAACTTGTTTGACGCTGTGGATCAGCTGAACGAGGTGAGATCATTCTCTCTCCTGGGAGGCGGCTCATCAGACACTTGGCCACAGACACACACTGTAATGACTTTGCACATCAAGCTTTCATGACAGACACATTAGTAGCACTCCACTGACCGACATGCATCCTAACACATGGCAACAACACAAAGGACTAATTCAAACGACAGTGTAAGCAGAGAGAGAGAGAGAGAGAGAGAGAGAGAGAGAGAGAGAGAGAGAGAGAGAGAGAGAGAGAGAGAGAGAGAGAGAGAGATGCTCCTTGTGGTGATAGGCTGCTATGTATGTGGTTAGCTTTGCTGGCTATTGTTTGAGCATCAAGCTAGTAGTCAAACCACAACCCAGCCACCCCCGCCCAATTTAATAAAGCATCGGATACATAGTGTGCCTGACTAAAAATACCCAAGATACATACGCATCAGTCTCAACAAAAAGTACCCGGACTGAGAGGTGCAACCTTGAATTTGCACCAATCAGATGGTGCCAACAGACGATGACTCGCCAGAAACGAGACAGCAGAAAAACCTCTGCATCAGTCCAGGCTGATTGTCAATCACTATTGTGGTTGGTCATCTTTTGCCACCATAACGTTGTAACAGAGTAATAACTGAGTAATAGCACAGTTTCTAAACCCAGAGGTGCAACATCCCGAGACTTCCGGGAACGCTTGCGAAACAGGCCAAGCAGATCAGGCCCTGGTTTGGGGTTTGAGAAGTCAATGAGAGAAGTGAAAAATTCTTCCTTAGTTGTTGAAATCTAAAGGCACAACACAACCTAGACTTGAGCCAATGCCTTAAGTAGTTGAACATGTTATTACTCCAACCTTGAGAAAGTGACAAATTGACACATTTTAATTTTCATCAAAAACAACTTTATATCGAAGGAGTGCCTTTGATTTGACAGCCTGCACATGCACAGTTTGGCACGAGACCCAATGGCGTGTTTCTACGCATGAGCTTAGCTAGCCAATGTCGCCATGACATTGCCTACAAGTGTAATCGGGGATTTCAATTGGAGAAGCAGTTTCTGCCTATCTTCATACTGTACTGTCTTTGGTAATAGCCTATATGGGTCAAGGGAAGAAAAGCTACATATTCTGGTCATGGCAAAGTTTACCAAGTCTTAATTAAAGCTACTGCTGAGACCTTGCTTTGTTGTTTTGGAGCTGGTTAACATATATGACCTCTAACATCAGTATATCTTGGCCAAACAAGACACGTTATGTAGTTTACAAGACATCAACACTGAGGTTAACCTGATGACAGTACAAAATGACAGTACGTATGGAGATATGGAGTCCATTTTTATTGTTTGGACTGGAGTCAAATGCTTCACATTGTGTGAGGCAGCATGCAGGCTGGATGGGGTTACAGGTGGAATTTCCCCTGGCTCCCCTTTCTCTTTGACGTCACTTCTGCCGCTTGGCTGTAGCGCTGCCTACTGAGATATCAGAGGACGGAGAACTCAGGTGACAGAGCTGTTGAAACCAAATCACAGTGAAATAAGGAACTTAACAAAGCAAGTTCCCCCCACTGTCTTTCAACAGAAACGGGCGGCCACAGTTAGATATCTTCGGTGTGAAATAGAGAAGTATGATGATTTTGTTTCAGGTTTTCTGTGTAAATGTGGTTCCTTTATTTGAGTCACTTCACATTTCGGTCAACTTACATACTTGTTTACATTGCCAGAGAAACATATAAACATTGCCACCTTGTGGTTACTTGAGAGGTGTCAAATGACACTAATTTACCTCAGAGAGACTGATAAGAGAGACTTGATTGGAAAGAAGACTTCAAACCAGGCATCTCAAGAGACATTACAGGGGCTTCTAGTCTAAAGCTTTTTCAGAGGATGTGATAGAGCATATGTTTCCCACGTCATCTGACTTGAACCCTGACCAAAAAGTATATGACAAACACAAGAGTCCTTTCATTCACTCACCTGTCTTTGTCAAGGCCACTATGTGAGGTATCTGTCCTTTGTGAGGCTATAGTGGTGTTTCAGATGCAGCATAAAAGTCTGATACAAGTGAGCTGGTAAGATCGATATCCAGGAGCCCATTAGGGCAGCTCTCTGCCGGTTAAGAAAAGCCTCAAGACTGAGGCCGGGACAATGACAGGAACCCTCAATATTATGGAGTACAAAGGAGCACAGCTCTCCCATTGTCTGGAGTCATCGTCACCCAGTCACTCCTCAGCGGCTCGGGCTGCTATGCCCTGCTTATGGTGACATCACGGTCACACCATAAGTACCAGGGATACCGTTTGCCCCAGCCAGGCAGTCACAGAGGCTAGTGTTCCCAGTCAGTGTGTATAAACACACTATCAACTGCAACCTGATGCCTGGCCTGTTTTCATCCAAGCCCTGTCTCATGAAAGGCGAGGGAAGTTAGTCCCTCAAAGTCCCTTTGTGCAGGAGAAATCCCTTCAGAAACAAAGTTCAAAGGCAGAGAAGGCAGGCAGAGAAGGCAGGGTCATTGATGCACATGACTGTCAAGGCCGAGAGAGAGAAGGAAGGAGGGAAAGAGGGTGGGAGTGAGGAGTGTGGAGTGTGGAGTGAGGCAGGCACCATGGGATAAAAAAACAAAAACAATGCATGAAGTCTGTGCATGCAACATATGCTAGAGACCACTACACTGCAGACAAGTATATTTAGGAGCTCTTGTTGGGGATAATTGGTTTCAGAAGACTGAGATTTCCAATTATCTGCCAGGCCTCTGGGATAGGTGGGCTGTGTTGCAGGGAGGGGGGGTGGGTCAGTGGAGGAGAGGTGGGGTCAGAGGGACCAGCTGATCTCTGTTGCTGACGGGCTGAGCTGAGAACCGCAAGAATACCGGATAACAAGAGCACAAGTATTCCCCTGTCTCGCCCCTCCCTTTCTCCGGACCACAGCAGGCACGGAAGGCCAATGAGATTTCTCAGCTTGCAATGTCCCTGAGGCCAGCATCTTAACTGAAAAATGTAAACATCTGGCAAACATTTATATTGGCCACAGATATGTTGAGAAGCTCAAGTCATTTGAGAAAACACGGTTTAGTGGAGATCCAAGCATCACATTTTTTGGAGGGTGAAGGTCATTTATTACATGAAAATAAGCATGAACATGTTAGATGATCATGATGAGTAGACATGGTTCAGACAAGTGCCCCAGAAAGAAGGCGTCTTTCTCAACCTCTTGAACTGAATGACAAACTTCAAGATAGAGTAGTGGAACAATGGTAATGGTACCGCATGCCATTTCTAATAATCAGACAAAATTAGAAGCACTATTCTCCAATAGTAAATTCAGAGCCTGAAGAGCGATTGGTTATGCTTATTTATTAATTTGATGTCTAATACTTCTGGTGGCAACAATAGGGTGCAGTTGAACTCTTTAAATAACAGAGAAAACATTAACAATCCATTTCTTTCAGGACTGTATAATTGATCCCTCACACTCACATGAAGCACAAATGGCCACTGGACCCGGAAGACACTGGAGACAGGCTAGCTCTGTCAACAGCACACAACAGCTTCACACATTTACCACACAGCACCCCTGTCACATGGCAGGCATGGTAGTGGCACAATGACACAGCTTCTCCGTAGGAGGGTTAATAAAGCAAAACAGTAGGTCATTCAGCCTGGAGGCTTTTCACATCAAATGTGGGGTCAGTGGCAGAACATTGGTTAAATAGAACTCTTGAATTTGAGAAATTATAGTAGTCCATATCTGTAGTAGCCTAGGTGAATATACAGTATAAGTTATAAACTTCTTATTTACTTTGTTGTGGATTTACATAAATAAATACCTTATGTATGCTATATGAAAAGGAATTAAATACATATAAGACGTTACTAAAATACCTCTCGTAAACTTATTGAAAGGGAGGTTTCTTGAAAATAAAAGGGACTGCTTGGGAGGTGGTAACACAACTGTTTGATTAATACACATTCTTGACTAATAGTCAAGACAGCAGTAAAAAAAAGAAAGAAGTACATCATTAGCTATTCGAATAGCGAAGACTCACCTTCAGTCCTTATCTTATTGCCTAGCGTCAGACATTTAAAATCCCAATGTCTTATGTCTCATGAATGATGGCTTCATGAACATCGACCAGTAGCCAAATATCTTCAGTAGGCACTTATCAGCATCTTGGTAATATTCCCCCAAAAATATGTATTTCTTAAAACGTGAGATGAAATCTCGATATCGTCGGTACAGAACAACGACTGAGCCAACTCCAGTTCTACTACTTTCGCGTGCTTGACGAAAGGTTACACTGTTTTTTTCTTATTTTTTTTCTTACGGAAAGCTGATGCGTGGGGAATTCCTACCAGTCACATTTTCCCTAACCTGACGTAACAGGCGTAAAAGAAACCATAAGACATGATTGTCTAGCATTAAAAACTATGGAGAAACAAGACGTTATGAAAAAGAATGTCATGTTGGTTACTCTTATTGAGAAGACTAAAAACTTACCGGTATAGACTAGAATAAACTAGGCCTATCTGAATTTCAACTGACCTGAAAATGATATAGACACACGTTTTTATAATTTGAATTATTCTCTATAGCAGATTGTGTTAACTCCATTATGGAATTCCATGCCTATTAAAAAAAAACATTAAATATACAACGCCAAGGATGTGGCTCAGATTAATGCATTAAAACCGATAAATGCACACTGTCCCTTAGAATATCAAAATAACAGTACACTTTGAACCCCGCCCACTTCAGAGGGGATCGCATTTTCGGTACATTTCTTACTTCGGGAATTTACTTCATGTTATAAAAAACTGTGTTGTCCAGTTGAACAAGATACATTCCAGACTTCAGATATTGTTGCATAGTTTTTATCATAATAACTGATAAACACACCACCGGTCCTGCTCTCTGTGAGCAGTTTTACATTTTTTTGTGAAACAACTACATGTTGCTATACGTGAACGAGATCCATATTAAAAAAACATTATTCCCATACCGGGAGTCGAACCCGGGCCGCCTGGGTGAAAACCAGGAATCCTAACCGCTAGACCATATGGGAGCAGATACGTCATCATGACAAACGTATACATTTATATCGACATGTACGAGAATAGTCAGACAACAAATAATTGTAAACACGTCAGTTATAGTTAGCTGGCCCACCTACATTTCTCCGTAACGTCATTGTATAAAGTGTTCTACCATTATCATTTCTAGATTATTACAGATAGGTGTTATTGTTTTTAAAAAGTCTGATTTTAACACAGCTCCACATTTCTGCTATCCATGGCAATTCAACCCCACCTAGTGTCGACTTCATGTAACTTGTGCCATGCACTAAAAAACAGTAGCTATAAACAGAGAAGCAGAGGCGAAGCGAGAGGGAGAACAAAATCTGTCTTCTCCAGCAGGTTGCGTTTTTTCGCTCACCAAACGAGTTGTTGTTGTATGGAGGTCAATGAGTATCGAATTGAAGTAGGTATAAGTAGGACACGTAACATCCGGCCACGTTGCTAAAAAACACTTTATATATTAAAAGACGCACCATCATCCACTTGCCCTCGCCTTATGCCCTTGGGGAATCCCCCTCGCCATCTTGGCGGGTGGTCCAAATGATTAGCCAAGCAAGGAAGTTTGCAACATAAGCCCCTCGGCCCTAGTTTTTAGTCGGCTTTGCGAGTGCACACATATGTTCACTCCGGGCCTGAAACTCCCCATAATTCAATTTGCGACGATTGTACATCCGCTAAAAAAAAATCTGCGAAAACTTAAAAACAACATCAATGGAGAAGTCAACATACAAGTCTAAGTAAAATTTATGCAAATAAGTTTGAAATTGTACTACTAATGCACATGACGGCACAAACACGTCTCGTAAAATGTAAATATGTTTTTGTTTGGTTATCTTTTGGAAATTGTAGAAATAAAACATTTTCCTTCTTCAGAAGTTCCAGCTAAATTAATTTGCTAGCTATCATACAGTAGGCGTATATTAATAATTATATATTTAATATAAGTAGACATGCACTCATAATTGACTAGCGCATATAAAGCACCCACAAGTTACCAGTGGCTGAAAACACAATCATCATGTGATGAATTTGACGAATTTCCGGCCAAGGGTGGTCCATTTAAAAATAATTCCTTCCTCCAGGATGACCTGGGCAGGGACCCACGCCCACCCATCAGGGCCGTAGCCCTCCCAGTCCCCTAGGTACTGCAGGGTTTCTTGGACCCGAAGAGCCTCCAACAGACGCCGGACAGTGTAGGCCGGGGGACCATCAACAAGTCGAGCGGGCCGAGGTGCAGTTGTAGGGGGAGAGAAGGGACTGGTCCTTACCAGCTTGAGACGGGAGACATGGAAGCATGGACAGACCCTCATAGACCTGGGAAGCTGGAGACGATAGGTGACCGGATTGATGCGACTCAGGATCTTGAATGGTCCTATGTAGCGTGGAGCAAGCTTCCGTGAGTCCACTTTTAAGGGAAGATCACGGGTGGACAGCCACACCCGTTGACCCGGTCGGAGGTGCCCGAAAAGGCCTTCGGTGACGGTTTGCCTGGTCTTGGTGTCGGGCAGAGGAGTGGAGCAAGGAGGAGCGCCATCGTCTAATGAACGCCTCGGCTGATGGCACCCCCGCTTCGGCCTCATGTTCAGGAAACAGGGGGGCGGGTGGACGAGTTTGGCAGTGTGTTGTGAGCATACTCTGCCCAGACGAGGAACTTTCTCCAGTTGCTGGCCTGGGAAGAGACGAAATAGCGGAGGAACTTCTCCAACTCCTGGTTGGCCCACTCCGTTTTGCCATTCGACTGTGGGTGGAACTGACGCCCCAACAGGGAGCAGAAGGCTTTCCAATACCGTGCGACAAACTGGGGCCCACGATCCTAGACAATGTCCTGGGGAAGTCCGTGTAGCCGAAAGACATGGTAATCATGAGATCAGCGATCCACTTCGCTGAGGGCAACTTGGGTAAGACGATGAAATGGGCTGCCTTGGAAAACCGATCGTTGACCACCAGTAATAGTGGTAAGCCCTTGGGATGGTGGTAAACTGTGATACAGTTTACGGACAGGTGGGACCAGGGCTGGCTGGGGATGGGCAGGGGTTGGAACAACCCAGCCAGTCGCAGTCGTGAGGACTTGCTTTGGGCACAGGTGGAGCAGGCCGAAACGAAGGATCTCACATCTTTAATCATGTTGGGCTACCAGAATTTCCACCTCAGGAACTCCAGTGTCCGATTAACCCCCGGATGCCCAGTTAATTTATAGGAGTGTCCCCATTGTAGTACTCAGGAACGGGCTGATCGCGGAACATAAAGTCTGTTAGTGGGACCTCTACCGGGGTCAGGAGGTTCTCGGGTCTGGGCTTGTCGGACCGTGGTCTCAATACTCCATATCACGGGGGCTACAATGCGGGAGCTGGAGATGATGTGCTCGGAGTTCCTCTCCTTGTTAGACATCGTGTTGGCGGGACAGGGCGTCCCACACCAGTACAGTAGGCGGCGGTGTATGCATCTAAAAGTTGGATGCGATCCGCCAAACAAATCTTGAAGAAGAAGAAGAAGAAGCAGAAACAAATAAAGAAAAAAAGAACCATATCCATATTCACCCCTCTTTTCCTTGAGAGTGGCAACGTTAATAGTGGCTAGCCCATCCAGATCCTGTCTGAGGGGGAGAAAGACGCTAACATCTAGCTAAATATTGTGGAAACTTAACGTTATCGCGGGAAATATAATAATTACTGTGAAAATCGTTTGTTTTAAAACGTGTGCCTTGTAACCATATGCGTACGTTTTAGTTTTTCAACTGAATAAGATGTCAACTCCAGCAAGACGACGTTTAATGAGAGATTTTAAGCGGTATGTGTGAGGAGCAGCTTGCTAGCTAGCTTGGATGTCTAGGTGAAGTGTTTGTCTGACTGTTGCTAGCTAGCTGAATGTTCCTTGTTTATTTTTTTGCGAAATGTTATCAAACATCTGTTAACCGTTACTGGATAGCATAAGCTACTCGATAAGTTACTAACGCTAGCTAACACATGGATTGTTAACGTAAAGATAACATTACAGCTGAATCTTTTCAAGTTGTAGTTAACAGCAGTAGCCAGGCCAGTTAACGTTAGCCTATTTTTAACTAGCTAGCTAGCGAACTACTAACGTTTGCTAATTACCAGTAAACATCGAAAATAATATTATTTCTCAGGCTTCAAGAGGACCCCCCTGCAGGAGTTAGTGGAGCCCCATCGGAAAACAATATCATGGTATGGAATGCCGTAATTTTTGGGTAAGTGACTGGACTATACAAGTAGTATCTAACGTTAGCTAGCTAGAAATGGATGTTTAACGCTTCACGCAAAATCAATGACATGTCGTAACATGTATCCAAAGTAGGGTATTATTATGAATTTTATGTTCATTTTCAAGATGGTAACATTGAACCTCTTGTCCCTAGCATATTAAAGTTAGCAAACTAACATTAGCTATGTAAAGTTAATTGTTTTCTCTCTTCCCCAGCCCAGAGGGAACACCATTTGAAGATGGTAAATAGCTCGCTAGCTATGTTTCCTTTTTTGTAGCTGGTAACGTTAAATTATTGTGCATGTGTTTGACAACTCAAATGGAAGTGATCAGTACCATGATATGGACTAAGGAATTGCATGGGAGACCTGTTAGTTGGAACAGTACTTAGACTAGCAGTACTAGTACTACTGCCATATATACATAGTCATTGAACACTGGTCACTTTAATGTTTACATACTGTTTTACCCACTTTGTGTATATACTGTATTCTAGTCATGGCTCATGATCATCCTATATTCATATACTGTCCATACTGGCTGTACACACCATTCACATGCAACGTCAACTTAACAACATTACGACCAGGAATACGACTTTCCCAAAGCAGATCCTCTGTTCGGACCACCAGCCAGGATAATGGAGCTAATTGCAGTAGGCGATCCAAAACAACGACGCCGCAGACGAAGCAGCTTTGTAGACGTGCACACCGCTCCTGAGTATATTACTCGCCAATGTCCAGTCTCTTGACAACAAGGTAGATGAAATTCGAGCAAGGGTTGCCTTCTAGAGAGACATCAGAGATTGTAACATTCTCTGTTTCACGGAAACATGGCTCTCTCGGATATGTTGTCGGAATCGGTTCAGCCATTGGGCCTCTCCATGCATCGCACCGACAGAGATAAACACCTCTCTGGGAAAAGGAGGGGCGGGTGTGTGCAATATGATTAACGACTCATGGTGTAATCATAACAACATACAGAAACTCAAGTCCTTCTGCTCACCCGATCTAGAATTCCTTACAATCAAGTGCCGGCCATTTTACCTACCAAGACAATTCTCCTCAGTTATAGTCACAGCTGTGTACGTTCCCCCTCAAGCAGACAACAAGATGGCCATCAAGGAACTTCACTGGACTATATGGAAACTGTAAACCATACATCCTAAGGCTGCATTTATTGTAGCTGGGGATTTAAAAAAAGCAAATTTGAGAACGTTACCTAAATTCTATCATCATTTTGATTGCGCTACGCGCATGCGCAATACCCTCAACCACTGCTACTCTAATTTCCACAATGCATGCAAAGCCCTCCCCTGCCCTCCCTTAGGCAAATCCGACCACGACGCCCTCTTGCTCCTTCCGTCTTATAGGCAGAAACTCAAACAGGATGTACCAGGGACGAGAACCATTCAACGCTGGTCCGACCAATAGGAAGCCACGCTTCAAGATTGTTTTGTTTTGATCAAGCGGACAGGAATATGTTCCACCTCATTTAACCATGGAAAGAGGTCTGGGAATATGTCTGAATATAAACAGTGTAGCTGTTCCCTCCGCAAGGCAATCAAACAAGCGAAATGCCAGTACAGGGACAAGGTGGAGTCGCAATTCAACGGCTCAGACACGAGACATATGTGGCAGGGTCTACAGGAAATCACGGACTACAAAAAGAAATCCAGCCACGTCATTGACACCGACGTCACACTTCCAGACAAACTAAACACCGTCTTTGCCCGCTTTGAGGATAATACAATGCCACCGTCGCGGCCCACTAACAAGGACTGCCCCCCCGTCGTCTTCTCTGTGGCTGACGTGAGTAAAACATTTAAACGTGTTAACCCTCACAAGGCTGCTGGCCCAGACGGCATCCCTAGCAGCGTCCTGAAAGCATGCGCAGACCGGCTGGTGTGTTTACGGACATATTCAATCGCTCCCTATCCCAGTCTGTTGCCCCCACATGCTTCAAGATGGCTACCATTGTTCCTGTACCCAAGAAGGCAAAGAACTGAACTAAATGACTACAGCCCCGTAGCACTCACTTCTGTCATCATAAAGCGCTTTGAGAGACTAGTCAAGTAACATATCACCTCCACCTTACCAGCCACCCTAGAACCACTTCAGTTTGCATACCGCCCCAACAGGTCCACAGAGGACGCAATCACACTGCCCTATCCCATCTGGACAAAAGGAATACCTATGTAAGAATGCTGTTCATTGACTACAGCTCAGCATTCAACACCATAGTACCCTCCAAGCTCCTCAAGCTGGAGGCCCTGGGTCTCAACCCCGCCCTGTGCAATTGGGTCCTGGACTTTCTGACGGGCCGCCCCCAGGTGGTGAAGGTCAGCCCCCTCTTGTACTCCCTGGCCATGCACGCCTCCAACTCAATCATTACGTTTACAGACGGCACAACAGTAGTGGGCTTGATGACCACCAACGACGAGACAGCCTACATGGAGGAGGTCAACAAAACAAAGGAGATGATCGTGGACAGCAAAGGAAGCACCCCCCCCCTATCCACATGGAAGGGACAGCAGTGTAGAAGGTGGAAAGTTAAGTTCCTCAGCGTACACATCAGACAAACTGAAATGGACCACTCACACACACAGTGTGGTGAAGGCGGAACATCGCCTCTTCAACCTCAGGAGGCTGAAGAAATGTGTCTTTTTCACCCAAAACCCTGACAAACTTTTACAGATGCACAATTGAGGGCATCCTGTCGGGCTATATCACAGCCTGGTAAGGCACCGCCCTCAACCGCAAGGCTTTCCAGAGGGTGGTGCGGTCTACACAATGCAGCCCCGAGAGCAAACTACCTGCCCTCCATGACACCTATAGCACCCGATGTCACAGGAAGGCCAAAAAGATCAAGGACATCAACCACCCGAGCCACTGCCTGTTCACACCGCTACCATCCAAAAGGCGAGGTCAGTACAGGTGCATCAAAGTTTGGACCGAGAGACCATCAGACTGCTAAACAGCAATCACTAACTTTGAGGCTGCTGCCTACTTTGAGACCCAATCACTAGTCACTTTATACAATGCAGTCTAAATAATGCCACTTTAATAATGTTTACACATCTTACATTACTCACATGTGTATATACTGTATTTTATACCATCTATTGCATCTTTCCTATGCCGCTCGGCCATCGCTCATCAATATACTTACATGTACATATTCTCATTCACCCCTTTTGATTTGTGTGTATTAGGTAGTTGTTGGGAAATTGTTAGATATTACTGCACTGTCGGAACTAGAAGCACAAGCATCTGCTAACCTTGTGTATCTGACAAATAAAATTTGATTTCTTTCTAAATATTTGTGTACTTGTTTGACATTGAGCTGCATTGTTAGGAGCTCGTAACATAAGCATTTTGCTGTACCCACTATAACAACTGCTAAACGGTGTACACGACCAATAAACCTTTTTGATTTGACTTTGTAGACTAGGTGGTGTCTTATCAGAAAACTACAGCAATCCAGCTGACCTGTTATCGCTGAGATGAGATTACTGCCTGCCAGCAAGTGAATGAATCCTGTGAAATATGGGTTAACCCTTGGGGCTTGGGGTCAAAACCAGGGGATTGTATCTTTGACATCTGTCAGTGAATATGCATATCAGACCCACCAGTAATCCTCCATTCTAGTAAATGTCCCTCATTGAGTTGCATTTATGTACATTTTGTGCTTAAGGATCTGTATATGTAATTTTATTGAAATGGGAACTGGCCAAATACAGTATGCTATTTGGTTGCTCAAAACATTTTGCAGCAAGACTACTCTGAATTTGTTCCAAGCCATTCCGTTTTAGCCTGGTCCCAGATCCATTTGTGGTCATTGTTAAGCTAACCGGTTACCTTTGTGATTTAGTGCCTACTTGATCATTAAAATTCAAATTTCCTTTTATTTTTCAGGAACTTTCAAACTCACAATAGAATTCACAGAGGAATACCCTAATAAGCCTCCAACTGTGCGTTTTGTCTCCAAGATGTTTCATCCAAACGGTACGTTTTTTTTTTTTTTTTAGAAACATGCTTATTGCTTACAGGATCATTTTATAGTGGAACAGTAGAGTCTTTGTCAACAAGACAATCCACCAGTCTTTTTTTTATGGAGTAAATATATGTTCTGTATTGTGTAGTCTACGCAGATGGTAGTATATGCTTGGACATTCTTCAGAACCGCTGGAGTCCAACTTATGATGTTTCTTCAATCCTAACTTCAATACAGGTATACTCAGCATTATCCATGAATCTTTATTAAATACTTACTTGCCTTGTATAGCTCATTTTTGTGCTTACATTTTTTTCTCAAATAACGATGTTTGAAACAATTTGAATTTAAAAAAAATCTAGTCATGGGTGCCACAATACTATTGTTACTGAAGTGTCTACTATTGCATCGTCGTAGTCTTTACTGGATGAGCCGAA
Source organism: Brachymystax lenok tsinlingensis (assembly GCA_030435695.1). Taxonomy (NCBI): domain Eukaryota; kingdom Metazoa; phylum Chordata; class Actinopteri; order Salmoniformes; family Salmonidae; genus Brachymystax; species Brachymystax lenok. The sequence goes on from CM059789.1 coordinate 20,144,067, forward strand.
TCCCAACAGCCCAGCCAACAGCCAGGCGGCTCAGCTGTACCAGGAGAACAAGCGGGAGTACGAGAAGAGGGTGTCTGCCATCGTGGAACAGAGTTGGCGCGATTGTTGACCCCCTCACCGTTCACAAAGTATGAACAATATCCAGCCTCAAGTCAAAAAGAAAAATATTTTAAAGGAAATGAAGTACACATGGTTTGAATCTTTCTCTGCAGTATGTTTAGTCTGTTGTGGTTTCCCTTCCTGCATAATGCTCCTCCTCGACAAGAGCACATCAAAGTAAATGTACCTTGTTATATCTGGGTTACTTACAATGTAATTTACCCCCATATTGTTTTATCCTGGCAAAAAAGGGTACTTTTGGGTCGGGGACGGTCAGGAGTTACTCTTGTCATTTTAGTGTTTTAAGTCTTTGGCTTGCAGTGTGATTTTGCTGTATTGATTCAGATAATTGTGTATATTCAGAAGTTTTGTTTCTAGCTTTCACACGTTTGCCCTTTTGGAGCTGTAGTAAGATAGTAATCCAACTAAGAAACGATGTGATGAACACCTGTCATGGACTTTTCTCCAACCAATGTCAATCTCAAAAGCCTACCTTTTTTACATGCACAAACCATGTTCTTGTTGGGGCTTTGTTTATATGAACTGAATGGCTCTGAATGATATCTCCAACAGGACTCAAGTGTTTTGGAAAGGGGTATACTTGGTGCACTTTTAAATGCAAGTCCTGTAACGGTAGTGCAAAAGCATATTTATGAGGATGAGATTGACAAATTGCCTGCTCTGAGAATTTGTGGTAAACTTTTTCTCATGCACAGAACTCAATGTATCAAGGCAAAGGTTGTCTGTACAACTGCTCAAATCTCATGGTTTAGATGCCCATTACGTAACTAATACCACATGGGAATATTGCAGTGTCCTTAACACCATTCAATCTGTGTAAAATGTGCAGTTGTATCTGTAACAAACTACATTCTTGTAAATAAAAATTATACATTCAATGTGCTTTTCTTGAGGGATGATGGAGCGACGTGATTTGCTAAGATTCCAGCTGGTCTCAGATCCCTCCCTTGTCTCCACAATATTGCTTCAAATGTACAGCCCTGCAAACATTGGAGGGGTATGGTTCAACTTGCCACTGTGATATAGAAGTTAAAACATTTTTGATGAATTTATTTGTAATAACACCAGTCAACTCCTGTATTGAAGTCCAGACAGTAAACTTAATTTATTGATTAGTGTTATTACAGCTATGAAAACAAGCAGAGGAGTGAACTGTATTCACACAGGCTTATACATCTGACATTCCAAAGGGATCACAGCTTGCACTTTTACCATGTGACAAAGATCAAATTCAAGTCATGGAAGCAGTTAATTTGTAAATGTTCTCTTAACTATCTGAGGGGGGGCAGTGGTGTTTCAATGTCAGCAAATAGTTAGATGTTGCCTCTAGTTTACACCTGTCATCACCTGAGGTGATGCCAACAGTATATACATTTCTAATGAAACTTTTGTGGAGGTGAAATGGCAGGCATTCTGCTGGTTTAGGCTATTTCTGTAGCCATGAAAAACATTTGATAAAAATGTTGAGAACTTCTGTCAAAAGATACAGCACTCTAATCAACCGTAACAGCACAAAGCAGTTCAAGACTAGCATATTGTGCAAATTTGAAGCTGACAGAAGACAAAATAGTGGAATGACAATAATAGAAGCGTTAATACAATGTCAGAAAATATGCAAATGTATGAAAAGGAATGCAGAAACCACAAGTGTTTCTCCAAAAGACAAGCCTAAAAGATTGAAACATTTTACATTCACAAACTCTTCCCAGATCAGGTGTGATTTTTTTGTTGGAGCTATGACATATTCAGTCAGTGTGAGGCCTGAGGTTTCACCAGCTCGTAGCGTCCCACCTGCCCTTCCTGCAGGAGCTGGCCAATGAGCTGGTCTTTGTGCACTTTGCGGCTGACGATGAGGAAGCGCAGCCTGCCCTGGCCGTATGACTTACTGCGCAGGCCATACTTCTGGGATATCTGGTGGATCTGCTTGCGTTCATCATTGTTGAGCTCAGTGGAGAAACGCAGGTCGTCCTGGCGGTCTGAGCTGGCATAGTTACGGATGATGTCCTCAATGTTCCGTTTGGTGAGCTGACTTCCAGACTTGTCCATGTCCATACCCAGTCCCTCTCTGGAGAATTGCTCTTTGACCTTGATGGGTTCAGAGATGCCCTCCCCTTCCCGGCCCAATCCGCCACCCTTCCAGCCCATCTTGCGGAGTAGCTGATTCCCGATATTGTCCTCTTTGATCTCCTGTCTCGAGGACTCTTCACCAGAGCGAGTCAGAATCTGGTGACGAGAGAGGGCGTCAGCATTACCCTCCTTCCTGAGATTGGATTTCACCACAGCCTGTGTTTGCCGGAGTGTGGCCAGGGCCTCCTCTGCTGCAATGTGCTTCACCGTTTTCTTCGGTCCGATGCCTGCCGCTACATATTGACCCTCCAGGAACACCTCACACCTCCAGCGGTGGTCTGGTAGCACTGTGAACTTATAATCGGCAGCTACCTTGTTGAACTGGGCAGTGTCATTGATGATGCAGATGGCATTGTCGGAGTTCTCCAGGATGACCAGTTCGCTCAAGTGTTTCTTCCTACCACCCTGGTGACCGAAACGACCACCCGATGGGTCAGAGTGATGGTTCCCTCGAGAGGACTGCTGTGGTTGTTGTTGCTGCTGCCGGGCTGCCTGGTTCATGCGTAGTTTCCTCACTGCCTCTTCAGCTGCTGTATGTTTAGACGTCTTCTTACTTCCCCTGGCCTGTGCCACCAGCGCATCCTGCAGGTACACACTACATTGCCATGCACTGCTGTTGGGGACCACGTCAAACTTGTAGTCAATCTTCATGCGGTTAAAGGCGGCAGAGTTGTTAAGAATGCAGATGGCATCATGAGCGTTGTCAACAACGACAAAATCTGTCCAGTGCTTGCGTTTGTCAGGCTCGTATTGACCCTTGGAGCTAGGCGTAGGCTTGTCCTCTGGGTTACGCAGTGCCGGTAGAAAGGCAGGGGTAGGGCAGTGCGTCTGGCAGACCACAATATCATTGACCAAGGAGTGTTTGAATTTGCGCTGCACTACACGGACCTCCACCAGTTTAAAGAAAAGCTTCATAGCCTGCTCAGAAGCACGGTCTCTGGCCCCGTTTTTGCTGCCAGAGTAGCCAGTAGCAAGGTAAACACACTGGCATCTCAGCTCACAGGCATAGCCATCAGTCGGTACTTTCCTGTTCTTGGGTAGGTCTGCTGGAGGGATATCCTTGAGGTTGACATAGACATACTCCGGATTGGTCTTACAGGCCTGGATGCTACGGCTCAGCATGAAATTGTAGTTTGGAGATTCAGCTCCACACATGAACGCGGGGTCTCTTAAAGTGACAGCTATGGCAGATGCCACACTATTGATCAGCCTTTGCTTTTCATCCAGCACGGCTTGAGATATGGGGATGGGTTGTGAAGAAGACCCAGAAACAGACGAGGGGCTGCTCCTCCCTGGGCTGCTGTAGACTCTGCTGAATGGTCTGCTGGATGTGGGTCTGTCCTGCTGCCTGAAGCCAAGGCCTTGGCGTCCTGAATCCCCCCAGCCCCCTGATCGAATGCCCCCTCCATATCCATCAAATCTAGGGGCCTGAGAGTATGTGTCCGGATGCCTAGTGCTGTGGAACTCGTATCTGGCCGAGTAGTCCTGCTGCACTTTAGTCATATAATTTGAGGCGGATCCTCGGCTTCCATGACCTAAACCACTTGTGCTACCTGAGGGTATGTCTCTCTCGCTTTCTCTATCCCGCCAAGAGTCAGAAGAAGAACCGTATGATGAAACTCTGTTGAACGCTGGCCTAGCTGCAGAGGAGTCCTGAGCTCGGTTGCTGCCATAAGAGGGACGGTCAGAGTCGGAGTCCCACTGTCTCACACTGTTCACCTCACTCCTACGGCGCTCCTTGTCATTCTCCTTCTCATCATTGCCAGACCTGCCACTACTAACAAAGTGCACAGGCTCAAACCGCGGTCTGGAACCAAATTTGGACACCGGCATTTTCCTCATTGGCTCTTCTCCTAACATTAAAGAACAAAACAGAGAATAAATCAATGACAAGCGTATAACAATCCATAACAGCATATTTTATACATTATGCTATGCGTTATTTTTCATCTTCCAGTAAATTAGAAAAATACTTTAAACCGTGGCAAGGAGTTCAATTTGAAGAACCAAAATCACTCACTGCCATCTGATGAATTGGGTCTCTTCTTTGCTTCACCACATGGAACCAGGTCAAAGGAGGGCATTTCGCCAATGTCAATCCTCTCAGCCATATCCAGCACCTCTCACCTCAGATCAGGGCCATCCGAAATCCCACCTGCACCCAATGAACAACGAGAACGACCAAGGCTGCTCAATTTTCAATTTGCATATGTTTCACAATACATTTTTTATGACCAACCACTGTTTCTCACTTTCGAAACGCATTGACAGTGACTTGGCTCTGTAAAGGTAATTATTGGGATGATGGCAAAAATAACTAGTGCTAGCTAACAAGATCAGTTTACAGACTGCAACAAAGAAGATTAGCTAACCTTACCAGGAGTGTAATTATTACCGAGACACGTTGTGCAACTAAAACGAGAGTTTCTATTGGACAAAGTCAAGTAGGCCCCTCCCCGTTTCGTTTGAGAATGAATGAATACGCCCCAGCCGGCAGAAAGGCCACCATCATGACTCGCTAAGAATTAACGTTATGGCTAGCTAAGAATAGGCAGACTAATGTGGATAAAAATGCTATTATTTATGGTAACAATAACTACATTTCTGATTAATGATGACTACTTTGTGTGCACAACTTCAAAACCTTATTTTCTACGAAGTATAACCAGAGCTTCCAAACCCAGAGGGGCAACATCGCGAGACTTTCGGGAACGCTTGCGAAACAGACCAGGGTTTGAGAAGTGAAATTATTCCTTAGTTAATTTTCTCGAAATCTAAAGACACAACCTATATTCAAGCCAATGTCTTAAGCAGTTGAAGATGTTATTACTCCAACCTCGTGAAAGTGACAAACTGACACGTTTTCATTTTCGTCAAAAACAACTTCACATTGACGGAGAGCCTTTGTTTTAACAGCCTGCACGTGCGCAGTTCTGCGCGAGACGACCGTTAACCCCGATGACGTTTCTACGCATGCGCTTAACTAACCAACGTCGCCTACAAATGCGATCTGGATTAAAATTGGAGAAGCAGTTTTGGCCTATCTTCATACAGTACTGTCTTTGGTATAACGTTACCGAGTTAACTAGCACGCTACGTAGCAGCTAGCTAGCTAACTGTAGCATAACAGCTAACTACGTTATCATTGATGCACACAATCAAGTCTTCGTTTGCTAATTTACGTTGTCTACAGATTAAATGGTATAACTAACAATCTGTTTTAAAGTAAACCACATTTTAAAAGACGAAACAAGTGACGCAGTAAACGAGCAAAGATGGCTAGCTAGCTCATTGAAAAAATATGATGCATCATCTTGCACGGGAATGTGATATGGAGCACGAGACAGATAGATAGTTGTCGAATTGTTTTTAGCTCAAATTAATATTTTAGCCACTTACCTCAATGCAAAGTAATAAGCCCGTTGTTTCCTTGTGCCCTTGATGTCAGTCTTCCACTAATATAGTTCAATGTCTATCGAGCGGCGTCGCCTTTGGTCATCACCATAACATCCGGGGGGGGTCGTCACTAGTCATCACAGTCATAATTATGGATAAACACCAACATCGCCTATTTATTTCCTTAAAATCGGATTTTAAACCTAATCTTAACCACACTGCTAACCTTAAATTAAGACCAAATAGCAAATTTTTGTTTCATTCATTTTTACGATATAGCCAATATTGACTTTGTAGCTGTGTTAACTAGTGACAACCCGTCAACGTCCCATGTAACCACAGATAGAACAACGAGACAAATATTTCACCGAATGTATAAGTGTGAAGCATCCGGTTGGCGCACTACCAAATTTGGTGATGAGAGGAAGCCAAGTAGCCGGCAGTGGGAGAATAATGAGCAGATCAATTTTTGCCAACATTATGCACATTTTCTCATCGATTAAACATTTGATTTCAATACAGTTTTCTGATCCCAAAACTATATGATACGAACAGAGTGGACTGCGTTTTGTAGATTTTACCCTTTGCCAAAGTTGAGAGTGGAAGGGCGAATTGAGTTATTGCACACGCGCAGTCTACAAAGTAAGGGTTCCCTAACAGAAATATGCAAATACGTGCTACAACGCGCCAATAGGATTTTGCTTCCTCGTGCTTGGCTCTGCCCCCCCTACTTGATTGTTCTGCCCACTAACTCATTTGTTCCCATTGAAAACGACGTGTGGTGGTATTTCTAGGGATAGTTATAAAAAATCTTTGCTTTTACAACCCTCCATTTTCTAGTCCATCTAAAATCAATGGCGTCTGTGCGGCAGTTTCCGCATGCATGCGCTCCACCTGAGAACCAGAAGGTGGCAGTCTTCCTCTTCACTTTCAAAGTGCACCACAAATTTGGGGTTATTTCAATGTGTAAATATTTATATAACATCAATGTTTATCATTTTCACAACTAAGTAATTTGGCACAACAAAACAAATACACATTTTATTTTCATAATTTTATTGAAAAAGTACATCAATGGAATCAAACTACAATAAAATATTTCATAATTAATTTGTGGTGTGGACAGATAATTGACTAGGAGGGGTGATTATGGCAGAGGCTAGAAAAGTGTATGGCAATTTCTTACACCAAATTGTAACTACACAGAGAGAAGAGTCACATCCAAAGATCATATCTCATAAACAGGTCTCCACTTCAATACACAAAATATATCCTTATAAATTATACAAATGTATCCATCTGTACCTAGGATTCAACTCCATCTCATTGTAATATTTGGCAATATGGATGCTGAAAATTGTGGAGAAGGGTATAACAAGGAGTAATACACAAGATAAAACTGATCCAAACAATATAGCGCACCAAATGTGAAATAGTGCAAATGGAACTGTTAGGGGAGAAAACAGCTATGGGAGCAAAAGGTCAAGATCACAGAAGTGATGAAATAAAAAAGAGCATTAGACATGCAAAATACAGAATAGGGTGATGGTAGTTAAAGCACAATGTGTAAAAGGCATTAAATGTGACCTACATGGTATTTCAGTACGGAAAAGGTGTTTTCACTAAATAAGTGCTTGACATGAATACGGCTTTGGCTCTTCTAAGTTGCAATGAAACAACCTATGCAGTGAACATAAAGAACACTGTTTTGGATCGCAATTGTCTTTTGGTTTTTAACTGACAAAAGTATCTACTAGTCACACATGTAAGGTAAGATGTCACACTTTGCTCTATCAATCACCAAATTAATGTATTTTGGTTTTATAAGTGTTTTATTGAGATCTGGGTTATGCTATTTGTATTCAGAACTAACTCCCCCTTTGAATGAGGAGCACATTAATCATATAGGCTATTTGTAATAGTATTGGTTAGTTCAAACAGCATAAGCCCTTCTCAAAATGGACTTAATATATGATTGAATGTTATTACATAAAGACTTCCTTAAAATTAACTGTCAATGAAATTCAGATAGTTTTGTGCAACATATAAATTAATCCAGAGCCTTGGCTCTGTTACAATTGGTATGATGAAACTACCGATTAGATGTGTTTCTCTTGAACAACCGTTTAGAATCCTACCTGAGCAAAGCTTTGCTCATTCATACACCAAGACAGCAAAATATTAAGAGTGAAGGACTCCCACTTGCCAAAGTGTACCTTGATTAGGTGACAAAACTTAAACTATCCAAAAAATACCATGTGAAGCCCACATTAGGCCATGGTCAACAAAGCAGATGAGATAGAAGTTAAAAAAGGTTGATGCAGAGAGAAAAGACAGGAAGAGGAAACAGGTGCTTAGTTCTCGTTGAAGCTGCAATCCCCTCTTCAGACAGGTGGGCAAGACAGATTAAAAGAAGCTAGAGAGAGGAAGAGACAAATGCAAAGTTACAAGAGAGGCCCAGGCAACAGTGCCTACCAGAAGGCAAGGTTCAAGATAACTAAGAAACAACAATTACTGACATTTTGGGAGAAAAGACAGAAAGTATTTGGGTTTTCCTAAGGCATGTATAGTTGCTACTGTACTTCAAATTACAATAACTACATTACAAATGTACTGTCAGTGTCGTAAGCCAAAAAAACTCCTAATATAATACCATACTATAGCTGACTAATTCGATTTGAGCATAACAATGATTTAAAACAATTAATAAATAGCTTAATCCCTTCATCGAAACAAGTCTAATTAACTGCTCGCAGCAGATATTATGTCCTCTGAAAATCCCAAAATGGCATTCAGTGTCATTTATCAAATCAAACATGGACAATATTAAACCTAATATGATGGAAAATCTACCAAGTGACGTGCACAACAACATAGTCCAGAAATGTAAATCTTACAGAAACAAAGAGCAAATGCTGATATTAGTCAGCACAGCAAAAACACACAACATGACAAAAACACATAGCCATAGACAAGATATTAAGATTAAGCCACATAGTGAGCACATATAGTTAGAGCAGCAGTGATATACATACAGTTGAAGTCGGAAGTTTATATACACCTTAGCCAAATACATTTAAACTCAGTTTTTCACAATTCCTGACATTTAATCTTTAAGTAAAAGTAAAAATTCCCTGTTTTAGGTCAGTTAGGATCACCACTATTGTCCATTTGGAAGACCCATTTGCGACCAAGCTTTATCTTCCTGACTGATGTCTTGAGATGTTTCTTCAATATATCCACATAATTTTCCTTCCTCATGATGCCATCTATTTTGGCACCTGGCCCTCCTGCAGCAAAGCACCCACACAACATGATGCTGCCACCCCCGTGCTTCACGGTTGGGATAGTGTTCTTCGGCTTGCAAGCCTCCCCCTTTTTCCTCCAAACATAACAATGGTCATTATGGCCAAACAGTTACATTTTTGTTTCTTCAGACCAGTGGACATTTCTCCAAAAAGTTTGATCTTTGTCCCCATGTGCAGTTGCAAACCGTAATCTGGCTTTTTTATGGCGGTTTTGCTGAGAGGCATTTCAGGTTATGTCGATATAGGACTCGTTTTACTGTGGAAATAGATACTTTTGTACCTGTTTCCTCCAGCATCTTCACAAGGTCCTCTGCTGTTGTTCTGGGATTGATTTGCACTTTTCGCACCAAAGTACGTTCATCTCTAGGAGACAGAACTCGTCTCCTTCCTGAGCGGTATGACAGCTACGTGGTCCCATGTTGTTTATACTTGCGTACTATTGTTTGTACAGATGAACGTGGTACCTTCAGGCATTTGGAAATTGTTCACAAGGATGAACCAGGCTTGTGGAGGTCTACATTTCTTTTCTGAGGTCTTGGCTGATTTCTTTTGATTTTCTCATGATGTCAAGCAAAGAGGAACTGAGTTTGAAGGTAGGCCTTGAAATACATCCACAGGTACACCTCCAATTGACTCAAATGATGTAAATTAGAAGCTTCTAAAGCCATGACCACATTTTCTGGAATTTTCCAAGCTGTTTAAAGGCACAGTCAACTTAGTGTATGTAAACTTCTGACCCACTGGAATTGTGATATAGTGAATTATAAGTGAAATAATTTGCCTGTAAACAATTGTTTGAAAAATGACTTGTGTGCACAAAGTAGATGTCCTAACCGACCTACCAAAACTATAGTTTGTTAACAAGAAATTTGTGGAGTGGTTGAAAAACGAGTTTTAATGACTCCAATCTAAGTGTATGTAAACTTCCGACTTCAACTGTACAGGGGTATCCTGTAGCTAGTACATAGAGCAGATTAATGTTTTTTTAAACCAGGGTCCGCAATGCCTCTCCTCAGCCTTGGGGTACCGGCTACCCACAAAGCCTGGTCCCTTAGCAAAGCTTGAGGGTGGAAGCACCTACTCAGTGCAGAGCCAGGGATTACTGCAAAGGAAAGGTAAATACACAGAGCAGTGAACAGGGGGACAGAAGCAGGATATGCATGACACCACACACCAAGGCACACCGTGCCAACCCAAAGAGCTTAGGACAACAGTTCCTCAGAAACATTGAGACAAAGAGCAACTTGAGAAGGGATTGTGAGAAGTTGTAAACCATACCTACTACACCCTTGTACAAGAATGTGTAAGCGTGTAAGAGACTCATTTCAATACATTTAGATGGAAACAAAAGGCCTATATCTGTGGACATTTGTCAGACCAACTGTCCCACCTGATTATATTGAGCAAGGACACACAGACATGCTTTTGGAGGGTGGAAATGTTTTTCTGATAAACAATACCCTGTCCTCAAGATACAGATATGAAGGAAGTGGATTGGAAAATATAACACAACAATCTCATTGGCACTGACACTTATCTGCCAAACAAACGAGTGTTCCTATCCTGTTTCTCTAGGAGGGATGGAGAATGACTGCTGGCTCAGTCTGTTCAGACAAAAGCAGTGCAGTAGTATAAGGCTGAATACTAACTTGACATTTGAGCACCTAACTTAAATGCTCATGCAAGTCTCCCACTGAATTCAATTCAGGATTTATGTGAAATTCCCAGTTACGTGCGCATTTCCCAAGTTAGGATCCTAATTCAAGTTAGCAGACAATTTTGCTCTGTAGAAATCTGTAAGTAGAGTTGTTTTGACAATAACAATGGTGTGATATCTCAAAGCCCTTGACTGAGAGTTAAATATGTAGACCAAAGCTAGTGTTTTCAACTGTAATCAGAATCTATGTGAAACCCTAATATCCTCACATGCAGAACCCACTCACATACTATGTTACTGCTTCATTAAATATTTCATACACAATAATCGTGGCCACAGTTGAAATATTTAGTGAAATTCGCCCTTTATTTCCCTTGGAAATGTAGTATCTTTGTGTAACACTGATACAAGTGCAATACTGATCCCTACATTACTGTTATTTGGTTAAATGGCTTAAAATATGCTGTTATATGTAGAAAACAAATCTAAAAGTCACAATTGCACTGGAAATATACAAAATCACATTTGTGTAAAATGTGCAAACGGGAAAAGCTAACAAGTATGCAGATAGCGTACAGTATATGAAAAACAATGAGGTATGGGCAAAGAGATGACAAGAAATCATTCATATTTGCACATGCACCAGGCTAAGATGAAATAACATCAGCAGTTGACTAACACTCACTCTCTCCATAGCCTGAGTGTCAGTCTGTTTGTGCTATCATGGCAACTCCCTGTCACTCATTATTCATGCCATGTTAGGAGCAGGCAAAAGGACAAACAGATCTGGGACCAGGCTACTCTCTTGATAGGTGTTGGACAAACATGCCCTCATTCAAAACATACTATTATTGTATCTTCATTTTCAATAATTACGCATTGTATGCCAACACGATATCGGCGCACATCGTCATAATGTCATACTATTGGAGTGGTTGATTAACCCTGGTAGTGAGTAGAATAGTGGTGGTCTGAAACATGGACCGGAAGATGCTAATGAGCACACACACACACACACAGCTATGTCTTACTATACTAGTGAGGTCTTTTTGGGGACCAACAACTGATTTCCATTCAAAATCCAATTTTCCCTAACCACTAACCCTAAACCTAACTCTTAACCTAATTTTAACCTCTAACCCTAATTCTAACCCAAATTCTAACCCTAAACCTAACCCTAAAATAGCCTTTTTACAAGTGAGGACCAACAAAAAAAATCCCCACTTCTCTGAATTTTAGTTGGTTTACTATTCTTGTGAGGTCTTTTGGTACTTACAAGTATAGTAAAATGTGTCCACACACACACACGCCACTGGCCTGGTCAGACCACAGCTGATATACATTTCACCTTAGCCTCCTCAAACTCCTGCCTGTCACAACAGTAGTTGTGCATGTAAAAGTTAAAAGCACACTCAGTCATGCAGAACAGGTCAACAACAAAAAACAACAAGAGAATACATCTACTTTCCAACAGAAAACAAACAGGCAAACACAGGATGATGGCTCGTAAAAAAAAAACGTACAAAAACAAGCATCTTTAGCGCAAAAAGGATGTGTTTGAGTCAAGGATTCCCATTCACAGTAATGGCTGGATTCTTCCACAGTGCAGGGGCATGTGTGGGGGTTGGAATGGGGGAGAGGAGGAGGGCACAGAGAACAGCATGGCACTGCCAGGGATGGGGTGAAAAATCATTCCTACAGGAATCCTTAACTGGAAACGAGAGAGAAGGACCATTACTGCTTTCTAGGGGTTAACACCAACACTAGTAGATCCCATAGGAGGCTGTTGAAGGGAGGACGGCTCATAATAATGGCCGAAACGGCACTAATGGAATGGCATCAAACACATGGAAACCAGCCATTACCACGAGCCCGTCCTCCCCAATGAAGGTGCCACCAACTTCCTGTGATAGACATACTAATCAAATGGCAGAATCACATTCATGTTAGTGGTAAAATGTAATGTTAAAAGGAACATGCATTTAGGTTGTTACTGTTTCTAGGACATATGAGTGAATGGGGGTGGGGAGATTTAGAGAATCTGTTGAAACTAAATTGACTTGGTATGCTAATAGACACCACACCGACTCAGTGGCCTTGTGGTTAGAGTGTCTGCCCTGGGATTGGAAGGTTGGAAGTTCCATCCCAGCCAGGTCATACCAAACACCTGATGTGTCTCTGTTTGGCATTCAGCATCAAGGAGCTAGTTTGGGGGTAAGGCCCTGTGATAGACTAGTGTCCTGTCTATGGGGTTTACTTGTACATCAAGCTGCCTCACGCTACAGAAACAGGAGATAGGCTCCTGCCGTTTGGGCTTGTACAAGGCTCTTACTTTATGGACTACCACAGATGGGGACTGCTAAAGAACCCTTTTGGAACCCTTTTTTTATGAGTGCATGGCTGAGTCTGTATGAATACCATAGCTCTCAGTGGGTTTTTCTTTTGTATCAACAAAGAGGATAAAAAAAAAAACATTGCTATAAAAAATCCTCGTACACAAGGATTGGCCCTACAGCTGAACAGCACACTAGCGTGACCCTGCAGTTTCTGCAGGACTCTGAATGGCTCTTTGTGTAGTGGCTGGGCAGGGCCGGGAAGGGCGGAATGAATTATAATTTGAGGACTTCCTTCTCATTTAAGTTCAAATATGTGTTTAACTCACATCTGATTAAAATGTATTTAAACATTAATTTATGTGCTTTTTGTCATTGGTTTACCAGGGGAACAGTTGAGTATGCAAGCCTTACCAGGACAAGATGCCTCATGCAGCATGCAGCAAGTGGAGGAGGAGTTAACTGTAAAACAGCATGGTTGAACATAGGTGACACATGCACTCACAGGAGACATATGGTGCATTCAAGACAACTTGAAAACTAGGAACATTAGAGTTAAATATGCTTTTTTGTGTAGAGCTTCCTATTGGCTGATTCAGATATTTTCAAAGTGGGAAACCTGGGCCTCATCTTTCTACAACAAGTTTAGTTTTTACAACAAGTTGGAAATGTCCGTTTCCGAGTTGTCTTGAACGCGGCAACACATACACATCTACACCACTCACTAAAACATGCCCTGCTCATGTCCTTTGGTTCCTGAACAAAACATACATTTGTAACATAAGCTATCTACATAAATAAGGAAATAGAAAGGCTCCAAGATTGCGATCCAAAGGTTTCGCAAATGAGGAAGTATTAACTATCATTCATACGGCCAATAATGTTTTGATCAGTAACCCAGAAACATGAAGTGAATGGGGAGGAGAGTAAAGTGAACCCTGTGAGGAGGAAAAACAGCTGCCTGGCGGGGGGACGTCCAGAGTTCAGAGATAGTGGAGAGAAAGGACAGAATAAAAAAAGAACCTTTCTCAGTGCAAGTGTCTTCGTTCTTTCTAACGGGGCCGGTGACAGGGCTCACATCAGCTTGAATACACAACCAGGAGTGATTAGCAACATGAAGGAACCCCCGACAACAACCACTCTGTCACGCGGCCCTAATACTGTAGCCCTATACTACAGATAAAACAAGCTGTAAAAATGACAACCAACATTCCTATGGGATATAGGCCTATACCAGCAGTGTCCCAAGTCTAGGGTCAATACAATCAGATTCCTGTAATACCAAGTCTAATTTAGATTAATCTGGTTTAGGATATTACTAGATATAGTACTTTACTCTGTAGAAGAATAGCAAGTCCCCCTATATACCATAGTTATAAAGGCTTAAGAGCAAAGGCTTGCTAGACTGTTAAGCTAAGCATCACTACATCTATTGCTCCTCCATTTCAAAGTAATCAGTCAGTTACGTTGATTATCACTCATCCATTAGACTGGGGAGAGAAACCACTCAGTGCTCAGTGACATTAACGGTCAGGCAAAGAGTTCCTGGAAATCGACACAAGGCAAATGAAAGCTTCGAAAAGAAGTTTGTCGTTTTTCTAGGTGTGGTGTGTGCCAGGCTTCTTCATATCTGAGGTGCGGTGATGCAACAACAGCATACAGTACAGTGGTCCACATACATACAGAATGAAATCACATTTCTATTTTGATCAGTCCATCCCACCATCTGTATCACCAAATACCATGCATGGATAGGGAAGGACAGTAATACATCATTTTGGATGTCACCTATTCTAAGTGGAATGAATGACCCAGTGTTCCACAATTTATCCAGTTGGTCTTTGATCCTCCTAGATCAGACTGCTCCAGTATAGCTGGGTCGTGTTCATTAAGGCAGGCAACATGAACTATGTTAAAACGTTTCAAACTAAACATGAAAATGCACGTTTCTCATTTGACAGGTCCAAGTAGTCCCTGTTCTCCTCTCTGTTCTCTTCTGTTTGGGTGCCTAATGAACATGATCCTGAACACTGCCTGCTGTGTGAGTAGTAGGGAGGTGAATGCGGAAGGAGACACTTACTTTTTCCTCTCCTTGTCCCTCTTGAGTGTGGTGGAGCCCCCAGCCTGCAGAGCCTGGGACTGCAGGAGCTCAGCGGCCGTCTTTTTCTGCTTGAAGCCGTTGAGCTCATCATCCAGGGATTTCTTCTTGTCCTCCAGCTTCTTCTTCTCATCCTGGTGCAGCTTCTTGAGCCGGTCAAACTTCTCGTGCAGCTGTGTGGTGAGGGACAAGACATACGTCTCAGATAGAAACTCATTTAGGTGTGATATCTGTAGCAAACAGATGTCGCACATGTAACCCTAGTTCTTCTTAGGTTGGTAGGATTGGTGATGACGTGACAGAATTAAAGTGTTAACTAGTAACAGAGAAACCTTCCTGTGTACACACATACACAAACCTCTTTCTCGGCCTCCTTCAGCTCAGCCTCCTTTTCCTTGACTCTCTGGACGAACATCTGCCTCATCTCTTCCTCTTTCTTCTGCAGCTCTCCCATGAACTCGTTCCTCTTGGCCTCGTACGTCTCCTGCAGACTGGGGTCCACACAGAAAAAGGAAAGACATAAATTATGTCATACTAATAAGTCATATGCGTTAGTACTATGTCTATCATTACAGTGGAATAGAGCAGACTGTCATTTAAATCAAAATGAAAAAAGTGGTTGTGATTAACTAAGGGGGTGGTAGAAAGTGGAAAGTAGTGGCTTCCCGTTTCTTCACCCTTCTCCTAAAGAGTGCACACTCCTCGCCATGGAGTTCAAAGCATTGAAATTATGTTAGGAATTGTCTGGAGGGAGTTTCTAAAATTTTTTAAACTATAAAAAAATATATATATATATTCTACAAGACTACAACATAAAAATAAAACGCACACCATACAAAGCATTCTTTAAGGTGGTCAACATATATTTTACAAATTTGGTCAAACATGCCTGGTTTATGTTTCATTTTATAATATATAGTCTTATGGGATTGTAGCTAGATAGTTCAGTCCTCCTGTTTGTTATTGAGGGTGAATATAAGTCTTTCCAATGTATGGCTTTCCATTTTATTTGCAGCAATTAGACCTAGATTACAAAACTTCCTCTGATATTGATCACCACTATTTACATTTCCCAACAGACATAATTGTGGAGATGGATGGATATAAATGACTAAACACAATGAAATGATAGCACATACATTGTCAGTTTACCACAGGACCACAGCATATGTAATTGGGTTCCTTTGGGCTTTTTGCATCTCCAACAGAGATGTGACATTTCTGGGTGCATTAGATGCATTCTGACAGGAGTGAAGTAAGTTCTATGAATTATATTAAATTGCAGTAGTTTATGTCTTCCGTTGTAGGAGCAGGTATAAACATTTTCACATATTTTTTTTATTTTATTTATTTCACCTTTATTTAAATAGGTAGGCCAGTTGAGAACAAGTTCTCATTTACAACTGCGACCTGGCCAAGATAAAGCAAAGCAGTGAGACACAAACAATAAAGTTACACATGGGATAAACAAACGTACAGTCAATAACACAATAGAAAAATCTATATACAGTGTGTGCAAATGTAGTAAGATTAGGGAGGTAAGGCAATAAATAGGCCATAGTGGCGAAATAATTACAATTTAGCAATTAAACACTGGAGTGATAGATGTGCAGAAGATGAATGTGCAAGTAGAGATACTGGGGTGCAAAGGAGCAAAAATATTAATAACAATATGGGGATGAGGTAGTTGGGTGGGCTATTTACAGATGGGCTGTTTACAGGTGCAATGATCGGTAAACTGCTCTGACAGCTGATGCTTAAATTTAGTGAGGGAGATATAAGACTCCAGCTTCAGTGATTTTTGCAATTCGTTCCAGTCATTGGCAGCAGAGAACTGGAAGGAAAGTCGGCCAAAGTAGGAGTTGGCTTTGGGGATGACCAGTGAAATATACCTGCTGGACCACGTGCTATGGGTGGGTGCTGCTATGGTGACCAGTGAGCTGAGATTAGGCGGGGCTTTATCTAGCACAGACTTATAGATGACCTGGAGCCAGTGGGTTTGGCGACAAATATGAAGCGAGTGCCAGCCATTGAGAGCATACAGGTCGCAGTGGTGGGTAGTATATGGGGCTTTGGTAACAAAACAGATGGCACTGTGATAGACTACATCCAATTTGCTGAGTAGAGTGTTGGAGGCTATTTTGTAAATGACATTGCCGAAGTCAAGTATCGGTAGGATAGTCAGTTTTACGAGGGTATGTTTGGCAGCATGAGTGAAGGATGCTTTGTTGCAAAATAGGAAGTTGATTCTAGATTTAATTTGGGATTGGAGATGCTTAATGTGAGTCTGAAAGGAGAGTTTACAGTCTAACCAGACACCTAGGTATTTGTAGTTGTCCACATATTCCACAAGTCAGAACCGTCCAGAGTAGTGATGCTAGACGGGGGGTGCGGGTGCAGGCAGCGATCGGTTGAAAGCATGCATTTAGTTTTACTTGCATTTAAGAGCAGGTGGAGGCCATGAAAGGAGTGTTGTATGGCATTGAAGCTCATCTGGAGGTTTGTTAGCATATTGTCCAAAGAAGGGACAGAAGTATACAGAATAGTGTCGTCTGCGTAGAGGTGGATCAGAGAATCACCAGCAGCAAGAGCGACATCACTGATGTATACAGAGAAAAGAGTCGGCCCGAGAATTGAACCCTGTGCCACCCCCATAGAGACTGCCAGAGACTCTATCTGAGAACAACTCTATCTGAGAAGTAGTTGGTGAACCAGGCGAGGCAGTCATTTGAAAAACCAAGGCTGTTGAGTCTGCCGATAAGAATGAGGTGATTGACAGAGTCAAAAGCCTTGGCCAGGTCGATGAAGGACGGCTGGGGTGTTAAGCATATCCCAGTTAAGGTCACCTAACAGTACAAACTCTGAAGATAAATGGGGGGCAATTAATTCACATATGGTGTCCAGGGCACAGCTGGGGGCTGAGGGGGGTCGATAACAAGCGGCAACGGTGAGAGACTTATTTCTGGAAAGGTGGATTTTTAAAAGTAGAAGCTCAAACTGTTCGGGCACAGACCTGGATAGCATGACAGAACTCTGCAGGCTCTCTCTGCAGTAGATTGCAACTCCACCCCCTTTGGCAGTTCTATCTTGGCGGAAAATGTTGTAGTTGGGGATGGAAATTTCAGAATTTTTGGTGGCCTTCCTAAGCCAGGATTCAGACACGGCTAGGACTTTGGTAGAGTGTGCTAATGTAACCGGTTGAAATGGCTAGTTAGCTAGCGGGGTGCGCGCTAACAGCGTTTCAATCGGTGACGTCACTCACTCTGAGACCTTTTACGGTTACAGAAGTCAACAAAAGATAGCGCCTGGGGAATAGAAGTGGAATTGGGGGCTAGAGGACCTGGGTTAACCTCTACATCACCAGAGGAACAGAGGAGGAGTAGGATAAGGGTACGGCTAAAGGCTATAAGAACTGGTCATCTAGTGCGTTGGGGACAGAGAATAAAAGGAGCAGATTTCTGGGCGTGGTGGAATATATTCAGGGCATAATGTACAGACAATGGTATGATAGGATGTGAGTACAGTGGAGGTAAACCTAGGCGTTGAGTGATGATGAGAGAGGTTTCGTCACTGGAGGCACCAGCTAAGCCAGGTGAGGTCTCTGCATGTGCGTGGGGTGGGACAAAAGAGCTATTTAAGGCATTTTGAGCAGGACTGAGGGCTCTACAGTGAAATAAAACAGTAAGAACTAGCCAAGGCAGCAGTAGACAAGGCATATTGACATTAGAGAGAGGCATAAAGCAAACACAGGTGTTGATCAGGAGAGCTAAGACAACAACGGGTAAATGGCGATGAATGGGCAGAGCGGGTTAGTTAGGCTGGGGCCAACAGGTAAACAAAATGAGGTACCGTGTTATTGAAACAGTCCAGGGGCATCAGCTGTATAGCCGAGTAATCATAGGGTCAAAAGAGCAGCAATAGGTGAGTCAGGGTGCCGTTCGGTAGTCACTACTACGCTAGGCGAGCAGGGGACACATCGTTCAGAAAGTCTAGCGGTCCGGGGCTAGTAGATGGTTCTTCGGCGACATCATAACAGAATAGCCTGTTGAGACCCCCCTCAGACGGTTACGTTGGTAGACCAGTTGTGATGGATTGGCGGGGCTCCGCGTCGGCAGTTAAAGGGTCCAGGCCAATTGGCAAAATAAGTACTGAAGGACCTCTTCGGCTATCCGGGAGATGGGCCTAGCTCGAGGCTAGCTCCAGGCTAACTGGTGCTTGCTTCGGGACAGAGACGTTAGCCAGGAGTAGCCACTCGGATAGCAGCTATCTGCGATGATCCAGTGTAAAGGTTCAGAGCTTGCGGTAGGAATCCGGAGATGTGGTAGGGAAAACGCAGTCCGATATGCTTTGGGTTGATATCGCGCTGTGCAGACTGGCAGGAATTGACCGGGCTGAGGCTGGCTGATGTCAGAGTTTACAGTGATGACCGCTAGCACTGGCTAACTGACTACTACTAGCTAGTAGCTAGTTAGCTGGCCAGCTTCTGATGGGGGTTCCAGTTCTAAAGTGTAAAAAATAGCAGATCCGTACCACATTGGGTGAGGCGGGTTGCAGAGGAGAGTATGTTCAGTCCGTAGAAGGAAATTGAGATTAAAAATATAAAAAACTATATACGAAGAAAACTATATATAAATGGGACGGGACAAGACAAATAGACATCCGACTGCTACGCCATCTTGGAACATATCTGTGACCAATAGTTCTCCTCAATTTCTTCCTTTAGATCTGTTTCCCATTGTTTCCTTCTAGGTTCTGAACCATGTGGTAGAGTTTAAATCAACCCTTGATATAATTTGGCAATCAACTTCTTTGTTGTAGCAGCTTCTTCAGTATTTTTTCTATGCTAGAAGCCGTCGGTTCATCCAGATTCTGTTGAAGTGATTGAATAAGATTTCTGAATGGTAGAACTTAAAGAAATTGGCCTTGGATAATCCTAATCTTTCTTGTAATTGATTGAATCAGTAGAGATCCATGTTCAAAATTCATAATGCCACTTTGGAACAAGGACTAAAGTTTTTATCATTAAACACTGGAGGTAAGGTGGGGTTATTCCAAATAGGGGTGCCAGGCGATATTGGTTCTCTCCACCTCATGAATTAATGTACATTTTCCAAAACATGAATGAAAATGAAAATCATTGAACTGTCTATTTTTAGTCTATATAAATACTAATATATTTTTGATCAGTAACGTATTACATGTTTTGGCTTAGATACTCCTCCATGCACAAGGATAGACTGATTTCCATTGTTTAAGTGAAAGCAGTTGTACAGCCCAGTAATTCTTCTTCCTATGAGGTATTCCAAGACCTCCAGCTTTATAGGGGAAGTATAAAACAGTCAATTTGACTCTTGAGGTCTTTCCATTCCAAATAAAGTTGGAGCAGGCCATTTTATTTTAAAAAGGTTGGATGGAATTGAAACTGGCAGGACCTGGAATAAATACATCAACCTTATTAATATATTCATTTTGATTATGTTGACCCTACCCATCATAGAGATAGGGAGATATCTCCATCTCTGAACATCAGATTCAACCTATCTATTAAAGGAGAGTAATTAATTTTATATGCCGAATCCAGACTGCATGGTATCAGTACACCCAGGGATGTCATATGTCTTTGTCTATTTCCACTTAGATGTACTTTCTAAGCTTGAGAAGTCATGATTACAAATGGGCATTATTTCAGTTCTCCCAATTCACTTTGAATCTGGACACAGCACCATGTGTCCATCAGTAATAAAAGGCATGTCAGAGAATGTTCTGGCTCAGATAAATAAAGTAAAATGTCATCTGTATACAATGACGTCACATGTTGATCTCCACCAATCTCCTGCCCCGGATTGAGCCATGAGTTCTAATTATTGTTGCTAGGGGTTCTGTGGCTAAAGAAAATAAATAACCAGACAAAAGGCTTCCCTGTGGAGGGAGTTTACACCATTGTTAAATCCATAACAAGGAGTGTGCAGCAGGGTGGAGAATCGTGACGCAGTCTCTGAGGGATGTAGGGAGTTAAGGGGAAACAGGAAGTAAGGAGGAAACATGAAGAGAAGCAGCCTCACCTGAAGGGTTTGCAGTCGGGGTCCGTGTCCTTGAAGCCCATCTCCTCCAGCTTGCAGCGACGGTAGAGCTCGTAGTGTCTGGTGTGAGTCTGCTCTCTAAGATCCTCCATGTTCACCCTGATTAGCATCTCTCTCAGCTTCACAAAGTCACAGTGGTTCTCATTCTCCACTGCCGACGTCACACACACACGTCAGACAGCTAGTACTCAACAGCGTTTGATTAAAACACTAGCACTGGTTGTGACAGTGTGGGTCAATCCATTAACCACTACAAATTGAACAAACGACAGCCATTGTAAAAGACCAGAACCACACATTCACAACCCACATAACTGCTTGTTTTAAACACATTTCTGATTAAACTGCGAATGAAATGTGCAGGCTTGTGTAATACTCAGTGAACACTAATAACAAATGTACACAGGTCCATTCATGCCCTATGGAGGGTTCATTTCTGGTTTTAGAATCTCCTCCATACTCAGTGGAGGAGGAGGAGAGCACCGTACTCAGTGAACGGAGGAGAGCACCGTACTCAATGTCTGAGATAGCCTCAGCCTCGTATATATGTTCCATGTGCTGGGCAGGGCTAGGTCTAGTTCACACAACCCCCCACGTATCCACACACAGCCTAAACCGACATACGTACGAGTACACCATACTAAACCAAAGAACAAATTGACAGGTGATAAGGTGTGGGAATACGGAGGAAGTGTCATATAATCTTATAATTTGATATTCTGAGAATACGAGACGTTTCTCATCTGTATTCCTATGGTAAATCAGTGACTTACCCTGATAATGCTCACAGGTTTCATGACCTACCACTTTTCAAGCATTATTGACTCGTTTGAGATAAATCAATCCCATAGAACCCTCAGACATTTGTGACATGACTCAAGCAATCGCTGCTGTAGCTCATACAGTTATGGAAATGTGGGCGCATGCATTGTTAAATAGACAAACTTGAATGAGATTACATAAGCAGCAGTGATGGCTTCCCTCTTGACAGTATGAATCTAGTTGTTTAGGGCGGAATGAGTGGGAGGGAAATGGTGGCCAAAAACGGAAGGATCCCCCCCCTCTCCTTTCCCCTGTTATTCGTGACCTAGCTTACCCTGTACCGTCCCCCAGGGGTACTGCCGCGCTTTCACCATCTTGTTGCCGATCTTCACTTCCTCCGTGCTTCCCACCACGGCGAACGGCAAATGGGCCTGCAGAGCAGAAGGGATTCTCGTCAGTGCAGTGACGGCTGAGTCCCTCTCTCTGCCTTTCTCTCTTTCTATCAAACACAATACACATATTACACACAAATACACACACATCATGCAAGCACACACACTATTGACACTTCCTGCAATTATCATCCCATGTTATCACTCCATTCAATAACTTGATTATTTATTTGTTTAGATTTAGATAAATTGGAGCACATCTCTTGACAGGCAAAACAATTGGCAGAGTGAATCTAACACAAAGTGAATTACAAGTGATGTGAATCATGTTTACTCTATATTGCAAATTAATACACGTTCCATTCGTCCAACAGAAAGGGCTTCTCACTGCAGTGGTCGGGGTGGGTGACCTTTCTGCCAGAGTGGTGGAGTCTTCGTGAGATCGGAGGGCGAGAGTCTTGAGAGCTAATTGACTAACGCAAATCAGCTGGTTTCTGCTCAGTCAGAAGCATCGGCATTCTCTACTCGCTTATGTCACTCTCATGGTCCGCTCATTTAACCCCGGCCTGTTAGTCAGCGGCCAGGGGCCCTTTCCCACACAGAGCTTCCTGTAGCAAGAGCAAGCTGATTGTCATACACTGTACTGGACGGGTGGAGGAGGAGGACTGGACACAGATAGTGCTCGTCTCCTGCTCTAGTGCTGCTGTTTCAATGTTCTGAGAATGAACAGAATAAATGACTCAGAACTCATAGTGAAAGGAAACTCACTCGAAGGGTACAGATACACAACCATATCTACTCCTGTAATGATTGTGTCCACTATATTGTACGTATATTGTATTACTTGGCCTCACAAAAAGATCTTCCATGAAAACATCAACTATCGTATTCACTTGATATTTATTCAGAACCAAACCTTGTCAGTCACTCTCAACTATAACTAGTAAGTCTGTATAACTTGCTGAAATGCTGCTGAACTAAAATGAGCAGCATCAGAGAAGGGTTATCTTACGTTCATGGTGGAGTTGATCTCTGCCACCGTCTCGTCGTCGATGGGGAATTGGTAGATCAGAACACCGTTGCTGACCAGCTCACTGGTGATCTTGATCTTGAACTTGGTCAGCTCGCTCTTGGAGATGGCGTCTGATTTGGCGATGATGGGGATGATGTTGACCTGTTGTTTGAGGAAATGAAATTAGATCAGAAAATGTTATTAGGGTATCCACTAATGAGGAAATTATATGTGCAGGCACATAGACAAAACAATCATTAAAAATACATACAAAAAACACAGGCATTGATTTGTTTGTTTTTTAGACTTGCATCAAGTTTTAAAATCAGAATTACAATATTTAGTACAAAGTGCATGCTAGCAGCTAGGGGAGCAGAGCAGATGTAGGATTGTTATGATGGGCTGACAGTGACAAGGTGTGAACAAATAATGCCCACACATTGGGATGTAGCTAACTAAGGAACAGCTTTGAGGCTCATGTCAAATGCATTTTGACTGAAACTGAATTGTACCCCCCAACTTGTCACAACACAACTGACTGGCTCAAGCGCATTAATGAACTTTTAACAAGGCACACCTGTTAATTGAAATGCATTCCAGGTGACTACCTCATGAAGCTGGTTGAGAGAATGCCAAGAGTGTGCAAAGCTGTCATCAAGGCAAACGGTGGCTATTTGAAGAATCTCAATTATAAAATATACACTTTTTTGGTTACTACATGATTCCATATGTGTTATTTCATAGTTTTGATGTCTACACTATTATTCTACAATGTAGAAAATAGTAAAAATAAAGAAAAACTCTTGAATGAGTAGGTGTTCTAAAACTTTTGACCGGAAGTGTTCATAACTAAAATATATTTACATATATTTGTAAAATATGTGTAAAATACACACTCGCACCTCACAACCTTCTCTACACGATGAGAATGTTGAGTCTCTATTGACCTCTGGTACCTTAGCATTAGGTTCCCAAAGTGGTATTTTGCATGCAAAAATTTGATCATTCAGTTGTAGTTGAAAATAAATCTGCAGCTATTGAGGTGTAGCCTACCTACCACTTATGAAACATAGTAAAAATGAATGAGGTGTTTATTTCGAAAAGACACTTGAAAGTAGAACATATAGCTATGTAAATATACTGTAAAATATTTGAAGATATATTTTTCCTGAGCTGTCAATTACAATTTGAAATGTTCCGAAGCCCTGGCCCCAGCCCAGCCTCCAACTGACAGTGCAGCGTTACAATTTAGGAGAGCAGCTGTCACCGTCAAAAGGCTTTCCCATGGCTAATGGCATTTTATTTGATTATACATTCTTAACATTGAATTCAAATATTTCTAGCTAGCTAACCAATTGTTTAAAAATATATATATTACTTCTATCAACAATTTTTTTTAAATCCCTCCTGCAGTGTCTGAAGCTTTAGCTGCCTATAGACAGACCCCAGCCAATGTAAGTAGTATTTTGTATCATTTAGCTAGCTAGTTCCCAATTAAATTCAAATGTTCATGAGCATTAGCAATTTATTCTTCATCTTGTGTGGATTGTTTCAATGACTTTGTCTCCATAGCCGCGGGAAAATGTTTGGAGGTGGGGGTGCAGAAATTCTTTAGCCGACTCCGTCACTGCATTATCCACAGGGTAACTGTCAACTAGTGAGTCTGCAATTGACACTGGAGGTGAAGGAATCTGCATTGTAAGTCTCAATTTAATGTCCATGAACATTAACCCCTAATTCTTCAGCTTGTGTGGATTTTTTTCACTGACTGTCTCTGCATTATTTGCAGGGTAACTGTCAACTTGGGGTGGCAGGGTAGCCTAGTGGTTAGAGCGTTGGACTAGTAACCGAAAGGTTGCAAGTTCAATTCCCCGAGCTGACAAGGTACAACAGGCAGTTAACCCACTGTTCCTAGGCTGTCATTGAAAATAAGAATCTGTTCTTAACTGACTTGCCTAGTAAAATAAAAAAAAATTAAGTCTGAAAATTGACATTGGAGGTGAGAAAATCCACATTTGATATTCAAAGACATTATGTTCAAATAAAGATGTTAAGTGCAAAGTGGTCATTTGTACATTTTATTTTGTGTTTCAGATGCAACCTGTGACTCCCATGCCACAATTCAACAATAGACCAAGTTATTTGAGCAAAAAACTTTTTGAAAGCACTCTTTTAGTTGATCATTCAAACTTTTCAAAGTATACAATCAAATGTATTTATAAAGCCCTTCTTACATCAGCTGTAGTCACAAAGTGAAACCCAGCCTAAAACCCCAAACAGCAAGCAATGCAGGTGTAGAAGCACGGTGGCTAGGAAAAACTCCCTAGAGCATGCTGTTGTGATTTAGTGCTGAACTTTTTAGTTGTATGCATTTAATTGTAATGTAGGCTAGCTACAGTATGTGGTATAAAAAGCCAAATGTTCCATTCGTAAAATACATGGCAGCATACAGTGTACAAAACATAAGGAACACCTTCCTAATATTGAGTTGCACCCCCCTTTGCCCTCATAACAGCCTCAATTTCATCGGGGCAACGTGTCAAAAGTGTTCCACAGGGATGCTGGCTCATGGTAACTACAATGCTTCCCACAGTTGTGTCAAGTTGGCTGGATGTCCTTTGGGTGGTGGACCATTCTTGATACACACGGGAAACTGTTGAGTGTGAAAAACCCAGCAGCGTTGCAGTTCTTGACACACTCAAACCGGTGAGCCTGGCCCCTACTACCATACCCCGTTCAAATCTTTTTCCCATTCACCTTCTGAATGGCACACAACCACAATCTATGTCTCAAGGCTTAAAATCCTTATTTAACCTGTTTCCTCCCCTTCATCTACACTGATTGAAGTAGATTTAACAAATTACATTAATAAGGGAGCATAGATTTCACCTGGATTCACCTGGTCAGTCTATGTCTTGGAAATAGGTCCTAATGTTTTGTACAGTGTCTATTTAAGCAATAAGGCCCGAGGGGGGTGTGGTATATGGCCAATATACCACGGCTAAGAGCTGTTCTTAGCCACGATGGAACACATTGCTAGGACACAACCCTTAGCCGTGGTATATTGGCCATATATGACAAACCCAGAGGTGCCTCATTGCTATTATAAACTAGTTACCAACTTAATTAGAGCAGTAAAAACAAATGTTTAGTCATACCCATGGTATATGGTCTGATATACCATGACTTTCAGCCAATCAGCATTCAGCATTCAGGGCTCGAACCACCCAGTTTATAATTATGAAATATATTTGGGAATATATTTTACTAGCTACCACAGCATACTGTCAAAATCTATTTCCACACCATATATTTAAATACAGAAACATATACGTAGAAATATAAGAAAACTGCCAATTTTTTTATGGCTTAAACATATATTTATATCTGTAATTTACATACACTTAAATACATGTACATACATTTTGTTAAACTCTATGTTAATATGTACTTTTTCTGTATGGGCTACTAAACCCTTATCAAACCAAAGTTGTACCCAAGCTGCTGGGTTTAGCCTTATTGTGCATCAGCACCAAGCTGGTGTTCTGATTGGAGAGTGCACCCAGCTAGCAAATAACCAAAGGAGAACCTTCTGGGAACATTATGGGTACGTTCTGTGTTTCCTGGGGAGACCTCAGCTGGAAGGTAGCAGAGCAGGCCCGGATAATGCGAGCATCTCCTATGCAGCCTGGTCATTACATCACAGCTAGCTAGCTAAACCTCCTGAGACAAGTGTGGAACATCTGGCCAAAACAGGATATAAATAGACCTTGAGATCTGGGCCTACACCTCCCTTTCTTATGCTTCTCTGGACGCCTTGTGCCTTGGTCTACAGCAGGGATATCATGCAGACGGATACAAAAGTTAGAAATGTAATGTGTCTTTTTATATCTGAACTCTTCTAGTCTCTACTAGCTTCAGGGATGTTTGATTCAAGCATATCTATGTGCATTTCCGCCATAATCAGAGCTTGGAACAAAGCAAAGATACAAAATAGACAGCAGTGCAGAGCAGTAAGAGCATTTACCAGAGAGGGTAGTACTAGTTAACCTCTAACACAGGATCTATCTCGTGAAGAGATCTCCAAACACAATGTTAATGATGAGAGCCTACTGATCCAGCTAGTTTAGAAGAAACACTTCCTCCAGCCCCCATGCTTAGTGCCAAAATCAGAACATGAAGAGAGAGGGAAAAGATATGCCAGAATATCTGCTTCAATGGAGCCCACAGGACAGAAGAGGAGCCAACAGGACGGAAGAGGAGCCCACAGGACGGAAGAGGAGCCCACAGGACGGAAGATGAGGCCTGAGGATGCAGGGGGGTCTTTGTCAAACATTCACCCACCACCACTTCTCACCCATAAACTCAAGAGACACTGCACTCCCTTCTACGCAACAGGCTTTGTTTCATTGTATCTGCCTGCCAACACTGGGATGCTTCTGCTCTGGATCACAGAGGCTGGAAGGTAGCTAGGGTACAGCTGCTCTGGCAAACCCTGAGGAGCCCCTTTGTTCAAAAGTCAGGAAGTTTCTATGCAAATAGGGCCTTTTGGGGTGGCCCTAGGAAACTAGAGTGAGTGTCACCGTGACGACCAAGGGCCGGCGTTTCACTGTTGACCTACACCGTCACGGGACAGGAGCCCATCTTTGAGCGTGCAAGTGGTGTAGAAGAGTTTATGAGCCACAATGCTCTGTGATGACATCAATGATGCCCTGCATCTACATGGTGACTTCTTGAGGCTAGAGAGCTTTCTCTTTTTCCCCTGCATTTTATAAATAGCCATGAAACAAATATGACCCTTCAACCGAGGTTATCATATTAGGGAAGCTGCTCAAGTGACACTTCAAATCAGCAGAGTTCAATGAATGGATTGCGTAATATGGTAATTAGATATCTTTTTCCAAAGCGGCTTACAGAGAAGCCAACATTGACAGTGACACATAAAGGCCAACTCAGTATACTATATCTGGCCCACGCAGGAACTGAACTCAGTGAACCATTGGAATCAAAGTGTAATTAGCTAGCCTTGCAGCCCACCTTGCTGTCCAGTTTCTTCATAGTGACCAGGTCCAGGGACTTGAGGGAGTGTCCGGTGGGCGCGATGAAGTACAGGCAGGCGTGGATGCGTGTGTCGTGGTAGCTGTGTAACGTGCGCTTGATTTTCAGCTCCTCCTGCAGATAGGCCTCAAACTGGGTATCGATAAACTCCACAATAGACTTGTAGCTGAGGAGAGAAAAGCATATGTTTCAAGGTGTTATAAACACACCATACACAGCTGATAAGGAAACTGGACTGAAGATGTAGCTGTGCACCAAAAAGAGAAAATCTGTCCTACTATCGTCGTATAGGATAGGGTAGGCTATACCTTTCCACCACCATAGAATACCAGAGGGTGTTGTAAAGCCTCTCTTAAAGGGATTTTAGCAATGAAGCCCTTTACCTACTTCCCCAGAGTCAGATGAACTTATGGAAACAATTTTTATGTCTCTGCATCCAGTATGCTAACTGACACACAAATGGTATACACAAGTTCATCTGACTCTGGGGAAGTAGATAAAGGGCTTCAATGCCAAAATCCAGAAGTATCCCTTTAAGTGAGAGATTTAAGCCAGTTTGTACTTTAATCCCGGAGTGTTGTCAGTGGGAGGTAGCTAGATGCTAAGTGAGTACAGCTCAGCTCCATATAAGTGATCTGCTGATCCATCATTCAGCTGTGCTGGGTCTCATTAGCTGGGAGTCATCAGGCAGAACATGGTGGGGAAGAGATGTGGGAGCGCACGGATCAGGGAGCAGAGGAGAGGCATACCATCGCCAAGGAAGGGGAAGATGCACCGCACAGCTGAAGGTGGATAGGAACCGCTGATTAAACTCAGGTTTTACCTCCGCCCTTCAACACACACACACCTCTTCCCACCTCCACTCCCCCTCATAAGAAACTCAACTGAGGTTAACTGCTAGCCCTTAGCTCACCCTCATCCAGCCACCATTTGATAGTGATGTGAAGCAGTTTGAACCTGGAGCGCTGACCTACATGAGGGTTCCTGTAACTAGCACAGCCTCCCCCTCGGGGCCCTAACCAGAGCAGTTAGAGAGGTCTGGGACAGACTGAGGACTGAGATTAGAGACAGAGCTGCCTGGTGCTCACATGACATCATCCATCCTCTCTCTGATCTCTCATGATGAGGAATAAGGTTCACATGACAGGAGGGCGAGAGAATGGATACAATGAGATCCCATGTTCACTAGAAGGTTTCCATCAGGGGGAAAGTGACAGGTAGAGTAGTACTCCCTTTCCCACAGACAAGACACTGTATGATTTAGCCCTGGAGACTCCTGGCTCAAGTGTCAGACTACGGTTATTCATATTGTCTAACAATAAATCAGTGACTCACTGTTTTCATAAGGTATGGGAGAGGCATCATAAGAGTGGTACCTAATGTTCCACCAGACTCTAGAGGGGATGACCTCAAGTCCACACTTCATAGGGGGCATCTCAATTCCACACTTCATAGGAGGCATCTCAAGTCCACACTTCATAGTTGGCATCTCAAGCATGCACTATTAAATAGTGACATTCACAAACTATCACTCCTGTGAAAGATATATTCTTGGCAGTGGTATACTGTCGAAACACCAGGCCTGTATTCATAAGGGGGTTGCATAAGTTATCATAGTGCCTACCTGTTTCAGAGAGTTTTCTTCTGTTTTGTGCCTAATGAATGAGACCAATAAATTAATGTACAATCTATACATCTCTTAGACACATGAAGCGGAATTTGGGGCTCTCTTCCCAAATACAGACGGACAGACAGAAATACATACAGTTTATTCATATGTTTATCTACATCATTGTCTCTCACCTATCCTCTTTGTTGATCTGGTCTCCGAAGCCCACAGTGTTGACCACGGTCAGCTTGAGGCGCACATTGCTCTCCTGGAGCTCGTAGGTGTTGGACTTGAGCTGCACGCCCGGCTGGTTGTGCTGGGTGGGTTCGCCCTCGAACTTGGTGTTGAACAGGGTGTCCATGAGAGTGGACTTGCCCAGGCCTGTCTCCCCTAAAACACACACACACCTTTCAGTTCATTCACCATTGTGCACTTTTTTTGTGGACTCTATACTATCTGGAGTTTGTGTGAGATAGTTGTACTAAGCTCATTAGGCATTCATAACCTATATTCTTCTGGAGTCAATGGGTATAGGTTACAGTATATCATTAATGGAAAATAGCATTGAACAGCAGGGAATATTCCAGATTGGGCCATTGTCAGAATTTTTATTTTATTTTTTATTTTACCTTTATTTAACTAGGCAAGTCAGTTAAGAACAAATTCTTATTTTCAATGACGGCCTAGGAACAGTGGGTTAACTGCCTTGTTCAGGGGCAGAACGACAGGTTTTTACCTTGTCAGCTCGGGGATTCAATCTTGCAGCCTTTCAGTTACTAGTCCAACACTCTAACCACTAGGCTACCTGCCGCCCCTGAATAACTGTGGCCTTAAAAGATTCTCCCATACTGTACATTACAGGATTTAGTACATCCTGTTGAAAAGACTGCAGTTTTACAATTTGGACTCGGGCTGCAGAGCAGATCTCTCTAATGCCACCAGAATGTTAATTATATGGACTCTTCCCATTTGTCACTTCCCTATACATTTAGCCATGTGAGCCCCTCCCTCTGGCTCCTCTGCTGCTTTTGGCAGGAGGAGCTTTTTAATGGAATAAAAAAGATGCGCTGCAGAAATGTCTAATATCTTGGGTGCCTTTAAGAGGGACTACATTGAATGTGACATCTTGCAGTGGCACAGCACAACAAGCTAATCCTATGTCCACAACAGTTGATATCTAAAGCAGACCATCGTAAAAATGGCAGCATGGGTCTGAGTCACGGATGTCCTGATGCGTTCTGACAAACTCACACTGTTCAAAGCTGTCAGTCGAGTGAGAAGGTGCCTTCCTTTCCCAGTGCAAGAAAATCTAGTGGTACGTCCCAAACGGCACCGTATTCCCTAAGTAGTGCACTATATAGGGAATAGGGTTCCATGTTGGGATGCTGCCCTAGGCTTACTTCTGTTCATCAGACACCACATCTACACACAGAGCACGCAGGGCGCTACACTGCCAACGGTGCATTAGTCTTCTATTCACAAGGCATCAGGCTTTCACTCTGAGTGCACACTAAATAGTGTAGGGGGGAGGGAGGTTAGAATGTAACAGCACAGTGCCAGATTCTCCCCTCCCATTTCCTGCGTCTGAGAGAAAGTCCACCTCAGGTCATTGTCAAGATGTTTCCGTGGTCTCTCATCATCCTCATAGAAATTTGGCAGGGCTGGACAAGCAAAGAGCATCTCGCTTGGCAGGGACCCAAGCTGAACCCCATGCTAAAGATGGGGCCTTGACATCCAAAGCCTTCCATTTGAATGTACCAGCCAAAAGCATAAGAAATCTAAGTCTCGTGAAGACAAAATGTTTTGCTCTCGATTCAGTTCTTGCCACATGCCTCGGGATCACATTTCTGGTGCTTTGAGCTGTAGGCCTGTGCAGTTTTACAACTGTTTTGCTTTCTGGGATCCACACACACCAGACTTTATAGAGTAGACTGTAATAATAGAGGTTCTTTGGCTTCTGCCATTGCTTTGGAATGTTTTGAGTGCCACTGATAACTTTCAAGTAATTTAGAGTGTGGAAAATGGAGAGAGGATAATTTTCTCTGTTTCCTACTTTCAACAAAATGGACAAAATTGACCATTTGCTTTAAAATAAGGCTAATATATGAAACCTATATCTGTCAATAGGCAGGTTTCCATTGAGCCAGGTTTATTTAGACAAAAGCAATGTCGCAATTCTTTTTTTACGACGTGTAATGGAAACGGCTGTCCAATGAAAAACGCATCTTTTGACCAATGCGTAAAACTATATGTTCATTTTGTAGATAATCCTCTAAGAAAACCAATGGTCCAAATCTCATCTCTATCAAAATCCGTTCAAAACTTATTGGCGGTTTTACCCTTGTAGGATGGCCAAAATTAGAGCGAATAAATCAATGGAGGCCAGAGAAAAATAGCGTGAGAATTAAGGCTAACTGACAGGTTCACCGTTGAACTCATCATTCTTCTCCAATCCGTAGGACATAAAACAACAGAGGTAAGATAGATATTGATTTTGAGACATGACATTATCATAGTTTACTGTTCATATTAATGCAAAGTTCCTGTTCTTTTTCGAAGACTTCTTTCAAAAAACAAGCGTATCTCTGTGAAATGTCAATGGAGCGCTGAGCGTACCGCAAACGTTTTATTTTCAAAGCCTTTTACATTCAATTCAGCTCGTCATGCTAATTTATATTTTTGCGAACCCGCGGAAACAACTTGAAGACGACGACCACACAATTTTTGGTCGAGAAAGCTGTGCTGTACTTGTATTGAGGTGACTACTTCAAGCTCTAAACTCTCAGAGGTAATAATCACACCTGGGGAGAGGGTCCTTCTTCTTACCCAACCACATTACCTTTGTTTTGGAGGTGTTCACGACAAGGTTAAAGGCAGAGAAAGCTTGTTGGACACTAAGAAAGCTTTGTTGTAGAGTGTTTAACGCAAAACCTGGGGAGGGGCCAGCTGAGTATAAGACTGTATCATCTGCATATAAATGGATGAGTGAGCTTGCTATTGCCTGAGCTATGTTGTTGATGTAAATTGAGAAGAGCGTAGGGTCTAGGATCAATCCTTGGGGTACTCCCTTTGTGACAGGCAATGGCTGAGACAGCAGATGTTCTGACTTTATACACTGCACTCTTTGAGAGAGGTAGTTAGCAAACCAAGCCAAAGACCCCTCAGAGACACCAATACTCCTTAGCCATCCCACAATAATGGAATGGTCTACCTTATCTAAAGCTTTAGCCAAGTCAATAAAAATAGCAGCACAACATTGCTTAGAATCAAGGGCAATGGTGACATCATTGAGGACCTTTTAGATTGCAGTGACACATCCATAACCTGAACGGAAACCAGATTGCATACCAGAGAGAATACTATAGACATCAAGAAAGCCAGTCAGTTGATTATTGACAAGTTTTTCCAACACTTTTGATAAACAGGGAAAAATAGACATTGGCCTATAACAGTTAGGATCTGCTTGATCTCCCCCTTTAAATAAAGGACGAACCATGGACCTCCCCAGAGAGGAGAGGGAAAAAAGATCAGAGATAGGCTTGGCGATGATTGGGGCAGCAACCATAAAGAAGAAAGGGTCTAAACCATCTGACCCAGATGTTTTTGGGGGGTCAAGTTTAAGGAGCTTCTTTAGCACCTCGGACTCAGTAACCGCCTGCAGGGAGAAACTTTGGAGCGGGGCAGGGGGAAAAGCGGGAGGAGTGTCTGGACTAGTCGCATTAGAAGGGGTGGGAGATGAGAAAATGTTGGACGGGCAAGGAGGCATGGCTGAGTCAAATAGAAATCCTGACTTAATGAAGTGGCAATTAAAGAGCTCAGCAATGTGCTTCTTGTCAGTAACAACCACATAATCAACATTAAGGGACATGGGCAGCTGTGAAGAGGAGGGTTTATTCTCCAGGTCTTTAACCGTTTTCCAGAACTTCTTTGGGTTAGACCCACAGAGAGAGAACTGAACCTTAAAGTAACTAACTTTGGCCTTCCGGATTGCCTAAGTGCACTTATCTCTCATTTGCCTGAACGAGAGCCAGTCAGCCTGAGTATGCGTGTGCCGAGCCTTTCGCCAAATGCAATTCTTGAGGTGGAGTAACTCTGCAAGATCACGAACAAACCAGGGGCTGCACCTGTTATTAATTATAATTTTCTTTATAGGGGCATGTTTGTTTACAATACCACTGAAAATACAAAAATATGGTCCAAGAATCTTCGACAGAGGATATCAAGCTGATTATATACAATTTTACAGAGGCCAGTTCATGAAGGAAGGCTTGCTCATTTTTTTAGCAAGCATCTATGACAAATCAGGACAGGTCGTTTCACTGAGCAGCCATTACGAACACAGGCTGTAAACAGTGACCACTAAGATCATTACAGAAAACACCAGACTGATACCTATCAGGATTATTTGTGAGGATAACATTTATGGGTGTTTGGAGTCATACCTTGTGGGATTGGTAATAATCTCAGAAAGATTTAGGGAGTCCCATTGCTTTAAGACTTGGTCAGGTGGTTTAAGCATGTCCGAGTTTAGGTCACCTACAGTGAGGGAAAAAAGTATTTGATCCCCTGCTGATTTTGTACATTTGCCCACTGACAAAGAAATGATCAGTCTATAATTTTAATGGTAGGTTTATTTGAACAGTGAGAGACAGAATAACAACAAATAAATCCAGAAAAACGCATGTGAAAAATTGTATAAATTGATTTGCATTTTAATGAGGGAAATAAGTATTTGACCCCCTCTCAATCAGAAAGATTTCTGGCTCCCAGGTGTCTTCTATACAGGTAACGAGCTGAGATTAGGAGCACACTCTTAAAGGGAGTGCTCCTAATCTCAGCTTGTTACCTGTATAAAAGACACCTGTCCACAGAAGCAATCAATCAATCATATTCCAAACTCTCCACCATGGCCAAGACCAAAGAGCTCTCCAAGGATGTCAGGGACAAGATTGTAGACCTACACAAGGCTGGAATGGGCTACAAGACCATCGCCAAGCAGCTTGGTGAGAAGGTGACAACAGTTGGTGCGATTATTCGCAAATGGAAGAAACACAAAAGAACTGTCAATCTCCCTCGGCCTGGGGCTCCATGCAAGATCTCACCTCGTGGAGTTGCAATGATCATGAGGCGGTGAGGAATCAGCCCAGAACTACACGGGAGGATCTTGTCAATGATCTCAAGGCAGCTGGGGCCATAGTCACCAAGAAAACAATTGGTAACACACTACGCCGTGAAGGACTGAAATCCTGCAGTGCCCGCAAGGTCCCCCTGCTCAAGAAAGCACATATACATGCCCGTCTGAAGTTTGCCAATGAACATCTGAATGATTCAGAGGACAACTGGGTGAAAGTGTTGTGGTCAGATGAGACCAAAATGGAGCTCTTTGGCATCAACTCAACTCGCCGTGTTTGGAGGAGGAGGAATGCTGCCTATGACCCCAAGAACACCATCCCCACCGTCAAACATGGAGGTGGAAACATTATGCTTTTGGGGTGTTTTTCTGCTAAGGGGACAGGACAACTTACAGGTAACGGATTTTGTCCCACTCCTCTTTGCAGATTTTCTCCAAGTCATTAAGGTTTCGAGGCTGACGTTTGGCAACTCAAACCTTCAGCTCCCTCCACAGATTTTCTATGGGATTAAGGTCTGGAGACTGGCTAGGCCACTCCAGGACCTTAATGTGCTTCTTCTTGAGCCACTCCTTTGTTGCCTTGGCCGTGTGTTTTGGGTCATTGTCATGCTGGAATACCCATCAACGACCCATTTTCAATGCCCTGGCTGAGGCAAGGAGGTTCTCACCCAAGATTTGACGGTACATCTCCAGACCTTAATCCCATAGAAAATCTGTGGAGGGAGCTGAAGGTTTGAGTTGCCAAACGTCAGCCTCGAAACCTTAATGACTTGGAGAAAATCTGCAAAGAGGAGTGGGACAAAATCCCTCCTGAGATGTGTGCAAACCTGGTGGCCAACTACAAGAATTGTCTGACCTCTGTGATTGCCAACAAGGGTTTTGCCACCAAGTACTAAGTCATGTTTTGCAGAGGGGTCAAATACTTATTTCCCTCATTAAAATGCAAATCATTTTATAAAAGTTTTCACATGCGTTTTTCTGGATTTTTTTGTTGTTATTCTGTCTCTCACTGTTCAAATAAACCTACCATTAAAATTATCGACTGTTCATTTCTTTGTCAGTGGGCAAGCGTATAAAATCAGCAGGGAATCAAATACTTTTTTCCCTCACTGTAGCAGAACAAATTCAGACTTAGTGTAAGGGGACAGGAGAGACCTTAGGGCAGGTAGGAAGTTTCAACATGGCACGGACAGTGGCAAACTGTTGGCACACAAAAACAAATGCAATATGTAAAATTACTTTTAATCCTTCTGTCTACATATTTCAAGACATGGCATATGGGGTTGCAGTGAGATACCCAATGGGCTGGACGATTCATTCTCATCACTCATCTT
The DNA here is from genome assembly GCA_030435695.1 of Brachymystax lenok tsinlingensis. Taxonomy (NCBI): domain Eukaryota; kingdom Metazoa; phylum Chordata; class Actinopteri; order Salmoniformes; family Salmonidae; genus Brachymystax; species Brachymystax lenok. The sequence goes on from CM059789.1 coordinate 20,180,484, forward strand.
TAAAAAATGTATACTAAAAACTTGGAAATCAAACATCCATCGTTAACACAATGAAAAAAATCGGATGTATTATTTAAATATTTAAATAGAATAGGCAAAAGAGAAAAACAAATGGATACAATTTAAGGCCAAGTGGCAAACAATAAAGCAGGAACTAGGGATGGGAGCATGCAGGCACTAGGGATGGGAGCATGCAGCCGAGGGTTATTGGAATATAGCAAATTCTATCCATGCAGGCTTTCACAGACTACCTGAAATTTGAAACAGTTAGGTGGTAGGGCATACAGGCCGTTGCCAATGTATTAATGTAAAATTTGCCTAAATGGGTAATGGAAACACTTAATTTGCTTCGGATGTTTTATCTGCTCCACCATGCACCTGTCTAGTAAGGTTGAACGCCTTCTCTCCTACTCAGCCTCTTGACAAAAGCTTCTCCTAAGTGGGTGAGACACCTATTCCTGTTGCACTGCTGCTTGGATCCCACTGGGCGATCTGCTCCCGGTCTGCCCTGGCCTGACTCCCCGTCTGGTACAGGTACCCTTGCCACACTCCCCCCTCTTTCCCGAGCTTTCGCTCTCCTCTAGCACACAGGCACACACACACACACAGGCATACACACACAGGCATACACACACACAGGCATACACACACAGGCACACACACACACAGGCACACAGACACGTGGAGGCTGCGGAGGGGAAGATGGCTCATAATACCGTCTGGAATGGAGCGAATGGAATGGCATCAACCACAACCACATGGAAACCATGTGTTTAATGTATTTGATACCATTCCACTAATTCCGATCCTGGCATTACCACGAGCCTGTCCTCCCCAATTAAAGTGCAACCAACCTCCTGTGACACACACATAGGCTAATTAACTTGTGAATCTTATGTGAGCTTTACTCAGAAACGCTTTAATTAATTTGTATAGGCCTACCATTTATTTATTTGATCTCAGACTTTTTCTAGCCTACTGGACTCTGAGAGAGCTACTCAAGTTATTTTGTTGGGGAGAGTGACTCTTTGAACTTACAATGGCTAGCCTCAAGACGCTTACATTTTTCTTGTGCTTTGTGGTATTTGTTCCATGACTCCTGTGCACTTTGTTGACTATGAACTTTCTTATTAACCCGACCGTGGGACAGACAATGTTTGTTCCCACACTCGCAACTCTGACTCTCTATTGGTTACAAAGATTCTTGGCCTCCCATCCTAATCTAAACCTCTCTCGCCGGCTTTGCTGTACAATATGATCTTGTTGCCATCTGATTCACATTTAAATGTCATAACAAATCAACACGGCAAAGCTCTCCCTGTCCTCTGCCATGCCCTGATTGTATTACTGCTGATGATATCTGGAAATGTGCATGTACACCCTGGCCCGTCTACTGTTGCTAGCCCCAATTCTGATATTTGCTCTGATGATTTCTGCTTCACTGATTTCTGCTCTCATAACAGCCTGGGTTTTCTGCACGTTAACATTAGAAGCTTATTACCTCAAATGTATCAATTGAAAGTGTGGGTTCACAGCTCTTATACGGCAAGATGTGTTGGTCATTACTGAGCCATGGTTAAGAAAGAGCATTCTGAACACTGATGTTAACCTTTCTAGTTATTACCTTTTTCGGCAAGACAGATCTTCCAAAGGTGGTGGAGTGACAATCTTTACCAAGGAACACCTTCAGTGCTCAGTTGTCTCCACAATTTGATTTGCTGGTTTTAAGCATTAAGCAAATAGCTCTTTGTTGACTGTTGCTGGGTGTTATCATCCACCATCAACACTGGCCTGTACCCTACCTGCCCTAAGCTCTCTCCTGGCCCCACTAAGTCTGAATTTGTGCTGCTAGGTGACTTAAACTGGAACTTGCTTAAACCACCTTCCTTCATTAAACTTGACCTGAAAAAAACATGTGGCTCAGATGATTTAGATCCTTTCTTCTTTAAGGTTGCAGCCTCCATCATCACCAAGCTTGTCTCTCCTCTCTGGGAAGGTTCCCAGTGCTTGGAAGGCAGCCATGGTGCATCCTTTATTTAAAGGGGGAGATTAAGCTGATCCTAGCGGTTATATTTTGCCCTGTTTATCAAAGAATTTGGAAAAACGTGTCAATAATAAACTGACTGGCTTTCTTGATGTCTATAGTATTCTCTCTGGTATGCAATCTGGTTTCCGCTCAGGTTATGGATGTGTCACTGCAACCTTAAATGTCCTCAATGATGTCACCACTGCCCTTGACTCTAAGCAATGTTGTGCTGCTATTATACATCCCTGGGTCGCTCCTCTACAAGCATTTCCCTACACTCGCATTAACATCTGCTAACCATGTGTATGTGACAAATAAAATTTGATTTGATTTCTCAGTTCAGCTAGACTGGAATGAGCTGCAAAAACAACACTCAAACTGGACCGTTTTATCTCCATCTCTACATTCAAAGACTAAATTATGGACACTCTTGCTGACAGTGGCTGCTACGCCTGATGTATTGTTGTCGCTACCTTTTTGCCCTTCGTGCTGTCTGTGCCTAACAATGTTTTGTACCATGTGGTGTTGCTGTCATGTGGTGCTGCTGCTTCTCTATGTAGTGTTGTGGTGTCTCTATGTAGTGTTGTGGTGTCTCTATGTAGTGTCGTGGTGTCTCTATGTAGTGTTGTGGTGTCTCTATGTAGTGTCGTGGTGTCTCTATGTAGTGTTGTGGTGTCTCTATGAAGTGTTGTGGTGTCTCTATGTAGTGTTGTGGTGTCTCTATGAAGTGTTGTGGTGTCTCTATGTAGTGTTGTGGTGTCTCTATGTAGTGTCGTGGTGTCTCTATGTAGTGTTGTGGTGTCTCTATGAAGTGTTGTGGTGTCTCTATGTAGTGTTGTGGTGTCTCTATGAAGTGTTGTGGTGTCTCTATGTAGTGTTGTGATGTCTCTATGTAGTGTTGTGGTGTCTCTATGTAGTGTTGTGGTGTCTCTCTTTATGTAGTGTTGTGGTGTCTCTCTTTATGTAGTGTTGTGGTGTCTCTCTTTATGTAGTGTTGTGGTGTCTCTCTTATGTGTGTTTTGTCATACATTTAGATTTTTAATCCCAGCCCCCAGTCCCCGTCCCCACAGGAGGCCTTTTGCCTCTTGGTAGGCCGTCATTGTAAATAAGAATCTGTTCTTGATTGACATTGTTGTGTGTGACATCATTACATCCAGCTGTATTTATCGATAGAAGATAGTTAAATGAAAATGCACCATAGCAGGCAACTGTCTAATTTATTTTCTATGCAAACTTTCTAAATGTAGACCAACCAAAAAAATCACTGGACCAGTTAATGGAAACATAGCTAATAGTGCCAAGATATTATTCACCTAAGTTGTACACAGTTGTCATGATTGTCAAAATGAGGCCTAGGGCATGCGTATTTAATCCTGAGATACTGTAACAGACAGACAGTAATATAGGGGGAGAAATAAACAGGTCTATTGCTTTGACTTGACATTATTGGTGGGAGCAGCACAATTACACTTGACTGGAATCATTTTACTGGCATTTCTACGCCCAGTCCCAGACGATAGCTCGAACATGATGGAGGATGAATTAGCTACAGTAACCAGAGTTGACTACTGACTATGGCTGAGCGATATTGTCAAAATGTCATATAATGGTATTTTTCACATTTTTGAGTGACGGGGTGGAACTAGGTCTGTGTGGAATGCAGCATGAGAGAGAGAGAGAGAGAGAGAGAGAGAGAGAGAGAGAGAGAGAGAGAGAGAGAGAGAGAGAGAGAGAGAGAGAGAGCAGAGAGGGGTGACTCAAGTAGGGGAGTAAACTATAAAAATAGACATTACACACGGCGTATCACATTTAACAAACCAAACATTAAAACACCGTTATAATAGGTAAAGTAAAAACCCAAACCGGTCCGTGCAAAAATACCAGTATATAGTCAAATACGGTATACCGCCCAGCCCTACTACTGACCAGTGAGAAACAACCAAATTGGGTCAAAGACCGAATTAATTAAGTTTACATTTACAGTGGAAACACATTACATACATTGCGGCGGAGAATGGCTCCCATTTTGCCTTGAGGAGAAAAAAGGGATGTTTCACGCATGACACACTCACCAACGCAGAGGATGTTGAAGCAAAAGCCGTGGTTGACAGACTTGTTGACCAGCTGGTCGGGCATGCTGTCAAAGCCGACATGGCCGGCGAGAGGGACGGCGCGAGCACCTTCTCCCTAAAGACAAGAGAATGATTTTGAGATTAGGAACACTGAGTAAAGATGTGTAATTAATCATTAACCACCAGGTATAATCACAGATACATATGAAACGGGGGTGGTACGGATTAGGCCATCGTAACTTAGGTTAACATAAGGCTGATCATAATAACATTATTATTTCACCTCAGTTTACACATTTCATGTAGAACACGGCAAGGTGCTAGGTGGTGCTAGGGTACTATTTGTACATGTAGGTAGGGGTGAAGTGACTATGCATAGATAATAAACAACAAGTAGCTATTTACATTGACCCCCCGGCCCCTCCCTTTTGTACATTACTGCTACTTGTTGTTTATTATCTATGCATAGTCACTTCACCCCTACCTACATGTACAAATTACCTCAACTAACCTGTACCCCCGCACACCGACTCGATACCGGTACCCCCTGTATATAGCCTCATTATTCTTATTGTGTTACTTTTTATTATCATTTTTTACTTTCGTCTATTTGGTAAATATTTTCTTAACTCCTTTTGAACTGCACTGTTGGTTAAGGGCTTGTAAGTAAGAATTTCACGGTAAGGTCTACACTTGTATTCGGCGCATGTGACAAATGAAGTTTGATTTGATCTGTGCTCTAGTTGTAATACACTTCCTGTTTCCTGTATGCTGACATATTTGCATAAAGCACAGCCTACTGTTGAAACCACAATGTCCATATATGGAAAGTATAACATCACATTTTGAGAGGTACTGCAGAACAAGGGCATTGTTATGTGAGAGTAATACTTCCACGTTATACATGTATTATAACAGATGACCCAACTTGATACAGAAGGACATGGATCCTACGAATCCAATAGGAAATGTTGTAGGCCTGACCCCAAATCCATCAGGGCCTAATATGGATATGTGTGTGTGTGTGTGTGTGTGTGTGTGTGTGTGTGTGTGTGTGTGTGTGTGTGTGTGTGTGTGTGTGTGTGTGTGTGTGTGTGTGTGTGTGTGTGTTTGTATGTGAGTGTGAGAGAGAGAGAGAGAGAGAGAGAGAGAGAGAGAGAGAGAGAGAGAGAGAGAGAGAGAGAGAGAGAGAGAGAGAAGTACCCTAGCACCATCAGACATCAGACATCCTGTTTCTAGAACTTCACAGGGTGGTGGTGTCGGCAGGAAAACAAGGAATTTAGATGACATGGAACTGACATGTGTGCCCTCAATAGTGAATCAACTGAAACACAGCAACACCACCACTAAAATGCCTAAAAGTAACAAAAATGTGCTTTTAAAATATATTATGGCTTTGAGGCAGACTGCAATATCCGCTCAGCTAAAAGGGGAGGTTGAAAATAGTTACGCAGACTTGGAGTCAAACACACATGTGCCTTGCACAATGACATAACGCTTGTTGTTGACTTCCATTTATTTAGACATTTGGGTTGAATTAATTGCACAAAAAAGCGTTGATGTAGGTGAACATAACCGGAAAGCCTATTTAGTTTAGCCTACTAATCCTTCACCCAGTGATTTTTCAAGCTGACACATTCTGAAATTAAGTAAAACCCTTTTGATGAATCCACATTATTAGCCTCGTTATTATTTAGTTATATATCAATAATATTAATAATCCCCAAGCGGTTAAACTATAAAATGCACACTAGACAACGCCCAGCAAAGTAACGGGACTGAGGACCAGAAACAATGTGATAGGCTACTAACATAATCGAACTCACGAGAGACGGCAGATATGCATGCAAATTGCATGTCCAGAAATAAATACAGTCATAATATCCTACCAAAAATACCATATCAATGTGATGTATACATAATTTTAATTGCGAAATTGAGAAAGGATGAGGATACTGGATCGCAACGATAACCAAGTAAGGGAACGCACGCGGGCAATAGCCTAAATCAGACAATCGAATGTTCGCGATCATTTTTATTTTGATAAACCATGCGGTTTCGTAATGAGCGATATTTATATAGATACATTATATCAATGCGATAATAACGTTGTAATAAAGAGGTCATCTGATATGGAGCTAGCTTTTAAAAACGGTACAACAACCATGGAGGGGCTTTCCACCGACATGTATCCATGCTATTTGAGTTAAATTCACCCAAATACTCAAATGTATTATTTTTAGCAAGTTACATCGGTGCCCTAGCCAAAAGAGCAGGAAAAGCATCCTTAATTATAGTACTCACCGCTTGCCTAGCTATTTCAGTGGCCGCCATGGTTCTTTTTTGGGATGAAGACCCTATGCAGGAAGCTGCATACAACAAGTTGGCTTCATACACGAGAGAATGTACCATTTTTTCCCCCAAAAATTGTAAGAGCATTAATTAAAATATAACCTGAAAAGCATATCATTATACACCATGTTAAACTGATAATATAACGTTTGCATAACCAACAAAGCACATACTTAACATACACCTTAATTATATGGTATACCCCTATTTTCATTGGAACCTTCTGAGTAGGCTGGACCGGCTGGACCAGTAAGATGCCATGAAATGCTAATCTTTTTGCTGAAATTGTAAATTATGTTGCCAGTTTTATCAAAGCCAATAAATAGCCTTTCCATCAAATTATAAGCTTTATAATAGTTAGATTACGATTTATCAAGGGGAAAACAAATAAAAGAGATGATAACATCACGCAGTTTTATAAAGTGAACAATTGATTTATGATATTACAGAGCAAGTTTATTATCAGAAATAAAAAACACATTCAACACACTGTCTGCAGTAGAGGTGAATGACAATCACTAGTGTCATGGAAATTGTTACAATGCAAGTTTGGTAGTTAACTGTTAACCTTCCTATTCGGAATCCTTAGGACGTTCCAACTTTACCCTGTTGACGTGGTGAAGGTACGTTTAAGTGAGGGTTAAGGTTATTAGGGTATGGATGTCCCAAGGGTTCCGTACAGCACTAACCGTGCGACTGGCTCCCCCGTGCGCACGTAAACCAATGCAATGGGATGAAAAGGAAGCCGCGAAGACGTTTCTGCGTATAACTTACAAATCAAAACAAACGGACAAGCCCCATGATACCGGACACGAATACAGTAAAATGCACTCATATGACCACTAGTCAACAAACGGCAAGTCCTTGACACGGTATAACTTAGCACATTATAAGCAAGGTAACTGCCTGCAGCTAACTAACTGGTTAGAGCGTTGGACTAGTAACCGAAAGTTTGCAAGATCGAATCCCCGAGACAACAAGGTGAAAAATCTGTCGTTCTGCCCCTGAACAAGGCAGTTATAAGCCACTGTTCCTAGGCCGTCATTAAAAATAAGAACTTGTTCTTAACTGACTTGCCTAGTTAAAAAAGAGAGAAACTGCTAGCCACCAACCAAACCAAAGGTTTTCTGAACATACTTGGACCCTTTCTTCACAAATGTTACTCTCGGAGTTTGTTTTCTGGGTTGTCACAAACCTCAAGCGTTTTTTGATACCCTGATAGTTGATCATAAATAACCTGAAATAGCTAGGTAACAATATTTTACTAATTAGCTACTACTTTGCCCAAAAAGGAAATGGCTTCAAAAATCTTCGCAGAGAGAGAAAATGCAACCCTCCATACAAATGCGCTAAAGACGCGCCAGCTGTCAAATCAAATCAAATTTTATTTGACACATACACATGGTTAGCAGATGTAAATGCGAGTGTAGCGAATTGCTTGTGTGTCTAGTTCCGACCATGCAGTAATATCTAACAAGTAATCTAGCAACTTCACAACAACTACCTTACAAGTGTAAAGGAATGAATAAGACTATGTTCATATAAATATCTGGATGAGTGATGGCCGAACGGCATAGGCAAGATGCAGTAGATGGTATAGAGTACAGTATATACATATGAGATGAGTAATGTAGGATATGTAAACATTATATAAAGTGGCATTGTTTAAGTGGCTAGTGATACATTTATTACATCCCATTTTTAATTATTAAAGTGGCTAGAGATTTGAGTCGATGGCCGAACGGCATAGGCAAGATGCAGTAGATGGTATAGAGTACAGTATATACATATGAGATGAGTAATGTAGGATATGTAAACATTATATAAAGTGGCATTGTTTAAAGTGGCTAGTGATACATTTATTACATCCAATTTTGAATTATTAAAGTGGCTAGAGATTTGAGTCAGTATGTTGGCAGCAGCCACTCAATGTTAGTGATGGCTGTTTATCAGTCTGATGGCCTTGAGATAGAAGCTGTTTTTCAGTCTCTCGGTCCCAGCTTTGATGCACCTGCACTGAACTCGCCTTCTGGATGATAGCGGGGTGAACAGGCAGTGACTCGGGTGGTTGTTGTCCTTGATGATCTTTTTGGCCTTCCTGTGACATCGGGTGGTGTAGATGTCCTGGGCGGCCAGTAGTTTGCCACCGATGATGCGTTGTGCAGACCTCACTACCCTCTGGAGAGCCTTACGGTTGTGGGCGGAGCAGTTGCCGTACCAGGCAGTGATACAGCCCAACAGGATGCTCTCGATTGTGCATCTGTAAAAGTTTGTGAGTGTTTTTAGTGACAAGATACATTTCTTCAGCCTCCTGAGGCTGTCTGTGTGGGTGGACCATTTCAGTTTGTCCGTGATGTGTACGTCGAGGAACTTAAAACTTTCCACCTTCTCCACTACTGTCCCATCTATGTGGATAGGGGGCTGCTCCCTCCTCTGTTTTCTGAAGTCCACGATCATCTCCTTTGTTTTGTTGACGTTGAGTGTGAGGTTATTTTCCTGACACCACACTCCGAGGGCCCTCACCTCCTCCCTGTAGGCCGTCTCGTTGTTGTTGGTAATCAAGCCTACCACTGTTGTGTCGTCTGCAAACTTGATGATTGAGTAGGAGGTGTGCATGGCCACGCAGTCATGGGTGAACAGGTAGTACAGGAGAGGGCTGAGAACGCACCCTTGTGGAGCCACAGTTTTGAGGATCAGCGGGGTGGAGATGTTGTTTCCTACCTTCACCACCTGGGGGTGGCCCGTCAGAAAGTCCAGGACCCAGTTGCACAGGGTGGGGTCAAGACCCAGGGTCTCGAGCTTAATGACAAGTTTGGAGGGTACTATGGTGTTAAATGCTGAGCTGTATTTGATGAACAGCATTCTTACATAGGTATTCCTCTTGTCCAGTGTGATTGTGATTGTGTCTTCTGTGGACCTGTTGGGGCGGTAAGCAAATTGGAGTGGGTCTAGGGTGTCAGGTACGGTGAAGGTGATAGGATCCTTGACTAGTCTCTCAAAGCACTTCATGATGACGGAGGTGAGTGCTACGGGCGATAGTCGTTTAGCTCAGTTACCTAAGTGTAACCGGTATGAAATGGCTAGTTAGCTAGCGGGTGCGCACTAACAGCGTTACAACTGGTGATGTCACCCGCTCTGAGACCTTGAAGTAGTTGTTCCCCTTGCTCTGCAAGGGCCGTGGCTTTTGAGGCGCAATGGGTAATGATGCTTCATGGGAGGCAGTTGCTGATGTGTGCATAGGGTCCCTAGTTCGAGCCCAGGTAGGGGCGAGAAGAGGGATGGAAGCAACACTGTTACATTAGCTTTCTTGGGAAAAGGAACAATGGTGGTCCTCTTGAAGCATGTGAGAACACCAGACTTATTGAATATGTCCGTAAACACACCAGCCAGCTGGTCTGAGGACGTGGCTAGGTGCGAGGGTTAACACTTTAAATGTTTTACTCACGTTGGCTGCGGTGAAGGAGAGCCCGCAGGTTTTGGTAGCGGGCCGTGTCGGTGGGACTGTATTGTCCTCAAAGCGAGCAAAGAAGTTGTTTGGTTTGTCTGGGAGCAGGACATCGGGGTCCGCGACAGGGCTGGTTTTCTTTTTGTAGTCTGTGATTGACTGTAGACCCTGCCACATATCTCTCGTGTCTGAGCCATTGAATTGCGACTCTGCTTTGTCTCTATACTGAAGCTTAGCTAGTTTGATTGCCATGCGGAGGGAATAGCTACACTGTTTGTATTTGGTCATGTTTCCGGTTGCTTTGCCCTGATTAAAAGCAGTGGTTCGCGCTTTCAGTTTTGCGCGAATGCTGCCATCAATCCACGGTTTCTGGTTGGGGAAAATTTGAATAGTCGCTGTGGGTACAACATCACCGATGCACTTGCTAATAAAATCGCTCACCGAATCAGCGTATACATCAATGTTATTGTCCGACGCTATCCAAAACATATCCCAGTCCACGTGTTCGAAGCAATCTTGAAGCGTGGAATCGGATTGGTCGGACCAGCGTTGAACAGACCTGAGCACGGGCGTTTCCTATTTTAGTTTTTGTGGGGGGCTTTGTATGTGTCGCGGAAGTTAGAGTAACAATGATCCAGAATTTTTCCAGCCTGCATTCGATATGCTGATAAAATTTAGAGAGTCTTGTTTTCAGATGATGTTTGTTTGTGTCGGCGCGATGCGTGAAGAAGCCAGGTGGCTGTACCGACTCTGATAACGTATCCCAAGTGAGCCATGTTTCCGTGAAACAGAGAATGTTACAATCTCTGATGTCTCTCTGGAAGGCAACCCTTGCTCGGATTTCGTCTACCTTGTTGTCAAGAGGCTGGACATTGGCGAGTAGTATACTCGGGAGCGGTGTGCCCGTCTACGGAGCCTGACCAGCAGACCGCTCCGACTGCCCCTTTTGCCCCTTTTGCGGTGCCGCTGTTTTGGGTCGCCTGCTGGGATCCGATCCATTGTCCTGGGTGGTGGACCAAACAGAGGATCTGCTTCGGGTTGATATCTGCTCCAGGTAGTCTGCCCTACCTACAAACAATTGTCAATTATTGACATGTTTGTCTACCTTACTAGAACTCTCTGTGATGCTTCATAACCTACATTGGTTGAGTTAATTCCAATGAGAACTCTCATGCACTACCAACTGAGACAGTAAAAAATAAAATCAATGCTCCCTAATGGTTGATATCAATGTGGATTGCTTTACTCAGCATATTTACCACTTTAAATATACGGTTGCAGAAAACCTCTTGAAGACTCCGCTGACAGGAAAAAAGTTGCATGTTCCATGATTGCAGAAACAGATCTGGGGCCAGGAGACCTGATTCCGGAGACTGAGCATGAAAATACAAGCAAGACAATGTAATTGCATGTTCTCTCTACCTGCATGTAGGCTACATGGTATAGTCCACACCTAACAGTAACTCCTTATCTCTGTGTATTAATAAGTGATGAATTGGGAGTGAGTCAACATGATGACTGGCTGTATTTTCTTTTCTAAGTTTTACTTCCCTCCCTTTGAGAAGTCCACTGTGGTCACGTGTGCTTGAGGTTGTAGTGCTGTTGGTTTAGTCATAGGAATTAGAATTGAACTTTGTCAGTTACTGTTGAGGCTAGGGGAGAGGAGAGAATAGGAAGTGAAAATTATTTTACATTTTTGGGGGAGGGTGAACTTCAAATTCAAGATAGTTAGAGAGCCTATCGGTGTAGACGGGTGGTTGCTGTTGACAAAATAGGTTTAAACTTGAATAACTGGTTAAAGAGAGTTAAAATGACGTGCGCTACGAGGATATACGTAAACGCTTCTTGGCACACCAAGTAGACTGACTACAGGTGAGCGGAACTGTTATTTATGACCTATCAAATATAAAGAAAATCAGCATTTTTTTACTTTGTTTACATGTGAGTCTACAAGAGAGGTCACTAAACGGTCTGCTTATCACGATGTAGCCAATGTCTACATGCCTGTATAAATGGGCTACTGAAAACAGGAAAGGAGATCTAATTTGGTTTTTAAACGAGAAATTAAGGGTTCTTTTAATAAAACATGTTTAAGTTTCACAAAAATGTAGGCTTATAGGCTATAACTTTATTGGGTAGAAGTACGTCTACACGACCATTTTCTTATTTTCAAAGACCGAATAGAATTAAATGTTTTAGCCTATAACATGTATTTTTTACCAAATATTAAAATACAAAATGTGTATGATGAGCCTGTGCTACAAAATGAGTGGCCTATAGGCTATTAAACATCTTTTTTTTTTCAGAGACTCAAGTATTGAAGGTCCAGTGCGCAATGGGGACAAGCATTTCCTTGTTTAATGCTATCCAAAATGCTTATCTAAATTGAGGAAACGAGAAAAAGTTACTAAGTCAGGCAACATGTATAACGGCACCAGCACCAGAGAGCCGACAGACAACTCTGTGACACATTTCCAACCTCTGCAAGACGGAGGCGCATTGGAGTCTGGATCTGAACCAACTAATAATGGGAAAGACTCCAATGTCAAGCAATCTGGGCAGGCTAACGTCTTGGACCGCTTGTCTAGAGCTAGTGTGCGGGCATTCCCTGCCAGTGTCACTACTTATGCTTCTGCACGCAGATCAAGGCTGCAGAGACAGCCAGAGGCGTGTGACACCAACAGTAGCTCATCCGAGAGAGGCTCGCTCACACCCGCCATGCGTAAAATATACTTGAAGGACTTATTATTGAACAACTCGTCCGGTGGATTTGCGAGTGTTCTATCTTCAAAAGGTTCCGGTGCGTCTTCAACGGAGGTTGGTGAGGAGGAGGTGGAAGGTTGGGCTCTGTGCCCCATGGAGCACGCATGGATGTTATCTGTTGTAGATGGAAACTATGAAACCATCATGGACTTTCTTTCCGAAGATTCTAGTCTACTAACCAGGAAAGATTTTGTCAGTGGGTTTACAGTGCTACACTGGTTAGCCAAAAGTGGCCAGGATGAGACACTAATAAAATTGTTAAGGCATGCTGAAAAAGAGGGGATTCCAGTCAACGTGAATTTGATAGGCAGTGGGGGGCTCACCCCACTCCACGTAGCAGCTATGCACAGTCGATACATGGTAATTAAAATTCTAGTCGGTGCTTTCGGTGCCAATGTCGATGCCATGGATTACAGTGGAAGGAAAGCCTGGCAATATCTGAAGGGCAACGCCCCTGAGGAGATGAAGGAGCTTCTTGGCACTTGGGATGATGAGCACCGTAGCGTGGGTCAGCAGAACACTAACAACAGCGCCACACTAGTGCCCAAATCAGAATTAAGTGATGAGAGAGACGATCCAGTCTACTTTGATCGGACTCGAAGGAATGGCAGCTGGCGCGGCTCATTTAAAAGGTTGTTGGCTCCATTCTTGTCATTTGTGAACAAAAATTAAAGGTCAGACGGCCACATTTGTTTCCACGCGAAATCAAGCGTTTTCATTACGACTCATTGAGCATCGTTTGTAAAGACTTGTCGGAAAAGAAACCTCGGATTATGGAACAGTTTTACTTAAACCTTCAGAATGTTCTATATTCAACAATTGTTATTAAATACACTTCTATTCGAAGGCATGCACGCGTGTACTCTTGGTTTCTACACCGAGAGTTGTTGATCAACACATTGACACTTCCTGCAGATTGTGTAAGCATATGTATAGCAATTGCTACAGAACTAGACATGTTATATTCTCAAATATAGCATATTCTAAAAAATTACTTGTAAAGTAACCATTCTGCGTAGGGTGTTATGGTCGATAATAAAAAAGAAAACTAGTCTTCGCTTCAATTACACACGGGTTCCTTTGGATTGCACATTTAAACTTGCGCCCATGTAAACCAATTCCTAATTAAAACTAGATTGGACTTCAATGGTAATGTTTCTGGTAAGTCTTTGGTCACTGATCAATGAATTAGCCTCACTTAAGTGTAATGCATTTGTAGGTTTTTAGTGGACTAAAAGCATTGGGCCAGCAGAAAGGGCACAATTCTCCCTCTGGTGGTTGAGTAGAATAATCTGCCCATTCCATATTTTAAATTAAATGTTGGTTTATATTGGGTAAGCAACAGTAACTGGAAGCTTTCTACATTTTCATACAAGCATTTCCAGAGTAAAGGATTTATTGCAGGGTTTCCCAAAACTCAGTCCTGGGGACCCTCAAGGGGTGCACAATTTGTTTTTTGCTTTAACACTACACAGCAGATTGAAGTAGTCATCTAATCATGAAGCTTTGAATCAGCAGTGTAGTGCTATGGCAAAACAATGTGCACCACTTGGAGTCTGCAGGACAGTTTGGGAAACACTGATTTACTGAGTTTTGAAAACACTCACATGGCAAAACCAAATCTCATTTATCACAAATCTTTTATTGTCAAACACAAGCATAACCAGAGTATCTGTACAAAAAGACAGCTGTTCCAGATAGTATGGCTTCCTCTCCAGATCAGGGCCCAGCAGGTGGAAGATGCTGGAGATCTGAAGACCTGTGCATTTACAAGCCCAGCTTGGTCCTCCTCCAGTGTCTCCTCTTGGAGTTGTACCTGGAACATTGAAACCAGGAATGATTTGGACTGATAACAGAACTACCAATCATAGTCTCCATGGTGGCATTAGTTCAACACCCCCCCCATTTAAGTGCCTCAGTATTAAGACGGCTTGTCTAACTGTTAACACTAGCTTGTTTCTATACAATAACTTGGCAGACATCCAAGGAGTCATTTCCATATGCCCAAAAGCAAGGTACAGCCAATAGATTACATACACAATGGGGATGTCATCCCCAATATGGTTGAAAGACATTCACACTATTGATAAACAATAACCACATTACTTCAGTAGACAGTTATGATACTTATCGCCATTGCACTACTAAAGATAATATTCGTCACAGGTGATGTGAACTCCAAAGCGGAAGGTACATTTAATCATTAACTACTTTTCTTACTTGTCTTAACTGCATTGTTGGTTAAGGGCTTTTAAGTAAACATTTCACTGTAAGATCTACACCTTTTTGTATTCGGCACGTGACAAATACAATTTGATATTGATTTGATTACTCTCAGCAGGATTAATGACACCACTCCCACTGAATGGAAGCACTGCAATTGCAGACCTGCTTTAGATTGTCATATTGTGCATTCAGCACCAGTTACACCGTACAGGGGGGAGGCTAGGCAGATAACACGCATACCTGATCTTGTTGCCAGTCTTCATTCTGATCCACTGTGGAATGGGCCTGTTCTGCTTCTGCTTCTTGGCGAGAAAGCGTTTGATCCGGAAAGTCTTGTGGGACGACTGAAATGAAGAGATGAGCCATGTTAACTAGCTAAACCTTTTATTTAATCACGTGCAAGGCGTAACTGGTGTTTTTCTAGCTAAGCCTGCTAGCTAGCCTTGTGTTTTGCACTTCTGTTACCAGTAGACGAGTGTAAGCAGAAACGTCACAATTTTGACATTACATAGATGAAAATTAGGTTAGTGTGACAACTTATTGCAGGCAGGTGCGCTTACATAACTTAAGTCAATGTTTCAGTAGAAACCGGCTTGGGTCACACGATACTAAAATGTACTTTTCTAAGGACTGAATACTGCTATTGGAGACAATATAAAGGCTTTCGGTGTGCCCGTAAAAAACACTATGCGAATGACATGAACAAGTATGGATTTCACTTAATTGGACAAGGATGTTATAAGATTTCAACTTACCATTTCGTGCACAGTCCTTACACCACAATGGCGGAGGCCGAAGAGAAAGAAGGAGGGGAAGCGGTGGTGATGTATGCAATCCGAACCAATCAGGGTGGAGAGAATTCTTGCGCTACGCGCCCACAGCGCCATCAAGTGGATTCCTTCCGCATTGCATCAACATGATGTCTGCATACCACTTGTAAAAAGTACGAGTTATGGGTTTTCTCTTTTAAAACTGTATTTACAGTACAGACCAATCTGGAGTAATTAATAAATCCCATACACAATTTAGAACAAAACACTATTTATTGCGGTCATTTGTCACTGTGTTTAGCAAGGCTACATCAATTATGAAAGAAACAGAAAATGTTTATTCCAATTAGAATTTTGTTAACCATACAGTAGCATTGTTTATGTATGAAGATGCATATATGTATGACGGGGAAGGCCACAGGTTAAGGTTAATAGTCACCCATTGGGAGTTCCATGTAGTCTCAAATCAAGGCATAGCTCAGTTTAATATGTACAATGAATATGTATTTCATTTTCCCGAATCGGTGAAATAACATATAACTTAATATTGTATTATCGTTTTGTTACCTGTACAGACTATTTCTGTTGCTTATTTGAAAAACTAGATATCAGTCTTGTAGACGTGTTTGGTTTGTCCCCATGACACTGTAGACGCGGATGCCTATTTATTTCACTTCCCCAATAACGCCAGAATGAATCTAGGATTAATTAATAACAGATTTTAATTGTAAAATTTTTACCGATTATGTTTTAGTTGCGCGATTTTACATCTAAGGTGTTTGGTGCAGTATTTCAAGTAAAAAAAACTAACAAAATCCACAAGGCGTTGTTTTACGTAAACAAAGTCGGCGCTGCTGGGCAGGTCTGTCTCACCGTCTATGCTATTGGATAAAGCGCAATCACTGCAGCTGTTCACCCCATGTTAGTGGGCAAATGGTCACTGTCAAATCAAAACCCAAACCTTCATTTACCCGTTGTGACGTACGGATGTTCCAAACTCCGTTATAAACAAGACTGACTTCATGACCAAATGTAACAATTTACATTTTGTCCATTTTGACACTAGAATAACGGTTTGACTCATATCGATGCCACATATGCCATCTTCAAAGGGATTCGTTGCTTTTTAAAGGCAGTCGCTCCTTAAATGTACAGAGTATAAACCTAAAATATGCCTAAAAGTTAACAAAATAGATTTTAATAGATGCAACAAGATATCTTTAAATCAGTAATCTCCTATACTGTGCAAAAGTAGAGAATGTTGTATTATATGTGATAAAAAGAGAATATACAACCAAACAAATCAGGGTGAAAGCCTATTCAATATAAGAACCGTGCTTTGCAACTGTGTAGCACAGACTGTGTACCAATACTGTAGTAAGGTCACTTAAAATTCATGTGGTCCTAGAAAGCTTTGGCTTTGTCTCATTGTGCCCTATAATCAAACTCTCGCAAACATTAAAAGGAAGTGTTATCTTTCCCTTGATTTTCTTCAGAAACAAAACTAAGAGGGGCACATTCAGGCACTGAGGGGGGGCACCATGGTCACATCCCTGCCTCTGGTTGTGAGTGGGAGGACGGGATGTGGCTCTGCAGGATTATCACTGCAGGCGCCTCTCTGGCACCAGTTTGCTTGGCTCAGAGCAAATCTCTCTCCCTCTCCTCACTCGTTTTAGCATTCTTTATTTGTGGTCATTTTTTTATCATTCATCTCCCTTCTCTTGGGATCTCTTGGTCTCACTCTCTGACTTTCTCTCCCCAGCATGAGATTCTCCTCCTCCACCACCACCACCACCACCACCTCGAGCTCCTCGGTTCCTAGCACCTGGCTGGTAAAGCTGAATGGCAGGCCGATCCTGATGCACAAGGGAACAAAATTACTATGGTTAAGAGAAACATTTTTTTGACAAAAGTATTCAGGAATGTGATCAGATCAACATAGGTATTCAGGAGAAAATGGTAGAAATATAATAATCGGGATACTTTTTAACCCAAGTCAAAACATCAGGACAGAAATTATTGATTGATACAGAATAATCAAAATTTGACTAAATTCCAACAAAGACTGAAGTTACTACCTTGTTTCTTAAACGATCTCTTTTAGCTTTCTCCTCCCTCAGGGTTTCTTCTGACTTTTTAGGCTTATCGGTATGGCTTGAAGTATGGCTTACAGAGTCCCCTGCATTCTCCCCCTTTCTCTTTTCCCAGACACGATCTCCTTTCTCCTTTTTCCCTTCGTCTTCTCGCTTTCTGTACGAGTTCTCTCCGTCGTGCCGTTCCCTCCTCCTTCGTCGATCCTCATCCTGTCGTCTGATGCGGTCCTTCTCTTTCTGCCGCCGCTTCCTCTCCCTGTCTCGTTCTCGGTCCCTGTATCTTTCTACGTCTCGCTCTCTGAAGTCTTTGTGTCCATCTCTATGTCCCTCTTTGTGTCCATCTTCATCAGCTCTGAAAGAAAAACATATTAACATGAATACAAGCCTTAAGGATCATACCCTTTATTTCAAATTTATCCTAAAATGAAATAGCCAAATCTAACTGCCTGTAGATTAATTCCAATTGAAAGGAAACACTGAAGTTTGTGGAAATGTGAAATTAATGTAAAATGTGAAATTAATGTAAGAGAATAACACATTAGACAAAGAAAAGAAACATGAGTTATTTTTGTACCATCGTCTTTCAAATGCAAGAGAAAGGCCATAATGTATTATTCCAGCCCAGGCGCAATTTCGATTTTGGCCACTAGATGACAGCAGTGCATGTGCACAGTTTTAGACTGATCCAATGAACCATTGCATATCTGTTCAAAATGTTTTTTTAAAACTGCCAAAATGTGCATAAAAGCTTTATTAATACATTTAAGTTCATAATTGTGCACTCTTCTCAAACAGTAGCATGGTATTCTTTCACTGTAATAGCTACTGTAAATTGGACAGTGCAGTTAGATTAACAAGAATTTAAACTTTCTGCCCATATCAGATATGTCTATGTCCTGGGATTTTTTTTTGTTACCTACAACCTCATGCTAATCACATTAGCCTACGTTAGCTCAACCGTCCCGCGTGGGGATCCCGATCCCGTAGACGTTTTAAAGACCTGTAACACCAACAACATTTTTTTTTTTTTAAATGACAGTGACAACTTACTTCCGTGATCCCCTATCCTCCCTGGTTTCATGGTTTTGGCGCTTCTTCATGTCAGAACCCCCTGGAGCTCTGTCGTCTTTCATCTTGTCCTTCTCAGGTTTCTTTGACTTCTCTTTAGGCTTTTCCACATCCACGTCATCTCCCCGGTCTGGTTTTCTCAGGAGCTGAACAGAGACAAATGCATTATCAACATGAAAAAAGCAGTCTTGTGTTATTCTGTTACAATCGCGTCGGGATCACCTGTATCATCACGTAGTTCAGTAGTTTGACAGGATTCCTCCTTTCCATACCTTGATTTTTGGCTCCTCCTTTGCCTGGTCTTTATCTTTCTCTGCAGATTTGTCTCCTTTCTTAAACTTCTCGGCTTCTTTGCGCTTCCTCCGGTCCTCCTCCCTCCACTTTCGACGTTCCTCGTCCCGCTGGCGCTTCCGTTCTAGCTCTCGTCGTCTCCTCTCCTCTTTCTTTTCCTCACGGATTCTCTGACCATCAGCAGTCAACGGCACATGAATAGTCTGTCCAGCAGCCTCATATGCCATGCAAGATAAGCACAGCTAAAATACATAGATTCCAAACAGGCTATACATACCTGTTTGTTCTTCAAGAAGTCCAAGAGGGGAGTCGTTTTCTTAGCTAAAGGCGGAGAAAATAAGCAAAATCATCCATTACTGAAATACCCCTTTGGCAGACTACTTGATCTCACATTAACACTCATCTAGCGTGTTTCAACTGGCTTGGATTTCAACCAAATGGAACCAGAACATTTTTACCTCCATGTTTACATACCAACTAGTTCCTTTGTTTTAGCCTCTATTTCCTCCAGTAGAGTCTCAGGAGTGGATGTAAACTTTTCATCATCGCCATTATAAATCTCCAGGAATTTCTTGTAGTCAGCATCTAAAGAACAAACAGTGTCTCAGTGGAACATTACAGCTAGTGGATCTACACTGAACAAAAATATTAAACGCAACAATTTCAAAGATTTTAATTGAGTTACAGTTCATAAGGAAATTAGTGAACTGAAATAAATCCATTAGGCCCAAATCTATGGATTTCACATGACTGGGAATACAGATATGCATCTGTTGGTCACAGATACCCTTTTTTTTTTAAGGTAGGGGCGTGGATCAGAAAACCAGTCAGTATCTGGTGTGACCACCATTTGCCTCATGCAGCATGACACATCTCCTTTGCATAGAGTTGATCAGGCTGATTGTGGCCTGTGGCATGTTGTCCCACTTGTCAATGGCTGTGCGAAGTTGCTAGATATTGGCGGGAACTGGAACACGCTCAATGGGTGACATTTCTGGTGCGCGTGTAGGCCATGGAAGAATGGACATTTTCAGCTTCCGGGAATTGCGTACAGATCCTTGCAACCGCGCATTATCACGCTGACAATGGGCATCAGGATCTCATCACGGTATGCCTGTGCATTCAACTTGCCATCGATAAAATGCAATTGTGTTCATTGTTCGTAGTTTATGCTTGCCCATACCATAACCACCACCACGGGGCACTTTGTAAACAACGTTGACATCAACAAAACGCTCGCACACACACTTTACCTGACTGCCGAACTGCAGTCAGGTAAAGACCCTGGTAAGGATTACGAGCACACAGATGAGCTTTCCTGAGACAGTTTGACAACTTGTGCAGAAATTCTTCAGTTGTGCAAACCCAGTTTCATCATCTGTTCGGGTGGCTGGTCTCAGATGGGCTGGCGTGGTTAGCTTCTTGATATGCTACACATCAGGTCGATGGATTATCTTGGCAAAGGAGAAATGCTCAGTAACAGGGATGTAAACAAATGTGTGCACAAAATTTGAGCTAAATAAGTTTTGTGCGCTTACGGAACACTTCTGGGATCTTTTGTTTCAGCCCATAAAAACATGGGACCAACACTTTTCATGTTGCGTTTATATTTTTGTTCAGTGCATTTGGAAAGTATTCAGACCCCTTGACTTTTTCCACATTTTGTTATGTTACAGCCTTAGTCTAAAATTGATTACATCATTTTTTTCCCCTCACCAATCTACACACAATACCCGGTAATGACAAACCAAAAACAGGTCTAGAAATATTTGCAAATGAATATAAAAACAGAAATATCACATTTACTTAAGTATTCTAACTCTTTACTCAGTACTTTGTTGAAGCGCCTTTGGCAGCAATTACAGCCTCGAGTCTTCTAGGGTATGACACTACAAGCTTGGTGCACCTGTATTTGGAGTTGCTCCCATTCTTCTCTGCAGATCCTCTCAAGCTCTGTCAGGTTGGATGGGGAGCGTCGGTGCACAGCTATTTTCAGGTCTCTCCAGAGATGTTCGATCGGGTGCAAGTCCAGGGTCTGGCTGGGTCACTCAAGGACTTGTCCCGAAGCCACTCCTGCGTTGTCTTGGCTGTGTGCTTAGGGTCGTTGTCCTGTTGGAAGGTGAACCTTCACCGCAGCCTGAGGTCCTGAGCACTCTGGAGCAGCTTTTCATCAAGGATCTCTCTGTACTTTGCTCCGTTCATTTCCCCCCCTCCATCCTGACTAGTCTCCCAGTCCCTGCCACTGAAAAACATCCCCACAGCATGATGCTGCCAACACACTTCACCGTGGATGGTGCCAGGTTTCCTCCAGACATGACGCTTGGCATTCAGGCCAAAGAGTACAATCTTTGAGAATATTTTTTTCTCATGGTCTGAGAGCCCTTTAGGTGCCTTTTGGCAAACTTCAGGCAGGCAGTCATGTGCCTTTTACTCAGGAGTGGCTTCCGTCTGGCCACTCTACCATGAAGGCCTGATTGGTGGAGTGCTGCCGAGATGGTTGTCCTTCTGGAAGGCCCTTCCCCCCGATTGCTCAGTTTAGCCGGGCGGCCAGCTCTAGGAAGATTCTTGGTGGTTCCAAATTTCTTCAATTTAAGAATGATTGAGGCCACTGTGTTCTTGGGGACCTTTAATGTTGCAGGAATGTTCTTGTACACTTCCCCAGATCTGTGCCTCGACACAATCTAGTCTCTGACCTCTACGGACAAATCCTTCGACCTCATGGCTTGGTTTTTGCTCAGCACTTCCAACTGTGGGACATTATATAGACAGGTGTGTGCCTTTCCAAATCATGTCCAATCAATTGAATTTACCACAGGTGGACTCCAATCAAGTAATAGAAACATCTCAAGGATGATCAATGGAAACAGGATGCATAGCAAAGGGTCTGAATACTTATATAAATATGGTATCTGTTTTTCCATTTTAATACATTTGCAAACATTTCTAAAAACCTGTTTTCGCTTTGTCATTATGGGGTATTGTGTGTAGTTGATTAGATTTTTTATTTTAATACATTTTAGAATAAGGCTGTGCAAAAAGTCAAGGGGTCTGAATCCAAATGCATTGTACATGGTGTGCAATTGCAAACAACCATATAATGACAAATGTAACATTTTCACCTTCATCGATTGTTCCACTTTTGGCATCCTTTTTCTTACTCCTTTTTTTGGCAATCTTTTGAAAAGGAGCAAATTCAACAATGGCTGGATACTCCTGCCCTGTTGAAAACAAAGGGGCAACACTAATACACAATTCACTTAGAAGTTGCTGCAAACAACCATATAATGACTAATATTGCGTGTTTCTTATTAGACGTCAACCTTTTTTTTTTAACCCTTTATCTCCCCAATTTCATGGTATCCAATTGGTAGTTACAGTCTTGTCCCATCGCTGCAACTCCTGTACAGACTCGGAGGCGAAGGTCGAGAGCCGCGCGTCCTCCGAAACACAACCCAGCCGAGCCGCACTGCTTCTTGACACAATGCCCGCTTAACCCGTGCATTGCACCCGGCCTGCCACAGGAGTCGCTAGTGCGCGATGGGACAAGAACCTTCCTGCCAGCCAAACCCTCCCCTAACCCAGACGACGCTGGGCCAATTGTGCGCCGCCCCATGGGTCTCCCAGTCTTGGCTGGCTGCGACAGAGCCTGGAATGGAACCAGTATCTCTAGTGGCACAGCTAGCACTGCGATGCAGTGCCTTAGAACACTGCGCCACTCGGGAGGCCTTAGACGTCAATCTTTTAATGAACTGAAATGAATCACACCTCTATTATCAATGAACACATATCCATCAAACCGGTCTCTGAAAAGGACAATATCTTCCTGATTCTTGAAGTTGATGTATGCTCTGGCGAAGACGTGGGGGTACATGCTGTACAGGAGAAAAGCTAAGTAAGTAACCAGGGTACTAAATGTGTGATTATGACAGACAATGGTAATCAACAGCAGACTATATGCACCTGCTGTCATTGGAGAAGAATTCGAGGTAGTCCACTTCTGGAAGTGGCTGCAATTGATCCTCCAGTTCCTCCTTGGTTATGCTAGGAGGCAGACGTCGGATAATGATCTGTGGAAAAACAAGGCACTCATGTTAGCCAACTTATCAATTGAAAATCCGAGCCTTCAATGCCAGATGGTTAAAATAGCAGCGTTGGTTTTTAGTATTGGTTAACTTAGCCAAACGGTAACTTCACAGTCTCACTAGCTAAATACACAAAACAAAAATATAAAACGCAACACGTAAAGTGTTGGTATCATGTTTCATGAGCTGAAATAAAGATCCAAGAAATGGTCCATACGGACAAACAAAACATATTTCCTTATTTCTCTCAAAGTTTGTGCACAAATGTATTTACATCCCTTTTAGTGAGCATTTCTACTTTACCAACCTGACAGGTGAGGCATATCATGAAACTGACTAACTGATGATCATTACACAGGTGCACCTTGTGCTGGGGACAATAAAAGGCCACTAAAATGTGCAATGCCCTAGATTTCTCAAGTTGATGGAGCATGCAATTGGCATGCTGACTGCAGGAATGTCCCCCAGAGCTGTTGCCAGATAAATTAATATGATTTTATCTACCATAAGCTGCCTCAAGTTGTTTTAGAGAATTTGGCATTATGTCCAACCAGCCTCACACCCGTAGGCCACGTGTATGGCGTTGTGTGGGCAAGCGGTTTCATGATGTCAACGTCAATAGAGTGCCCCATAATGGCGGCGGGGTTATGGTATGGGCAGGCACAAAAATACCGTTGGGAGATCGAGGCCCATTTTTTAAGGTATCTGTGACCAACAAATACGTATTTGTATTCCCAGTCATGTGCAATCCATTAGGGCCTAATGAATTCATTTAAATTGACCGATTTCCTCATGAACTGTAACTCAGTAAAATTGTTGCGTTTATATTTTCTCTTCAGTATAACTTAGACATACTCTTAAAAATGCAACATTCAAAAGCTAGTTAACGTCAACTAAGTTCAATTATAAAGGTTAATCACGCCTGCTCTGCTAGCTAGCTTGCCAGCAATACAGGAGTAACGTTAGCTAGCCTTGTGAAATCCGTGTAGCTAGCTAACGTTAGCTATTTTGGCTTAGCTAGCTAGATGGCTAATGTTGTTAGCTGGCGTACCTTCGTCATTGCTTCTTTCTTCTCCGGCTTTGGCTTCTCCGTTTTTTCAGTATCTTCGCATTTTATCTCCATAATTTTCTCTATCGGACGAGTGTTTTCCTTGTCCTCTTTCATCGTTATGCTATAAACCTGTTGCAATCTGCAGTCCTGTATCAACTTTGTTTTACTTGCTTGTTTGCTAACGATTGTTGATTGGCTTTTGGGAGACCAAAGATTATGGATATACTGACAAGAGACATCTCTCTACGCCCTAACAATTGGAGTCGTTGTCCACAAAGCGGCACGGCGGGCTATCTAGCTCCCGCCTATCCTTTCTTTGGATTGGTGGATACATCTCATTATTGTAATCATTTTTTTTATTCGACGAGGGTTGTTGACGTCAAATGCCTGTATTCAATTGAGATGCGATGCTACTAACCTCGTGACATGAATATGCATAGCCATTTCGAGACAACTCCGATATAATTTATTTTTCTCACAGTTGCCGGGATGTTACGTGTCCTACTTATATCCGTACACTCGTAACAACTTAAGCATTACGAAACGTATGTTCGATCAAATAAACCTCACGTAGCAAATAAGCCATAATTTTTTTGGGGGACCAAATTCGACACTCATTGATCTCCATTGAAACACTCCTTGCTTGGTGGGCGAAACATCGAAAAAACGTCACCTGCTGGAGGGAGACAGATTTTCGCCGAGTTGGCCTCTCTTTTCCGCTTCCTTGAAGCAAAACCCCCGAACTCCCGGAAGTGAACGGATGACCGTGAACTATTCAGGTCGGTCGACATTTTGTTAGCAAGTTAGCGAAATAAACTCGTATTTGGCGTGTCTGACAAAAACGCCTTTGTCACTCGCATTGCAGCTATGTGGTACGAAATTCTTCCCGGTCTCGGGGTCATGACCGTTTGTCTCATCCTTCCTGGGGTTTTTACTGCACAGATCCACAAATTCACCAACGGGGGGAAGGTGGGAGATTGTTGCTTACCTATGTGTTGAATGACTGCAGTAGCTAGCTAGCTAAATGTGAAGCTTTGAACTGGTTGAAGTAATACCATTAGTTAGTTCTATGTACTAAATTATCTGTGCTAACACTTCTCTTTGACTTTTAGGAAAAGAGAATCGCCCGGGTTCCATATCAGTGGTATCTGATGGAGAGAGACAGACGAGTGTCAGGAGTGGATTTGTATTACAAATCGAAGGTAAAACAGACAATGAATTCACGTTTATGCAGTAACTAAGTACTGCAACGTTATATTACTAGTGTCTGTCAGGCATTGCTTAGGCCTACCTAAATCGTTCTCTTCTTTACAGGGACTTGAGAATATCCACTGATCCCAGATCTCACCTATGGAATGGATTTGCCAGAATTCGTTGTACATTAAAGTTATGTATTGTCTGAATTAACCCGTTTCTTTGTAGTTACTGCTCATTATATTGAAAACCTGATGAAATAAAATTTGCAGAGTTTTGAATGTATTCAATATACAAATTGTAACTACTTTCTATGGCTCCTAAGGAATTGCTCCTATTCACTGATATCAGGGGAGGACAGCTAATAATAATGGCAGGAGTGAATGGCATCAAACACATGCAAACCATGTATTTGATACCATTCCACTCCAGCCAATACCACAAGCCCCAACTAAGGTGCCACCAACCTCCTGTGACTGATATTCATAACATGGTATGTCCGTCTGATGTATGCAGATGTACGGTTCTAGATGACCCTAGTTGCGTGACCGGGCACGTTCCAGGTTGTCTTTACTGCAGTCATGCTGCACATGTATCATGTGGTTCCTGAGATGCTAAACACTTGAAAGGAATCACATTCAGTATTCTCAGAGCATAATGATGTCTGAAAATCAGTGCAACATGACTGCATTAAAGATGGCCTGGAACGCAGCCTAAGGGTGCGTTTGTAAATTCACTCTGGCTATCTACTCTGATTTCAGAGCACTTTTGAGTGTGCTAGAGTAACTGATGAATTTAAGAACACGCAACACCCGTGTCAGTAAACGTCGGCAAAAAAAACGTAATTAAATTGTTGCCAGCAGCACAGTTAGTCACCAGTGCTCTGGATAACATAAACGCAACTTAACCAGCTCTGCTAGGGGTAGTCAAATGGTCAGTGAGATTTTCTCTAATTTGTCTGGAAGTAGCTATCAAGCTTGACTGCCGTTGTGAGGTCAGAACGCTCAGCTCAACCCTACTCCTCCGCCAGAGCGTCCAGTGTGCGCTCTGAATAACGGACAATCTGACAACACACTGAATTTACAAGCGCACTCTTGAGTGCAATCTTGCACTCCAGATTCAATTTACAAACTCACCCTAAGTAACCTGCCCCACAGACTCACTGATCTACAAATCTACCATCCACTCAGCATTGTGCCATCTCTGCATAAGAGACTGGTGGTATTGAATTTCAAGGACACCATAAGGCTTCACAGTAACCGTCTTAATAATCTCTGTTGGACAGACAGATTGTGGGATGCAAAGACTAACAAGGACCTTTGTTACGGCTCAGATTTTGTCACTGATCATTTGGACAAATCACAGGTGTTCGCATCTTTGGGATTTCGGGAGGGGATATTTGGTCTATGCTTTGGCTGAGAGTTCCATTTAAATATTATTTTCTCATACATCTCCCCCTTACGGTTTCCTTGAAATGCAACACCACCAGTGGCCTATGTACAGAGATACAGTAATTCTGTACAAATATAGCAAAACAAATTTGGTTATTGTAGGGTAAAACCATGAACCGGTCTTTTACCACCAAATATTTAAATGTTGTTTACAAGATTAATGGCTTGGTTTGGTTTTCAGTGCTAGGCCTTTTCCAGCAGTTGGGCTACGGCGAACGAAACAGTAGGATACTTAGAAGAGACATTTGGCAGCTTGCATAAAAAATTGCTATATTGACCCCAATTTCCTTCGGCTTCCTAAAGCACATCGTGACAAAGAATTTAAATTCTTCCAGTCTAGACAGATAACAGGTATTGGCCTCAGTCAATATAAATTAAATAAATGCACAGCTCCTTGGCATCAATGTTTATAATAAAAAAAAGTAACATTTTGAGCAAGGTAGAACATAATAATCTATACTGAACAAAAATATAAAATGCAACATGTAACATATTGGTCCCATGTTTCATGAGCTGAAATAAAAGATCCCAAACATTTTCCATACGCACAAAAAGCTTATTTCTCATTTTTTGCACACATCCCTGTTAGTGAGCATTTCTCCTTTGTCAAGATAATCCATCACCTGACAGGTGTGGCTGATAAAAAAGCTGAGTAAACAGCATGATCATTACACTCTAAAATGTGCAGTTTTATCACAACACAATGACTCAGATCTCTTAAGTTTTGAGGGAGTGTGCAATTGGCATGGTGACTGCATTAATGTCCACCAGAGCTGTTGCCAGAGAATGTAATGTTAATTTCTCTACCATAAGCCACCTCCAACGTCATTTTAGAGAATTTGGCAGTAAGTCCAACCGGCCTTACAACCGCCGACCATGTGTAACCACGCCATCCCAGGACCTCCACATCAGGCTTCTTCGCCTGCAGGATCGTCAGACCAGCCACTCGGACAGCTGATGAAACAGAGGAGTATTTCTTTCTGTAATAAAGCCCTTTTGTGGGAAAAACTCAAAGTCTGATTGGGTGGGCCTGGCTCCCAAGTGGGTGGGTGGGTCTATGCCCACCCATGGCTGCGCCCCTGCCCAGTCATGTGAAATCCATAGATCAGGGTCAAATTAATTTATTTCCATTTCTTTATACAAACTGTATAAAGTAAAACCGTTTAAATTGTTGCATGTTGCGTTTATATTTTTGTTCAGGTTATAATACATTTCCCAGAGAAAGATCCAACCTCATTTTAAACATCAACTAAATTGACCTATTACATAAAGCCCCACTTTTTAAATGATTTATTAATTCTGAACATGTAATGTGTGATATTACATGCACGTTTCCTACGTTAAACGTTACATAGGTAGAAGGTTCTGGGATGGATTGGATTTGATTTAAAATGAGTGTACAAAACATTAGGAACACCTTCCTAATATTGAGTTGCACCCCCTTTTGCCCAAAGAACAGCCTCAATTCGTCAGGGCATGGACTCTGCAAGGTGTCGAAAGCGTACCACAGGGAAGCTGGCCCATGTTGACTCCAATGCTTCCCACAGTTGTGTCAAGTTGGCTGGATGTCCGTTGCCATATTCAACGGGTGTTGATGCACAGGGGAAACTTGAGTGTGAAAAACCCAGCAGCGTTGCAGTTCTCGACACTAAAACCAGTGCGCTTGGCACCTACTACCATACCCCGTTCAAAGGCACTTCAATATTTTGTCTTGCTCATTCACCCTCTGAATGGCACACATACACATTCCATAACTCAATTGTCTCAAGGCTTAAAAATCCTCTTCCTCTACACTGATTGAAGTTGATTTACCAAGTGACATCAATAAGGGATCATAGCTTTCATCTGGATTCACCTGGTCAGTCTATATCATGGAAAGAGCAGGTGTTCCTAATGTTTTGTACACTCAGTGTATGTTAGGATGCACAATATTGTAATATGCCAATACAAAATGTCTCTACAGATGAGTCTCCAAATCTATACACCATACATCTACATGGTCCAGTCTTGTGCTCATCTTTGAATAAGTTTGCTTTGTGACAAACAAGCACTTTCCAATATTCAATTGACTACTTTCTAAACTAACAAAATTGTCCACTGTGTCAGAGATGCTTTAAAATATAAGTAATATAAGCCTAATTCCCAATACAAAGAGGAATAAAAAGAACATTCTCAACTCATGAAACGATGAGAAAATAAACACAACGAAAGATAATGTTGGGATAAAAAGTTATCCGAAGCTGAAAGTTCCTGAAAGGGGAGGAACAAAAAGGCTAATTTGTCCTCTTTGCCTTTAGTTTTCCTTTACACCATTTCTCTGAAGCTGGAGAGGATTTTGCTCTCCCTCTTTCTCCTTTCCTCCTGGTTGAAGGATGCCAAGGCTCTCTTTTCATCCGCACTGTAAATCTGGTTGTCCTTTCTCAGACGCACAGCCTCCATACGACGATGTCTGGGGGTTACAAAATTGCAATGAGCGTTACAAAGCAGTCAACCAAATGTGTAAAATATGATGAAATATTGGAAATGTCAAAATGAAAACAGAAGAGTACTAATGTACCTGCTTCCGCTCATCACGAAGCCAGACATCTCAAAGGTTGCGATTTCACATATTCTACCATATAAAATTATGTAAATCAATAAAATCAGCTATTCATTGATAAAAATAAAAACAAAGAATAGAGCTGCATTTTAAAAGCTGAATATAGTGTGGTAATGTCATTACAAACTGTGGAAGCAAGTTGTATGTACCTAGCAGCACACTAAAATTAAGGCGCTTGGGTCATATTCACCAGGAAATAAACAGGCTACCTGAATGTGTCCAATAAGAAATGCTGGTTTTCGTTTTCCATTGCAAACCGTTCTATTAAAGTGCAAAACATTTTGCTACAGTGTGCACTAATGAATATGACCCTGGCTTTGTTTTCTAATTAATGCCACATAATTACAATGTGATTAACTACTGTCAAGAGTTGTAGACAGTGTGGAGCATCCCTTATAATGTTAACAATAGTAAGCTATTAACATCTAACGTTATAATAAAATGTTGTAATAAAGTTATTATAATTTCATAACAACATCTGAGAGGAATTTCAAATTGTTTCCATAACTTTGCTATTGCATCGCCACAGCACAAAGTAGATTATTGAATGTAAGAAAGATTATTCTATGTATACTTACTCGAGAGGCTTGTCTTCCTGGGACAGGTGGGTGAGTGGGGCCTCTGGGCCCACCATGTGTTCGTCGCTGACTGCTTGCTGTTCTTCAGTCTTCTTCTTCTTGGACTTCTTTGACCTGTGAAGAGAAGACAAAACACAGTTAAGGAAAATGCTGTAGTGTATAGGTATGTCATGTATTTATGTTATGGACAGTTGACTAGAGGTGGAATGTAGATTCATTTACTTTTTGCTCTTCTTTTTCACTTCCTCATCTGAAATAAAACAACATTAGAGGGTGAAATAAACTTATCTGGCCAAGTAGCCTTTGTCATTTAATTTAACATTTTTTAAGGTGAAACATTTCTCAACACCAGAGTTGTCAGGCTTGTGTGGGTACTGGAGCGAAATCAGGTGCAGGAGAGCAGAGAGTAGTGAACAGGCGCACACTTTAATAGACCGGAGGAAAACAAACAGAAATAATTATAACTGCGTCAAAAATCCTCCATAAAATGTCCAAAGGTGCAAAAGCCAGTACCACAAATACAAAATGTAAAACAATAAACCACTTTGAATAAACAACACGGAAAATAGCACACTAGACTAACGTGTCAAAATAACAACTGACACAAAACAATTCCACACAAAGACATGATGGGGAACAGAGGAATAAATACATGCAGTGTGATTGGGGAATGAAAACCAGGTGTGCAGGGAACAAGACAAAACAAATGTATCAATGAAAAAATAGAGCGGCGATGGCTAGAATGCCGGTGACGTCGACCGCCGAACGCCGCCCGGAACAATGAGAGGAGCCGACTTCGGCTGAAGACGTGACAAGAGTCCGACTCTGACTCACTGTCATCGGAGTGTTTCTTGTTCTTCCTTTTCTTCTTCTTATGGCCTACGAATTAGAGTGCACTTGTCTTGATCTCTCCCCAATTCAAAGGTGTAGTCAGAACATACATTTGACTTACTACATAATATAGTATTCCCAGTTTCCACTTTGTTCTTGACTAGTCGATGCATGTCATTCAGTCAGATATAGGCTAACTCAGGGCAGACTTTCATAGAAAGATTATTATAAAGACTACTACAGTAGCTAATTCAGCAAACTCACCCGATGAGCTTGAATCTGAGCCTCTGTTTTTCACATCCTCTTCAACTGGTGATTCATAAGAGCTTATTGAAAAAGGTCACAAAATGATCTAAATTTAGATAATTTGATAGTTGGTGTGTATAGCCCAACTCTTCAAAATCCTGCACTTGATTAGTTCAATAAGATGCATAAGAACAACTTACTCTGGCGCCAATACTCTTGGTGAATAGCCTCAGACCTCAGGTGATCCAATTCTCTCCCTCTCTTGTAGCCGCCTGGAATGAAATTCATATAATTAGAAATATACAAGAAATACATTAAACCTTGTGACCAATTGAGTGATGACCAATTATGGTCCTAGGCTAGAGACACAAGATGTACAAGTTCCAATAGCCTGGAATGGCCGAGGCTATACTGACACGCCTGGTGCCCAAAATGTATGACATTTGTCGTGCAGCAAGAGTTGAGTGGGGAGGAACGGATTCGGTTAGGTGCAGCTAGCTATTCCATGCTTTTGGCTAGAAACTTCTGCGAGAATTTGAAACTTGTCTGCTGAAGGTGGGACTTGGGAGTGTTCATAATCATTCTGTTTTTATTGGACAACAAAATCAACAAATGTGCTTTAGCTGCCTGTCACCCTGGCCTGATATTAACTACACTATCTAGCTACCAGGGTTGGGGAGTAACGGATAACATGTATTCCGTTACATGTAAAGGATAAAAAAAATGTTTTTACTGTAATCCATTACGAGCTAAAATCTTGTAATCAGATTACAAATCTTTGACACGTCTGTTTTCTCAATGACATTCAAATCAGCATTAAAAAAAGTTGCAAGTTTAAGTTTGTTCCACATGAGCGAGTCTGACCACTATGATGACACACCAAAAGGGGTTTGATGGATTGTGGGAAAAGAGCAGAAATAGGCTTTTGTAGGCTACAGTCCAAGCGGTGTCTTCCAATAGTACGTCTGCTGTAGGCATCCAAAGACTATCCAATCTTGGAGGTAAGAATGACAGCAGTGGTGTAGTCTATAGCGATACGGATATCACTTATTATTGTTATCTACGGCAATAACACATCTGCCGTAGTGCTTAGTCCCCTCCTGTACTCCCTGTTCACCCACGACTTCAAAACCATCATTAAGTTTGCTGACGACACAACAGTGGTAGGCCTGATCACCGACAATGATGAGACTGACCTCCTCCCTTTAAGCTGAGACCTGGCAGTATGGTGCCAGGACAACAACCTCTCTCTCAATGTGAGCAAGACAAAGAAGATGATCGTGGACTACAGGAAAAGGAGGGCCGAACAGGCCCCCATTAACATCGGCGTGACTGAAGTGGAGCGGGTCGAAAGTTTCAAGTTCCTTGGTGTCCACATCACCAACAAACTATCATGGTATCAAATCTATGAAATATCACAAAAAAAAGTGTTAAACTAATCATTAATATATTTGAGATTCAAAAAATTAGCCACCTTTTGCCTTGACAGCGTTGCACACTCTTGACATTTTCTCAACCAGCTTCATGAGGTAGTCACCTGGAATGCGCTTCAATTAACATGTGTGCCTTCTTAAAAGTTCATTTGTGGAATTTCTTTCCTTCTTAATGCGTTTGAGCCAATCAGTTGTGTTGTGACAAGGTAGGGGTGGAATACAGAAGATAGCCCTATTTGGTAAAAGACCAAGTCCATATTATGGCAAGAACAGCTCAAATAAGAAAAGAGAAATGACAGTCCATCATGACACGAAGGTCAGTCAATCCGGGAAAATGTCTTCAAGTGCTGTCGCAAAAAATACCAAGCGCTATGATGAAACTGGCTCTCATGAGGACCGCCACTGGAAAGGAAGACCCAGAGTTACCTCTGCTGCAGAGGATAAGTTCATTAGAGTTAACTGCACCTCAGATTACAGCCCAAATAAATGCTTCACAGAGCTAAACAGACACATCTCAACATCAACTGTTCAGAGGAGACTGCGTGAATTTTTTTATTTAACTAGGCAAGTCAGTTAAGAACAAATTCTTATTTTCAATGACGGCCTAGGAACAGTGGGTTAACTGCCTTGTTCAGAGGCAGAACGACAGATTTTTACCTTGTCAGCAATCAGGCCTTCATGGTCAAATTGCTGCAAAGAAACCACTACTCAAGGACACCAACAATAAAGAAGAGACTTGCTTGGGCCAAGAAACACGAGCAATGGACATTAGACCGGTGGAGATCTGTCCTTTGGTCTGAGGAGATTTTTGGTTCCAACCGTCGTGTCTTTGTGAGATGCAGAGTAGGTGAACTGATGATGATCTGCGTATGTGTGGTTCCCACCGTGAAGCATGGAGGAGGTGTGATGGTGCTATGCTGGTGACACTGTCAGTGATTTCTTTAGAATTCAAGGAATACTTAACCAGCATGGCTACTAGGAGAGTGATGGAGTGCTGCTGCATCAGATGACCTGGCCTCCACAATCACCCGACCTCAACCCAATTGAGATGGTTTGGGATGTTGTTGTCTTAGATCTCTCTTTATGTAGTGTTGTCTTTCTTGTCGTGATGTGTGTTTTGTCCTATATTTATATGTTTTTTTGTTATTTTATTTTTTATCCCAGCCCCCATCCCCGCAGGAGGTCTTTTACCTTTTGGTAGGCCGTTACTGTAAATAAGAATTTGTTCTTAACGGACTTGCCTTGTTAAATAATTTTTTTTTAAATACCACAGCATTCTGCAGCGATACGCCATCCCATCTGGTTTGCGCTTAGTGGGACTATCATTTGTTTTTCAACAGGACAATGACCCAACACACCTTCAGGATGTATAATGGCTATTTGACTGAGAAGGAGAGTGATGGAGTAATGCATCAGATGACCTGGCCTCCACAATCACCCGACCTCAACCCAATTGAGATGGTTTGGGATGAAATAGACCGCAGAGTGAAGGAAAAGCAGCCAACAAGTGCTCAGCATATGTGGGAACTTCTTCAAGGCTGTTGGAAAAACATTCCAGGTGAAGCAGGTTGAGAGAATTCCAAGAGTGTGCAAAGATGTCATCAAGGCAAAGGGTGTCTATTTGAAGAATCTCAAATATATTTTGATTTGTTTAACACTTTTTTTGGTTACTACATGATTCCATATGTGTTATTTCATAGTTTGATGTTTTGATTTTACAATGTAGAAAATATTCTTTTTACTAAGAAAAACCCATGAATGAGTAAATGTGTCCAAACGTTTGACTGGTACTGTATATCCATTGATTCTTGAAGAATATAACTTATAAATGCCTCATGAGCTTAGTTCAACTGTCACACTCCATGAGAACCCAAAATATAAGCTTGTTTTTCTCCAATGTTTGTAAACATTGTAAATGTAAAACAAACACTGTATAGCCTCATAACATGGTTAAAAAAAACAATGTTATCATGGATGGTCAGTCCTTGCATCCATAGCTCTGTCTATTAATCTGAGTGGTTACATTTCTCCAGGCCCATCTCTCAACATTTTACCAAAAAAGTGGATTGTCAAGATATCAAATTGTCACCAACAAAACATTTAAATAAAAGGCCTACAGCAAATGCAGCATAAGGCATTCTTTTTTTCACATGTAAATAGCGCTATTCAGTAGTGCTCAAAGCATGCCATTCCATGAGGGCACCATTTATTTTGCGATGGGTGAGAAGAAGCCTACATAACCAACACATAAAGTAAAATTTAACATCCATATATGGCCAGCTATGTAAAATGTAACATTGATTTATCCTGCAACAGATTTTGTTAAATTGGTAACATACATTTGTGTCTTCTTCTAATCCCTCTTAAGGGGAAAGTAATCTAAAAGTAACTGCATGTAATCAGATTACATTAATGAGTTTAGGTAATCCAAAAGTTACGTTACTAATTACAATTTTGGACAGGTAACTAGTAACGGATTACATTTAGAAAGTAACCTACCCAACCATGATAGTAGCTACTTCCCTCTCCTTACTGGCCTGATATTAGCTACTTCCCTCTACTTACTGGCCTGACATTAGCTACACTGTCTATCTACTTCCTTGCAGTACAGCAGTGCTCGACAAGCAGGACTTGGGAGCGAAAGACACTGTGCCCCGTATTGCTGGCCTGCATCTTAAACTCTCCCCGTTGAGCAGTAGACTATCACGGCGATGTCCAATATGACAATCTTTTTTTCTCGTGTAGGCTGCTATCCTACTCAACATATAATCGACTATGTAACAAATTGGCTACATTAGCTACCACCAGCGACGTGATACAGCTGCCCGGTGAAGTTCTGCTGCCCAGTGAGAAGCAAAAGTGGGAAGCATCTCAATACAACACCGTTGCATTGGTCATTCAAATCAAATTTGATTTGTCACATGCACCGAATACAACAGTATTACAGTGAAATGCTTACTTACAAGCCCTTAACCAACAATGCAGTTAATAAAAAATACGTGATTAGTAAAAAATAAGAAATAAAAATTATTAAATAATTATAGAGCAACAGTAAAATAACAATAGTGAGGCTATATACAGGGGGTACCGGTCTATGACTAGGGTGGCTGGAGTCTGACAATTTTTAGGGCCTTCCGCTGACACCGCCTGGTATAGAGGTCCTAGATGGCAGGAAGCTTAGCCCCAGTGATGTACTGGGCCGTACGCACTACCCTCTGTAGTGCCTTGCGGTCAGAGGCCGAGCAGTTGCCATACCAGGCAGTGATGCAACCAGTCAGGATGCTCTCGATGGTGCAGCTGTATAATTGTTTGAGGATCTGGGGATCCATGCCAAATCTTTTCAGTCTCCTGAGGGGGAATAGGTTTTGTCGTGCCTTCTTCACGACTGTCTTGGTGTGCTTGGACCATGTTAGTTTGTTGGTGATGAACTTGAAACTCTCAACCTGCTCCTCTACAGCCCGTTAATGAGAATGGGGGCGTGCTCGGTCCTCCTTTTCCTGTAGTCGACAATCATTTCCTTTGTCTTGATCACATTGAGGGAGGGGTTCTTGGCCTGGCACCACACTGCCAGGTCTCTGACCTCCTCCCTATAGGCTGTCTCATTGTTATCTGTGATCAGGCCTACCACTGTTGTGTCATCAGCAAACTTAATGATGGTGTTGGAGTCGTGCCTGGCCATGCAGTCATGGGTGAACAGGGAATACAGGAGGGGACTGAGCATGCACCCCTGAGGGGCCCCCCATGTTGAGGATCAGCATGGCGGATGTGTCGTTACCTACCCTTACCACCTGGGGGCGGCCCGTCAGGAAGTCCAGGTTCCAGTTGCCGAGGGAGGTGTTTAGTTTCAGGGTCCTTAGCTTATTGATGAGCTTTGAGGGCTCTATGGTGTTGAACGCTGAGCTGTAGTCAATGAATAGCATTCTCACATAGGTGTTCTTTTTGTCCTGGTGGGAAAGGGCAGTGTGGAGTGCAATAGAGATTGCATCATCTGTGGATTTGTTGGGGTGGTATTCAAATTGGAGTGGGTCTAGGATTTCTGGGATAATGGTGTTGAAAGGCTGGTCATGGCCAAAATTAAGCACCATTATCCCAGAAACCCTAGACCCACTCCAATTTGCATGTGGTGCGTGCTCAGTCCTCTTCTGTGTTCCCTGTTCACCCATGACTGCATGGCCAGGCACGACTCCAACACCATCATTTCGTTTGCTGATGACAACAGTGGTAGGCCTGATCACAGATAACAATGAGACAGCCTATACTATAGGGAGGAGGTCAGAGACCTGGCAGTGTGGTGCTAGGCCAAGAACCTTCATGGCTACAGACGTGGGTGCTATGGGTCGGTAGTAATTTAGGCAGGTTACCATAGTGTTCTTGGGCACAGGGACTATGGTCATCTGCTTGAAACATGTTGGTATTACAGACTCAGACAGGGAGAAGTTGAAAATGTCAGTGAAGAAAATGTCAGTGAAGACACTTGCCAGTTGGTCAGCGCATGCTCACAGTACACGTCCTGGTAATCCGTCTGGCCCTGCGGCCTTGTGAATGTTGACCTGTTTCAAGTTCTTACTCACATCGGCTACAGAGAGTGTGATTACACAGTCGTCCGAGAACAGCTGATGCTCTCATGCATGTTTCAGTGTTACATGCCTCGAAGCAAGCATAGAAGTAATTTAGCTCGTCTGGTAGGCTTGTGTCACTGGGCAGCTCGTGGCTGTGCTTCCCTTTGTAGTCTGTAATAGTTTGCAAGCCCTGCCCATCGGAATCTGTGTAGTATGACTCAATCTTAGTCCTGTATTGCCGCTTTGCCTGTTTGATGGTTCATTGGAGGGCATAGCGGGATTTCTTATGCTTCTGGGTTACAGTCCCGCTCCTTGAAAGTAACTGCTCTATCTACTCTTTAGCTCAGTGCGGATGTTGCATGTAATCCATGGCTTCTGGTTGGGGTATGTACAGTTGAAGTCGGAAGTTTACATACACTTAGGTTGGAGTCATTAAAACTCGTTTTTCAACCACTCCACAAATTTCTTGTTAATAAACTATAGTTTTGGCAAGTCGGATAGGATATCTACTTTGTGCATGACACAAGCAATTTTCCAACAATTGTTTACAGACGGATTATTTCACTTATCATTCACTGTATCACAATTCCAGTGGGTCAGAAGTTTACATACACTAAGTTGACTGTGCCTTTAAACAGCTTGGAAAATTCCAGAAAATTATGTCATGGCTTTTGAAGGTTCTAATAGGCTAATTGACATAATTTGAGACAATTTGTCGGTGTACCTGTGGATGTATTTCAAGGCCTACCTTCAAACTCAGTGCCTCTATGCTTGACATCATGGGAAAATCTAAAGAAATCAGCCAAGACCTCAGAAAAAAAAATTGTAGACCTCTACAAGTCTGGTTCATCCTTGGGAGCAATTTCTGAAGGTACCACATTCATCTGTACAAACAATAGTAAGCGAGTATAAACACCATGGGACCACGCAGCCGTCATACTGCTCAGGAAGAAGACTTGTTCTGCCTCTTAGAGATGAACGTACTTTGGTGCAAAAAGAGCAAATCAATCCCAGAACAACAGCAAAGGACCTTGTGAAGATGCTGGAGGAAACGGGTACAAAAGTATCTATATCCACAGTAAAACAAGTCCTATAGAATTAGAATTAAGGAATAGAATTAAGAATATATTAATTTATGGACGAGCAATGTCAGAGCGGCATAGACTAAGATACAGTAGAATAGAATACAGTATATAAATAGGAGACGAGTAATACAAAATATGTAAACATTATTAAAGTGGCCAGTGATATAAACAAGGTGGTTCAAGCCCAGAATGCTGATTGGTTGACAGCCGTGGTATATCAGACCTTATACCACGAGTATGACAAAACATTTTTACTGCTCTAATTACATTGGCAACCAGTTTATAATAGCAATAAGGCACCTCAAGGGTTTGTGGTATATGGCAAATATACTATGGTTAAGGTCTGTTTCCAGGAACTCTGCGTTGCGTCATGTATTAGCCATGGTATATTGGCCATATGCCACACCCCCTTGTGCCTTATTGGTTAATTAATTTACTGGATTGGTTGAACAGTGCAGAAGAGAACCTCCCCCGAAAGTTTAGTATGTAGGGGATCAAGTGACTTCACAAACCCTTGAAACAATTTGTCGTTAGATTGTGTGAGTCAAACATTGCACAGATGCTAACTAGCTGGCTGTGCATAAACACAGCTGTGAGACCAAGTGGTAACTAATTAACTTGCGCACGCGAACTACATTTACCTCGAGATGAGGCGTTTTGTCTCTGGCGTTGAGCATCATCCGTTCGTAGTAATCATTCCTGCGCCACCTCGCTGCTTGTGGTACCTCTCGCGGGGGGGGGTTCCGTACGAAATCTTTTGGAATTTCTCTCGGACATTCGAGGATGTTTATGCTCTTCTTCATTTTTGTGGGCCTTGTGCTTGGGACCAAAGACTGGAGTCGCGAGATCGACTGCCGCTGCCAGATCGGCTCCGTCGTCTTCTGGGGCTTCTCTGTTCTTAATCGGACAGAGGCATAGCTAGCGTTTCTTATGCTAACATCCTAAATTCGAGAGTTTGGTAAAGCATAAACAGGACTGACTACCTAATCTGCTGTTTCGGTCATTCTGCGTTGTTTATGTACGAGTTTTAGAAACTGTAAATTGTGGGGTGCGCGTGTAAACAGGTCCCCCTTGAAACATGCAGCGCGATGCTCTTAGTTCCGCGTAGTACGTTAGACTGGAACTGACTTTTAGCAGTCGCTCAAGCAATGTCGCTGGCTTAAATTATAATTGTGGGCTGTATTAATTATGCCATTGGACATATCTAGTTTCAAACGTTTGAACTACAGCAAATGTGTAGATCTCACCACACGGAACTATTTTGACACAGAGTTGTTGCGACTCCTGTTGGCCATGCATGAACTAGCAGTAGGTCACACCGACGGTAACAAGGAGATTGACGTTTTGTTGTCTTCAACCATCTACCGATACTTCGTTTGGAAAGAAAACATCAATCATAAGGCTTGGCGTTGCAGGTAAATAACAAGTGTTCGCTACTTGTAGAACCCAACATCGAATATTGGCCCCATACAATAATTTTGTAATGATGGAAGATCAACTCTCGTCAAAAGGCCGCGAACCAGGAAGGGAACATCCGTACCCCTGTTAATAGCTAGCTAAACCTGATCCTTTTCATATACTCAATCATTATGAAGCCGTATTTACCTAATGTAAAATAATACATTGTATAGATGCAAGGATACTTTAAATCACTACCATAATAGCTTTTTATTTGAAAATATATTGGATGTGATTTGCATGCAAGACTATTGTGTAGACCGGCCTTCTATTTGGGAATGGTGTTAGGCTAACTAGCTAACGTTAGCTAGTTAGCAAGTTTCAAAACAATGCATATTCGTTTTCTCGCTCTCCTCCCCCCAAAAATATTTGTACAGACCTTGACTTTTATTGATCAATTATGTTGTTAGTTAGTTCGCTAGCTAGTTTGCCAACTATTTTATTCACCCCAACAGCCAGCATAATGGGTAGCTTGCTGACTCCCTCTGCCTTTAAAACAATGAGCTTACTAGGGATGCATGATGAGGTCACCCAACAAGAAGTGAAAGGTGATTTGCAAATTACAGCTAATAGGGCTGTAAAGGAACTGTAAGACCTGGGATGGAGGACATTTTTGTATATTGATAAATAAAATACTGTCAAGTGAATGCATTTATTCATTGCTTTTGTCTTCACCCCACAGGGATGTCGGGCCTAAAGCTGATCTCTGCAACTGACACCCGGTATTCAGGAACAGTGCTGAAGTCGATGAATAGACAACGAAATAACGGATTGTTCTGTGACGTCACCATAATTATACAGGACCGTAAATTTAGAGCGCACAAAAACATATTGTCGGCGTCAAGTACTTATTTCCACCAACTCTTCTCAGTGGCTGGACAGGTGATTGAGTTGAATTTCATCAAGGCGGAAATCTTTGAGGAAATCCTGAATTACATTTACAGTTCCAAGATTGTCCGCGTCCGCTCTGACATGCTCAAGGAGCTTATCAATGCTGGGCAGATGTTGGGGGTGAAGTTCATTGCGAATCTAGGTGTACCGCTCTCACAAGTCAAGGGCCTACCTGGTCTGTCCAAAGACACGGAAAACAATGAGATGAGCTCTGTGGACAAAAACAGTACAGAGCCAACGATGCCCATTATCACTGAGTCCTTTTCACTGTCTGCTGAGGAGTTCAACCAGACTGACCGAAGTGCTGATCAGGACTCGGACGATGACATTATGTTTGTGTCCAAAACGGACGCAATAAAAAAATGCAAGCCCTCTGAAATCATTGA
The DNA here is from genome assembly GCA_030435695.1 of Brachymystax lenok tsinlingensis. Classification (NCBI taxonomy): domain Eukaryota; kingdom Metazoa; phylum Chordata; class Actinopteri; order Salmoniformes; family Salmonidae; genus Brachymystax; species Brachymystax lenok. The sequence goes on from CM059789.1 coordinate 20,221,434, forward strand.
TTTGGATGCACCCGAAACAGAGGACGCCTCTGTGACAAAGCAACCGGGAGAGGCCAGACCCCCTGCTTTGACAAAGGACCAAGAGAAAACGGTCAAAGCAGCCCCGCACCTCAACAGCTTCTCTCAGACCCTGCGAGACCACAGTCCTCTGAACAGCCCCATGGTGTCCCCTGACACCAGTTCCAATATTCCATCTTCACCTGCTGTAGCCACCTCTTGCAGCACATCCACAACGCCGGCTAGAATTGGCACTTTCGTCCCTAAACTCCACAGCACCTCCCTGCCCTCAGAAACCCCAGAGATAATAGGGATCCATAAGAAGCAGGTCACACTAGCTCGAAAGGGCAACTTAAAAATCCAGCTCTCGGATGTGACGTCACCAGGCGGATTCATCAACGAGGCAGGCATTAGCATTCCCCAAGCGGCTGCAGCTGCAAAAAAGACAATCACTCTAGATAAGGCCTCAGAGCTCGGCTCACTTTCCCCAGGCTGCAAGGTGTACGCTAATATCGGGGAGAACACATATGACATTGTCCCCATGAAGGACGATCCCGGGGAAGGAGATTCTAAAAACAGTAGAGGGGCAAAGAGGTCTCTGATGGCCACACCTCTTCAACCAGTCAACACCTCTCAACTGCCACAGGGTGCCTCGAGCAAGAAGAAGGCCAAAACCGAGCAGGAAGATCACTATGAGCTCATCATGGACGGGAAGACCTTCTTTGTGTGCGTGGTCTGTAAGCGTCCCTACGTGTGCCTGACGAGCCTCCGGCGCCACTTCAACACCCACTCTTGGGAGAAGAAGTACCCATGCCACTACTGCGACAAGGTGTTTGCCCTGGCTGAGTACCGGACGAAACACGAGATCCACCACACGGGTGAGCGGAGGTACCAGTGCCTGCTGTGCAACGAGATGTTAATCAACTACCAGCTGCTGTCAACTCACTGCAAACAGGCCCACAACCAAGACCCGTCTGGGAGGAAACAGAAAGACGACACCGACAACAACTTGTACCGCCTGCTCCCTTGCAAAACGGTGCAGTTCAAGACCTACTCATACGAGACGGACGGTTCAGATCCAGGAGGGGTCCCTATTATCCAAGAGGATGGGAGCATCCAGCACATTAACCCTGGAAGGGGGCAGCTGTCCAACCCACTACCGTTACAGTCCACCCAGGGCAAGATGTTGAACTGGGATGACATATTTGTGGCGCCTGAGGCACAGCCTCGACCAGCTGCTCACGCCCACCGACCAGGGAGCCACCCCATCCAACCTCCCCCAGGCTCGTCTGAATTTGAGTTTGTCATACCAGAGACTTACTGAGCAGGGAGGCTCACCAATCTGTGCCTTGTCAGTGGGGTCCCCTTTTTGAATTCTGTTTCCAGGGTCCATGTCAAATGTCATCCATGTTGTCTTTTTCAAATGTTCAACAGTTGTTTTGTAGGAAGTTCCTGTGCTCTAGCTAACCCATCTGGAGTGTAGTATGATTTTTGTTCTTATCAAGCTCGTCATTGAACTGTGTATTGTCTCATTGTACTTCTACTGACCCTTTTTAATGGTAAATATTTCCAAGTACTTTGGAGTGCTCATGCTGTTCAACAGAAGGACCCTCAATCTAGTCATATAAATGTATTTATTGTTAGTATGTATTTTTATTTTATGAAATATTTTTTTTATAGAGGCAGTATGTTATGCCTTTTGAGAAGATAATGTACAGTTTATTTTCAAACCAGAGATTGGATCAGGATGTGGGATATTGATGGAATTAATTGATGATATTCAATACTGATACTGAAATGATGCTCTTTCTGCGCACAGGGATTCAGATACCAGCTCATTGATGGGATACGTTGCTTCAAATACCATATGTGTTGATTTTAAATCTGGATTGTTAAATTTTCTATTGGCTTATTTTTGTGCCACAAATGAAAAGGCAATGAGCACAAGTTACTGTTTTTGCTGTGTTAGTAATTAATGGTTGATTATACCACTTTGGCCCAATGTTGAAGGGAAACGCAATTGCAATAATTATTTAGTATTTGAATTGGTTGCACAAACCTATCATTTTAAGATTTAATTATGTCCATTAAATATTGAAGTCCTTGCAAATGGTTTGATCATGACTTACCTTATATGGTCTACTCTTTTGTTGGGACCTTTTTTTTTTTCCTTTCATATGCTGGCCATATATTTTGCAGTCTTTCTAAAAGTCATGTTCTGTCAAGGATGCATGTATAAAGTTAGCCTACGTAGTGTATCGTAGTACTCATGTAACTCATTGGAATCATGTTCCTTTTTCTTCCCAGTCTTGTCTTGTCAGTATGTAGTTGGACTGTAGAGCTAACTTGACATTTTATACTGCTTCATTATGTTGTTCAATAAGGGCACTTCCAACTTTTATGGGTTTAAGAAAAATAAAATAAATTAACAGTGGTGTCTTCTACATAATTGTGCTAAACACCTTTTTAATTTTAACATTTTCTTTGTTTAAATAATGTATTTATTAGGTCTTAGTGCTGAACAAATGTTAATAAAGTAAATTAAACCAAAGTGTGTCTCATTTCACAGAAGGGAAGAAATCGATAGATTGAGATGACTGTCCTTTTAGTATGAAGGAGGATAAATCTGGTAGTTGTCCTGACTCCCATAGTAATGATGGAGGATACATCTGGTAGTTGTCCTGACTCCCATAGTAATGATGGAGGATACATCTGGTAGTTGTCCTGACTCCAATAGTAATGAAGGAGGATACATCTGGTAGTTGTCTTGACTCCAATAGTCATGAAGGAGGATAAATCTGGTAGTTGTCCTGACTCCCGTGGTAATGAAAGTGGATAAATCTGGTAGTTGTCCTGACTCCCATAGTAAGGAAGGATGATAAATCTGGTAGTTGTCCTGACTCCCATAGTAAGGAAGGAGGATGAATCTGGTAGTTGTCCTGACTCCCATAGTAATGAAGGAGGATACATCTGGTAGTTGTCCTGACTCCAATAGTAATGAAGGAGGATACATCTGGTAGTTGTCCTGACTCCAATAGTAATGAAGGAGGATAAATCTGGTAGTTGTCCTGACTCCCATAGTAATGAAGGAGGATACATCTGGTAGTTGTCCTGACTCCAATAGTAATGAAGGAGGATACATCTGGTAGTTGTCCTGACTCCCATAGTAATGAAAGAGGATGAATCTGGTAGTTGTCCTGACTCCCACAGTAATGATGGAGGATACATCTGGTAGTTGTCCTGACTCCCATAGTAATGAAGGAGGATAAATCTGGTACTTGTCCTAACTCCCATAGTAATGAAGGAGGATAAATCTGGTAGTTGTCCTGACTCCCACAGTAATGATGGAGGATAAATCTGGTAGTTGTCCTGACTCCCATAGTAATAAAGTAGGATACATCTGGTAGTTGTCCTGTCTTCTGTAGTAATGGAGGAGGATGAATCTGGTAGTTGTCCTAACTCCCATAGTAATGATGGAGGATACATCTGGTAGTTGTCCTGACTCCCGTGGTAATGAAAGAGGATAAATCTGGTAGTTGTCTTGACTCCCATAGTAATGAAGGAGGATACATCTGGTAGTTGTCCTGACTCATAGTAATGAAGGAGGATACATCTGGTAGTTGTCCTGACTCATAGTAATGAAGGAGGATACATCTGGTAGTTGTCCTGACTCCCATAGTAATGAAAGAGGATGAATCTGGTAGTTGTCCTGACTCCCATAGTAATGAAGGAGGATAAATCTGGTAGTGGTCCTGACTTCTGTAGTAATGGAGGAGGATGAATCTGGTAGTTGTCCTGACTCCCATAGTAATGAAGGAGGATACATCTGGTAGTTGTCCTAACTCCCATAGTAATGAAGTAGGATGAATCTGGTCGTTGTCCTTACTACCATAGTAACGAAGGAGGATAAATCTGGTAGTTGTCCTGACTCCCACAGTAATGATGGAGGATACATCTGGTAGTTGTCCTGACTCCCATAGTAATAAAGTAGGATACATCTGGTACTTGTCCTAACACCCACAGTAATGATGGAGGATAAATCTGGTAGTTGTCCTGACTCCCACAGTAATGATGGAGGATACATCTGGTAGTTGTCCTGACTCCCATAGTAATAAAGTAGGATACATCTGGTAGTTGTCCTGACTTCTGTAGTAATGGAGGAGGATGAATCTGGTAGTTGTCCTAACTCCCATAGTAATGATGGAGGATACATCTGGTAGTTGTCCTGACTCCCGTGGTAATGAAAGAGGATAAATCTGGTAGTTGTCTTGACTCCCATAGTAATGGAAGAGGTTACATCTGGTAGTTGTCCTGACTCATAGTAATGAAGGAGGGTAAATATGGTAGTTGTCCTGATTCCCATAGTAATGAAGGCCAGTTGATGCTCTTATTTAAAGAAACGAAAATCAAATGCTCCTTGTGTATTCAACACCGAATGATGTTTGTTGACTTTATTTAACCAATACTGACAGTATACACAGACTGTACAAAACATTAGGAACACCTGCTCTTTCCATGACATAGACTGACTAGGTGAATCCAGGTGAAATCTATGATCCCTTATTGATGTCACTTGTTAAATCCACTTCAATCAGTGTAGATGAAGGGGAGGAGACAGGTAAAAAAAAAAAATTAAGCCTTGAGACAATTGAGACATGGATTGTGTGTGTGCCATTCAGAAGGTGAATGGGCAAGACAAAATATTTAAGTGCCTTTGAACAGGGTATGGTAGTAGGTGCCAGACACCCCTATTCGTGTCAAGAACTGCAATACTGCTGGGGGTTTCACGCTCAACGGTTTCCCGTGTGTATCAAGAATGGTCCACCACCCAAAGGAAATCCAGCCAACTTGACACTACTGTGGGAAACATTGGAGTCAACATGGGCCAGCATCGCTGTGGAACGCTTTCGACACCTTGTAGAGGCCATGCCCCGACAAATTGAGGCTGTTCAGGGGGCAAAAGAGGGTGCAACTCAAAATTAGGAAGGTGTTCCTAATTTTTTGTATACTCAGTGTACATTGTCTATGGAAAGTAACACCGTACATACATTTTTCGCAAAAATTACTTTTTAATGGCGAGACAATCAATCCACTCCAGTCAGCAGAAGTCCATCTTCAGCTGTTGAGAAAGTGCTGTTCAAAAACATTATGCAAAAACAAAGCCGACTACTTTAATCGAAGATCTCAAGAAGCTGCTCTTTACTTTGAGGTCTAAGCATTTTGTGATTAAGATACAACACACAAGGCTGTTTTTTTGCTATATTCAAGTGTAAAGGCTGTTATATCACACCTAGAAAGAAACAGAAGAGTTTAGTGTTTAGTCAGGCCCTTTGCAACTTATAAAATACATTACGTAATGTTAGGAGTGATAATTTATGTTTCATAATCCCCCCAATCCACCCCTCACAACAAACAGACTTACAGTATTTTCTCATTATTGGCTCTGCTATAACCCTGCTCACAATCTATAACAACAATAATGCGAGGTTTAGTATTAGGGTGACCTATCTATAACAACAATACTGTGAGCTTGAAAAATGGGGTGAACTGTGACCTATCTATAACAACAATACTGTGAGCTAGATAAATAGGGTGAACTGTGACCTATCTATAACAACAATACTGTGAGCTAGATAAATAGGGTGAACTGTGACCTATCTATAACAACAATACTGTGAGCTAGATAAATAGGGTGAACTGTGACCTATCTATAACAACAATACTGTGAGCTAGATAAATAGGGTGAACTGTGACCTATCTATAACAACAATACTGTGAGCTAGATTAATAGGGTGAACTGTGACCTATCTATAACAACAATACTGTGAGCTAGATTAATAGGGTGAACTGTGACCTATCTATAACAACAATACTGTGAGCTAGTTTAATAGGGTGAACTGTGATCTTCAGTATCGATTCTTCAATACCGTCATTTTCCATTGCACTACTAAATCCAGGCACCGTTACAGCTGATATTTCTTGTACTGGGGTGATAATGATGTTGTAGAGTACATTACAGGAGAGCACATTGTCCAAGGAGGAGAGCACATTGTCCAAGGAAGAGACCACATTCTCCAAGGAAGAGACCACATTGTCCAAGGAGGAGAGCACATTGTGGAAGGAGGAAAGCTTCTCATCTGGCCATGATAACTAGTGCTTCTCTTGAGTTGACAGATATGGATAAGGCACATCTGTAGACAGTCCTGGCATCTTAAGAGAGGTCAGCTTGTTTTTGATACACTACAGCCAATGCCAATTCGCTCCTACCCCTTCCCATTGGCTCTAACCTTTTGATATTGACAATTATTTTAATGACTATTTCAGAGTTGACAAACTCAGAAATGCCCAAAACAAACTGTGAACCATCATATTCATGGTTGAAAAATTATCCATCAATAATGAGAAATCACCTGGCATTGACAACTTAGATGGAAAGCTACTGAGGATGGTAGCTGACTCTATAGCCACTCCTATCTGTCATATTATTAATCTGAGCCTGGAGAAAAGTGTTTGTCCTCAGGCCTGGAGGGAAGCCAAAGTCATTCCGCTACCCAAGAATGGTAAATCATTCTTTACTGGTTCTAACAGCTGACTAATCAGCTTTCTGACAGCTCTTAGCAAACTTCAGGAAAAAAATGTGTTTGACCAAATACAATGCTATTTCTCTGTAATCTAATAAACAACAGAGAAGGGCACTCAACATGTACTGCACTGACACAAATGACTGATGATTGGCTGAAAGATATTGATAATAAAAAGATGGTGGGAACTGTATTGTTAGACTTCAGTACAACCTTGAATATTATTGACCATAGCCTGTTGTTGGGAAAACGTATTGTGTTATGGCTTTACACTCTTTACCATAGAATGTAAAGACATAACACATATTTGGTACTAATCATTCCCTAGTTCTAGACCTCAGATGAATCTGGTAATGATGTGGCTGTTGAACAAGTTGAGGAAACTAAACTTCTCAGTGTCACCCTAGACTATAACTTGTCATGGTCAAGACATATTGATTCAATTGTTGTAAAGATGGGGAGATTTACTGCATCAATTCTTGTTTTTGTCAGAAATACTAATGTGTTGAAAATTCCAAATTGTCTATATAATCAACTTACATATAGCTCTGACAGAAATACTTACCCCACCAGACATGCCAACAGGGGTCTCTTCACAGTTCCCAGGTCCAGAACAAATGAAAGGAAACGTACAGTATTATATAGGGCCATGATTGCAATGAACTCTCTTCCCTCTCATATTGCTCAAGTGAACAGCAAACTTGGTTTAAAAAAACAAAGCAACACCTCTCCCCGATGTGACCTACTTGTTGTGTGTATGTTATGACATATATGTGTAACTGATCGATGCACACACACACACACACACACACACACACACACACACACACACACACACACACACACACACACACACACACACACACACACACACACACACACACACACACACACACACACACACACACACACACACACACACACACACACACATTATTATTCTTTAGTTTTATTAAATGTGTCTATAATTGTAGTTTATATTTAAGTCTGTAATGTCACTAACCACGTTTCCATCCACAGATGGACAGATTATTTGTTTGTTCGACATTGTGGGATCTTTTTGTGTCTGTACAATTAATTAGGCGAGAAATGGCAGTGGAAACGCCTTTATGCGCATAATATATCAAAGTAAACTTGGAGTCATGCGATGATATGGTGTGTGATCCTCCCACAACTCAGGAAACCATGCAGTTTATTAGGCTACAGATGAAATAAGTTATGATGAACTTCACAGGGTGCTGAAAGTGCACAGCGATCTTGATGCTCCTTTCCAATAACTATCGAGGGTCCTTTTCTGGTGACATGATGATCGATGCTTGACTGCCATTTGACAAATAAAAATATTCTTGCTCTTATCCATAATAATCTCCTCATTGTAGACTAGCCTACCCGCACAGACCAGAGTAGGCACATTAACGCAACAGTGTTTGTGACAAAACTATCGGTAAAGTTTCAAATGCGATGGAAACACATTGAACTTAAAACATTTATTCTGTACATGAAAACTTATGTGAAAAAGTAAATTGTCATCACGCACTGATTTTTATGCGCAACAAGTCTATTTGGTGGAAACACACCCCTGGGGGGAAAAGGCGCATATTTTCTTTATGTGGATTCTAGAATATCTGCATGATAATCTGTCCTCAATTGGATGGAAACCTAGCTAGTGTTAATATTTTTAAATGTATGTAAATTATAGTATTTTTGTCTGTAATGTCTTTTTTTCGTTGCGTCGGACCCCAGGAAGACTAGATGTCACAATTGGTGTCGGCTAATGGGGATCCTAATGACATTAAATCAAATAACCCTTGTTTGCAGGCCTGTAAGGTGTAAACGATAGGATGTTGGCTCCCCCACTATGCTGCTTATAGTTATCCAGACCCCTTAGAAATGCAGACATGGAAGAGTTAGGGCCAAGGGGAAGAGGTAGGGAGCAAACTGGCACCAACTGAGAGAGTCTGCTGAGAAAAGGGTGTGAAGGCCAAGCAGGGTTTTGCTATACCCCCGCTCCATCCAGGTTTGGCTGAATCCTAACAGGCTATACTTATTGGGGGATGAATTAAACCTCCCAGCATTGGCTTCTAGTCACATCAGTGACTCATGCTCTTTCTTTCTTCCATTAACTTCTTGTATCTTTATATTCCACACAGCTCAGGCAGGCTTGGCTGCTCAGGAACAGTTTGGAGCGCCAGATGCAGCAGCAGCTCACATTCAAACAGGTTAATATTCAAGGTCCAATAACACCCGTCATTGGCCATTGCCCTTTGTTGCCGATGTAGCTGGCAAAAGAGGAGACGATACCAGATGTCCTCCCCTGTTCTTTCCCAGTTCCAGCCTCTCTCCTAGGGGCTGTAAGGCGGGGGCTTCTCGTCGGGTGGGCAGTAAGGTGGAGAGTAGCACGGGGGGACCAGGGTGGACCACATGTGGCTGGCCCCCGACTGGGACTCATCAGACAGGCCAGAAGAGTCAGGAAGCATCATGCTGGAGCCCTGAAGAGACAGGAGGGAGAAGGTGAGCCGGGGTTGAAACAAGACAGGCGACTTGAGTTTGTACAGTACTCATCCTATGGTCAAGCAGTGAGGACAGAATCATAACTTTAAATCCAACAGTGTAACTCGTATTTTTATGCATATTCACCATTGATCACCTCAAGAGTTTGAGCTACCCACACATAGTTTAAATCAATCTTCAGTCCTAATGAATTATTCCTGTTAAATGTGGCTTTGTGGGGGGTAATGTTTATTACCTGCAGGTCGTAGGCAGTATAGGGTGGCAGGTAGGGGGCATTGTTGTAGTAGCAGTTGAAGGAGGAGGTGCTGGGAGCTGAAAGCTCTGTGGAGACAGGGGCTGCTGGGAGGGGCTCTGACTCACACGAGTCAGGGGTCAGCATGGGCGTCTGTCCAAAACACATACAGATAGAATGAGCAATACTGATACCTGTGGCTCTCTCACACACATGCACACACACGTGCACACACACAACTTTGATTGACGAAGGACCACGCTAAGGGCCACACTAAGGGCCGAGGTGCAAAGTTTTCATCTTGAGCAAACCCTAAGTAAATCAAATGCCTAAAATGACTAATTAACATCATTCAACCTTTTAAGAATGGTTGGGCAACTTTTTTTTTTTTTTTAGTTTCTGCCCACCGGGTTAGTATCTTATATCATGTCTGCTCCTCCATCTCTGGGTCAGTGTCTTATATCATGTCTGCTCCTCCATCTCTGGGTCAGTGTCTTATATCATGTCTGCTCCTCCATCTCTGGGTCAGTGTCTTATATCATGTCTGCCCCTCCATCTCTGGGTCAGTGTCTTATATCATGTCTGCTCCTCCATCTCTGGGTCAAATAAGTCCAATAATAGTAAATAGTAAATAGTATATCAAACTATTTGACCAATAACCAAAAGGTTGCTGGATTGAATTCCCGAGCTGACAAGGCGAAAATCTGTCGTTAACCCACTGTTCCCCGGGCGCCGTGGATGTCGATTAAGGCAGCCGTCCTCACCTCTCTGATTCAGAGGGGTTGGGTTAAATGCGAAAGATACAGTTCAGTTCAGTTGAATGCATTCAGTTGTACAACTGACTAGGTATCCCCTTTTCTTTCTTTAACTAAGTACACTATATACGTCCCAGGGTCGTATTTATTAGACACCAAATGGAAGAAAGCGGACTGAAACTGGGAGGGAATACCTGGACGTTTTCTGTTGAAAAACCCTTTAAAACTTAATGCTAGGATGTGCCCTAATGAATACAACCCAGATATGTCCTGCTGTTCGTCTCACCATGTCCTTGAAGCCTCCCAGCACGGCGGCGGTGATGATGCCCAGAAAGAGAGCGATGATGTTGAGGATGGTGACGGACCACAGCAGGTGGTAGAGGTGCACCACATCCTCGCAGCTCCCCACCTCCGTGTACTCGTGGTAGCCCCCCATCAGCTCCACACGGCTGGGCCAGTGTGTTGGAGAGGTGGGTGGACGAGATCAGGAAGGACAAAGAGTAAAGACATACAGAAGTAAGTACGAACCACCTACTTGAGACGCAAGGCTACAGAGAAAAGTGTCATTTGTACCACATTCACTGTGTACTTAACTATTTGACAGAAAATGACAACAGAATATAAATACATGAACATAAGTTGGCCTTTGGCTGTCAAATTGAGTTGAAATGGAGGAACTAACTACAACTACTAGAGTGTAAGAGCTGGGGGACCGGTAGGTGGACTGGTCTTCATGCAGGAGTGATACATTCATTCCCATGGTCTTCATACACTCATTCCCATGGTGTGTTTCAAGCAGAAGACTTCTACACAGCTACTGTTAAAATCAACCACAACAACAGAAAAGGGGTTGTTAATGAGTCTCAAGGGGCTAAAAGAAAGGGACCTACTTCCAAATCATGGACGTTTTCCTAAACTTTTTCAAAACATCTTTATTCGCATGTCCCAAAAGAGGATGTTCTCTGAAACATAAGTCCAAAAAAGTTTTTAAAATTTCATTTTTCTAACGGTGCTGACCTTACAGCAACAAAACATACACTAAAACAGCACAAGGGTAAATACGTGAAGTAAACAAGGAAATAATCAAAGTAAGAAAACAATCAAATTGAGATGAGTTAAGTTGTCTCTCAGACTGCAAGATAATATCAAAATAATCCTGTGATGACAGGAGCTGGTGTAAGAAGCTTGGAAAACTCACTTGCCACAGTTGTAGAGGTCACAGCAGTAACAGGTATTGGATTTCACACGTAGGTTACAGGTTGCACGGGATGCTGTCTGGCAGTGAACCTAGATTTCACACAGGTAGTCACTGTTATCACACAGTAATGCATATGGATCATGCTCTCTATATTGGGAAACTGATGGATTTTCAACTCTAAGGCAATGTTTAAACCACTTTAAGGCAACTTTTCAACAAAGTGGTGATATGAGTGTGCACTTACGTCTTCATAATCCACAGAGGATTTTGAATTGGCGTAGAAATCACAGCGGCCGGCATAGTAAGGTCTAAGGTCCTGGGGCATAACAAAACATACAAACATTTCATCCTGCTGTTTAGGTTTTACACATCACTAGAGAAGAAACAATAGAATACAGCAGAATACACTGCAACAACACAAGATTAAAATTAACTTATGTCATATAGTTACTCTATACGTAAGTAACCAGCATGTAATTAATACTTTCTAATGGAAAATATAGAAAAGGTACAAAAACAATGATATAATTAAGCAATAAGGCACAAGGGGGTGTGGTATATAGCCAATATGCCATGGCTAAGTGCTGTTCTACAGCACAACGCAACGCGGAGTGCCTGGACACAGCCCTTAGTTGTGGTATATTGGCCATATATCACAAACCCCCGAGGTGCCTTATTGCTATTGGTGCCTTATTGCTACTGGTTACCAACGTAATTAGAGCAGTAAAAATAACTGTTTTGTCATACCCGTGGTATACGATCTGATATACCACGACTGTCAGCCAATCAGCATTCAGGGCTCGAACCACCCAGTTTATAATTGAAAATAAGTGGCAATGGTCAAATTATATATTAAATCAGTTATTAGTGTGGTTACTGTGTATTAACGCCAAATCATTGATATTCCATATGACTTTATGGTAACTGTGCATTAGATCTTGGATTATTGGCTCTCTTTGGTACAGCTACTCACTATGTGTCTTGCTGCAAACACCCCATCCACAATGGCACAGCAGAAGGCCGCCACCACTCCAAAACTGATGAACACAATGGACGCCACCAGCTGTAAGAGAAACAAAGAGTGAGGAGAGAAACAAAGAGTTATCCACTCAGACCTTAGCCTTATTACCTTCCATTGGAAAGTCACGTCAGGGGAAATATTCCCCATCCATGAATAAATTATTGTGTTTGTTGTTCTGCATCTAATGTTATACATGATGTATTATCTACTACATGATGTATTATCTACTACATGATGTATTATCTACTACATGATGTATTATCTACTTAAGTGATCATGCCTGAGAAGCCAGTGTTTGGAGGATATATTGGCATGGGTGTAAAATCCTCCAAACACTGGCTTCGAGGGCATGATCACTTTTATACAACGGGTTACCAACATATTCAAATAATGATTGATGTATTTTCATGAAAAACGTTATTTTGATTAATTTATTCGCACTATTTCATCCTTCCACAAGATATAGTCTCGACACAAATCTAGGGTTGCTACCCAAGCTGGCTGGTCGTTCATTCTATCGGTTCGGTTGCTAGAGACGCGACCCAGTCATTCAGCCTTTTTGTTCTGTATCTATGGACGCGACCCAGTCGTTCGTTCTAAATGTTCCATTGCCATACTGGCTGGCAACATTTTATCCCTTGCTTGCTAGCTAGCCAACTACGGCTAACTTACAGTCACGTCAAAAAGTGCAGCCAGAATAACAGCAAAGAAGCCGCATTTGCGTTTGTTTAAACTGTTTTCTAGTGACATTTATTTGGATACATCCATAACAATGAGGTAATGAGGCGCGATTTCGCCTGGCATTGAAAATGTGCTCACTCAGGACATTGTTGTTCAGAGGAGCTAGCCAACAACACAGCTAACACAATCACTTCAAACTGAAGCTGGAAAGTGCAAACTAGCTGCACTTCGTTTCGTTTTACCTTTTTTCAATTTACATTTATTTTATAATTATATATATATATATAAGACATTTATTTTATATATAAATAAATATATATATATATAAAAATGATGCCAGCTGATTCATGATTTCGACTGGCTGAGAAACACTGCCTGCCTGTCAGTCCTGTCCAGACTCCGACAGGTTCATTACTATGGGACAGCTGGCAATCGAAACATTGTTGCAAATGTCACAAAGACAGCAAGGTTTATACAAATCTTCTCTGTTGAAAACTAAATGTTTGTCTAAAAGAAATGTGAGATAACGTCTAGATGATTTTCATTGTGGAGATCAAGTTTGTAAAGTGCCTGGCTGGGCTGATGAGACAGTGGATTGCGCAGTCAGATGATACAGAGTAAATAGGCATTTTAACAAGATTAACAAGATTTAGCCTGTAGTAACTTGTAGAATAGACACCAGCTGGAATGCGGTTTAACCAATCGGCATTCAGGATTATACCCACATGTTGTATAATACACTTTATAAACTGGGTGGTTCGAGCCCTGAATACTGATTGGCTGACAGCCGTGGTATATCAGACCTTATACCACGGGTATGACAAAAAATATTTTTCCTGCTCTAATTATGTTGGTAACCAGTTTATAATAGTAATTAGGCAGCTCAGGGGTTTGTGGTATATGGCCAATATACCACGGCTAAGGCCTGTATCCAGGCACTCCGCGTTGCATCGTGCTAAGAACAACCCTTGTATGTAATGTTTTATGTTTTATCTACTACATTATGAATGATCTACTATAGTACGTATTATCTACTACATTATGTTTTATCTACTACAGTATGTATTATCTACTACATTATGTTTTATCTACTATAGTATGTATTATCTACTACATGATGTATTATCTACTACAGTATGTAATGTTTTATCTACTACATTATGAATTATCTACTACATTATGAATTGTCTACTACATTATGTATTATCTACTACAGTATTATCTACTACAGTATTATATACTACATTATGTATAATCTACGACAGTATTATCTACTACATGATGTATTATCTACTACATTATGTATCATCTACTACAGTACTATCTACTACAGTATTATCTACTACAGTATTATCTACTAAATCATGAATTATCTACTACATTATGAATTATCTACTACATTGTGAATAATCTACTATATTATGTATTATCTACTATATTATGAATGATCTTCTACATTATGAATTGGAGTTGGAATTATAGGTAACTTCAATACCTGCTTCTAATTTAATGTGGCATTGTATCTGTTACAGGTGCCCTATGACAGTGTGTGTGTGTGCGTGTGCGTGTGTCTGTGTATTCACACATGAAATGTGTTCTTGCGTAAGTGCATGTGTTCGTACATGAGTGTGTGAGGACACGTGTAAACCAAATCACTGAGAATGCATCGTGCCCTGGGTGTGTGAGTATGAATGTTCCCGGTGAGGGGAAGGGGTGGGGGTGTATATTGGGGGTGGGCACAGGACAACAGTGATAGAGTGCTCTGACTGTCACCTCGGTCCTGCGGTGCCCGCCCCACATGGCACGGTGCCCAGCTCTTTCCAGGCACCGCTACCCTCACCCTCAAGTCCTTTCACTGCTCAAAGAAAGACAGCATGTATTCAATGACACATCACCCCACCCTTTCTACAACACTCTACAGCCCTCCCTGGGAGGAGAGGAGAGGAAGGAAGCAGTAGCCAGGGACACCACACATTCAAAAGCAACCAGCAACTGCAGGGACTTGGGTCTGAGCCAAGATTCATTCCATGGGAATATATTCCATCTATGCTTGGCAACATCATCAACAACAATATTTCCACATTTTGACATTTTCTAAGATCATGTATACATGTGTGGATGGTGCCGGATATATCCATATGTTGTTTTTGGGCAACATCTCCACTGTATTATGTGGGAGGAATGGACTAGAGTAGCAACAGCTCCACTGTATTATGTGGGAGGAATGGACTAGAGTAGCAACAGCTCCACTGTATTATGTGGGAGGAATGGACTAGAGTAGCAACAGCTCCACTGTATTATGTGGGAGGAATGGACTAGAGTAGCAACAGCTCCACTGTATTATGTGGGAGGAATGCACTAGGGTAGCAATAGCTCCACTGTATTATGTGGGAGGAATGCACTAGGGTGGCAACAGCTCCACTGTATTATGTGAGAGGAATGGACTTGAGTAGCAACAGCTCCACTGTATTATGTGGGATGAATGCACTAGGGTAGCAATAGCTCCACTGTATTATGTGGGAGGAATGCACTAGGGTAGCAACAGCTCCACTGTATTATGTGGGAGGAATGCACTAGGGTAGCAATAGCTCCACTGTATTATGTGGGAGGAATGGACTAGGGTAGCAATAGCTCCACTGTATTATGTGGGAGGAATGCACTAGGGTGGCAACAGCTCCACTGTATTATGTGGGAGGAATGCACTAGGGTGGCAACATCTCCACTGTATTATGTGGGAGGAATGCCCTAGGGTAGCAACAGCTCCACTGTATTATGTGGGAGGAATGCACTAGGGTAGCAATAGCTCCACTGTATTATGTGGGAGGAATGCACTAGGGTAGCAATAGCTCCACTGTATTATGTGGGAGGAATGCACTAGGGTGGCAACAGCTCCACTGTATTATGTGGGAGGAATGCACTAGGGTAGCAATAGCTCCACTGTATTATGTGGGAGGAATGCACTAGGGTGGCAACAGCTCCACTGTATTATGTGGGAGGAATGGACTAGGGTAGCAACAGCTCCACTGTATTATGTGGGATGAATGCACTAGGGTAGCAATAGCTCCACTGTATTATGTGGGAGGAATGCACTAGGGTGGCAACATCTCCACTGTATTATGTGGGAGGAATGCACTAGGGTAGCAACAGCTCCACTGTATTATGTGGGAGGAATGCACTAGGGTAGCAAGGGCTCCACTGTATTATGTGGGAGGAATACAATAGGGTAGCAACAGCACCACTGTATTATGTGGGAGGAATGCACTAGGGTAGCAACAGCTCCACTGTATTATGTGGGAGGAATGCACTAGGGTAGCAACAGCTCCACTGTATTATGTGGGAGGAATGCACTAGGGTAGCAACAGCTCCACTGTATTATGTGGGAGGAATGCACTAGGGTAGCAACAGCTCCACTGTATTATGTGGGATAAATGCACTAGGGTGCTTTGGATATTAGTTGTTTACTGCTATTTGCTTTTCATCCAGCCCCCCTGTAGTTTCTGTGTGTTAAGGCTGTCACGCTACACACTCATTATTCATTTCGGGAGCTATGGGGAGTGGCTATGCCCCTGGCACAACCCTTCATCTGCAGCTCCTTCTGTACATTCCTGCGTTGACATCTGTTCTCCTCCTCTTACACATGTCTATTTCTGGGTGCATCTCACTAGAAGCCCTAGGAGCTATGTTCTGATTCCCACGCTAAAACCCCCATGAGACAGCTGTGTCATTCTGCTAGAGAAGGTAGCTGTGGTTGTGTGCCTATGCCACATGAAGACCGCAATTTGGATGTAGTCTATGTCAAGTGAATGCAGCTTAAAGAATTGGATTGGGTTATTGGTGGTGTATGTCTGCAGAGAGATATAGAGCCGTGGCATAGAAACTGATACGGAAGTGCAGGCGTAATATAATTCCTCTTACCATCTGCCTCTTGTTTTCTATCAGATGGGCTCCGATGATTCCCAGAAACGAGCCAAAGCCTAGCTGAAAAAAGAGCAGACTGTTGTTAGGGCGCCAGTGGAACTGGAATAAATAGGAAATTCATTTGAATCAGCAATTACAACACAACACTGAGTCCCTCAGGATCAGGAAATGGCCCTTCGATTCGTTTCACCCAAATGACCTTTCCCCAGAAATAAACAAAATGTCCCTGTTCAAATACTGTAGAAATGCATCCTTCCTTCCTTGTTTCTTGAGGTAAGTAAACATCTATAAATGTTTGCATAAGTGTCCAAGATTACCACCTTATTACTAATTCAGATCTGTGATTACTTCATGGAAGTACATTACTTCATGGAAGTAATCACAGGTCTGTAACAGCTTACCCACCTTTTGCGGAAAAAGGCATTGAAAATATAGCGTGCGTTACTTTTTCACCACGACCGGTGATCAGAGTTTACCCACCTATTTTTTACCACTACATCACTAATAGGAAGGTAAGGAAGGATGCATTTCTGAAGTATTCGAACAGGGGCCATATCTATGATCGTGACATTGATCACCCTACCTGGCCTATTATTGTATCTGAAATTTGATTCACTGGTATTTCTTCAGAAGAATGACCATAGTCGATTTATTCTTATAGACAGCCTAATCAACATCCACTGTCACGCCCTGATCTGTTTCCCCTGTTTCTTGTGTTTGTCTACACCCCCTCCAGGTGTCGCTTATTTCCCCCAGTGTATTTATCCTGTGTATCCTGTTTCTCTGTGCCAGTTCGTCTTGTATGTTTTTCAAGTCTACCAGCGTGTTTTCCCGTGCTCCTGCTTTCTATTTCTCTTTTGCTAGTCCTCACGGTTTTGATCCTTGCCGGTTTTCTGGACTTCATTCCCACCTGCCTGACCATTCTGCCTGCCCTGACCTCTCTGTACCTCCTGGACTCTGAGCTGGTTTTGACCTTTTGCCTGTCCACGACCATTCTCTTGCCTACCCCTTTTGGATTGTCAATAAATATCAAAGACTCAAACCATCTGCCTCCTTTGTCTGCATCTGGGTCTCGCCTTGTGCCTTGATAATCCACACTGATTAGAATAGAACAAAGGACATTTATTTTTACTGTTAGGGAGATTCTTCTTTATAACTTGTTATAAGCATGTATGAGTCTTATAACGGCTTAGAATAAGGCTTACAATATATGAATATTCTGCTCTATAGGACCACCACTGTTGCTTTCTCCTGAGGCAGAATGCTGAGGGTTATATAGATGGGGACTCTGAAACCAATTTATGGATGATGAGTACATGTTTCATCCTCTAATGACAAACATTCTAAATAATGAATGTGGGGGAAATGCCACCCTCTGAGAGACCATCATAAATTATCACTCAAAATCAGCCAAAAGAGAGCTTACATCAGCCAGAGCATATTACCCTGGATGGTATGCAATACTCTTTTCAGAAACAAAGTTACTTAAAGTCTGCAGGCATAACGCGCTTTAGAGTAGAATAGAGTAGAGTAGAATAGAATGGTATAGAATAGAGTAGAATCGTAAATAATAACTTTCTTTTTCCTGTGACGGAATTTCTTGTTTATAACTAATTATAATAATAATAATATTAAGAATAACAATAATAATGTTATTATACAAGCATGTACAAGCATGTATAAAATATTTACAATGTATTATAAGAATCAAGCTTTTAATATGTTATGTCGCTCTGTGTAACAACATTTCAGCTTTCTCCAAATGGCTGGTATTTAGTCAGGATCGAGAGGATGATAAAGCCATTACAAGAGGGTCATATACTCATGACAAGTCTTGTGATGCATTATAGTGTTACCCTCTTCTCGTTGAGGTATGACATATCGCTAAGACAGTAAGATGTTGGACTTCTACTTACAATGACTCCAGGGTAGTAGCCGCCGACTGTGATGTTCTGTGTCCTGGTGGTGGCTGCCAGTCCAAAGATAAGGATGAGTACAGACACAATGAGCAACATCATAGTGACCATGATGGACTTCCGTTTCCTCTGTTTGAATGATCCTGGAAGACATACACAGCGTTAGTCAATATACCTCTATATACCCTCAATATAACTCCATCAATATACAGTGGTGAAAAAAGTAGCCAATTGTCATACTTGAGTAAAAGTAAAGATACCTTAATACAAAATGACTCATGTAAAAGTGAAAGTCACCTAGTAAAATACTACTTGCGTAAAAGCCTAAAAGTATTTGGTTTTAAATATACTTAAGTATCAAAAGTAAATGTAATTGCTAAAATATACTTAAGTATCAAAAGTAAAAGTATAAATCATTTCAAATTCCTTATATTAAGCAAACCAGACGGCACAGTTTTCTTTTTTATTTATTTACGGATAGCCAGGGGCACTCTCCAACACTCAGACATAATTTACAAAGCACAACCTAAAAAAAATCTAATTAACAATAATAATTGGTACCCTTCCCCAGATCTGTGCCTTGACACAATCATGTCTCGGAGCTCTACGGACAATTCCTTCAACCTCATGGCTTGGTTTTTGCTCTGACATGCATTGTCAAATGTGGGACATTGTATAGACAGGTGTGTGCCTTTCCATATCATGTCCAATCAATTGAATTTACCACAGGTGGTCCAATCAAGTTGTAGAAACATCTCTAGGATGATCAATGGAAACAGGATGCACCAGAGCTCAATTTCAAGTCTTATAGCAAAGGGTCTGAATACTTACATAAATAAGGTATTTCAGTTTTTTTGTTTTTATACATTTACTAAAATTTCGAAAAACCTGTTTTCACGTTGTCATTATGGGGTATTGTGTATAGATTGATGAGGAAATGTTTTTATTTAATACATTTTAGAATAAGGCTGTAACGTAACAAAATGTGGAAAAAGACAAGGGGTCTGAATACTTTCCGAATGCACTGTACCTGTATATACCCTCAATATACCTGTATATAACTCTATATAACCTCAATATACCTGTATATACTGTCAATATACCTCTATATACCCTCAATATACCTGTATATACTGTCAATATACCTCTATATACCCTCAATATACCTGTATATACTGTCAATATACCTCTATATACCCTCAATATATCTGTACATAGTGCCAATATACCTGTATATACCCTCACTATACCTATATATACCCTCAATACACACTATATATACAAAACTATATGGACACCCTTTCAAATTAGTGGATTCGGCTATTTCAGCCACACTCGTTGCTGACAGATGCATAAAATCGAGTACACAAACATGCAATCTCCATAGACAAACATTGGCAGTAGAATGGCTTTACTGAAGAGCTCAGTGACTTTCAACGTGGCACCATCATTGGATGTCACCTTTCCAACAAGTCAGTTTGTCACATTTCTGCCCTGCTAGAGCTACCACAGTCAACTGTAAGTGCTGTTATTGTGAAGTGGAAACGACTAGGAGCAACAACAGCTCAGCTGCAAAGTGGTAGGCCACACAAGCTCGTAGAACGGGACCACAGAGTGCTGAAGCGCACAGCGCGTAAAAACCGTCTGTCCTCGGTTGCAACACTCACTACCGAGTTCCAAACAGCCTCTGGAAGCAACGTCAGCACATGAACTGTTCGTCGGGAGCTTCATGAAATGGGTTTCAATGGCCGAGCAGCCGCACACAAGCCTAAGGTCACCATGCGCAATACCAAGCGTCAGCTGGAGTGGTTTAAAGCTCGCCGCCATTAGACTCTGGAGCAGTGGAAACACGTTCCCTGGAGTGATGAATCACGCTTCACCATATGGTAGTCCGACGGACTAATCTGGGTTTGGCGGATGCCAGGAGAACGCTACCTGCCCGAATGCAGTGTCAACTGTAAAGTTAGGTGGAAGAGGAATGATGGTTTGACGCTGTTTTTCATGGTTCGGGCAAGGCCCCTTAGTTCCAGTGAAGGGAAATCTTAACGCTACAGTATACAATGACATTCTAGATGATTCTGTGCTTCCAACTTAGTGGCAGTTTGAGGAAGGCCCTTTCCTGTTCCAGCATGACAATTCCCTGTGCACAAAGTGAAGTCCATACAATGGTTTGTCGAGATCGGTGTGGAAGAACTTGACTGGCCTGCACAGACCCCTGACCTCAACTCAATCTAACACCTTTGGAATTGGAACGCCGACTGCAAGCCAGGGATAAAAGCCCAACATCAGTGCCCGACCTCACTAATGCCCTTGTGGCTGAATGGAAGAAACTCCCCGCAGCAATGTTCCAACATCTAGTGGAAAGCCTTCCCAGAAGAGTGGAGGCTGTTATAGCAGCAAAGGGGCGACCAACTTCATGTTAATGCCCATGATTTTGGAATGAGATGTTTGTTGTGTACTACTAATATCGTTTTTGACAGTAGTATTCCTGTGTAAGTCATAATACACTCTTCAACTGATAGGGCAATATCAATAGGAGTGTATTATGCTTAGCTGTGTAAGAAACCAAGGAATCTAAAGCCTTGATTAAACTAACACAGTTGTTCCCCTTGCTCCATTCCATTCGAAATGCATGTGTAGTTAAAATATATTATCATCTTGACATTGATCATTTGTTTCTCATTATTAACATTATCGATTCTATGTGACGATGCATGGTAGCATACATTTTGATAATACTGGCTTTATCTAGTATTATTTTGTACTTAAGAACATGATTTGGGGTATTTAGAATGCTATATAGGTAGAGAATTGAACATAACAAGACTATTTCAATAACTAGATTTCTACAAAAATTAAGATAGAACCTTATAGTCCTAAACGCTCGAATTGTCTGATGTCGAATCAGGTGCACGTGCTGTTATAACCATGCAATTAATTAATGATTGCATATATATATTCTTATAGAACTACTTTGTAAGAAACACAAATACAATGTAACGTGCCGTGCCGTGGGTATGTGAATGTTGTTGGCAAAGTAACAAATACATAATCGCTATATCTAATGCTGCCTGGCTGCACCTGCAGTGGCCGAGCAAAAAGAACAGAAATATACTGTATCTATCTAATGTAAACTATCGGCTTTCCCATTTTAATCAAGCACTGCCCTGCTCGTGTCAAACACATTTAATTCCCACAGAGTTAGTATTACATCCTATCTATTTATCCTGACAATGTGACAAATTATACCTTTCTTCAGGATTTTGACAAACCCACAAAAAAGAAAAACAGTCAGCCAGTCGAATGTAACCTACAGTAGCCATACTAGCCAGTAGGCTACTGACAAAAATATATTGCACCAAGTAGCCTGTCGTTTTTGCTGTAACCATGCGGTTGACCTCGCGCACACATACTGTACCTATAGGAGTTTCTGTCAAAATTATTCCGGCTTGTTGATTCTGTACAAGAGGCATTTTCTAATTAACCGTGGGAGCTGAAAATAGGCCCAAATTTATAATTCAAGGTTAAAAACTAGACACATAACAAGCGGAAGAAAAACGTGTTTACTGCTAAGAGCTAATGCACGCGTGACATTTGATTGCAGTGGCATTCTCTAATAGCAGACGTCCCCGCGCCACGACCGTGGCTGTCTCTATTACGTCAGTGTCTATTGACATGTCCACTCTCTACTGTCTTCATCCGCGGAGCGTCAATAGGTGCACAGTTTTACGCATGCACCACGCATTTCAGACACAGTCACACACCCGCCAGTCACACTCAGGACGATAACTCATTTAAATCAGTCCTAAAATCATCGTAGGCTTATTTTATCTCAATTTATTAGCTGAACATTTTCATATAGCCTACTTATATCCAAAATATATTTCTGCTTTTTTGTATTCGTTTTTATTATTGTTCTATACCGTCATTAGTATATAACCGTTATTCTGACCAGACAGGAAGACATTAGCTGATAAAAAGGCTCATAATAGGATAGGATAGCGATTTGGAGATGTTCGAGCGCCACCGCATGTCAACATTCAAAATTGTTACCATCAATTTTTACCATCCTATAATCTGCATGGCCTAACCTCTGGGCCTAATATAGTAATCTATTCATTCTCCAGGTTTCCTCAAACTGCTCCCTTTCATTGTGATCTGCGCTAATAGGTCCTATGTGTGCCATGATTGGGCTAATTAAGCAGATGACTAAGACTACTTGAACTTCACAGGACAACAGTTTTATGGCGAGCAGCCGATGATGGTCGGTTGCAAACTTGCACACGTTGGGTCTGTCACTGTCAGAGAGAGGTGCAGAGACTTCATTCACGATCAATCATACTACACTATTGGAATTTACTCGTTGCATTACATTTAGCATAGCCTACAGCAATCAGTGGCAATTTAAAAAGCACAAAAATAGATACATTATTAATAAAACGCCAGTTAATGCAGCGTTAAGCACGACGGTGACTGACAGAAGCATGTTGGGAATAACATAGAAATAGTATTTTCGGTGCGCTGCGTCTTTGCCTGAGTCTCAGCTCAACTCAACAGAAAATGGGACTCTGGTGTGCGTGTGCAGAATGCCGTACATCGGCCGGCCCCTACACTGTTGCCAAAAGTTCTTCTGGGATTAAAAAAATACATTGCTCCCTCTCTCCCACGAGTCCCCCACCCCTTCCCCGGGTGTTCCTCTTTTCAGTATGCACTCATTCACTATGATGCTCGCCTAGCTGAGAGGAGTTTCTCTGTGCCCGGCTCCCCTTGTGTGCGTAAAACTTTCTAATGAAATCCCAAATTTATTTTTGACCAATTTAGAATTCGTTCTACTCAGGGTCAAGAGGGATTCAAGACACTCACAGAACTTTCCCTGCAAAAGAAAACTTCAGGTATGTCAAGATTCGTTTTTTATATTTTTGGGAAATCACACCTTGGAGCTGTGCCAAAATCAATTGTGGATAAAAACATTTGTAATAGTTTTTCAAAGTCATTTGGTAGACCTCACGCAAAAATGTCAAAAACAGTGGGTGCAATGGATTTGTATTACTTTCTAAGGATGGTAGGATGTGCCGCTTTAATTCCTTGGGGAAGGTAGTAGATGTGATTGGTTTAACAAGTACCTTTCTCTCTGTGAAGAATCATGGAGCCCAATTCTACGGCGGGAGGGGCTGAGGAAGAGCACCATGGAAACTACTCACCAAATCCAGTAAGTCCACTTTAGAAAACAGAGGATGACATGAAAACTAATTGATTTCTGGGACTCATTCTGCTGTTCACAAGTGCATCTTGCAAGAGGATTGGGGTACCATACCTCATGGATTTAATTCATAATTGATTCAATTCTTACCCATTTATGTCAGAATAGAATAAAATGAAATACCTATCTGCCTGTAACTGTTAACCCATCAAACCTGCGTGCCATATATCAGATCTAGTTCTTATTTGGATACTTTAAACATCCAGAAGGCCTTCCAGTAATAGATACATCTGCAAATAGCAGGATGTTTTTTTTAAGTGTATTTGATCTTACAACAAAGCCATAGAAAAAGTTCTTAAAAACTCCACTTCGTTAAGAAAGTGACATTCTTAAAACCCCAGGGGGTTCCACTGACCACTGGGGATCTTTCTGAGGCCTCTCTTTGCTGAGAATCAGTGTTTTACATCTGGCTGTCGCCGTGACCCTCCAGTTCGGCTGCAGCTGTTGCTCCAAGCAGGAAGGTCAACCTCAAGGAGGAGAGCCCTCCCAAAGAGGACCACCAGGGTCATGACGAAGGTCAATTTAAGGAAACATGATGGGACAGGACCATCGCGGAGGAGCGTTGCTACAGAGGATGTCATGCTGTTTTGAAAAATTGCATTTACTCGATAAATAGGGAATAATAATCTTTATCTAAAAAGAAACATGGCGCTTAACCTAAAAAACATGGCTGATTATAATAATCCAAAAATGGCTTTCTATAATGAGTTAGAACCAATAGATAGTGATTGACAACATCGTGGCAAGGCAAAGTCAGACTGGGGAGATTCTTACCTTCCTTTTCTCCCTCTCTTTTTTCCTTGTGCCAGTCTGCAGAGGCGCCGGCTGGAAAGCATGCAGTGTCAGAGGCCTTGGAAGAGGTGCAGGAGGAGTTGATAGAACATCAACCTCTGGAGCAGGAAGACCTGAACTTTGAGAAATGGAAGCCCAAGCCCAAACCTAAGAGGACGCTCCACGAGAAAGCAGGCGACGTGAAGACATATCTATGGAACGCAGAGACCAGAGAGTTCATGGGCCGCACTGGGCATAGCTGGTGTAAGTAGAAGTGCTCAGTAGTAGCAGAACTGCATGTTGCACTTGCATATCATATCGCACAAAATATTCAACTCCCAAGATCACGGCTAAAGCGTGTACATTATGCAGTGTTCAAAACTGCAACATTTGGTCTACTGACACATTGGTACTTAACCTCTGTATAGATCCATTAACCTCTCTCATTTGTAATCATTACAATGTTAATCGCCAATGGTTGAAGCAAAAGTGGTGGTTTCATGGCTTATTGTTTTTGGATGATGGGCTGGGATGGGCTAGGGCGGGGGACCTCGTTCCTCGCCTCTGCTCACTGGACTGTGAGTGTGTGTGTGTCCGAGCTTCATGTTTACATAGGTGCACAGACAACCCTGTCACGATGTGGACAAAAACAAGGCTGCCTGGGGACGGATTCCCGGCAGGAGTGCGCTGTTCCGGGCCGCGCGCTGGCCAGGAATCACATTCTTCATACCCCTCACCTGGCTTTCCACTGCCTCTTTCCCAAAGCTCCCGTGAACTCTGCATTTGACCCTAGCGTGCTCGCGGCCCCACGTCCACAGGCGAACACATAGGGAGTAGACAAGTGGTGGTGGTGGGGGGGGTTGTAAATAGAAAAAGTTGTCACATATCGTTGGCTGTTCGGCGCAGTCGTCAGACAAACTTTCTTGGCAGAGGCTGTTTCCTGGGGTTTCAGAGGCTGTTTCCTAGGGCTTGTTGAATCAGTGATGATGGAGCAGGGCTCTTGATCCGACAGCTTGTTGCTATGTGACGCGTTTGGGTTTGAACTCTACCATACGTGAGCGGTCCAAGTGGCCAAGCTTTGAAAAAAATGTCTCAAGAAAGAGCATGTTCCTCCTGAAAACGTCAGAAGCTGAAAACTTGCTGTTTTTTCATCATCGTGCCCAGTAATACTGAAGACAAAGGGCCAGGCTCAGGACAAGGAGCGATGGTTTCAGAAAGCAATGTGTGCACACTTGTGAAGGAATGGGGCCCCATGTGCCCCCTGGCAAGAAAGGAGAGGGGACTGAGTTTGAAGTCTGTGATGTGTGTCCTGTGTGAGAGGAGTGTGAGAGGGGGACACATTAACAGAGTGGGGTGATCGGGGCTACTTGGAGCTGGCCATGGCTCTATGGCTGCAAAAGACCGTCACTACGATGGCAACCGGAGGTTCACTGTGTTCCTGAGTGAAAGGACTGCTGGGTGAATTCTCACTGAGCTCAAACAGTAAGGCCTTTGTGGGCTCAGGGAACGCAAGGCTGGCTGCAACTAGTCTCCTGTGAAATTGCCTGCGCAGTAAAAGCCTTTAGTTTAGGGCACGTTTGGGTTTGATTAGTTGCTAATGGACTGTTAATTGCAATCTGGAGAGAACAATGGCAGTTCCCAGGGTTTTCTTTTTTTCACATAGTTCAGATAATTTGAATGAGTTGGTTAACAAATATATTTCGTAACAAAATACAAACTGTTCGGAGTGATTCCCATTTGCAGACATGGAGAGACAACTCTTTTGTATTGGTTTAATTAACACAATAGAGAGCATCCTGAGCAAAGCCATTAGGAGTGTCTAGACAGCCCAGACAGTTCCAACTTCCAACATAATAACAGGGGATTCTTTATACTTCATTTTATATAGGCAACTCAAATCAAAGACTTTCTGTTCTGATGCTGTGCTTGTAGTCTTTCCAATCCACGCTGGTAGCCATAACCACAACTGTTACCCTCGCCGTTCTTCTCATCATCTCCATGAAATTAAATTACAGTGACTGGTTTTAATTCATTCTCTTTATCTGCCATCCATGTTACCTCCTTCTAGTTCTGATCATCCTCTTCTACACGGCACTGTATGCCTTCCTGGCGGCCATGTTTGGTGCCTGTATGTGGTGCCTCATGCTGTCTATCAGCCCATACCATCCAACCCACAACGACAGGGTGATGCCACCAGGTAAATATAAACTCTAACCCACAACTCCCTATTTCTCTGTCATTCTATCCCTCTATCACTCCTCCATCCTTCTATCTGTCCATTCTATCTGAACGTAAGCACAGTTGACTGTCTATGGGTTTCCTTTGGCAGGTATGACGATGTCCCCACAACTGGATGGGCACTATGAGATCGCCTTCAATGCATCCGACCGCAAGTCTTGGAAGAAGTATGCAAAGCTAATGGAAGAACAGCTAAGACGTGAGTCAGATACATGATGGAATAGTTGGCATTTGGCCAAACCTGAATAGAAACATGAATTCCACCGTGAACATTACATTACCATGTAGATTAAAATGTTACTTCTAGCTGTACGAAAATGCGGGAGTGTGGTCTGAAAGTTACCTGAGGATAGTGTTTGTTTGTGTTGGGTCCAATGGGATTCAAATGTTGGGGACATGTTGGGGAATGTTGGGGGGTATGACATTGAAGCAGAACAGGCACACGGTAAACAAATCCTCTCCCCCCTACCTTCCCTACCTTTGTCCCCTGCCCCAACCGCCACTGGGAGAACTGCATGCTGGGAAGGGAAAGCCTCTTTGTGGGCAGAGCGTATCCATTGAGTTCTGCTGCTTTTTCCCCCTTCTTCAGTTCCCCGCCTTGGTCAGGCTGCCTGAATCAGAGGCCAGGCGGAACAATTGGTATATTTATGGGAGCCCTCCCCTCCCCACCCCCCTCATGTCCCTATTTTTCAACATTCTCCATTTCAATTTTTTCAACCAGTTGCACTCCTTGACATACAGTAGCATATACCATTCTTTAAATTATCAATGGTGTTTCAGTGCTAACCATTAACCCCCCATGAAAAAATTACAAAAAAAATGTAATGTCTCTCTTTCAGCGTACAATGACGCCGTACAGGAGCAGAGGAACATCCAGTGTCCGCAGGACGAGTACTTCATGCAGGATGAACAAGGGGAAAGCGCAGAGAGGAAGGCGTGCCAGTTCAAGAGGTCCTGGCTGGGCGAGTGCTCGGGGCTCCAGGACCCCCACTTTGGATTCTCCCTGGGGAAACCCTGCATCCTCCTCCGAATGAACCGGGTAAGACACAGCTCAGATCAAATCCTAGAGATCTCCCCCATGGAGGACCCATTGTTATAATGTCATTTTGATGAGAAACAATGTTGTAAATCTATGTATATTTATAATTCACAGTGGTTATCTTCAGTTTTTTACCTAGCGATATTATTAAAACGTTCAAAATGGTGACAATAAACTATATGCTACAGTAGAGTCACAGGAACGCTGTAATCATATCACAAGACCGTTTTTATCTGCTCCTCACAATGGCCACAAGATGATGCTATAGAGGGATATTCTGATCCTAGATCTGTTTGGACTGTCTTTACCAACGCCAATGAGCGTGCCAAACACGTGTGGCATGACAACGCTCACAGTAGTCATTCTCCCAGTACAAACAGATCCAGGACCACGCTATCCCTCTATAGCATCAGTCACCTAACATGAACTTTATCCTAAAGCTGCATATATAATCAGAGTTTGCTAAGAGATAGTGCTATCTGTGTTATAGACGTAGAGTTTATAGATGAAATGGAGAATGCCGTTGAGTTAATCTGAGATAGATACAGACATTTCAGGGACATCTTGTGGCCATTGTGAGGAGCAGATAAAAACGGTCATGTGATATGATTACAGCGTTCCTGTGACTCAAATCAACGTTATTATTGTTACCATTATATACTGTAACATATAGTTTTATTGTCCCCATTTTCAACGTTTTAGAGTGAAACCTGGTGGGGATATCCAAAATGTATATTATCGCTAGTTAGAAAACTGAAGATAACCACTGTGAATTATAAATATGCACAGATTTACAACATTGTTTCTCATCAAAATGATATTATAACAATACAAGGGTCCTTTCTTTGCTCTCATTCCTTTCCCTGTAGATACTGGGCTATTTACCTGGCCATGGCACTCCAGTAAACGTGACCTGTGGAGTCAAGGTACAGTAACAGTCAGCATTCCTCCCTCCAAACATCATCTCTTCGTAACTGAATATCATAACTGCTTTAGTCACCAAAATATAACTCACTAGGTGACCTCTCACTCTTTCAGAAAGGTGCGCCAGAAAGATTGGGAGAACTTCAGTTCTTCCCAAAAAGCATTTTCAACCTGATGTACTACCCTTACTATGGGAAGCTGAGACATGTAAGTGAGGATTTTCAGCATCATGACTTCCACTGTTGCTCTCATGATCTAGATTATATGCTTGATCATAGTGACGATAGCCACTCAAGTTGCTTGTGTCCCATATCCCCTCTCCCAGGTAAACTACACAGCGCCGGTGGTGGCCGTGCGTTTCAATGGGCTGCAGTATGACACCCACATCGTTGTAAAATGCAAACTCAATGGCAAGGGCATCATCAATGATTCTCCTACCGATCGCTTCCTAGGCAGTGTGTCCTTCTCCTTCGATGTGGGCGCATAGTAGTATTCCCCTATGCTGAATGCTGTCCCCATGACAACCAGGAGACAGGAGAATATAGGAAAACATCTCATTATGTTGAATCCTTGTTTTGCATAAAATAGTTGACCAGCTTCTCTTCTCCCATTCCCTCATGCCTTTTGCTGAAAAAAGCAATAATTTGGAATGTTAATGGATCCTATGCACACACACACACACACACACACACACACACACACACACACACACACACACACACACACACACACACACACACACACACACACACACACACACACACACACACACACACACACACACACACACACACACACACACACACGACAGACACCGCACCGATAGTCTTGAGCACAAGCTAAGTAGAGAAACTGAATATTACCATTGAATACTTAGCTAGATTAATGCCACTAGCTAGGTTTATGAAACACAAGGCGCATCTCACAGGTAGTTAGTCTCTGTAGCTATGCAATTTATAATTTAAGACATTATTAATAGACATAAATACCCACTGTACAATAAGGATATAAGAGGAACATGTTAAGCACATTTTGATTTTAAATCAAATTGTGTACTAATTTCTTTTGAGTTTGTACCTTTCAACAGCATATCTATTGTGTTTTGTAGACTCCAAGGGCAACAATATGAAGAATGGTGAAGGCAGGACACTTTTACTTACATAGTAAGATGAACAGCAAATGACTAGGTTACATTTCAGTAAGATAAACAGTAAATGACTAGGTTACATTTCAGTAAGATAAACAGTAAATGACTAGGTTACATTTCAGTAAGATAAACAGTAAATGACTAGGTTACATTTCAGTAAGATAAACAGTAAATGACTAGGTTACATTTCAGTAAGATAAACAGTAAATGACTAGGTTACATTTCAGTAAGATAAACAGTAAATGACTAGGTTACATTTCAGTAAGATAAACAGTAAATGACTAGGTTACATTTCAGTAAGATAAACAGTAAATGACTAGGTTACATTTCAGTAAGATAAACAGTAAATGACTAGGTTACATTTCAGTAAGATAAACAGTAAATTACTAGGTTACATTTCAGTAAGATGAACAGTAAATTACTAGGTTACATTTCAGTAAGATGAACAGTAAATTACTAGTTTACATTTCAGTAAGATGAACAGTAAATTACTAGGTTACATTTCAGGTTTTGTTGTTGTTTTTGATAGCTCCTTATTCTACATTTATTGATAATATACATTGAGTGTACAAAACATTAATATTGAGTTTCACCCCCGTTTGCCCTCAGAACAGCCTCAATTTGTTGGGGCATGGGCTCTACAAGGTGTCGAAAGCATTCCACAGGGATGCTGGCCCATGTTGCTCCAATGCTTCCCACAGTAGTGTCAAGTTGGCTGGATGTTTTTTAGGTAGTGGCCCATTGTTGATACACATGGGAAACTATTGAGCGTGAAAAACCCAGCAGCGTTGCAGTTCTTGACACAAACCGTTGTGCCTGGAACCTACTACCATACCCTGTTCAAAGGCACTGAAATATTTTGTCTTGCCCATTCACCCTTTGAATGGCACACACACACAATCCATGTCTCAATTGTCTCAAATCTTAAAAATCCATCTTTAACCTGTCTCTTCCCCTTCATCTACACTGATTGAAGTGGATTCAACAAGGGATCATAGATTTCACCTGGATTCACCTGGTCAGTCTGTCATGGAAAGAGCAGGTGTTCTTAATGTTTTGTATACTCAGTGTATGCTGCCATTTTGTTTTCTTTTGTATGAACACAGGACTGCTACTGAGACTGTAATACTGCAGGCTGACTTTGATCTCTATATTAGCTGATGGAAAGTAAGATCTACTGTGGAAACAGACAGAGGTCACATTGTTGCTAAACTTGTATGCCAGTCTTGCACGCTCTTAATGAAATAACAGGCTATTATGATGTAGGCCTAGAATTAATCCTTGTTACTGTACCTTTGCTATGATTCTACTAAACCTGGTATCCATGTATTTATTCTGATATATACTATAATAAATACAATGTTGATAAGAACAATGCTTTTTTTCCCATAGGAATGTATTATATTTTTTTTTACATGCAACTCTTTTCTTACGTTGAAGGTTGTCAAGCACAGTACATTAAACATAACTTATTACACATGCACAAACAAGATAAAGTAATGACTATCCTTTAGCCATCATTCTCTGAAGGTCTACTTTGCCCAGATATACACTCCCCTATGTATTTATTTGGACAGTGAACCTAAAATTACTCTTAGCATTTTGGATTTGAGATCAAATGTTTTTTTTATATGAGGTGACAGAACAGAATGTCACCTTTTATTTGAGGGCATTTTCAAATATATCGGTTTTACCGTTGAGAAATTAAAGCACTTTATGTATCTAGTCCCGCCATTCGAAGGTGTCATAAGTACTTGGACAAATTAACTTATAGTGTATTACACTTAGTTAAACGTTAAGTATTTGGTCCTATATTCATAGCACGCAATGACTACATCAAGCTTGTGCCTCTATGTAATCTATTTATGCTTCTGTAACTCTCACTCATCATTATTCACGATTCATTCATGATCATCAGAAATCATGGTAGCATCAACATTAATGTTGAAGTGTTCAGGAACATATCCTATTCTTATTTACAATGAAAGTCAATACAAAATGACACAATACATTATTTTCCATTCATTTCTATTGGGCAAAACATAATCCGGACCAAAACAAACTGAAAATGCATCCATTGCCTTCCAAAAAATGTGTAGTCAAAAGCTTGATGTACTCATTGTATGCTAAGAATGTGGGACCAAATACTAAACTTTAGTACAAGACTAAAAAGCATGTGAAGAATCTCTATTAAAAAATACTTTTTAGTACAGGACTAAGCTTAGTCTGTTTCCAGGAAACCAACTCTATAAGTGAATTTGTCCAAATACTTATGACACCTTGAAATAGGGGGACTAGATAAATAAAGTGCTTTCATTTCTAAATGGTAAAGCAGATATGAAAATACCCTCAAATAAACGGTGAGATTCTGTACTGTCACCTCATATAAAATAATTGATCTCAAATCCAAAATGCTGGAGTAGAGTGCCAAATTAAAAGTTGTAGCTTCACTATCCAAATAAATAAGTAGGGGTGTGTATGTTTAAAGGCATTGCAGAATTATTTATTAATTGTATTAATTATGTTGATATGGTACAGTCAATGATCAAAACTGCCTAAAGATATGGAGACTCGAGCTAAGAAATATTAAAATGGTGAGCTTTATGCCAATTTATATTGTTTAATAAAACCACTTTAGCAAATGTTAACAATAAACATTAAATTATATTGACTAATTGAACAATGTGTATCTGTCATTATGTACTATAAACATTAAGGAATTCACACAAAATCCAGAAAATATGACACTTCAAGGATAAAACCACAACGTATCAAGTCAGATTAAATGACATTGTTTATTTGAGGTTTATTGATGCGCAAAACACTAAACAATATGGGAATCCAACCAATCCATTGGTTAGATCTATCCATTGTTCTCTGTAATAAATTGAGCTTCCATAGGGATAGGCTCATATGAACTTAAAAAGGAGAAAGAATTTGGGCACCTACCAATATACCAGTGATGACTGCACCCACATCACAGCACTGGGACGTCCATAATGACACCCAATTCCCTTTATAGTGCACTACTTTTGAACAGGGCCTATAGAGAATACAGTTCCATCATAAAGTATTCACACCCTTTGACTTTTTCCAGATTTTGTTGTGTTACAGCCTGAATTAAACATTTATTGAATTGAGATTTGTTGGTCATTGGCCTACACACAATACCCCATCATTTCAAAGTGGAATTATATGTTTTTTTTGAAATCTTTACAAATTAATTAGAAATGAAAAACAGACATTTCTTGAGTCAATACATACAGTGGGGCAAAAAAAGTATTTAGTCAGCCACCAATGGTGCAAGTTCTCCAACTTAAAAAGATGAGAGAGGCCTGTAATTTTCATCATAGGTACACTTCAACTATGACAGACGAAATGAGAAAAAGAAATCCAGAAAATCACATTGTAGGATTTTTAATTTATTTATTTGCAAATTATGGTGGAAAATAAGTATTTGGTCAATAACAAAAGTTTATCTCAATACTTTGTTATATACCCTTTGTTGGCAATGACAGAGGTCAAACGTTTTCTGTAAGTCTTCACAAGGTTTTCACACACTGTTGCTGGTATTTTGGCCCATTCCTCCATGCAGATCTCCTCTAGAGCAGTGATGTTTTGGGGCTGTCGCTGGGCAACACGGACTTTCAACTCCCTCCAAAGATTTTCTATGGGGTTGAGATCTGGAGACTGGCTAGGCCACTCCAGGACCTTGAAATGCTTCTTCTGAAGCCACTCCTTCGTTGCCCGAGCGGTGTGTTTGGGATCATTGTCATGCTGAAAGACCCAGCCACGTTTCATCTTCAATGCCCTTGCTGATGGAAGGAGGTTTTCACTCAAAATCTCACGATACATGGCCCCATTCATTCTTTCCTTTACACGGATCAGTCGTCCTGGTCCCTTTGCAGAAAAACAGCCCCAGAGCATGATGTTTCAACCCCCATGCTTCACAGTAGGTATGGTGTTCTTTGGATGCAACTCAGCATTCTTTGTCCTCCAAAGACGACGAGTTGAGTTTTTACCAAAAAGTTATATTTAGGTTTCATCTGACCATATGACATTCTCCCAATCCTCATCTGGATCATCCAAATGCTCTCTAGCAAACTTCAGACGGGCCTGAACATGTACTGGCTTAAGCAGGGGACACGTCTGGCACTGCAGGATTTGAGTCCCTGGCGGCGTAGTGTGTTACTGATGGTAGGCTTTGTTACTTTGGTCCCAGCTCTCTGCAGGTCATTCACTAGGACCCCCTGTGTGGTTCTGGGATTTTTGCTCACCGTTCTTGTGATCATTTTGACCCCACGGGGTGAGATCTTGCGTGGAGCCCCAGATCGAGGAAGATTATCAGTGGTCTTGTATGTCTTCCATTTCCTAATAATTGCTCCCACAGTTGATTTCTTCAAACCAAGCTGCTTACCTATTGCAGATTCAGTCTTCCCAACCTGGTGCAGGTCTACAATTTTGTTTCTGGTGTCCTTTGACAGCTCTTTGGTCTTGGCCATAGTGGAGTTTGGAGTGTGACTGTTGGAGGTTGTGGACAGGTGTCTTTTATACTGATAACAAGTTCAAATAGGTGCCATTAATACAGGTAACGAGTGGAGGACAGAGGAGCCTCTTAAAGAAGAAGTTACAGGTCTGTGAGAGCCAGAAATCTTGCTTGTTTGTATGTGACCAAATACATATTTTCCACCATAATTTGCAAATAAATTCATTAAAAATCCTACAATGTGATTTTCTGGATTTTTTTCCCTTATTTTGTCTGTCATAGTTGAAGTGTACCTATGATGAAAATTACAGGCCTCTCATCTTTTTAAGTGAGAGAACTTTCCCAATTGGTGGCTGACTAAATACTTTTTTGCCCCACTGTATTCATAGGACAGAACTGAGGATGGATTAACAACATTGTATTTACTCCACAATACTAACCTAATTGAAAGAGTGAAAAGAAGGAAGCCTCTACAGAACACAAATATTCCAAAACATGCATCCTGTTTGCAACAAGCCATTAAATACTGCAGAAAAATTAGCTAAGCAATTTACTTCTTGTCCGGAATACAAAGTGTTATTTTTGGTGCAAATCCAATCCAATACATTACTAAGTACCACTCTCCATATTTTCAAGCACAGTGGTGGCTGCATTATGTTATGGGTATGCTTGTCATTGTGAAGGACTGGGGAATTTTTCAGGATTCAAAATAAATGGAATGGAGCTAAGAGCATGCAAAATACTAGAGGAAAACCTGGTTCAGTCTGCTTTCCACCAGATACTGGGAGATGAATTCACATGACAGCAGGACAATAACCTAAAACACAAGGCCAAATCTACACTGGAGTTGCTTACCAAGAAGACAGTGTTCCCTGAGTGGCGAGTTACAGTTTTGACCTAAATCTGCAAAACAATCTACGGCATGACTTGAAAATGGTTGTTTAACAAAGATCAACAAAAATTTGACATAGCTTGAAGAATTTAGAAAATAATAAAGTGGGCAAATATTGTACAATCCAGGTGTCAAAAGCTCTTAAGACACTTACCCAGAAAGACTCACAGCTGCTTCTATAAAGTATCCACTCAGGGGTGTGAATACTTATGTATACAGAACAAAAACATAATTGCAACATGCAACAATTTCAAAGGTTTTACTGAGTTACAGTTCATAAGGAAATCAGTCAATTGAAATAAATAAATTAGGCCCACCCACTTGGGAACCAACCCAGCCAATCAGAATTAGTTTTTCTCCACAAAAGGCCTTGATTACAGACAGAAATACTGCTCAGTTTTATCAGCTGTCCGGTTGGCTGGTCTCAGACGATCCCGCAGGTGAAGAAGCTGAATGTGGAGGTCCTGGGCTGGCGTGGTTACACGTGAAAATTCTCTAAAACGACGTTGGAGGCAGCTTATGGTAGAGCAATGAACATTAAATTATCTGTCAATAGCTCTGCAGAAACATTTGTCCAGTCAGCATGTCAATTGCATGCTCCCTCAAAACTTGAGACATCTGTGGCATTGTGCTGTGTGACAAATCTGCACGAGTGGTCTTTTGTCCCCAGCACAAGGTGCACCTGTGTAATGATCATGCTGTTTAATCAGCTTCTTGATATACCACACCTGTCAGGTGGATGAATTATCTTGGCAAAGCAGAAACGCTCACTAACAGGGATGTAAACTAATTTCATTTTTTTTTTGAGAGAAATAAGCTTTTTGCGCGTATAGGAAAATTGCTGGTGTCTTATTTCAGCTCATGGGACCAACACTTAACATGTTGCGTCCATATATTTTTCAGAATAAAATATCTAATTTATTTTCAATAAATTTGCAAAAAGTCTAAAACATGTTTTCACTGTCATTATGGGGTACTGTGTGTGTGTGTGTAGATGGGTGAGAGAAAAAACAATATTTTGAATTCAGGCTGTAACAAAACATGGAATAAATTAAAGGGTATGAAAACATTCTGAAGGCACTAAGTAATAGGGTGCCATTTGGGTTGTATCCTGGGCGACAGTCATGTCAATTGAGATTATACAGTCATGATCCTGATCCAAGTCTGATCTGTGGGCCTGGACATTGCAGAAATGTGTGTAACATTGCCAGGGCTAGATTTACAACTGTATGAAACACCACACATTATGTCCTTGTCATAACAAAGCGCAGTAAAAGGAAAGGAAAACACCAACGGTGGTTAACGAAAGAAGAGGCAAAGTGCTACAAAACAGGAAAGCAACTATTTTAATTCCCCGCCCCAACTGAAGTTCAACAAGTTACATCATCTCAATAGTCTTCATCGGATTGAGACAGGCTTGGTTGAGAGGAATAGTACTGCAACAAAAAAAGGCACAAAACCACATCTTGGGGGCAAAATGAACCAGCGGTTCTATGTATTGGTACGGAACAGAATAATGAGCCTGATAATAGAAGGACAAAATATAACCCTTGGTGAAACACAATGCATTTCACTGGTTTATTAAAAACTCAGGCTGTTCATTTACCTGCTCTGAAATGCAAAGGTCCAGAAATAAGTTTCCTTTCTGTCCAAGCTTCGGTCATAAAATCATTTGTGCTAGAATATGTAAATTATTATACTTTCTATTATGAGGCCTTGGGCACTGCTTGCAACGCAAAAAGGTTATTGGCCAGGCAGTACCTCCCCGTTTCACTAAGTTTCAAAACGTCCTACTTACTGAACATGACCCATGTAGTAAATGCCTTTACAGGAAAAGGCTATAGGGACACTCCTGACAGCAAACAGACATCACATTTTGTTTAGCCTATTGCAGAGTCCCTATAGCCTGTCTTAACAGGGCCATTTGTGATACCAGACCCGAGACTATACCGCTGTATTCCTTTCCCTGAGAGGGGACTTAACATTGTATTTTCTCTAAAACATCAAAATCACATGTTTACGCAACTGCTCCAAATTCTGGTTGGTACGTGTCTTTGTAAAGTTAGTCCTAGTACAACAAAATGGACACTAAGAGAAGATTAGTGCAGGGGGTACAATAACATTTAAATTACAGGGAATTCACAAAAATAATAGGATATTTTCTAATTCTACAAATATTTAACAAATGGATACTTAGAAACTGAGGCATTGCTATTCATATCTATGAACTTTCAATAAATTCTTTGTACAATTTCAAGTCCCTATTTATCCAAAATCAACATAATTCATTCTATACAAGAGAGTAACTAGTTTACATAGAAATATAATGCAACAAAACAGAAGTGAGAAAAAAACAGCCTCATTCATATGAGCCTCTCTGGGAATAAAGAAACTGATGGCCTGTTATTAAGAGGACCCACGATACTTCACTTCATGCAATTTAAATCCAAACACACCTGGTGCAATAACACTTATTATGTTGACAGGTTTTGGTGGTAAATGATTTCAGTCATTGTTGGTGTCAAAAAATAGCAACAGATGGTCAAATTTCAAAATTACTGTTGGGTGGGGTGATAATTAGGGTAGGAGTCCGAACAGGGAATTTGCTGGGGGTATGGTCAAGGAAAGATACATTTTTTCCTTCCATTTCCAATCAGATGCCATTGAAGCTTTGGGGATGGGGAGCCAACGTGTTGTGGGGGGTTTGGGTGGGAAGGAATGGGCAGCGGCAGAAGCAGCTGGGATTGGTTGGATTATACAGACTGGTAGCCGGTGCGACTCTTCCTCCGGCCAATCAGGTAAGAGATAAGTACAAGGACGATTAGGAAGCAGAGGGCCACGCCCACAGCGATGGGCACCAGAAAGCTCAAATCAGAGTCCATGAAGCACTCCACAGCTGCCACAGAGAAGAGACAGAAGGGTTAGCGACATTAGCATGCTAGCAATTAGTCAGCAGAAATTACACATTTTAGTGAAGAGAGAAGAAACAGGATTTGGTTAAGCTCGTCACAGACAACAGAGGACGAGGCTCGAAAAAGCAGCAAGACGTCAGATCAGAACCCAGACATTAATTTACAACATGTGGGCGGTTCTGTCAGAGCATATTCGGTGATGGCAGATCTACAACACCACCGGGGATTCTGTCAGAACATGGGCAGTGACGGCAGTTAGTTAAATATTTGGCAATCATCTGCCATCTACAGTCAACCATGTGAGAAATAAGAGTCAGTCAATCAATGCTAAATATATCTACAAGAACTGTTACATGCCAAATGTTATCAACGGAGCCAAGCAACTTCTTTAACACATCAAACATCTTCTCCAACTCATTGTTTCATTGCTTTCCTTAAGGTGAATTTCACAATAAGGTTAACTCTGCACAGCACATATCAATTTGTAGTTAAATTAAAATCAACATGTATCCTGATGAGGAAAGATACCTCAGCATAGCCAGTGGGGTCATTTAGAAGTGCTCATAGCTAGAGCCCTGGTTTCTCTTTCTCCCAATGAAATATGCAATCAATACAATGAGGACCAGCACAGCAAAAGCAACCCCGACGGCTATAGGAACGACCCAGGTCTCTGTCGTATCGTCTCGGCAATCCTCCGCTGGGTGACAGTAAAGAAAGTGGGCACGAGGGATGTTGCAGGGTGGAAGAAAGGTAAAACATGAAAATGGTGAATGCATGGTCATACCAGGATGCTTCTCAGTGAAGAATAGTTGGAAAACAAAGAGCGATTTACTAAAATGACCAGGTACCAATAACACTTATTTCCATAATTGTAAAATATAAAACAAAATGTTCCACGCCATTGTTTTGGGGGACAATTTCCATTCCCATTTATTGCAGCTAAAAGCCTATTGAAAAGGAATTCAAAAATGAACATGTGTTTGGAGTTACACAGAAGAAAATACAATGTCTTACACTTGGAGCATTGGCCTGTCCTGTAATAGAGATTTCCCTTTTCTTAACATGATGCATTTTGAATTCATAAACTAGGAGACATTTAGACTAGTGGAGAATCCATTAAATGTAAAGATATCAAACCTGACTGAATCTCAAATGGAAAAGCTTCATTGAGTAAGGCACACATTTGTCGCAATCATAACATTCATTATCATGTCAAGTGAATGAAAATTGGGAGTAGTAAATGTTAAGTTTCCAAAGAGTATTTTAGAATAGATTTTATACAGGGTCTGAAAAGCCAATTTTATAATCATAGTAACAAACAGGATTTGTACAAAAGCAGTGCATTTTCCAAGACACATCACACCGGACTGTAAAGCAAGAGTCAAAAATAATATAAGGAAAAAATGAATCATTCACATAATCTGAATAAAAATTGTTGACTCAACAGCAATTAAAGGGAGCAATCAAATGTATTCAAGCCTCATGCTGACCACCGCACTACAACATAATACCCATTGTATCCCATCCTAACAGTACAAAAATATACACATCCTGTGGACAATGACCTTTACTACCACTCTCTGTCGATAGGTGCAATTTACAAGGGGTTAACTGGGCAGTGTTTCGGGGTTAATTCCATTTAAATTTCAGTCAACTCAGGAAGTAAACAAAAATTCAAATTAAAATGTTCCTCACTGAAGAGCAGAGAGGACAATTGGAATTAGAAGTCAGTTTACTGTTTACCCAGCTATGTTTACAAGTTCCCCTTACTAACTGGCAGCTTTCCGGAGCAACACTGCAGCAATGGCTATACACAGGTGTAATATTGCAGCACGCATTTTGAACTTGCGTCAAACTTACTGAATGATTTAATGCATTTATATGTACAAAATAATCACCATCTGCGAAGAATACATTTGAATGGCAGCAAATAAGTCAACTTCAGCTATCCCTTTTTGAAACCTAATGCCAACATGTCATGACGGGAGAGGGGCTTGGTTTCATTTCTCTTTTCAGGTTAATCTTTTACATCCTCATAGACCTTTCGGAGTTAATTTAACACTTCAAGGTAGATTTCACACCTCACAAAATGAGCCAGTCAGTCAAAGGGTTAACACATAATTAGTGGCAACCATTATGTCAACTAGTGCTGTGTGTGAACATATAGGGACATATCCCTTGTTTGGTAATGTCAACTTGGAGAAGGCACTATATGCCAATAATACCACTGTTTTTTAAAGTGGCCACACAGATTTCAGTCGTAAAGTCATCCCTTTCCAGATTCAAACTACTGTGACTAGTGGATTATCAGCAAGGGGAGAGAGGAGAGTGAAGCAGCAGACCTTTATCCTGGTTAGTTAGTAAGGAGTTCCTGAGACAAATCAACAAAGCTACTCAAATGTCGTCTCATTGAGCTGCGAGGCACATTCTAAAATGTTCAAGTTGTTGAAATGTTGGGCTGCTACGATGAATTGTGAGGATGAAAGAAACCACAAAAGAAAGGTTGAACTAAAATGTACACAGACATTAAATAAGATCATATGAAACAAAAAAAGGTGAGGGAGAGGGAGCATGATTCACAGTGACAAGGGCACGGCACCAAATTGTCACAACTCCTCGTGAAAATGTGCAAACTGTAGCACAAGGACTCTGACCGGAGTTTTTATAAAATGTGCTACTTGATAAAAAGAGAGCCTACACTGAACAAGAATTATCTGGAAAGTGATGCATGGAAATGGAGTGTCATAAGAAACAATCACTTTCAGAGATTCTGCAATAAATAAGGCCTTCTATACTGTCCTGGTAAACACAGAGGCAGAGAATCCAGCACTGCTCCTTTCCAACAAAAAAGGGAGAAGGGGGAAAAGAATACAAAGCAAATCAAACAAAAAGGGAAATTACAAGAACATGGGGGGTCCAACCTGGTCCTGAAGAGCGGTTTAAGTCTTCAGATTTACCTGAACAAAGCTACTCAAGTCTAAACCTAAGCGAAGCTAGCCTAATCTCAAGTCTAAAAGCAGCTCTTAAGAGTGGATGAAGTAAAGAGACTATAGTCTGACTATTCCAGTTTTGTGAGTCAGTCATTAATGGAAAGATTGCACAGCCAATCCAGGATCAGGCTTTGGGACGCCCTGACACAAAAGGATCAAACTGTGTTCTGGATTCATGATCACAGATTGCTTTTTAGAGGGTTTGATATCCCACATAGGTCTTCCTTCGACCAATCACGTAAGCAATCACTACAATGAGAATCAAGCAGGCCAGGGCGGCACCAACAATGACTGGGATTAAGATGCTGGTGTCATCCAGTGAACATTCATGGGCTGCAGATGAGAGAGAGAATCAATGAGCACGACTCGGAACATCTCTTCTTCTCATGCTCATTTGGTTGTTAATCAGTTTAAGCAGGGGCAGAAACATAGCATAGTATAAAATACATACAAACATTTTAGTCATTTAGCAGACGCTCTTATAAAGAGCAACTTAAAGGAGCAATTAGGGTTAAGTACCTTACTCATGGGCACCGATTTTGCTTACCTAGTTGGCATGGGGATTCCAACCAGGAACCTTTCGGTTACCGGTGCAACGCTATTAACCTCTAGGTTACCTGCTGCTCTAAATACTTAGGTGTTTCTCACCAAACTGGACAGTTGACCTATTCTACTGATACCAATAGTGGTTATGGCCTATGTCTCAGTTTCAAGCATATTTGCTGCATTTGGCTATAGTAACCCTAGTAAGCTGTAGAATATGGCTAACACAACACAAATGCAATGATGACAATTCACCATATCAGAGTCACCTACCTGTAGCGAATTCCCCTTTTTCAACCCCAAAGGGCTGGACGCGAAGCTTGAACGTGTAGAGAGTGAGCGTGTCGGTGACAAATAATGTCTGCTCCTTGTTGCACATGTAGGAGCTGCCTACCGCTGCCGCCCAAATGGACATGTTGGTATTGGCTGCAACGACGGCTGCCCCTGGACGTAACACACAGAGTGAGCAAAGAGAGTAGAGGTTTTAATATGCATTGTATATACTGTGTATGTATGTAATGTATAGTGTTTATTTCTTATAAAGCCACACTGTGTCCTATCGTCCAAATAGGGACTTGGGTTTTCTATGCTAGTGCTTTCCGAAAGGGTTTGTAGTGCTAGGTTGCCTACCAGTGGCTTGTTTCACTGTGACGTTCAGAGCTTGCAGGTGGAAGTTCTTGCTGTCCTGTAACGAGCAAGGAAACACTTTGAACGGGAGACAAACTGACCGTACGCTGCATCCTACCACCTTACGCTGCATCCTACCGCCTTAGTCCAGCTGTCTACAAGTTAAATGCAGACAACCAGGATAATAACAGCCTTGGTTTCAGATATTTGGCCTCGTCGACTTACGTTGCTGAAAGTGAACATGACGGTTATTGTGTCCGATGTCAGTATGAGGTCGCTGCTGTTGACCCCACAGGCCCCGCCCACTTCAGTCGCACTGGGCACCAGGTTGATGGTCTCCACTTTCTAATAAAGGGAGAGGGGGATACCTAGTCAGTTGTACAACAACGCATTCAACTGAAAACACGTTGATAAACAACAAGAACATTAACATACTAGCAACAACAACAAATCTTCATAGACAAGTCATGTTCTCTGTGACAAACATGTCTGAACCTTTTCTACTGAACAGGCCATTGCATGCTAAAATAAGAAAACATCAAAAAGGGCCTATTTTAAAATGGCTATCCTATGTGTATACATACGTCTCCTTGCTTGTAGCCGATCCGCAGGCCGAAGGTGGCCATTAAGCAGGCTGTACTGTTGAAGTCGGGTGCAATGCTGTAATTTCCAGTGGTGGGTGTGGGCAGTGTAGGGGTTGGGGAAGAAGTGGGGGCAGCTGTGGTGGTAACGGTCGTGGTGGGCGCCACAGTGGTGGAGGTTAAGTCAGCAACGCATACAGTGTCTGTGTAGGAAGAACAGAGAAAGACTTTTCAGAGAACCAACAGGGTAGGGATCAATTCCATTTCAATTCAGGTAAGTAAACTGAACTTCAGTTCACTTCCTGAATTGATTGTATTGAAATGGAATTGACTTCAACCCTGGAGAACAGACACAGTAAGTGTTTGACATTATGCACAATAAATCTGATCATTTTGGCACAGTTGATCCTACAATGGCCTGATACTTGTTCTCGTACAACCTACCGGTGTCACTTTTGCTGCCGTTAGTCACAAACGCCTGTAAAGTAACATCATACAGTGTCTGAGTGACAGACTCTACTCTCTGGACATTTTCA
This sequence comes from Brachymystax lenok tsinlingensis, assembly GCA_030435695.1. Taxonomy (NCBI): domain Eukaryota; kingdom Metazoa; phylum Chordata; class Actinopteri; order Salmoniformes; family Salmonidae; genus Brachymystax; species Brachymystax lenok. Next base: position 20,265,190 of record CM059789.1, read on the forward strand.
CTCTTGCAGGAGTAGTAGGTATCCACACCAACGTTGGTGATCCTTGGCTCTGCTGTCACAGACTTGGTTTCTAAACCCAAGAGAGATTCAGTCAAATATCCATATGCGTCATATCAACTACAGTACCGAATTGGTATATCATGAATGAACAGTATCATGACAAGGCTGTGTAGTCACTAGTTACCATTTGACGTAGAGTTGGGGAAGACGCTTGAGTCGTTGAGGTTGTAGGTGAAGACAATGGAATCTACTTGGTACGTTTTGTTGTTCTTAGTGAACTCAACCGCCCAGCTGTGCCCGCCTCCAAAACCGAGTTTCAATGTTGATGTTGTGTTATTGCAGGTGCTCCCTTCTGTTGTCACATTTTCAGGCAGTACAAAAAGAACCGTTTCGCTCTGAAAGGGGACGAAAATATTGGACAGTCATTAAGACAGTGACAAGAGGGGAATCCCATTCCTAGTACTTTCTCAGGAACAGGGCTATTTCAGATGCTTACGTCATGAGAAAATAGTACTGTTGACATAACAGTGTGTCCGTTCTTATGATGGATTAGGATGGGAAAAAAAGGAACAAAATTTTATATCCTGGGAAATATCTAGGCCTATAAATCATCTGACTGAGATGAGTTAGAGAAGGAAAAAAAATAAGAAAACAGGCTTATATTTTATTTTATAAGGGCTATAACTTTGATGAACCCTGGTGAAATAGACAAGCCATGACAATTACAGGATACAGTTGTGGCCCAAAATAATGGAATCCTTGCACTTTTTTCAAGTAACTCACAATTTTCCCCCAAAATAAATTGAAATTGACCAAAGTATTTGGAATCCACAACTCTTTATTTTACTGTTATTACAGAACCTTTATTTTTTATTCATAACTTAATATATCCATTTTAAATAAACAAACGGCATTGACAAAATGATCGACACCCTAGAATTAACGTGGTAGCTAATCAAGCGCTTCCTATAGCCATTGATGAGCTTCCTGACTCCGTACTGGAAGTTTGGCCCACTCCTCTTGTGCAAACGGTTCCAGTTCTCCCAGATTTGAAGGGTGCCTTCTACCAACTGCTGTTTTCAGATCTCTCCACAAGTTTTCAATGGGATTTAGATCTGGACTCATTGCTGGCCACTTCAGAACAGACCAGCGTTTTGTCTTGAACGATTCCTGGGTGCTTGGGGCCATTGTCCTGCTGGAAGAACCAGAGACCCAGCTTTCTGACAACGGCTCTGACATTGCGCTCCAAAATGCCTTGGTATTCTCCTGATTTCATGATTCCACGCACACGTTCAAGGCACCCAGTGCCAGAGGCAGCAAAGCAACCACAAAACATCACTGAACCTCCATGTTTGACTGTAGGGAAAGTGTTCTTTTCTTTTAAGGCTTACATTTTGTTTTCTGTAAACAAAGATGGTGGGTTTTACCAAAAAGCTCTAATTTGGTCTCATCTCATTCTCCCAGACGGATTTTGGCATGTTCAGGTGTGTTTTGGCAAATTGCAGTCAGGCAGTGGCTTGCGTAAGTATTCACCCCCCTTGGCATTTTTCCTATTTTGTTGCCTTACAACCTGGAATTAAAAATAGATTTTTTCATAAAAAAAAAAAAAAAACAATTTAAATGACATGTTGTAATGCAACAAAATAGGAAAAACACCAAGGGGGATGAATACTTTCCTTGGCACTGTATTTCTCTCAGCAGTGGGGTCCTCTTGGGTCTACTACCATATAACCCCCTTAGCGGCCATGTCCAGGGGAGGTTGGCTACAGTGGCATGGGCCTTAAACTTCTTGTTAACATGACATACGGTGGAAACAGGAACATCAAGGTCTCTGGAGATTGTCCATGCTTGGCTACAATCTTGTATCTGACCTCAGATAATTTTCTGGTTCTTTCTTTTCTCCATGCTCATTGCGGTACACACAGTGACACGAAATAGGAGAATGAGTCCTTTTCTCTATTAAAACTGGTTGAATGAGTGCTTTTTATATATAGCAGACACCTGCAACTCGCCACAGGCGAGTTCAATTCCAAAGTAAAGGAGAATCACCTGCTTGAAATTAGTTATTTGTAACTACTTCTAGAAGGTGTCAATAATATTGTCCAGGCCATTTTAGGATTTATTTGTGGAATAAGCTAACATTTAGTAAATTATTCGGGTTTTCTTGTTTTGTTCAACTGCAAACCAAATAAATGCATATGTGGATACCAAAATATGTATTAATTTCAAGACTTTTCTGGAAGAAATGGTTCATTATTTGAAAAAAGTGCAAGGGTGCCAATATTTTGGCCCACAACTATTTAGTCAACAGGGGAAAAAACAAGACGGCTTAACAGAAGACATTTCCCTGCAGTTGGGCTACTCCCTATACCCAGAGTCGATATTCTCGTAGGCCGTTTATTTTTGTGGTTGTTCTTGGCTAGCTTAATGTTCTGTTTGGTAGCCTTATAACACTCATGTGGCTGCAAGTAATGCTTAAGTTGTTACACGTGTATTGATATAAGTAGAACAAGTGATGACTGAGAAAAAACACTTCATATCGGAGTAGTCTTTCGATGGCTATGCATATTCATGGCATGAGGCTAGTAGCATAGAATCCCTCTCCATTGAATAGAGGAGGTTGACATCAACAACACTCATCAAAACTTATATTCAATCAAATAAACCTCACTCAGCAAATAAGCTATACATTTTTGGGGGACCAAATTTGACACTTATTGACCTCCATAAAACGACTCCTGGGCGAAACAACGCTACCTGCTGGAGGGAGACATTTTGAGCCAAGTTCGCCCGCTCTTCCTCTCTGCTAATACCGGATGGGAGTATTGTCCTCTCCGTGACTGCATTAAAAACATTATTTCTCACACAAAGCTTGACTCAACACTTTAATAAAGCAGTACGATACCTGGAATGTTTTAAGAGTTCTCTAAAGGCTTAGATGTACTAGCCTGCAAATTAAAAGCATTTAAATAGGAGTAAATAAACAGATTACGCACCTTATTTACACCAACTTCATAGGTGACTGAGAAGTTGACCATCAAATTGGCGTAGAGGCATAATTTATTCTCTGTGTTGTTGACTGACACCTCAGTCGCATGTGACAGGTGGAGTTCTGCAACAGAAACAGTCTTGCATTTTATAATGAGAACAAAAAAAACATGAGGCAGACTTGTAAACAAACATCTTTTCATTAAATTCAAGGTAAACACATCTTACCAGCATAGGTAGGCTAGTCTAACATGCATTATGGTTATTTTCTACTTCCCTTATACAAGTAGCCTAATGGCCTCAAATCACTGTAAAAGTCAGAGAGTGGGGAACACACCATAGGCTAACGATTTCCTAACCTTAATTTTTAAACTGTTGATTAAACCGTTCATCAGCGGATTACTCTCACATGGACTAACTGGTAGGTCACGGTTAGGCTTGACCTGACCTGGAGTGACAGAGACCACGTCACCCCGAGTGACCGGATAGCAGAGGCCCTAGCTTGCAACAGAGGACTCTTGGGACATTTCTCAGGCCAAATGAAAACATTGTAATGGAAATAAAAAATGTTATGCATGGGGGGGAAATCAGAGATTTACTACTGAAAACAAAACTAGAACTAGGATTCTGACTGTATTGAATATTAAAAGTGAATCCTGGAAAGATATCCATGGGCTCAATGTGCACATTCCTTCTATCAATCATAACAAGGGGATTGGTTTATAGACAGCAGTTGCTACAGCAATCCCTTATCTAACTGGGAGGGTTTAAGACACGGTTCCCCAACTGGTTTTATTTGCCCCCCCAAGATTTGAGCAAAAAATATTTTTAGATTTTTGGACATAAGACGTAAAACACCAGGTAATCCACTGCAAGTGATTTTAATTTTGGAAATCTTTTCCCAAGTATAATAGAGAGTCGTGATCGTAATACAAATAATAATTAATTGGATTTATATAGCGCTTTTCCACCAACTGGGGTACTCAAAGCACTTTACATAGTAGGGTGAAACTCACCTTATCCACCCTCAATGTGTAGCACCCACCTCAGTGATGCACAGCATACATTTGTGTGCCGGAACGCTCACCACACTTCACTTCAAGTCAAATTGTATTTGTCACTTGCGCCGAATACAACAGGTGTAGACCTTACAGTGAAATGCTTACTTACAAGTCGTTAACCAACAATGCAGCTAAGAAAAATAAGTGTTAAGAAAGTATTTACTAAAATAAAATGCCGGTAAAAAATAAATAATTAAAGAAAGTAATGAGGCTATATACAGGGGGTACCGATACTGAGTCAATGTGCGGGGGCACAGGTTAGTCAAGGTAATATGTACATGTAGTTAAAGTGACAATGCATAGATAAACAGATAGTAGAAGCAGCATAAAAATGTGGGTGAGGGTCAATGCAAATAGCCATTTGACTAGCTGTTCAAGAGTTATGTCTTGGGGGTATAAGCTGTTAAGAAGCCTCTGGGACATAGACATGGCGCTCCGGTACTGCTTGCCGTACGGTAGCAGAGAGAACAGTCTATGACTAGGGTGGTTGGAGTCTGACAATTTTTAGGGCCTTCCTCTGACATCGCCAGGTAGAGGTCTTAGATGGCAGGAAACTTGGCCAAAGTAATGTACTGGGCCGTACGCACGGACCATGATAGTTCATTGGTGATGTGGACACCAATGAACTTCACGCTCTCAACCTGCTCCAAAACAACCCCGTCGATGAGAATGTGGACGTCCTGTAGTCCACGATCATCTCCGCCTTGATCACGTTGAGGGAGAGGTTGTCATCCTTGGCACCACACTGCCAGGTCTCTGACTTCCTCCCTGTAGGCTGTGTCATCATTGTTAGTGATCAGGTCTACCACCGTTGTGTCATCAGCAAACTTAACGATAGTGTTGGAGTCATGCCTGGCCGTGCAGTCATGAGAGAACAGGGAGTACAGGAGGGGACTGAGCACGCACCCCTGAGGGGCCCCTGTGTTGAGGATCAGTGTGACAGGTGTTGTTACCTACCCTTACCACCTAGGGGCAACACATCAGGAAATCCAGGATCCAGTTGCAAAGGGAGTGTGTTTAGTCCCAGGGTCCTTAGCTTAGTGATGAGCTTGGAGGGCACTATGGTGTTGAACGCTGAGATGTAGTCAATTAATAGCATTCTCACGTAGGTTTTCCTTTGGTTCAGGTGGGCAGTGTAGAGTGCAATAGAGATTGCGTTATCTGTGGATCTGTTGGGGCGGTATGCAAATTGGAGTGGGTCTAGGGTTTCTGGGATGATGGTGTTGATGTAAGCCATGACCAGCCTTTCAAAGCACTTCATGGCTACCGACGTGAGAATGAGATATACAGAGTTAGCTCAAATGATTCTCTTTATATTCAAGCATATAAAAAAAACTTCACACACATTCACTGAACATAAGCTACAACAATGTAAGCAAGTATAATACAAAAGTTGAAAAAGCACTCAAAACAAATTTGATTACAATGTTTACTCACTGGTGTCCATAAAGCAAACGGCACAAAAATAAACACATCTATACACCGAGTCAATGAAATTGAACATTGGCTACATAACTGCAAGTATAATACGAAAGTCCAAAAGCTTTAACTCACAGCAAATTGTCTTTCACCCATGTCAGCCTGTTAAGGAATAGACATAGCATAGCTACTTCAGAGTAATTACCATTAGTGAACCAGTTGGCGGCACAGTAACTCACTGCTCTCTGCCATCTTGTCAATTATGTCATCTTTGTCAAGTCCCATAAGAACCTCCTTCTCTGTTGCCATCAAAAGGAACGCTTCACGGTTCTCTTGAGTGAGGTTCTTACACGTGGAACAACTTCTGCTCACCAACTCCACACTTTCATCAGGATCCTCAAAGCCTTCCCCTGATTCGTCATTGGCGGCGGCCCTGGTGTTGTACTCCTCCGATGCTGACTGTTTCAGTCTTTCCCCCTGTTGTGCAAGGCTGATCAGTTCAGCCTGCAATGCCTCAACAGTGGTATGTTTATCAAATTTCAGTAAGCATTTTCTGTGCTCCTTCATGGCTGTCTTTGGAAGGCCCTTTTCTCTGATCTCAGGGAAATGCTTTGGATTCATGCAGGAGACATCTGCACACAGCACTGCATTTGCTGCATAACAGCGGTGAATACTTTCAACAACAGTGTCCAGTACCCAATTGTGGATCTTGATTTTGTAATCCATGCCTGCATCAGCAATGGGCTCATCTTCTGCCAACTCACCTGGTTCTCTTCATTTGTTGTTCTCTTCTCTGGGAGAGCAGTCTAAGCTTCGGCATCACAGTTCTCCAGAATGCCATTGGCCCACTCAACAAAGTTGTCTGCTGCCCTCTTCACACCCTCAAAGTCTCGGGCACACTTTCTCAGGTTATCCTCCGTTCCAGTCACCAAAGTGCTGTGCTGTTACGATATCCATGCCACTTGTTTGCAAGTATTTAGAGAGGTGACATCTGCTCAACAATCCTGAGAAAAACCTCAGCTGTAAGTATAGTTTCATACATTAGGAGAGCATCCTAGTACCCTTGGGCCTTGCTTTGGATGGCAGGTTTTATGGTCACATCCTTTTCAATTCTTTCCATCGTGATGACCACATCCGTGTGAAGTGCATGGTCAGGCTTTGCAAAGCTTCCAAATACTTTCCTGTGTTTCACCAATTACACCGGTCCTCACTGGTTTCCTCCCATGGCTTCATGCGCTTGTAGAAATCTCAAACGAACACTGCAATGTCATTCAGTAGTGAGAAAAGGGATTCACTTGCCACAACAACCCCAGTGGTGTCAGTTAGCACAAGGTTAAGGACATGTGAGTAACACCATATGTGTACTTGGTTAGGAGACTCTCCTGTGAGAAATGCAGAGAAGACCCTGCATTAACCTTGCATATTAGCTGCTCCGTCTGTTGCATTACCAACAGACTGTTTGATATCTATGTCCATCTTCTCAATGGTATTTTTCACAAGGTTCACAAAGTACTGTCCAGTCGATGACTCAGTCAATGACCGCAATGAGTATCTCGTGGACAACAGTGACATATCACAGAACTACTGCACACTGGTCTTTGGATGTTAAATCCTGTGTTGTGTCCATTTGTATTGAGAACATCCCTGCCTTTCTCACTTCCAACAGCAATTGTCTGCTGAATCATCATTCTGATGACTTCAATGACTTTATTTGCTGTTGTTTTGGACATCATAGTTACCAAAGACCCTCTTCCTTTACTTCCCATCTGCTTCTTGCTCTTCTCAATGCAATCACTAACATGCTCTTGGAGGCAGAGATCATATTTGCTTAGCAACAATATAAGCTCAAGAAACTTGCCATGATTGACGGCCATGTTTTCTAAGTTACATGCAGCGTCGTGTCGGTGTCCTCTGTAGCTGAGCCCACATTTACCAATAACTTTAACTACATCAATCACACGTTCCATGACCTGCCTCCTCTTTCTGACCTGGTCTCGTTGAACTGACATTTGCTTATCACTCAGAAGGTATTCTGCACTTTCTCTATGGGTCTTGCTTCTCTCATGTTTCTGTACTCTCTGATGGGCATGTTTCCAGGCCTGCATGCCTCATTTGACAAACTTACTGTCACTGGCTGAAGGTTTTGCAAATGCAAGACATACTGAGCAGAACAAGGAGTGAGTTACTTAATTGCATGTCAGCCATTTTCTGTTTGTGCCATCTTTGGAGTGGAATACATTGGGAATGACTGATGGGTTTGTTTTGGGTGGTACTGAAAAAGTAAGTCAAAATCCTGGGACTGAGGACGGGCAAAATAATCTAATGGATTCAGTGCTTTCACTGTCCCTTTCTATTTTCCCTGTACTGGTCTCTCTCTCTCTCTCGCTCTCCCTCATTGTAAATAACCAAAACTTGTATTACTTGTGCAGTCATCGATTGTATGACCCCCGATTACAGTCCTACTGATAATCTCATAAAGCACATATTAATCTAAAATCATAGCCTACATATTCAGGTTTGTGCCTGAAGGTTCCTGCTCTGAGTCTGACTCTAAACTGACCCTGAAGCTCTAGTGCTGCTGCTGCCTCCTTCTCCATCTTTGCAAAGAAAATACTATTATCATACTCTATCATTAGGCTACATTAATACAGCTCTGGAAAAAATTAAGAGTGGTCTCAATTTTTCCCAGAGCGGTATATTATTGTAGTAACTTGTAATGCTGGTACTAGTGGCACTAATGATCTTTGTCATTGCCTGTGCTGTGTCACACAGGCTACTGTGTTACATTCATGGATGTATTATGGTTACGTTACTGTAGCTTGTTTCACTGTACAGTGTATGTGCACTTTCCCTAGCTTAGTCCATAGTCTAGGTTAACTATTTTTTACTAGTTGAAACATATTGCCTTTAATGTCATTATGATCGCTATGCTGCACTCATTGCCATGATATAATTTCTCCACGAAGACGTGCAAACTGTTTAGCCTACCTGCCGTTGTGTCACTATTACTAGCTAGGCTACTTAGCTAGCCATGCTGGGTGTCGTGTGTCAGTTTTAGCTAGTGTTTTTGACTGAACTGGTCCCTTAATGGTGAACAGTCTCTAGACAGTGTTTGGTGATGTTATAGTTGCTCTGGATGGTAATAGAAGAAGAATTTCGAACTGGTCATCGGATGTAAACAGAAGAGGATGCACTTTCACGGGCTCGCGCGCTGTGGTTTTTTTCCTTTCCTATCGTCCAGTTTATAATCCGGTTGAAATATTATAGTAAATATACATAAAAGTGTTCCTAAGGATACATTATCAATGATGTTTGATTGTTCTTGGACAACTGTATAGGTATAGGTTGAACGCGTTCTCTTCACGGTTCAATGGGCGAGTGTACGCTGTATTTTATGATCATAACGCGCGACAACTAAACAGAGATTTATGGATATAATAAATGACTTTCTAACAAAAGAACCATTGGATGTCTTCGTTGGACACTTGGGAAGCCTTCAGCAGAAGTTCTTCAAAAGGTAAGGGATTTGTTTTCGCTGTGAAATGTGTTTTGTGTGAACCGCGATGGTTTATGAACTGATGCTAATGGAAAAATATTGGAGGTGCTACCCTCAAACAATCAAATGTAGTGCTTTCGCCGTAAAGCCTTTTTGAAATCTGACAACGCTGTGATATTGCCAAGAGGCAGAGCTTTTGATGACTATGCAACACTTGTATATTGATGAATGTTTAATAATTCATCAAGCGCCCCACCACTCCCTAAGTAGTTAAGGTGGTCTAGAGTTTTTTTCCCCCTATGGTTGCACATGTAACATGCTGGTAGAAATGAGGTAAAACACATTTAAGTTTCCCTGCATTAAAGTCCCCGGCCACTAGGAGCGCCACCTTTGGATGAGCATTTTCCTGTTTTGTTATGGCCTTATACAGCTCGTTGAGTGCGGTCTTAGTGAAAGCATCTGTTTGTGGTGGTAAATAGACAGCAACAAAAAATATAGATGAAAACTCTTGGTAAATAGTGTGGTCTACAGCTTATATTGAGATACTCTACCTCAGGCGAGCAAAACCTTGATACTTTCTTAATATTAGATTTCGTGCACCAGCTGTTATTAAAAAATATACAGACCGACAACCCCTTGTCTTACCGGAGGCAGCCGTTCTATCTTGCCGATACACGGAAAACCCAGCCAGCTGTAAGTTATCCCATGTTGTCATTCAGCTACGACTCGGTGAAACACAATATATTACAGTTTAATGTCTCGTTGGTAGGATAGTATTGATTGGAGCTCATCCAGTTTGTTATCCAATGATTGCACGTTGGCTAATAGGACTGATGGTAGAGGCGGATTACCCATTCGCCGTCGAATCCTTACAAGGCACCCGACCTACGTTCCCGATATCTTGGCTCTTCTTCATGCAAATGACGGGGATTTGGGCCTTGTCCAGTGTCTGAATTAAATCTTTCGCAGCCGACTCTTTAAGAAAAAGTATTTGTCCAGTACGAGGTGAGCAATCGCTGTCCTGATATCCAGAAGCTCTTTTCGGTCATAAGAGACAGTGGCAGAAATATTATGTACAATATAAAAGTTACAAATAACGGCCACAAAAAAACAATAGCACAATTGGTTAGGAGCTCGTAAAACGGCAGCCATCTACTCCGGCACTAGGTGGGGACGTGATGAGTGATATGCCAATTAGGAATGAGGGATGATTAGGTGGCCATGATAGAATGTGGCCAGGTTAGGACTTTACCCATGAGGGGGGTGAACACCCCTACTCTTACAATAAGTGTCATGGGATTTTGATTGACCACAGTCAGGACACACGTTTTAACTTCCCATCTGAAAGACAGCACCCTAAGCAGGGCAATGTCCCCAAATGTAATCAAGGTTTGAAATGATTATATTTTTGTCAAATATGATATGTTTAGCTTTCTTATGGTCAATTTGTAGTCTAAACATATTTATTTTGATGTTCCTCCCCCCAGATGGCTGGATCTAGTTGATCCCTGGTTTAAGATTTCACAGCAGTCAGCAGCCACAATTAAACAACACTGTTGGCAAAGGGCAATCAAGAGATGCTTGGTCATGAGTTGCTACAGATTGTACGCGATGCTAATGTTAAAAGCCAACGATTGTTGGTGTCCATTACTTGGCGTTACAGGGAAGCAGGTTAGTTTGTATGGGGCTCTCTTGTAATGGACACCAATCTTTGGTTATATCACTTTATCTGGGGTAAAATCTGTAGCTCTGTCATGAGACAACTTCCTGATCAACAAGCTTGCTAGGTAACGTTAGCTAGCTAAATAAGATACAACTTCTGAGGTGTGATCCTTAATTTCCTTTAAACTAAGATTTTGGATTGAACTGGATTTACAACAGTAGCTGGTTGCATATTGATAGCTACGCAAATGTCATGCAACAAAGTGACTAACGACGTTAGCTGATTAGTAACTAATGTTAGCTAGGTAGGTGTTCTGAGCCAAGTCATCTTGTCACATGCTGTTCCAAATGAATTGGGTGAATGAAACTGGTGGATTGTTGACAGGTTGAGGTTTGATAGACACGATGACGATATAAAGCCAAATACAACGTCTAAGCATGACTTGGGGTTATAGCCAGAGACAGAGAAAAACGCGTTATTTTCCCCGTCCATCTGGGAAGAAGTCCTATCTGCAACTGCTAAATAAAACAGCAGGCTTGTTACCTAGCTAAATAAGCATGACAGTTCAACAGTTCCATAAACGTTAAGTCTGAGATTATGGATATAAATTTATTTCTGGAACCAACGTTAAAATAAGTTATAGTTAACGTGTGTTTGCTAGCTACTGGCGTAGAAAATAAATAGCTAACAATCTGGTTGAGGATAGGCCTGAAGTGACGGAGCACCGAAAGTTTCCTCTTTTGTGACCCACAATATTAGCCAACGGTGACACAAAGAAATATTACTTTCAATTGTCTAAACATACCATTTCCAAGAGCCAGGAACAAAACCACAAACGCGCACCAAAACATGATAACTTGGTAGCCAAAACACTTCACCCGGAAACAACAGCTTTCGATTTCGGCTACCTTCCCGAATGAGCAGCTCGAGCGCATCTGCTGCAAAAGACCAGGAGATTTAAGTCATATGACTCGCGGGCAGGGCTTCCTATAATAAGCACGTATCGGAACTCCACAAGAAATGTGCTTTGAATAAACTTGGTTGCTACTTCTCCCCCTGAATAAGTGACAAAATATGGATTTTGTAGAATCATGTTCCTGTTTATTTTGTGACACACATCACCCAAACAACCAATCAAAAGATACTATTTCCTCCCTCTTTTTTGAGGGAACACATTTGACTATTTACATTGTATGACAATATGGACAAAGATGGTTTAGAAACTCTGATATGGATAACTTCTTGTATTAAAAAGGTGCAGCTGATATGTTGGTAATCCAATATTATATACTACATGCCAATACTATCTTACTATTGGGTGTGGGGGATGTCTACGAAAATGAACAGATATGAAAGGGGGAAAACAAAATAGAAACACTGACAATTATTTTTTATCTGAAGCAATAAAACAAACATTTATTCAGACAGGGCAAAAAGTCCAGTCAAGCATGATTTCTCAATAAACAGTTTCATCTGTTGAGATATCAAACAACTCCATCTAGCCACAAACACAAGGCCCTCCCTTATGCCTACAGAGAGGACTTACAAAGAATATAATGCTTGGAACTTAAGAGATATCATACTTGGGAACATGAAGGGAAACAGGGACTGATGTGGCTGTGCTTTTAATAGTATATAATCTCTGTCGAAGTTCGCAACTAAAATTTTAATACATTTGTAAAGTCTTGTCTATAAAAAAAGAAAACATTGAAACAGTCAGGGCTAAAGTAAAATGGAAAACTAAATGCATATAACATGTACAAGTTAAAGTGTTTGTTTAGCAGCATTAACAAATCATATAACAAAAGAAGTGCTATTTTTGGCACATACTGTCAATTCCTCATATTGCCTTGCTACTTCTTAACAATCGTCCCATTGATTGCTGTTGTTGCTGTTAATAAACAGGAGTAGGTTGCGATTAATAGCTACTGAGAATTGTATGACTTGGCTGCAGGTGCGCACATTTGACACTGAAATCCACCACAGAAAAATAATATCCTACTGAATGTTTATCCATGGGTCTCACATTCAACATTGATTGAGGAGACAAACTTTACTTTTGTTTTTCTCTTTTCTTCCAAGTGTAGTATGTTAAGAGCCATGTTAGGTGTTTGAACATCTGCATGGGATAGTACAGAGTGAAATAAAATTAAATAAAGTAGTGACTTAAAAAAACAAGGGACAGAATGCCATAAACAAAACAACAATGGACAAAGATCTAAGTTTGAAAATAAATACTTTTTTCCCTTTCTGTAAAAAAAGAACAAACTGAACAACATTGGTTTGTCTTTTTTTTGTCCAAGGTAGCTAGTCCAAATCTCACTGAGCGGCACTGAGAAAAGAATGGACGATATTCTTGTTTAATGGGCATGCAGTCCACAGAAAAACAGGCCCCTGACAAAATCCCGCCGAGCAGTATCCATTCAGTTGTCGGTTGCTGGGTTGAAGAGGATAACGCTGACACCCATGTGTGCAGAAGAGCAAGAACAGGGACATCCATGGGACAGAGTGCTCAGGGAAGCCTTCAGCCTGACTGGACCACCTGCTCTCCATCTCCCTCTCTTCATCCCTCGCTCTGTCTAACTCTCTTTAAGCCACATAGTTGTATTGGTTGGGGTTCTCCTTGTCACGCTCCATGTAATCTCTGTCAATGAGAGACTCTATTCTCTTCTTTAGGTCAGCAGGCTGTTGAGAAAGTGAGTGTCAGCAAACAGAAAATCACAAAACTACAGTCCAATCTGAAGTGCTTGGAAATGTACTTGGATCATACATGAGTTTTCCTAAAGCCTCATAGCTAACAAGGCACTTTCTCTCAGCCACCAAGTCACACAGCAAGCTGGTCTCAGAGCATTTAATATTATTCTGTACATATATCCGAGACACTCCATTTAGTATGATATGTTCTGTTTGGTAACATAAGACAGATGGTTACTTAAGGCAAAAACAAAAGGAGGTTGGTTGGGGTGGATGGGTGTCCGGGGATATCATCGGACGGGACCACAGTGTCCCCAGGGGGCTAGAGTCAGTCTGTTATATCTGGTGTAATTCTCCTGTCTTATCTAGTGTCCTGTATGAATTTAAATGTGCTCCCTCTAATTCTCTCCCTCCCCTCTCAGAGGATCTGAGCCATAGGACCATGCCTCAGGACTACCTGTCCTGATGACTCCTGGCTGTCCCCAGTCCACCTGGTCATGCTGTTACTCCAGTTTCAACTGTTCTGCCTGCGGCTTTGGAACCCTGACCTGTTCACCGGACGTGCTACCTTGTCCTGGACCTGCTGTTTTTGATTCTCTCTCCCTCTACCACGCCTGCTGTCTCGACCTCTGAATGACCCTGCTGGTCATCTATGAACGGCTTGAAGAACAATCTGGCCTTAATGGCCATGTACTATCGCCACCTGGCATAGCCAGAAGAGGACTGGCCACCCCTCATAGCCTGGTTCCGCTCTAGGTTTCTTCCTAGGTTCCTGCCTTTCTAGGAAGTTTTTTCCTAGCCACCGTACTTCTACATCTGCATTGCTTGCTGTTTGGGGTTTTAAGCTGGGTTTCTGTTTTAGCAAACCCTTCCCCTAACCCGCCCCTTGGGCGGCAGGTAGCCTAGTGGTTAGAGCGTTGGACTAGTAACCGAAAGGTTGAAAGATCGAATCCCCGAGCTGACATGGTAAAAATCTGCCGTTCTGCCCCTGAACACTGTTCCTAGGTTGTCATTGAAAATAAGAATTTGTTCTTAACTGACTTGCCTAGTTAAATAAAGGTAAAAAACTTAACCCTAACCTAACCCAACTAACATTAGTGAGCTAGCTAACCTTAGCCACCTAGATATAATTCGTAACATATCATACGATTTGCAAATTCATTATATTTTACAAGTTCTTAACATATTGTACATTTGGCAAATTCATAACATATTGTATGTTTCGCAAATTCGTAACACATAATTCAAATTGTAATTTGTAACATATCATACGAAATGGGTGATGGACATCCACAAATAATAAATACCATACAAAACGGAACATATAATACTAAATGGAGTGTTAGATTTACATACAGAATAATACGAAATGTTCTGAGACCAGGTTACGCACAGAGACCGGAGTAACAATTGCAAAATGTATGTTGGAAGGTCAGACTGGGTAAATAAAGCACCACGTTCACTACAATGCTTTTGGAAAACTTCTTCTTGCACACAAGGTCATGTGTTTCACACGTTTGCTCTTCGTTCACTCACCTTGACAGGGAACTTGAGTTGGTTGTACACTTCCGACACCAAGAGGTTATGGCTCAGAGTCTTCCTCATCTTCATAATCCTGACAATGGCGGCGTCGATCTGATACTGCCGGTCCTGGTAGACTCGTTCCGTGGTGCTGGCTTGCTCCTCCACCTACCAAGGACAATCCACCAAATGAATGAGTGGCTAATACCCCCCACCCATTTTCTTTATAGATATAGACAGTACAGATAGAATCAAATGGGTGAGACTGATGAAGTAGCTCAGTTAGTAGGGCATGGCACTGCCAATGCCAGGATAGTGGGTTCAATTCCCGGGACCACCTATAAGTAAAATGTATACATGACTAAGTGGCATTGGATAAGAGTCTGCTAAATGGCATTTATTATTATTATTATTACTACTACTACTATTACATAGTGGAGAGTAGCAGACTTGGGAACACCCACCTCTAAGGGGCAATGCATAGTTCAGAAACGTTAGTGCTAGAACTAGACCGGACTGAGACTCATATTCCCATCCAAATAGCATTCGGACGTATTCATTATGCACTAAAACGAACAGGCAGGAACTACCTGGACCTGTCCAATAAAAACATTACAAATATTTCCTCCTAATGACTACAGCCCTGCTGAGAGAGAGAACGAGAATATACCGTTTCTTTCATCTGGATCTGGTTGATCTTGATCCTGAAGAGTTTGTGTTTGAAGTCATCGTTACATGAGAACTTGTCTCCGTCCTCCACGTCTTTGCTCTTGGGGACTTTGTGGATGACGCGCGCCTTGCCACATGCCAACGACTGCAGGGTCCGCCGCAGCTCGCCGTCCTCTGCACACACATCTCACTCTAGGTCAACGCAAACTCAAACCAAAAAGACTGGGCAAAAGCTTGTGGTTTAATCAAATGGAAAAGATGATAGTGACAATAATTGGGACAGTTTAAGCAACATGTCTGAAAATGTCTCAAGAGGACTACTATATTTGATCCATTAGGATTTGTGTCATGACTGAGTACATTGTGATCATACAGACCTATTCCTGTAGCTAGCTTGATCTCCTCTAAGGTGAATTCTTCTCCTTCATTGAACATGAGCAGGACTAGTGTCTGAAACAGGGATACCTGAAGCTCCTTTTTGCCCTGTTAGGGGAAAAGGAAAGGTTATCACAATGAATTTCTGCCTAACATACTTGATTAATAAACATTACTAGCTACTGTACCTCTTTAAATTCAGCTTTTAAAACACAATGGCCTAATGTCGACTGCCACTGTAGCTTTCTGCCACTGTGCTTGCCGAGGTAAAACGTCTTGAAAATCTCCTGGAGCCGCACCATCTGGCCAAGAAGGAGTATTAAAAATAAACATAGACAATGACTATGGCTTTGTCCCAAATGGCACCTAATTCCCTAAATAGTTCCCTGGTCAAAGGTACTGCACTATAAAAAGGGAACAGGGTACCATGTGTGACATAAACCAAATGTATTACATAGCAGGTCATAAAATAACAGAGAGCCTGAAGGGTTTGATATTTGCACTAACCTCTGGGAGCAGATGGACCTCCATTGGGATGTAGGTGGGCCAGTATCCCATGGTGAGGATGTTCACCGTCAGCTCAATGTTACCAGGGAGGTTTTGACACTATGTAATAGGAAAAGGGAGAAACAAACCAACCAATCAATGGTGTCTAATGAGAAAAATCTATGCTAATAATTATAAAGTTATTTGTGAAAATATTGCCACAACAAGTTGCAAAGATATATATAATTATTATAATATATTTTGTTACATATGGATAGCTGACTGCGTAACATCTTTGATACTGTTGTCCTAAAACAGAGATGGACAAAAGCATGTGTACCTGTTTGAACTGCACCATGATGTCCTTGGAAAGCTCCATGTCCTTGAACATGCCTTCCAGCTTGCTGGTGAATGCCGCTCCACATTCTAAAGAAAGGACAAAGGTTAGCCTCATTCAGTATCCCACGCTTCATAGTTGTTGGTCAAAGTTCTATGTGTACAGTTAATAATAGTAGCTAGTGATGGGGGGGGATTGATACAGTTAAATACTTCAATATTATATTGATACTTTGACTCAAAAGTATATTTTGTATAAAAAAAATACACAAACATACATATACTGATCCAGTTGAAATCGGAAGTTTACATACACCTTAGCCAAATACATTTAAGCTCCGTTTTTCACAATTCCTGACATTTAATTCTAGTAACAATTCCCTATCTTAGGTCAGTTAGGATCACCACTTTATTTTAAGAATGTGAAATGTCAGAATAATAGTAGAGAGAATGATTTATTTCAGATTTTATTTATTTCATCACATTCCCAGTGGGCCAGAAGTTAAAATACACTCAATTAGTATTTGGTAGCATTGCCTTTAAATTGTTTAACTTGGGTCAAACGTTTCAGGTAGCCTTCCACAAGCTTCCCACAATACGTTGGGTGAATTTTGGCCCATTCCTCCTGACAGAGCTGGTGTAACAGTCAGCTTTGTAGGCCTCATTGCTCGCACATGCTTTTTCAGTTCTGCCCACATATTTTCTAAAGGATTGAGGTCAGGGCTTTGTGATTGCCACCCCAATGCCTTGACTTTGTTATCCTTACGCCATTTTGCCACAACTTTGGAAGTATGCTTGGGGTCATTGTCCATTTGGAAGACCCATTTGCGACCAAGCTTTAACTTCCTGACTAATGTCTTGAGATGTTGCTTCAATATATCCACATAATTTTTTCTTCCTCATGATGCCATCTATTTTGTGAAGTGCACCAGTCCCTCCTGCAGAAAAGCACCCCCACAACATGATGCTGCCACCCCCGGCAGCATCATAACAATGGTCATTATGGCCAAACAGTTCTATTTTTGTTTCATCAGACCAGAGGACATTTCTCAAAAAAGTACAATCTTTGTCCCCATGTGCAGTTGCAAACCGTAGTCTGGCTTTTTTATGGCGGTTTTGGAGCAGTGTCTTCTTCCTTGCTGAGCGGCCTTTCAGGTTATGTCGATATAGGACTCGTTTTACTGTGGATATATATACTTTTGTACCTGTTTCCTCCAGCATCTTCACAAGGTCCTTTGCTTTTGTTCTGGGATTGATTTGCACTTTTCGCACCAAAGTACGTTCATCTCTGAGCGGTATGACGGCTGCGTGGTCCCATGGTGTTTATACTTGTGTACTATTGTTTGTACAGATGAACGTGGTACCTTCAGGAATTTGGAAATTGCTCCCAAGGATGAGCCAGACTTGTGGCGGTCTACTATTTTTATTCTGAGGTCTTGGCTGATTTTTTTTTTATTTCCCATAATGTCAAGCAAAGAGGCACCGAGTTTGAAGGTAGGCCTTGAAATACATCCACAGGTACACCTCCAATTGACTCAAATTATGTCAATTAGCCTATCAGTAGCTTCTAAAGCCATGACATCATTTTATGGAATTTTCCAAGCTGTTTAAAGGCACAGTCAACTTAGTGTATGTAAACTTCTGACCCACTGGAATTGTGATACAGTGAATTAAAAGTGAAATAATCTGTCTGTAAACAATTGTTGGAAAAATGACTTGTGTCATGCAAAGTAGAGGCCCTAACCGACTTGCCAAAACTATAGTTTGTTAACAAGAAATGTGTGGAGTGGTAGAAAATCGAGTTTTAATGACTCCAACCTAAGTGTATGTAAACTTCCGACTTCAACTGTATATTAAATCACACACACCCCCCTACGTTGACTTTTTCCACATTGTTACGTTACAGC